>CM068585.1:40381238-41003738 GCA_035048485.1 Pteria penguin | reverse complement strand
GGGATTAGTCGATTCCTAAATATGTTGAACTGGCTGAATTTCCATGCTCCATTGTCGTCATATATCATGGGGGAATCAATGGGCTTTATTTATTTATTTATTTATCTATTTGATTATTTGTTTATTTATGTATTTATTTATTTATTTATTTATCTACTTATTTATTTTTTCATTCCTTTCTTTCTTTCTTTATTTATTTATATATTCATTTATTCGTTTATTTGTTTATTTCTTTCTTTATTTATTTATCATTATCATTATCATCATCATCATCATCATTATTATTATTATTATTATTATTATTATTATTATTATTATTATTATTATTATGTTATTTTTCATGATTGATAGATTGAATATACTAGCAGAAGTAGTGTCAGGGATATTTCATTTGTATAACAGCGTTTCCAGCCAGCTGTTCAATGAATTTTGGCAGAAGAAGCACGTACACTCCCCCCCCCCCCCCCTTTCCCCTCCCCCCTTTACACACACACACACACACACACACACACACACACACACACACACACACACACACACACACACACACACACACACACACACACACACACACACGGAGCATGGCAGCAGGTAATGGAGGTTTCTTTTAGAGGAGAACCCTTTTTGATGCATACGTTTAAAGTGAAATGGGAACTCAGTTTTGAGTATTTAATCAGAAATACGGGATACCGTAGCGAACATGAGACGGAGACCTTATCATTGAGTTACCAAAAAAAAAAAAAAAAAAAATACCCCACAAAATACACCCCCCCCCCAAATAATAAAAACAAAGCAAGTCAAAGATAAAAAAGAAAAACATAAAAAACAGGGAAAAACCCGAATGAATGAACGAATGAATGAATGAAAAATAAATAAATAAATCTAAAGCAATACGACAGAGAGAAGAAATATTTTATTCTTTCCTAATTATGAATTTACTTAATGAATTGACTTTTTCCAGATTTAAAATTGTCAAGCAAGTCAATTAATAGTGATAAAAATCATACCCAAACTACCAACATAACATTTTCTGTTCTCGGAAGTACCCAAAATCTTGAAATTGCATTTCCCTCATCAACCATCTTGACTATAAAAATAATAAATCCTTTAAATAAATTATTAGGTGGTTTCTAAGCCCTCAAAGTGTCAATCGGAACACCGTCGCCATTTTATACAAAAATAGCGTACGGAAATGGACGAGTTGTTACGATTGTCAAAGAGTAAGTGATAACAAACACTGCATTGAAACTCGCCGTTGCTACTCGGGCCTAATATTGACGTACCACCTCAGACTTTAAATCATATTTGATTCCAAACGAGATCTCTTTAATATTTTCCTCCCAAACTTCAGTTCTGTTTACATTTGGACAATGGCGTCGAATACGTATGTTGACCATATATTTGTTTGCTTCATTATAGCATTGCACAGTGTGAGGGAATATAAAACTAAGGACAAAAGGAAGAAAGGTTCCTGACGTTTATCGCTTATTTTTGTACCTATTCCATCATTCGTAATTCCTCATACCATTACATCATCTTATATACATGTATTATAATGATTCCCCACCCCGTCTTGTCAGTGTTGTATGTTCAACTCAAAAGTTCTGTAAAATGAACATGTACAATACCCTTTCAGTACATGTTCGTAGTATTACCAAGGACTTGCATGTTGTTTATAAGTCCTACAATTGATTGACTGATTGTTGTTTTTGCGTCACTCCATGATTAATGCATGTATATGGTGACGGTATTTGCCTGAAGGATTGCACAGTAATTTATACCTTTGCATCGGGAAATCGTTTTTACAGTCTTATCCGAAAGACAGAATACCGATGTGCTCAAGGCATGAGTCGAACCCGGGCCTTCTCGGTCTTCGAACCCATGGAGGCTTGTCAAAGAGAACATATTATTATTTAAGATATAAGATAATTTGTAGTAAGTTATATTTTTAATGCACATATCTTATTTTATACAACGTATATTTATGTTTTTGTTTGTTTGTTTGTTTTTGTTTTTTTTATTCAATAAATGAAATGGATTTTGGTCCAAACAGAATCATCATGAGCCCGCATTATAGGACACGTTACATGTTTATTGCATATAACAAGTATACACTCAAACCGATGTTCAACAACAACTCCTAAAATAAGTGTTGAACTGTGACCGCTTAAAGCAGGTGGTCCCTTAATACAGGGTAATTTTGTATAGACAATTAGTGAGAGAAGGTTAGGTGATTGCTTAAAATAGGTGACCTTTAAGGCAGATCTGACTGTACATACGATTGGTATTCGTACTACAGAGTATTGAAGACATAGACACAAATGGTTTGAAAAGAGAAACTGCAAGTGTAGAAATACAGCTTACAATAGGATATGGAAACAATAGTATACTATTGGAATATTATAATAATATAAGATCACTGCTAATGCATGGGGGAAATATTTTATTTATTGACTACACAATGACTTGAATTGGACATGCATTGATTTATAGAGAACTGTCTCTCATAATTTGACTCGACAGAAGTCCATAAAACAGTGATGCACGCAAAACTGCATTGGTAGTCAAGTTTATTGTATATTATATAAAGTGCATATCTCTTTTGGAATTTGGAGAATTCTATCTATATATGCATTTATTATTTTTTCTCTCTTGTTTGAATAGATAGTAGTGTGGGAATAAAACAGATTTAAAAGTCATGCCTTTGGTAAGTAGATAGTAATTCATGATGACATATACGTTAAAAAGACTAAGTCGCCTAGTCATATTGTTATTTTAACTTGTACAATGTTATATAAACTCATCAGATATTATGTCGACTTGTACATATTGTAGATTTGTCTGAGAATATGACGACTTGTACAAAATATTGTCGATCTGTCTGAGAATATGGCGACTTGTACAAAATATTGTCGACTATTTTGAGAATATGGTAACTAGTCAGACTGTTTTGTTGACTTGTAAGATGTTATGTCGACTTGTCAGATATTATGTCGACTTGTACATATTATCGACGTGTCTGAGAATATTGAAACGTGTACAAAATATTGTCGATTTATCTGAGACTATGGCGACTTGTCATTCATTATGGTGACTTATCAGGTATTATATCGACTTTTAAGATATCATGTCGACTTGTCATATGTTATGTCGACTTGTCAGATGTTTTCTTAGAAAATTATGTTGATATAACAATTGACATTGACAAGTGGGTGACAGAAATGTGACATCACATATTATCTTGATACAAAATTTTGTCTTTAAATTTAATAATCAAAATTACATGTAGCTGAAGTTGCTTTCACGATATTCATGCCTCCCTGCAATAGACACCTTCTCTGCAAAGGATTTCTGGATATTCAAATTTCTTTTAAATAACAGTCCCCGACACTTGACTCCTTAAAAGATGTATGCCTCTTCTGTATTTTCAATGAAATTTTATTGCAAATTTTGAGCTACATTCAACGGTAACCTAATATACTGTACAAATACAAATTACCAAACTTTGTATAACAAAGTTTGGTATTTTTTTTTTCGAAATTATCTCGTTCGAAAGAGACGTACGTACAGACAGACTACAGATATTGCCAATCTATAGACCGTAATTGCTTTACAACCCGGCCAACTACATTTTCCCCATGAAATGTGAATAAGGATGAATAGCAATATAAACCGATTTTTGTCTCTATCTCTGGCTTCAATTATCACTATACTTTATTCATGTCAATTTTAGAAAACTATTATCCATACATGTATATATACATATTTTTTCACACTGTTTTCTCAGTCGGGACGTCGTATTGGAACGCTAATTCCATGTATCATCATAGTCATCCTTGGGACGGCGATATTATTCAGGGAAAAATTTGAAAATGCCACCGGTTCAGATGTCAGAGCTCTGCATACAAACATCATGGAAAACATAATTCATGTACGTAAAAGCGTCGATTCAATGCAAGAAAAAAGTGGCAGAAATACGATCCATTACAAAGCAGTCAAAATACCAGAAGATGACAGAAACTTAGCATTGAATCTACCGGACGAGGCGCATAATAATGATAAATTTTTAGTATATATTTGTGATACATTTTGCGGCGGCTTAGGAGATCGTCTTCGAGGAATCGTCAACACATACATCCTTTCCCTTATAACCGGTCGTAGATTTGGGATATCGCATTCAAAGCCTTGCCCGTTACAGCAGTTTCTTGTTCCGAATAGATACAACTGGGTTATAGACCCCACCCTTTTGTCAAAGAAACCTTCAAAAAAGCACAGTATAATGGGGAGTTTCAAACTCCCATCTAAGAATATGACGAACTATTTTAAAGAAGACGTTATTTATCTGAAATCCAACACGGATATAACGATGCATTTAAGACAACAAGTAGATATTCCAAAACGGATTCCCTGGTTCACATCGTTATCCACTGCTGATATATATAAGCTAGTTTTCAATCATTTATTCAAACTTCATCCATCGCTACGAAAAGAATTGACAAAGTTTCGGACTGAGTATGTGAAAAATTCCACAACAGTGTGTGCCCATTTTAGGGTAGGAAAAAATCCGACTATGTCGAATGACCCACCGAGACACGTCGGTGACATTAATGAGTTGTGGAAGTTTTTTGACAGGTATGATGAAGAAGGGAAAGTTATTTATTTAGCTACTGACTCCGATGACGCAAAGGCGACGGCAAAGAAAAAATTCCCGAACAGATTCATAGATATTCCTGGAAAAATTGTTCATACAGATAGATCAAAAGATGATAATGAGTGTAGTGGATTTACAAAAACAATATTAGAACATGCATGGCTTATAGAATGTGACGTTTTACTTCTTACCGACAGTGGATATGGAAGGACTGCAGGATTTTGGAGAGCAAATTCTCAAAATCTCTTTTGTTTGCAGATAACAGGAGTATTAATGTGTTCAAGGTCAACATTACCGCATGTCTTGCCTGGGAGTTACTCACCTTGGGCATGGAAATCTGATTAAGTTTTCCTATCAAATGAAATAAAATATGAATTTGCCAATTGACTTTATTAGCATTGGGACATATAAAAAATTTGCTGATTTGGACAATTTTATTTGCTATTGTAGAATGTATACCTTAACAATGGACTAAACCACGCCCGTGTTTCTTCAACGTACCCAGTCTCTCGTACAGAGGGCGCTACGCTACTCTCCGCTTTTCCCCTCTGCCATTTAAGCCCCTTTAAAACTAATGTTTTAACAGATTTTAAACAGCAATTAACATTTAAATAAAAAGACTTTTAAATTTGGCACACCATGTAAGTCACATACATTTAAATGGGATTTTCCTACCTTTACAAAAATCATGTAAAAACAGCTTCGAGCCGATAACATAGAGGAAAACTGGAGAGAAGGTAAGCGTCCTCTGTGAAAGAGATGGCAGTGTACCGTGTTGAAATGTGTCATCTGTTTGTATAATCTGTGTCAGTCAGGGTTGGCCAAACAGGACACGCTTTGCTACAACCTGAATTGCAATAACAACAGGAATTGCAATAAATTTATTAAAATTCACGTTATTGCGAAACACGGCGACTATCACAACCTGAATTGCAATAACAACTGGAATTGCATTCAAGTATAAGTATCAATAAATTTCTATCAATTTCAAAAATAAAGATCGATTTCATTGAAGACGTCCTTTGGTTTTCGAAGTCAAATGTTTTATACTTATCACAAGTCCTTGTACATTTAAGATGAATATTGGATTATTAATGTTTATTGCAATTCCGGTTATTGCAAAACGCGGTGCGTTTGTCAACCTGAATTGCAATAACAACAGGAATTGCAATAAAGATCTCCTATAAACCTGATAATATTCAACAACAATTTCTACATGGATGATGAAAATTGAAAACATACATATTTAACATTAAGGTCAAATAAATCCAACATGCACGTATATTCATCAAACACTTGATGTCCCATAGAAGGTTTATTGCAAATCCGGTTATTGCAAAACGCGGTGCGTTTGCCAACCTGAATTGCAATAACAACAGGAATTGCAATAAAGATCGCCTATAAACCTGATATATGGGACTCGAACCCACGACCTATGGTACCGAATCACCTAGCTGTCATGCATCCGACCCTCTAACCGACTGAGCTACCCGAGCTCCACTGTCCACTGTTTCCATTGTCTAATTTGTCTTTATTTTCACTGATTCTATTTGTGCTTTATTTCCCTTTCAGTGATGTATTTTCTCCTGGGATCCGCCTGCGTTTACGTCGGGTAATTTCATTCACTTTCCGCGGCCGTGTTGTCATGCATGCGAATAGCTAATGATTGGCTATTAAAGCTCCATTTTTGTGGAGCTCGGGTAGCTCAGTCGGTTAGTGGGTCGGATGCATGACAGCTAGGTGATTCGGTACCATAGGTCGTGGGTTCGAGTCCCAGACGGGGAACGAATATAAGTGAAATATAGGATGCCTTGTTAGCTGTAGTGTCTTTGTGCTTTATATGTTTGTCTAATTTGTCTTTATTTTCTACAGGTATTTCTTCGGAGATCCAAGGTCCCAGGTGTTTCACTGATTCTATTTGTGCTTTATATATATATGTATGATCTGAAATGAATTTTCATTTCATACGGTATTTACGAAACTAGTTGTTTGTTTTATATCCCCGTGCCTTGATGAGGGGATATAAAACACACAACGAGTTTCATAAATATACATAAAAATACACAAGATGATACTATTTTTATACTTCCGCCCAGTAAACACCTTTTATATATTAAATATCAAAATTATTAACAACAATATTTATACCAACATATTTGATGAACGTGAAGACTTTGGATTTCCTATTGTAAATTTCCCTTATCTAGATGGTGATGTCCGCAGACTCCCATCATATGGTATTAATATTAGTCAATTGGTTCGGTTCGCAAAAGTTTTGGATTATCACGAAAAAAAAAAAGTTATCAGATTACTTTCAAACTTCTTACTCAGGGTTATAGATGTCATAAACTTCGAAAAACTTTTGGTAAATTTTGTAGATCTTATTCAGACATTTTATTAAAATTCGGAAATGTGACTATTCAACAATATGTATCCAGCGGAATTTCCCATCCCAATTTCTACGGTGATCTAGTGTTCAAACTAAGGAGGGTCAAAGATTCCGATAATTTCACATAGGCGGGTTCTAAAATTATTAAACTCCGTCGACATCGACAGTATGACCCCGAGATCATCGCTAAGACCATAGCTCTTGTATTGGGTCCCTCTACAACTCAATGCAGACTTTTACTTGAGCGTTGCACGCTGACAAACAGGACAGTGGGGACTCTATGACGGGCCTTGTCCAAACCTTTTCAGAAGAGACAAGGTCCTGATCCTCATCCCCTCTGACTGTTAGTCGGGACACCAGATCAAGGATCTGAGCTCGATTACAGACGGACAGAGCACGGTTTACTTATGTTGATGTTGCCTTACATATTTTTGATAGCAACATATTATTCTATAAATTTTTCGCGTGTAATAAATTTTTATGGCCTATCTTCTTGAGAAACCTGTTGATCCTTGTTCTCTATATGGAGGATTATTTATAAATTTTTAAATGCGTGTCCTTTGACTGTGCTGCTTTTGCGGTGAATTAGAAGGTGGGCGCCCGTAAACCGGTTAACCACACCGAGTGACGTTTGTTACTTCAACTGAACGTCCTAAGTCGGCATCGTAACCGCGTGTGCAGGCCCTTGGTGATTTTTGTCATACAGCTTTGTCGGATGTCTTCAGATTTCTCTTTTAATTTATATTTTATATGTGCATACTGTTTTAAGTTGTATTTTATTTCATAGTTTTTTTTTTCTGATATCAGATGAGTTTGTGGTGAAAAATATTTCGTTTCTACTTAAAGCATTGGTTAGTTTTCAACAGGCCATAATCTGTTGGAGTTACCTTCCGTTGATGGCCATCTTGTGTGTCAAACTATAGTTTTTCCTTTAGATTCTTACCATTTTCAAACAGCTCATTTGAGACATGAATTCGCAATTTCACATTTAAAATACCGTGATAATATTTTCAAATAAATGGTGTAGACAAATAAGCAACTTTACGTTTTGAAACCGACTTGAAAAATCACCAAGTTTGGTTGAATATTGCATGAAGATATAGAGTGTGACCCACAAAATGGCTGCAAACGGGAGGTAACTCCCATCAATTCTGGCCTATTGGAAACTCTCTATATGTATTCAGGTTAATATTTATATAATCTTTTAATGGAATTGTTATAAATAAACAATCAGAACTATGATTGTCTTTCTTACTTGGCAATATATTAAACCATTTAATTATTTCGGCGTCCGTTTCAAACATTGAACATGGAAAATTTACTTGTTTTTATCACGGAGTTGAATATGTTGAATACATTTTGAAGGAGACCACATAATTAAAGTAGGCCGTTTGCCAATGACTTGTCAAATGGAGCTGGCCCAGTTCAACTAGTCAGATGCTAGGTATTGTCATAGTGCATTTTTGATATTTGCATATATGACGGAGATAAGGAGCAAAAACTATACCTTTCTTGAAAATTCCTAGTCCAATGGGCGTAACTTTGTCAAAAAAATTCGACAAGACCCACATTTCAGACAGACCAAGATATTCTTATGATGTATCTATTTACCAAATTTCAGTTTGATATGTGTATGTATGACAGAGATAATGGACAGAAACTATAATTCCTTGAAATTTTCCAAGTCCAAGGAGCATAACTCTGTCAAAAATAATTCTACCGCACCCAAATTAAAACCCGACATACAAGTAGATATACTAATGATGTATCTGGATGCTAAATTTCATTTTAACATGTGCATCCTTATTTTATGGAAAATATGGTATGCGGTTGTGTGGTATGGTATTGCACAATGTCATATGGTATGTTATTGTGTTGTATGGTACGGCATACTGCAGTTTGATATGGTGTGGTACAGTTTGTTGTGGTATACTATTGAGTGGTATTGCATAGTGTGGTGTAGGGTAGCATGGTATGGTATGGTACAATATGGTTGATAGTGTTGAAAGGTGCAAATGTGTATATGGATGGATATACTATATTTTTGTGCGATTGCTATGGCAATACTGTATTGTATAGTTTGGTGTGCGTAGCTGTTGTATGGTGTGGCTTGGTATGGTATTGTCGTCATTTCTGATGACCTGAATAGGTATGGTATGCAGTACATTTGCATGGTATATTTTAGTAGTATGAGCAGTGCTGATATGTAATGGTTACATGTAGGTGGGTATAGTGTCGATGGTATGTTTGATTAATTGCTTGATTTTTGTTTAACGTATATGGTGACGGCATCTGCCTGGAGCGGGGCATACAAATTTTTACCTTTGCAACGGACCCACCCAAAGCAGTGAAGGATCTTTAACGTGCCATGCCTAACACGACGCCTCGGTTTTTACTGTCTCATCCGAAAGACAGAACACCGGTATGACCAGATCGGGACTCGAACCCCGGCCTCCCGATCAAGAGGCGAGCGCGATACCACTAGACCACGCCGGCTTCGATGGTATGGTATGATATGCTTTAGTGTGGTATGGCATGCTATTTTGTAATATGGTGTGGCATGATATGGTTTGATACAGCGTGAACAGTTACAAATGATGTGACATGGCTAGGTATGAGATAGTGCAAACAGTTCTAGTATGCTTTGGCATAGTATAATGTGGATAATACTGTATGATAAATTATATACTTGGAATGTTATGATATGGTATGGTGTGATAAGGTATGATATTGTGTAGTATAGTATAATGTAGAAAGGCACAATATGGTTCATTATGGTATAGTATTGTATGGTATACTATTGTGTTATATGATATATGATAGTGGGAACAGTTGTGAATGTTGCCACATGGACTGGTATGATATGATATGGGTAGTATGGTACATCATAGTACAGATAGTATAGTATGGTGTTCCATTTAATGTTGTTTATTGTATTACATCATTTATATTTATATCTTATCTATGTGACATTGGCATCTTTCACCTGTCAATGTATTCCGTAACAAGGGGACTTTATTTTACTGTCTTAACTGAAAGACAGAACGACAAGTTGCCGGTTGGGCTCAAACCCTGGACTTATCTATCTCTGATCCAACCATGCTACAAACTACCTTCCCCAGTTCAGGTTGAATAGAGAAAAAGACAAATAAATAAACATTGCTAATTAATGAGGTTAAGCCTATATATTCTTACTCAGGTTTAAGCCCATTTATTCCAGAGGTCAAACACATATAATCCCAGTGAAGCCAAACCTATATAATCTCACTCAGGTCAAGCCTACATATAATCCCAGAGGTCAAATCTATATAATCCCAGTAATATCATCAATGTCCTAGAACACGGTCATACAAAAAAGAATTTTATCAACATTTTAGTTACATTCTGGCCATTATTACATGTTTTATGGATCCTCTGACCTTGATTTTTCTATTTCAGAAAAAGGGGGATTTTTTTTTATTTCCGCCGACCGAAGATCTCGTTTAATACTAATAAATATAACAAAAGTATCAGTAAAACTGTTGGATGCTCCCCGGACTCAATTCATATATAAAAAAGAAATCAGTAAAACTGGTGGATGCTCCAAGAAGCACAACAATAATGAAGGAAATGAATGACTCAATATATAGAAAATCATTGTACCAATTGATGACGATTTCAAATCTCAAGGTATCGATATCCAATTGAGTGAACTGTAGAACAACAAGTGATCACAGAATCTTAAACTAAAATGAGTAAATCTGACCTTGATTAGGTATGAAATAAAACTTTTTATCGTGACATTGACCATTCAGAAATGACTTTGCGTGATCTTTGTCCAAAAGTCGAAAGGTGTAGAAGATATAAGTACTTCATGGTACTTTAAATCATAGTTAATAAGTGACCTTGACTTTTCACAAATGACCTTATGTGACTTTTGTCCAAAAGCGCTTAACCTAAATAACATACGTGCTTCGTTTTATTGTAAGTTACAGTTAATAAGTGACCTTGACCTTTCAGAAATAAGTGTGAGTGACTTTTGTCCAAAAGCCCTTTACCTAAATAATATTTTAGCGATGTATGCTCAAATTCTGAGGAAAAATGTAGGAGATATAAGTACTTCATGGTACTTTAAGTCATAGTTAATAAGTGACCTTGACCTTTCACAAATGGTCTTAAGTGACTTTTGTCCAAAAGCGCTTAACCTAAATAACATTTTGGTGAAGTATGATCGAATTCTGATGAAAGTTGTCGGAGATACACATGCTTCTTTTTATTTGAAGTTATAGTTTATAAATGACCTTTCAGAAATTACCTTGAGTGACCTTTGTCCAAAACCCTTTACCTAGATAACATTTTGTTGAAGTAAGATCAAATTCTGATAAAAAGTGTAAGAGATAAAAGTACTTCATTGTATTTTAAGTCATAGTTAACAAGTGACCTTGATCTTTCAGAAATAAGTTTTAGTGACCTTTGTTCAAAAGCTTTTTACCTAAACAATATTTTGGTGAAGTATGATCAAATTCTGATGAAAGGTGTAGGAGATATATGATCTTAATGGTATTTAAGTCATAGTTAGTAAGTGACCTTGACCTTTCAAAAATGACCTTTGTCCCAAAGCCCTTAACCTAGAAACATTTTGGTGAAGTATGATCAAATTCTGATGAAAAGTATAGGAGATGTTAGTACTTCATGGTACTTTAAGTCATAGTTAATAAATGACCTTGACCTTTCAGAAATGACCTTGAATGACCTTTGTCTTAAAGTTCTTAAGCTAAATAATATTTTGGTGAAGTATGATCAAATTTTGATGATAGGTATAGGAGATATGAGGTCGGATGAACGGACAGACACTGTTACAATTTTTAATGTTAAGATGTGCCGAAATACAGAGTCCAATTTATAAAAAATTGCAGATTTTTTTCTATTTTTTTACGCCATGCAATGGACACTTTACATTAAAAAATCTGCAAAAAATTAAAAAATGCCTCATTGAATCATTGGATTTTACTGTGAAATACTTTATTTTATGGGTTTTGGTTTATTAAAAAATACAGGTTCGTGCATATCAACTCAAATAAAAAAAAAACCAATTATTTTCTATATCCAAAACAACCTACGCATATGCAGTGGGAAAATCCTAATCTTTTTATCCAAATCAATGCAGTCATTTTTCAGGTGACTTGTTAGTATTTTGGAGCCCTTTTCAGTATTTTCCCTCCAAAAAAGAGAAAATGGAAGAATGGTATAAATCCAAGTTCTATGCACTAATATTACATGCAAATTTAGGTGAATTAATACTACACATCAATCTATGGCATTACTATATATATATAATATATATATATCATTTACAATTAATTTAGGATTATATTGTGGTGTTGTCCATCCACTTACTGTTTTCCTTGTATTTCATGAATTTGCCACTAACAACCAACTTAATAGCTGAAATAGCACATCAGATATAAATAAAATCACTGAAGATATTTTGTATGCCTTCTTTATTGCTATTTGAACCAATTTGAGAATACATGTAGCTGATGTATGAGAGTCAATAATATGAAATCATTGATATTCAAATCAAAAGTAGGTACTAGTACATAAATGTAAAATACGAAAGTAACTGGTGTCATCTGACTATGGCCCTAACAACATTGTACCAGTGGACATTTATGGACCCCTGAAATTGAAATGCGAGACCAGGTGCCTGGGATGAGTAAGCATCTCTTGTTTGGATAGCCATACCAGCCAGGAATGCCCTTATATACAGACGAAACATATAATTCAGCACTGTATATAGAGATGAACGTGACCACTGTGTAACAAGTGCCACTGCCACATAACATCAGGAGAATGAGTATAATAACACTTAAGTCAAACCCTCTGCGGATTAATTGAAGAACACTTTGACATTAAAAATTCATTTATTTCATAGATAACATGTATCGTAAATTAACTTTGTATCTGAAAAAACACTTAACATAATAAGAGTTTAACATTAATATCTAAAGCGTTACATTGACTTGGAACAGAACTATTGAAATCGTAGTAAAAAAACCAACCCCCCCAAAAACGGCAAACCCCCCCCAAAAAACATTGAGTAATCAAAGATTACAAAGCTCACCTCATAGCATATTTGCCAATAAAACATAATATAATCACTATAGCAGAACCAAGAAATTTGGTAGCTGTCCAAATAAAAAAAAAAAACAAACTTTTTCACATGTTTTCTTCTCAACAAGTGTACTGAAGTGTAAAATATAGGTCATGACCTAGATCTGAAACTTATATCCATCTTATATACAAAGATACAGCATTTGTGCAAGTTTGGACTTCCTAGCTGACCAAATAAAAAAATAAAACTATTTAACGTTTTGCTAGAATTTTTTTTTACAAATGCACTAAAGCGGAAAATAAAGGTCATGACCTAAATCTGAAACCAGCATCCATCTTTGCATTCATAGATACATCATTTGTGCAAGTTTGGACTTTTTAACCGTCCAAATAAAAAAATAAAACTTTTTAACATTTTGCTTAAATTTTCCTAACATGTGCACTGGAGCGGTAAATATAGATCATTACCTAAATCTGAAACCAGCATCCATTTTGGCATATATAGATACATCATTTGTGCAAGTTTGGACTTCTTTACTGTCCAAATAAAAAAATAAAACATTTAAACATTTTACTCATCTACACATAAAGATACATCATCCATATATTAAGTTTAAACTTCCTAGCTACAAATTGTTGAAAACGACGTAAAACACCAATCAACCAACCAACCAAATCCTAGCTACAATATTTCTTGAGTTATTGCCTGAAGCTCCCTCTCACTTTGTGAGGTGAGCTAAAACCAAAAAAAAAAAAAAAAAAAAAAACCATACAGTAGTAATTTTGACAAAACCATATTTTTACACCCTCAATCTGGATTTTGTATTTTTGTTTCAATTTTGCATACAAAATACGGACGGTAAACAGGTCTGCCAAAGAATCTGTTATGATAAGAAATATAGAATAAGGTAGATTTAAATCAATTACTACTCAAATAATTGCACTGTAAAATTCATTTTGCCAAACAATGGTCATTTTATAGCTTGTGGTTGGGTCAATGTTTATTCAACAATATCTTATTTATAATGAATATACCTTACATACACATCTGATCAATAGATTTCCTGATTTCACATTATGAGTGTGTGATTGACATGCATCAATAAATTTCACTAGCCAATGGAGGTATATACCTTTATCTTACACGTATGATTATTTTTATTTTCTATATTTATGATACTTTAATTTGAGGAACATAAATTGGTGGGTGCAAGCAACCCGGAAAATCATGAAAATTAGATCCCAATGAAGAAAAAGTATTCCACAGTATATAAATCCATTCTATTACATAAATGTTTATACTGAATATTGTATAAAATTGCTTAAATTATTGTTCCTAATCAAGAATAATTGATAGAACAGGCACAGTTCCAGAAAATTTATATAGATGCTGTGAAGCTTAAAATTGAAAAAAAAGGAAAAGTAAAGTAAATTTTGCTATATCTCAAAATCCCTGTTCCACTCATCTGGATCTACATACATATATATAGAATTATTGAAAACTAGAAAGTTGACAAAGCCAGAAGGGCCCCACAGGATGTCGGTCACCATGACCTAAACCTTAATTTGGTAACAGCAGAAAGGTCTTGTGATAAGGAACACACATGCCAAATATGAAAGTGTGACAGTGTATTAGATATGGCTAATGTTAAAGTTTTTGCTGAAGGCCAGCCAGATAGACAGACAGACAGATAGAGTGATTACTATAGGGCACCTGATATGAAGGAGGGGCCTAATAAGCAATTATTTCATTGCAAGTATCACAGAAAATATCACAGAAGAAAAACATACAACGTAGGGATGGCTTCTACTGAAATCGGAGTATTAAAATATTTTATTCCTCTTCAAATCTATGCTGTTCTACATCACAAAAGTAAGATCTTTTTTAAAGCCTACCATTCACAGAAAGAAACAAATAGGAAATTAATGTTAATTCATTAAGTTCAAAAAGATTCATTTCCCCCAAAATTTGAGCAGCAAAACCTTCAGAGAAACAATTCTGAAGCTCTTCTGTTTCTGAAAGACAGTAAATGTCAAAACAGAAATTTACACTATTTATATTAATATATATACAACACAGGTAAAGACATTAACAATTTCAATAGGAAACGTGTTTTTAAGTATAAAATATCTATGAGTATTTGCATGCAATGCAATTATGTAGATTTTTATGATATATATACAAGTTGTATATATATAATATGAACAAGCACATATGCAAGTATGTCCTTGCAACATAATCAGGATTTATACAAACACAATAGAATCAAATTGAGGACAAATATGAATCAAAGTTTTATTACACATATATCTTAATTATTGTGGTGAACCTTACCTTTCTTAGTATACATCTACACTGTGCAATACAATACATTCATTTTTATTTTGCTGGTGGGTGGGGGTGATTAAGTAGTTAAAGTTTTAGGGAGCAGTCCCTGGCTAGGCCAAAACTTTTCTTCGAATGTCACATTTCCGATGGAAAATTCAGATTTTTTAAGGTAATCCTATCATATATATACCCGGTACATGAAATTTGGGGTGATATTGATAAATTACTGTCAATATTGGACGAGATTTGGGCTAATATTTTCATTTGTTGTAGCATTTCTCTTTAAAGAGAAGGTGTTATGTACCATGTTTTTTTTGTGATTTGATTGTTAGATATATAGTAAAATAATAGGTATGACTTAAGAAGCAATCTTTCATTTACAACAGAATAATAATAATGATACCTTAAACTGACAATTTTTACGTATTTATCCAACCATTTGGCCCGATCCCTTAAAAGTGACTAGTTGATTCTCCCCGCTGATTGTCAGTCCTACTTATTCCCATATTCAGGACTTCAAATGTGATACAGCTAACAAGAGGCCCACTCATCTCCTCTATCACATAAGTACAACTGACACACTGGTTGTGAATCAAGAATTCTATATTTATTATAACCACTAGGTGGGTGTCACTGCTGGTGGACTGATAGTACCCGAGGGCATCATAAGTATAGTTTTCAGTACTTTTGTACTGACATGAGATATATACTTCAAATTTTCAGTCATCAAATTAAGTAAATCACTCTAAAACCAAGGAGTATCTCCCTCATGCATAGCTCTGTCCTTAGATAGATTCTTTGTTTCACTTTTCGGTCATTTTTGTTTCAACACTACTCTTCAAATGTTAATATATTTTGAGAAATTCCAATCATTTGGCCACGAGCATCACTGAAGAGACATAAGTTGTTGAAATGCGCATATGGTGCACTAAATTAAAAAGTATATATGTTCTATATTTATCATCTATACCTTTTCACGATAACTTACTATTTGTATATGTGCAATAGCTTTTTATGGACGGCTAGCTACAAAACCTGAATGTATTGAATACTGCTCAGCAATTATAAGAGATCACTTTTCTTTCAGGATGGAAACTTACCATTTGGAAAGGCTACTGTACATACACAAGTTGCATTGATTGATTGACTGATTTATTGATTATCGTTTTAAGTCTCCACGATTATTTTACGTATATGGTGATGGCATCTGCCTGATGCATTACAGAGATATTTCTACCTTCGCAATGGACCCACCTGAAGCAGTGAGGGATCTTTTACGTAACATGGTACCGCGACATGGGACCTTCAAGTTGGTTTTACTGTCTTGTCCGAAAGACAGCACATCGGTGTGCTCAGGGCGGGAATCGAACCTGGGACCTCTAGGTCACGAGCCAAGCACATCCAGTAGGCCACTCCGGTTTACACATGTAGCAACACTGCCCTTATTGTAAAAAAAGTCTACTGGTAACGCACAAAGGGTGACTGACAACAGATGATAATGAAGAGAGAAAAATGGCAAGAGTTTGCCTGAGTGACCTATGGTAACACATGTTTAGGGAAATTGTATATATATTTCAATTTTTTTTTTAATAACTGTACCTCCACAAGGCAATTGTTAACATCCCCCCACCACCACTACCCTTACATATCCATACAATGGACAGAGGTCAATATTATATCTAAAGGCCCTATTTTTGACAATATATGTTATATGGCACTATTATCATCAAAACATATTTTTTATGAAAATACATCTCATATAATATACTTAAAAACAATATAATATAGACAATTATATGATACTTGCTACTAAAAAATAACCCCTTCATGAAAAGGAGATTCAAAATGCATAGATCACCATTGTAGAAAAAAAAAATTCTTAATATATGGAATAAAATATGTGTAATATACAAAATCTATTAACAGAAAACATTTGCAGGATGTCAAATAAAATATGATGCAGAAACAACAAAAGTAGATTAAGTATAGTAATACTTTCAAAATAATTCTGGGACATTTAAACCAAACAGAAACAAAACATGAAATTACTTTGACTAGAGAGCGAAATACGAAGACAGCAATTTCCAAAAATTCAAACTACATTTCTCAGCACTGACAGAAAGAACATGATTTAAGGTTATAAACTGAAAGTACACAAGTAGTATATTTTAATTAATTAGTTCTCTGACAAGCAAATTCAGAGAACTGTGATCCCCCGCTTTCTGGGTTCTATCAGTAAGGGAACACTGAAGTAGGTCAAAGGTCATGGTCAAGGTTACATGATAAAAAATTTTGATACCAACGGAAAGGTATTGCAATTAGGGACACACAGGACAACTATGAAGGCCTTACGTCTTACAGTTGAAAAGATGAATGAGATTAATGTCCCAAAGTGAAAGTAGAATTCCTGAGAGCTTTTAATTACCTGTACCTCTTTGTTCCTTGCATTCTATCTAAATAACTTTAACGTTTATAACTTTTTTTTGTATATTATGATTAAGATCTAGCTAGCCTTTGTAAAACTGACAACAAAATGAACATTTTGTATGGTATTTAGCAATTTCATGTATTACATCACTTCTTTTATTTTCATCTTGAGAGAAATAATATATTAAATGTCCCACTGTTATTCCATTTGCCTTCATTTCATCAATGAGAGATTGAAAATGCCCTCTCTCCTTTGTGCGATACCTGAAAATAAGTCAATAAAGGTAAAAATATAATTTTTATGACACCAACATTTTTGTTCCTTCATTTCTTGTAAATTTAATTTGGTTTCCATAATACTGGTTGACATCACAGGAACTTTTACCTTCTCAAAGGGAAGACAACTCTTTAATTCGAAAAGATCCAATACTAATTCAATTATGACAATAAAAATTATGACAACATTCACTTCTCAGATTGGTGTATATATTCAAATATCATTTGCAAAACAAGCTATGTTTGTGAAACACTAATGTCCTCAGGGGCACCAAAGTCCAAAAAGTTATTTTTAGCATGAAGGTAATTTTCAAGATCAAAAGGTCATCGACCTTGGAGTCATTTGAAAGGGCTTCACTGGTTGAGTACGCATGTCAAATATGAAGTCGCTTCAAAAGTTATAGCCAAGATTAAAGTTGACAACAGACAGACAAAGAAAGAAAGAGACAGGACAAAAACAATATGCCTCTGATCTATCAATCTGGGGGCTTAAAAATGTCAGAATGTAACCATTTTTTTACTGACAGAAAGTATATGAAATTTAATGTTTCAAAATTTTACAAAGATACCCATATTCTATAAAATATGCACTTAGATTTCTTTTATGACAAATAAACACAAACAAAAGCATTTATATAGGTAGATGCAAAATGCTTTGTCTGAAATGTCAAACGCAAGCATAGAATTTGGATCTAAAATCTTTCAACAGAGTCAATGGGAATTATCATTCACCTGTTTTCACCCATACAATTATGAACACTTTTGTATCAGGAAGGCAAGAAACAAGAAATATGGATTCCAAAAATATTACCTAAGCTTACTGGTAGCTTGTTCGTTTTGTCTCTTTGATTCTTGTTTTAGGTCACACTAAGAATTTTGTGCAAATATAGTGACATATGCCTCAACCTCACACAACACAAAGGAATTTGAACGAGTATGCAACAGCACCACTGAAGCAGTGCAGGATCATTTAACGAGCCACTTTTACTGTGACACAAGCCCTCAATTTTTACGGTCTCAACGCCAACGCAGCATAATACACCCGCAGTAAGTTTGACCGTAGTAAGTTAAACAGGTGTTCTGTTGAGAACAAGTAAATCCTGGGAATTTCTCTAATGCATGTGAATATTCTATACAAGTTTTATCTAAATCCAATAAAATTTATTGTCTGACATAGTGTAGCATTAGTACTTCATACCTGCAAAGTTTTATCAAAATCCCTTTAGCTGTTCTCGAAAAGAAGTTGAAAATGTGAAAAGTTTGCGAACGGACGATGGACAGTCGGATGAATGACGGACAAACAACGGACAATAGGCTATGACGATAGCTAACTTTAAGCCTTTGCCTCAGGTGAGGTAAAAAGCTAGGGAAGTATCAAATCAAATGATGTTAATACATCACTTATAGAAAGCAAAACTTGGAATGAGCTTGTAAAATTACAATTCATCTCAAATTTTGCTTGGCACCATAAACATATAGTGAATAATGGTTGAAGACATTGAGTATAGTAAATATTGGTAGAACACATTGGGTGCAACTTGAATTTGACCTTTGACCTTGGTTCAAGGTCATGCCACACCCTTGGATCCTAAGTATCAATTTAGTGAAATATTGTTGAAATCCATCCACAGTGAAAGAAGTTATGGTCCAGACAACGTTTATCCCATTGTGACCTTGACCTTTCACCTAGGGTCAAGGTCATAACACACCATTACATCCTAAGTAACAATTCTATGAAATATTATTGAAATCCATACACAGGGGAAGAAGTTATGGCCCAAACAATGTTTCATTCACTTTGCATGTTGTGACCTCGTTATGGCTCGAACAAGGTTTAATTCACTTTGTATGTTGTGACCTTGACCTTTGACGGTCAAGGTCATAACACACCCTTGGGTCCTAAGGGACAACTCTGTGAAATATTATTGAAATCCATGCACAGGGGAAGAAGTTATGGCCCAAACAAGATTTCACTCACTTTAGATGTTGTGACCTTGACCTTTGACCTATGAACTTGAGTCAAGTGTTACAATTCTGTGAAATATTAAAATCCATGCACAGGGGAAGAAGTTATGGCCTGAACAATGTTTTATTCACTTTGCATGTTGTGACCTTGACCTTTGACCTATGACCTTAGGTAAAGGTCATGACACACCCTTGGGTCCTAAGTAACAATTCTGTGAAATGTTATTGAAATCCATGCACAGGGCAAGAAGTAATGGCCTGGACAAGGTTTTACTCACTTTGCATCTTGTGACCTTGACCTTTGACCTTGTTCAAGGTCATAACAAACCCACGGGTCCTAAGTAACAGTTCTTGGAAATATTTTTGAAATCCATGCACAGAGGAAGAAGTAATAGCCCGGACAATGTTTTTACTCACTTTGCATGTTTTGACCTTGACCTTTGACCTATGACCTTGAGTCTAGGTCATAACACACCCTTGGGTCCTAAGTAACAATGCTGTGAAATATTATTGAAATCCATGCATAGGGAAAGAAGTAATAGCCCGGACAAGCTTAAACCAGACACTGGACGCTAGATGGACAGCGTCATAACATAGTACGTCCCTTCTCAAGGTAGGTATATAAAAACCGGAGCCAGATGAGCCAGGGGATTTGATCCCAGTACCTCTTGGTCATGAGCTTAGAAGCAGTTGAAACACACCAGCTCTGTCTAAGCCTAACAAAACATACTTATAAAAATGTATACATGTACATAAATGTTAATGATGCAAGCAAGATCATATTAAATCCGTGGTGAAATAATAAACTCGCAGGTGGTTTTACATCCTTCTATACATCATAGGCTATGTAACGATTTTTTTTAAAAGTTAAAACTTACTCTACTGCCTTTATTCTGCAATCTGTCAAGCCCAAGACAAATTTTGCAAATCCCTTCCAGTTATCTGGCCTCTTTGATGAAGGGTCAAGCATGTCCCCAAGGTTAGAAATGAGAAGAAGACTGTTCTGCATGTCCATCAGGTCGTCTATTGTTAAGTAACAATCAATAGCAGGTACTTCCTTGGTAACTGTAAGTAAAGTGTTGTTATAAATAGCTTTATATCATATTTGGTTTACATTTTACATAGCAAAAGACATTTTGAAATTTAGCGATCTAATATATTTGCATTTATCACCTACGACCTTGGCATTCTTTTCTCAATTTATGTCTGATCCTTTCACAGATCATGATAAACCTTTCTTCACTTTCGAAGAATCCTAACTCATTTTCTTGATTATCAACTGTTAATTTACACATTTCGTCTTATCACAGAGGATCCTTACCTTGTCTTCTCTTTTTTTTTCTTTATCTTGTTTTATTCACAAGAATCTCTTTTTTTTTTGCATGTATCTGTTTATCACCACAATAGATACTTAACTATTTTTCATACCAATGATTGATCACTGTTTTACGTTACTCCATGATTATCTCAAGTATATGTTGACGGCATTCAACTAATACATCCCACAGAAATGTATACCATTGCAAACAGTGAGGGATCTTTTACCTGCCATGCATACCATGACACAGGACCTCAGTTTTCAACGTCACATCCCTGTGCCGACAGCAGGAGTCGAACCTGGAACCTTTTGGGACACAAATCAAACACCCCATCCATTGAGCTATTTTAACTCTTTTCATATCACACTTTAAAATACATTGTATAATGTATATGCACCATATTTTTATCATGCTTGTTTCTTGTAGGCCATCCTTATTCCTATACATACGTTTTCCCATCTTTCCCTTATCTTTTTTAATCACAGATGATCCGTACACTTTCTACTCTTATGTAGTCATAGGACTGTACCTTATCTTCCTGTAAATTTTTCTCATGCAATCCACATCTTACCTTTGCTGTCCAAATGAATACCATAATATCATTTTCTCTCTTAGATTTCCCTAATCACTTGTTACAGTTTCCACATTATCAACCTCTCTCAGGGACCGAATTACAATATTATTTTTTTCTTGGGATTTCTTAATGATAATATTTTAAAGGATCCAAACTAAGGTGTCTAAATACAAGGATACATAAATTTAACTCCTATATATTCTCTCATCACAAGGGAATCCATAAATATTCTCTCATCACAAGGGAATCCCTATATATTCTCTCATCACAAGGGAATCCATAAATATTCTCTCATCACAAGGGAATCCAGAAATATTCTCTCATCACAAGGGAATCCCTATATATTCTCTTATCACAAGGGAATCCCTATATATTCTCTCATCACAAGGGAATCCCTATATATTCTCTCATCACATGGGAATCCTGTATTTTTTTTCACTATAAGGGTATCCCTATACATTCTAATCAACTGGGTATCCTGGGGTGCATTCAAAATCGTAGCTGCTAGGCTAGCCGCTATGTGTTAGTATAACATATCATTCTGAACGCTCTGCTACATTTAGCGGCTAGGTATTATGGCAGACAGTCATGAATCCTTCTTGTCTGCTTTTGTAGATTTTACTAACATTAGGTGAACTTTCAACCCTGCTTCGTATCATGGATCAGTGCGTGATTGTTTCCAATTTAATTTTTACCTTGGATTGGGTTATCAAGGTGATTTCAAGCAAAAACGGAGCAGAGAAAGCAAAAGAAGTTTAATGTCCACCAATTTGAATTGGAAAGCTAGCATGAGAATTTAAGGCTCGGTTTTCCTACGTAGCAGCTAGGCGAGCACAGCGTTCAGTTACTGAGCAGAGCTAGCTGCTATGTAGCCGCTACAGTTCTGAATGCATCCCTGTATGTTCTCTCATCACAAGGGAATCCCTATATGTTCCCTCACCAGAAGGAAATCCCTATATATTCTCTCACTACAAGGAAACCCCTTTTTTTCTCACTACAAGGGATTTCCTACATATTCTCTCATTACAAGGGAATCCTCTGTTTTCATACCTAAGGGAATCCCTATATATCCCTACAAGGGAAGGAATCCATGTATGTTCTCTTATCACAAGGAAATCCCTATATATTCTCTCACTACAAGGGAACCCCTTTTTTTCTCACTACAAGGGATTCCCTACATATTCTCTCATTACAAGGGAATCCTATGTTTTCATACCATAAGGGAATCCCTATATATCCCTACAAGGGAATCCCTGTATGTTCTCTTATCACAAGGAAATCCCTATATATATTCTCTCACTACAAGGGAACCCCTTTTTTCTCACTACAAGGGAATCCCTACATATTCTCTCATTACAAGGGAATCCTATGTTTTCATACCATAAGGGAATCCCTATATATCCCTACAAGGGAATCCATGTAACTGTATGTTCTCTTATCACAAGGAAATCCTTATATATTCTCTCACTACAAGGGAACCCCTTTTTTCTCACTACAAGGGATTCCCTACATATTCTCTCATTACAAGGGAATCCTATGTTTTCATACCATAAGGGAATCCCTGTATATCCCTACAAGGGAATCCCTGTATGTTCTCTTATCACAAGGAAATCCCTATATATATTCTCTCACTACAAGGGAACCCCTTTTTTCTCACTACAAGGGAATCCCTACATATTCTCTCATTACAAGGGAATCCTATGTTTTCATACCATAAGGGAATCCCTATATACCCCTACAAGGGAATCCCTGTATGTTCTCTTATCACAACGGAATCCCTATATATTCTCTCACCATAAGGGAATCCCTATATATTCTCTACATACAAAAGAATCCCCATATACTATCTCTAAACACAATCTATCATTTTTTCCAAATATCACAAAAGATTCCATATTTACCTATTAATTAGAATTACCTACCTCACCTTCACTAATATCAAAAGATCCTAATATCATTATCTTACTTCACTGTAAGGAAACTTTTCATGTACTTAGGTTGTGAGGAATCTGTATTTTCTATTTCCATTTGAGAACCCTACATTACCATACTCTATTGAGATATGAATTGCCTGAATATTTACCCTCCACTAAATGAGTACATTTCTTACCTTCATGGCACTGTTGTGGCACTGCTGTACATGGATTTCCTTCTCCAGATCCCTCTACTGATACTTCACTTTGTATAGTCCTCTTGCCATCAGAATTCTCAACAGCATGTATATCCACAATCTTTTCATAATTAACATACTTTTCATTCTGTTTATCATCAAAATTTACAGTATCTACTGTTACATCACAAGGGTCATCATTACAACTACCATTCTTCGCCAACAGAATCTTGTTCACTGAACCAGAGTCAGACACAATTCCACGATCGCCTTTTAATTTATTTTCGTTATCTTCTTGAAGACTTAATTCTACAGACTTTGGTGATTGATCTTCGTTTTGGATAAGGCTTTGTTTGCTATGATCTTCCTCTTTATCTTCTTCGGCCGATCCAACAATTACCAGAATCTCATTTGATGAATCTAAAAATATTAAATAGGAAAATTTCATTTTGCTAGTAAACATTAAATCTGTCAATAATTTATTTTCAATGGTGTCCATTATATGACGTTCCCCAGTTAATTCACTGTGACATAATCTTTAAATGTAGGGACAGAGCTTTGTGTAATGATTAAGTGCTTGGCTTGCAGTGCAAGCGATTTTGCTTCAATTCCTACATCTAAAATATTGGATATGTCCTGCTTCCAGGAGGCAATATGACTGCAAAATTGTTGCAATTGTTTTATAACTTGAATCAACCAACCCACCAATCTTTTATCATATTTTCTACACACAACCACAACATAACCTTTATATTTATATAAAGGCGAGCAATATAACACATCTATACAGTGGTTCGTTTGAAATGACAAGAAGATGGCAGTCAAACTGGTAATATGATTGATTGATTGATTTTTGTTTAATGTCACACCACGAATTTTTCATGTATATGGTGACGGCATCTGCCTGATGCAGGGCATACAAATTTTGACCTTTGCAATGGACCCACCTGAAGCAATGAGGGATCCTTAACGTGCCATGCATACCATGACACGGGGCCTCAGTTTTTACTGTCTCATCCTAAAGACAGAACACCCGCATGACCAGAGCGGGACTCTGATCAGGAGCATGATACCACTAGGCCACGCCAGCTTCAAACTGGTAACATACTAAATCAACCATGTGGTCTTACTTCGGGTCCAAAATTAATACCAGAGGCCCATGAGCCATGAATGAAATAAAGTCTTAAAAATTTCACCTCACAATGAAGATGAAGATAACACAGTCTAATTTAACTAAAAGTACTACATGTATTCCAATTCCATCAGCCCATAAACAATGATGCATTAATGTTCATTTGAATGCAAGAAAGAAACCTGCAGGCCGTTTCAAAAAGAATCGTACAAAAAAAATCCTTAAGTCTGTTTCACAAAGAATCATAACATGACTTACGTAAAATTTTCGTTACGGAAAATCCGTAACTTTATGCACAGCTAAAAGGTGTCGTAACTACTTAAGGAATTTCCTTAAGTGCTATTTTTCCATAAATATGGTTGCTGTGTTTTTAAGTAATACAGCAGCAGACAAGCAAAGAAACAAGAGGCCCAAGTGGGCCTATATCGCTCACCTGAGTACCTAGATTATCAGTCATGCATGAAGGAGAATTCATTTATTTTTGCATTAATGTGACTAAGTCAACACAGATGTTGAAAATATGTCAAATTTTATTTCAGGCTAGAATAAAAAACAACACTTTTTTGCACATCCATTCAGGTAATTTTGATATTAAGCATTTCCTTTGTCTCTGCAAGAAGTCATTCAGGGCAACAAGTTAGTCATTTTCTTTAGGTGGGCCTTTTGTTGACTGATTTCAAGTCTGGGTCATGAACAACAATTGTTTCAAATATTGTCCAGATCTAACTTAAAATTGCCTAATTTCATATGTTGAGTGTTGAGAAACATCTAAAAACTTATTTAGATGTGTAAAGAAATGAAAAAAAAATTTTGACCACAGCTGGATTTGAACCGCTACTCTCCATATTTCAATTACCAAGTGGTATATGTACTATTGTGAGAACTGCTTTTTAGACATGGTGGCATTATCTGTTAACCAATTTGGATGAAATTTACCAAATTGATAGAGGACTTTTAGTACTTCATGTATTCCATGTTTCATTAAAATCTTTCATGTGGTGTAACAGCAGAAGTGAAAAATGTGATTGAATTGTTCCTATACACCCTCATTTGGAAGTCTTAAAAAATTCATAGAAAATCCAAAAATTGAGATATTGACAAAATTCTTTCAAAGTAACAATCCTTACCATAATTATGATCACAATAGTCCATAAGAAATCATCATTATCAATTAACTAGGAAATATGACACTTTTTTCTGCATTGAATCACCAAGTCCAAAGAAATGTTGAAAAAAATTCTAAAATTTGATTTTGGAAGGGAACCAAAATGACAATACATCTTCACTCATCCCTCTAGATCATTTCTATGCATTCTGTTTGTCTCTGTATACAGCCCGTATGAAAAAGAATATTGTTAAACGAGGGAACTCTTTTGTGACCTACTCTTGACTATGGTGGCGCCACCTGTAAAGAGGTCTGGACGAAAACAACAGAATTTGAAGAGGATCATAAGTGACTTATTTCTACCAAGATTTATTAAAATCCCTCAAACAGTTTTGTAGAAAAAGTTGAAAATGTGAAAAATGGCCAAAACACCCCCCCCCCTTTTTTTTTTTTTGGAAGTCTTAAACGTAAAATTCCTAATTTCATATGTTGAGTGTTGAGAAACATCTAAAAACTTATTTAGATGTGTAAAAAAAAAAAAAAAATTTTTTGACCACAGCTGGATTTGAACCGCTACTCTCCATATTTCAATTACCAAGTGGTATATGTACCATTGTGAGACCTACTTTTAGACATGGTGGCATTATCTGTTAACCAATTTGGATGATCCGCACAAAAAACAAAACCTTTGAAAAGGACTATGAGTACTTGCATCCTACCCAGTTTTATCACAATCCTTCAAGTTGTTCTGTAGATCAAGTTGAAGATATGAAAAATTGTCCCCCCCCCCCCTTTTCTTGAAAATTCATAAAAAATTCAAAAATCGAGACATTGAAAAAATTCCTTCGCACCAGCATTCCTTACCATAGAAATGATTAAATGAAACCAAATGAATGCATCAATGTTTACTAAAAGAAAATAATAACTCTTTAATGCATTAAAATAACAAAGTCCAAAATAAAAATGAAAAAACGTCAAAAATTTGATTTCGGAATGGAACCAAAAATATCAACACTTCTTCCCATATGCCTCTAAATCATTCCTATGCAGTCGGTTGTCGCTGTATGCACCCGATCTGAATAAGAAGTTTGTCAAAGGAGGGTACCCTCTGTGACCTACTTTTGTCTGTGGTGGTGCCACCTGTTCATGGATCCTGACAAAAATGACCACATTTGTCGGGGACCTTGAGTATTTGATGCATGCCAAGTTTCACTGAATTCCAGCAAGTGGTTCCGAAGAAAAAGTTCAAACTGTGAAATGTTTACACCAATTATCCCACCCCCCTTTTTCTTGAAAGTCTTAAAAAATTCATAAAAAATCCAAAACATAAAATATTGAAAAATTTTCTTCGCAGTAGTATTTCTTACCATCAAAATGATCAAATTAAACCAAATTAATGTATCAATGTTTACTAAAAGAAAAAAATACCTCTTTTCTGCATTAAAACTACCAAGTACAAAAAAAACGTCAAAAATTTGATTTCGGAACGGAACCAAAAATAACAACACTTCTTCACACATCCCTCTAGATCATTCCTATGCATTCGGTTTGTCTCTGTATGCCCCCGGTCTGAAGAAGAAGTTTGTCAAAGGAGGGTACCCTCTTTGACCTACTTTTGCCTGTGGTGGCGCCACCTGTTGATGAATCCGGACGAAAAACAACAACACTTGTAGGGGACCATGAGTACTACATGCTTATCAAGTTTCATCAAATTCTGTTCAGTGGTTCTGGAGAAGAAGTCGAAAATGTGAAAAGTTAACGACGGACGACGGACGGTGATTGATCACAATAGCTCACTTGAGCCTTTGGCTCAGGTGAGCTAAAAAGAGAGAGTATTTCGAGACGGGACTCAAGTGCTGGGCACCCTGAGTGACAGGGAGTTGATCAAACGATATCGCCTATCACGAGAGCGCCTCCTTGATTTGGTGGACGTGGTCAAGAGAGATATATATGTATTGATAATATTTTAGCAAGTATAACGACACAAACAAAAACAAAACTATCCAACAATTACCCGTATATACTAAAATTATCTTTACATTGGAGATTTCAACAGGGGCGTCTCTGCATATTAGTCCATAAATTTCATTCCGGTCTATCAACTACTGGGAGAAGACAGTTGGACAGAGACATTTGACTAAGGTGTTCTTGATCCGCTTTTGCAAAACGGGCTGACAGTGACACAAAAAATATGAAGTTAGTGACAAAAGGCATATTTCGATTATTTAATTGTAGTGCATGTCACTGATTGTATGACTAGTCCCAAGGCCAAAATAGTTCTTATTTAGTTTAAAAACGGAAGCGCAGATCCAGGGAGGGGGCGGGGCGCACTGTTTAAAACAATTATCATGTGTCCCCTCTCAGAGAGTACCCATTGAAGTAGACACTGGAATAGACACTGACCTCGTCTTTTGAATATTTTTTTCTTGATATCTAAATTATAGATTTTTATAGTGAATAGATTCATCCAAATGATATGTTTATTATTACAAGGTTATATTTTATTCCTTTCCACATTTTTTCTTTCATGTAGAAGAAAAACATCTACAGAATAAACGGACAATGCGAGAGTACTTGCGCATACATGTAGATTACGTCTTGTCATGACAAAACGTATATCTTGGAGCTATGATGTTGAAAACTTTCATTCCGAAAGGTCCTGTCTAAGACACATGCAGAGTCCTAAAAACCCTTTCGGTACGAAACCTAAGCATTCTTATAGGTTCAACTCTATATGCAACGGGCATTTTGCATTGCAACAATTTGCTTTTTGGACATGATAACGTGATCTTCTCCACTTTTCAAATTTCTCACATTTTATATATGCGTCTGTTTAAAGGTTGACCATTATCACTCCCCTATCTTAGGCATACACAAATTATTGTTTCCCAACTTTGGCGAAAGCGAGGAGACATTAAATCTTAATCGGCCGTCAGTCTGTCACAAAAATTACAATTTTTGTACATATCGCGTGTGCATGCAGTAATTGTCATGTGTATAAAAATATCTTGCCCGTCTCATTTGTGACACCATATTTCACTCGGATTTAATCTATACTTCATCATATTTCAGCATCTTGGGTATTATCCCTTCGCCAGATTTACAAAGCACGCTATATCCACGCATTCAGAGGTTATTCATCTTCACGAGCCAAGCGTTTGAGTTACGTCCCTCCCCAAGTCGTACTCGCGTAGCAAGTTTGAAACCTTGCTTTGGGAAAATTGAGGCTATTTGGAAAACAAATACACATATGTCATTGTTAAATCTGCCTTTGTGGTACATATATAACTACTTCAATGAATATGTCAATAGCAATATCTTAATATCAATAAAAAATTTAAAATGCTTTCTTTTTAATGATGTGTAAAGCATGCCTCAACTATGAACCAGTCCTGAGATATAACAGCTCAAAGATACCATACTTTTCCACAGAGCGCATACAGCAGGCATAATGTCACAATGACGTCATCCAATGCTGCATGGCACAAATCTTGCCTTTTCAAAAACATTGGCACTCTGATGGTGAAACAAGAACCATGCAGTCAATCAATGATGCCGTTTTATAACCACGTCCATCGTTGGTTTAGACTGAAAATGGATTGTTTGCTACAAAAGTTAGTGGAAATGCGCTTGGCTTGGATACTGATGGAAAAAGAAATTCCGTAACTCTTGCGGATTTTCCATAAAGTTATGGAAACGTTAGTGAAACGTACGTACGGATTTACTAAGGGAATCCGTAAGTAAAATATGTACGGAAAATACTTATGATTCTTTGTGAAACGGCCCACTGAACTCAAAATCTGTTTGTGTTCATGAAGCATGAAGTAGACTGAGGTTAATATACAATGTAGAACAATTGAGATATACCTTATTTGTCATATTTAGATTGGACAAAAAGTTTCATTACAAACACTTTCAACTTCTAAACTTATTTTAAATTAATTTTTGTTACTTTTTTAAAACTGCAATGTAAGAAATTTCATTATTAGCAAGGTATGTTAGTAACAACAATTGTCAGAAGACAACATAGCTCGCCTTTGTCAGAGGAAAAGCATGTATTTTCAGTGTTTTCTTAATTCAAGGTCAAGTTCAAGGTAAAGGTCAAAAGTTCACCAGATGAAAGCTCTGGTCACAATGAAATTACATGTGAAATCTCTCTTCAATATTTCAAAAGAAAAAGCCCAGGTAAAAGTTTTTGAAAAGTAAATCAAATTCCAAAGTCAACATCACAAGCTCAAAATTCATGGTATCAAATTAAAGCTCTTAACATGAGGAACCTATGTGTGAAATATCAATGTCATATTTCTATTAGTTCAAAAGATATAGCTCATGTTAACATTTTTGAAAAGTAGGTCAAAGTTTAATGTCAAGGGTCATAGTATCAAATGAAAGCTCTTGACATATAGGAACTATGTGTGAAGTAGCAAAGCCCTACCTCTATTGGTTCAGAAGATATTGCTGAGGTTAAAGTTTTTAAAATGTCTTTAATGTCAAAGATCAAGGTCACAAGGTCAAAAGTCATAGTATCCATAGTATTATGATGAATAACCTATGAGTGAATTATCAAGGCTTTACCAGTAACAGTTCAAAAGACATAGCCCAGGTTTAAGTTTTTTGCACTTGAAGACATGGACATGCTATGGTATAATAACTCTTTGGACATTTCATACTGCCTAGCAAAAAAATAAGTGACTTTTCATATTACAATCGCAAAAAAATTATGTGAGGAAATCTGGATCTACACAAAACATTTGTGGCAAAACTTGGAATAGAATTAATTCATTACACATACCTGAACTTGAACTGCTAATTTCATGTCTTGACTGCCAGACTCTAACTGTGACAACAACAGCAACAACAACAGCAACAACAATAACAACAACAACAACAACACCTGCTATAAGGATTCCAAGAAGTAATGAATCTGAAACAATAAATAATGTTTTGATCATCTTTTTATTATTTTAGTTGATAAATCCACATTCAAATTATTCTCTTGACATGTGCAGATGCAAATTTTACATAATGACAATATGCAACCGTGAAAAGTGATACTACCATAAAAAGAAATTTTAACAAGCCTAATTTTTCCCCTACAAGAGGCTTTTGTTTACACTGAATGGTTGAAGTCAGCAAAGCTGTGCCTGCAGAGTGTTTCACTCGGAGGTGAGAGGTCTAGCAATTATCCAGCATCTTGTCAGTGCAACGTCTACAGCAAGTGACAGTAAAAACCAAGGTACCATGAATATTACAGGAGACATTGGCAAGTAAAAAGATCCTTTATTGCTTTGGGTTTTGGGTTTTTGGGTTTGTTGCAAAGGTATAAGAGTCCCCCGCAAAGGTCTAAATTTCTATGCAATGCATTAGGCAGAGACATTGAAGTAATCTTGGCATGACTTAAAATAAACAAACTGACAAATAAACAAACAAAGGGACAACAAACAAACAAATAAGGTTTAAAAGTCAATTCTTGACTTAATCAGACAATTCTTAATGTTATAATTACTTTACAATATTTCGAAGCTTGATCACAGTAACTATTATTACTATGTTGAGTTAATAGAGATTTGCTGTTACATATGAAAACAGTAAAAAGATATAATAGACAGATAGTCAAATAAACAAGAATTGTCCTGTTGCCATGGGGCAGACAAATATCCCTTGCCGGCAGAATGATTCTTTGAATATGGCCTTGACCTTGTGGAGATCAGGTCAAGGGCATCACAAAACCTAGGTGAGAAGGGGAAGTGTTTGGTAGTATGAACTTGTGCAGTTGCTTTCCTTTGAGAGATGTGCATATTGTGATGATGTTGACCCAAGAGGAGAGGCTTTTGTTGAAGAACTTGTCACACACACACCATTAGGTGTAAGGCAAAGGTTCAATATATATGAAAAATTGTTGTATGTAAATGAAAAGTATTGGAAGTGTGAAACATATAAAAGCCTAGAAACCATTTACCTATATTTAATGTTCAGTACGCTTGAACTTTGACATTTTGACCTCAAAAGGGATTATCCTCGGGCAGTGGATCACCCTCATCCCATGGGGAGTCCATAAATGTGATTTGGTGACTCTAAGTGAAAACAAGAGGCCCAAGTGGGCCTATATCGCTCACCTGAGTACCTAGATTATCAGTCATGCATGAAGGAAGAATTCATTTATGTTTGCATTAATGTGACTAAGTCAACACAGATGTGGAAAATATGTCAAATTTTATTTCAGGCTAGAATAAAAAACAACACTTTTTTGCACATCCATTCAGGTGATTTTTATATTAAGCATTTCCTTTGTCTCTGCAAGAAGTCATTCAGGGCAACAAGTTAGTCATTTTCTTTAGGTGGGGCCTTTTGTTGACTGATTTCAAGTCTGGGTCATGAACAACAGATCTAACTTAAAATTGCCTAATTTCATATGTTGAGTGTTGAGAAACATCTAAAAACTTATTTAGATGTGTAAAGAAATGAAAAAAAAATTTTTGACCACAGCTGGATTTGAACCGCTACTCTCCATATTTCAATTACCAAGTGGTATATGTATTATTGTGAGAACTGCTTTTTAGACATGGTGGCATTATCTGTTAACCAATTTGGATGAAATTTACCAAATTGATAGAGGACTTTTAGTACTTCATGTATTCCATGTTTCATTAAAATCTTTCATGTGGTATAACAGCAAAAGTGAAAAATGTGATTGAATTGTTCCTATACACCCTCATTTGGAAGTCTTAAAAAATTCATAGAAAATCCAAAAATTGAGATATTGACAAAATTCTTTCAAAGTAACAATCCTTACCATAATTATGATCACAATAGTCCATAAGAAATCATCATTATCAATTAACTAGGAAATATGACACTTTTTTCTGCATTGAATCACCAAGTCCAAAGAAATGTTGAAAAAAATTCTAAAATTTGATTTTGGAAGGGAACCAAAATGACAATACATCTTCACTCATCCCTCTAGATCATTTCTATGCATTCTGTTTGTCTCTGTATACAGCCCGTATGAAAAAGAATATTGTTAAACGAGGGAACTCTTTTGTGACCTACTCTTGACTATGGTGGCGCCACCTGTAAAGAGGTCTGGACGAAAACAACAGAATTTGAAGAGGATCATAAGTGACTTATTTCTACCAAGATTTATTAAAATCCTTCAAACAGTTTTGTAGAAAAAGTTGAAAATGTGAAAAATGGCCAACCCACCCCCCCCCCCCCCTTTTTTTATTGGAAGTCTTAAACGTAAAATTCCTAATTTCATATGTTGAGTGTTGAGAAACATCTAAAAACTTATTTAGATGTGTAAAAAAAAAAAAAATTTTTTTGACCACAGCTGGATTTGAACCGCTACTCTCCATATTTCAATTACCAAGTGGTATATGTACCATTGTGAGACCTACTTTTAGACATGGTGGCATTATCTGTTAACCAACTTGGATGATCCGCACAAAAAACAAAACCTTTGAAAAGGACTATGAGTACTTGCATCCTACTCAGTTTTATCACAATCCTTCAAGTTGTTCTGTAGATCAAGTTGAAGATATGAAAAATTGTCCCCCCCCCCTTTTCTTGGAAGTCTTAAAAAATTCATAAAAAATTCAAAAATCGCACCAGCATTCCTTACCATAGAAATGATTAAATGAAACCAAATGAATGCATCAATGTTTACTAAAAGAAAATAATAACTCTTTAATGCATTAAAATAACAAAGTCCAAAATAAAAATGAAAAAACGTCAAAAATTTGATTTCGGAATGGAACCAAAAATATCAACACTTCTTCCCATATGCCTCTAAATCATTCCTATGTAGTTGGTTTGTCGCTGTATGCACCCGATCTGAATAAGAAGTTTGTCAAAGGAGGGTACCCTCTGTGACCTACTTTTGTCTGTGGTGGTGCCACCTGTTCATGGATCCTGACAAAAATGACCACATGTGTCGGGGACCTTGAGTATTTGATGCATGCCAAGTTTCATTGAATTCCAGCCAGTGGTTCCGAAGAAAAAGTTCAAACTGTGAAATGTTTACACCAATTATCCCTACCCCCTTTTTCTTGAAAGTCTTAAAAAATTCATAAAAAATCCAAAACATAAAATATTGAAAAATTTTCTTCCCAGTAGTATTTCTTACCATCAAAATGATCAAATTAAACCAAATTAATGCATCAATGTTTACTAAAAGAAAAAAATACCTCTTTTCTGCATTAAAACTACCAAGTACAAAAAAACGTCAAAAATTTGATTTCGGAACGGAACCAAAAATAACAACACTTCTTCACACATCCCTCTAGATCATTCCTATGCATTCGGTTTGTCTCTGTATGCCCCCGGTCTGAAGAAGAAGTTTGTCAAAGGAGGGTACCCTCTTTGACCTACTTTTGCCTGTGGTGGCGCCACCTGTTGATGAATCCGGACGAAAAACAACAACACTTGTAGGGGACCATGAGTACTATATGCTTATCAAGTTTCATCAAATTCTGTTTAGTGGTTCTGGAGAAGAAGTCGAAAATGTGAAAAGTTAAAGGACGATGGACGACAGACGACGGACGGACGACGGACGGTGATTGATCACAATAGCTCACTTGAGCCTTTGGCTCAGGTGAGCTAAAAATTACATGTAAGAGCCCAAAAATGATGTTTCTTTATCAATGTTTAGTACACTTGAGCTCTGACCTGACTTTAAAATCAATAGGGATCATCTTCATGGAATGGGGGGTCCATATGTCCATTTTAGTGATAACAGTGAAAAGAGAAACTCATAAGAGCCCGGAAACCATTTACCTATATCAATATCTAGTACACTTGACCTCTGACCACTTGACCCGAAAATCAATAAAGGGGTGGAAATTCACTAGTGCCTGTTCGCCTGTGGCGACCAAATTTGCTATCTGGCAAATGGTTTTACATATAAAGTAGCCCATTTGGCAACTTGGCTAGGGAGTCTTGACTCTAATTTTGATCTTGTCTCAGTCAGTTAAATGCTGGACTTCAACTTTAATCTTAAAATCTATCTTCAAGCATTTGCTAGACGACGATTTTCGGCAATTAGATGTACCTCACAACACAAACAAATTACTCTGTCAGTACTATAAGCAACACGGCAGTGCCCTGGTACACCATGCTCGATGGTTATAAAAAAACAAAAACAAAGGAGACACCCTCCCCCTCCCCCTACCACCAACAAAATTGTGAGAAGTATAAAGATTAAAAAAATGTAAATCCTAACTTTCACCATGCTATGAAGACAACATGAAAAGCATAAATCAACTTTTTAATCAAGAATTGTTACCTGAATCATTGTTATTCTGTTCATGACTTCTATCTGTCTCATTGGACTCTGTCTTCTTTGGAACAGTAGTTACTATAAAGAAAATTTAAATCAATGCTTTCAGACATATGAACAAGGATGGAAAGTCTCGCTTGGAATGCCATGTTATGTTCTTGAAGTCTGCAAAGTCTGTTGATTTGATTGTTTCCATGTTTGAGGAGCATGCAAAATACTATGTAAAATACACTGTAATGAAATCAATTCTGGTATCTTACAGTATTTACAAGTTTTCAATAAGGATTGGCATCCGACAAAATACCACCACTTCATTTGACCAGTTTCTGGGTATATCACAATTATGACTGCCTCAAGCACTACTACAAAAAGATACTGGGTACACTAAATTTTTCAATTCGCCTGTTTAAGTAAATATCTTTAAAACCCTGATTTCCAAAACTTTGCGTTTTTCATCTTTAAAACACATTTCGAATGTTTAATGATAAATTTCCGTAACATTTCATATGCCCAAAAATATGGAATTTCTAGACTTGTTTAATTATATATGAAACATATTGGTTCAAAGAGAACTTTCCTAAAAGTTTCCATTATAAACACATGCATAAAAGATCAAGCAAAATGTAGAATATTTCATTTTTCTTAGGCAAATAATTTTAATTTAACTGTTTTATATCACATATTTTAACCAACATGTTGTGTATTTCGGTAAATTGACACGGTGTACTTGGATTTTTTTTGGAAATAAATTACCATCAGACAAGCAATAAATATGGCAATTGTCTACAATATCTGTTAACAACAGTAATGCAGAACTTGCATTTGCAGAAAAAATTGTGTTATAATTATAATAATATAGTTTTGAACATTTGAAATTCATCCTAAAAGCAAAAAGAACAAGAGCAACGCCTAGTGTGGCATAATACGCCCATCGCTTACTTTGGATGGGATCAATGTTAACGTATGGTTTTATTACCCCGAAACATGGGTCTCTTTGGTAATACATTTATGAAATATTGAAATCCAAAAAGAGGTATCCAACTTCCATAACTCTGTAACAACAAAATGGAATTTGCTCAAAACTGAAAAGTGGCTTCCCCTACACTATTTAAGCATTCTGTACAAGTTTCATGAAAAACAACTGCGGTTTACTGGAGTTATCAGATTACATAGCACCTTCATAGCATCTGATCATAGTAACAAAGTTTTATCCACTTTACATGATGTGACCTTGACCTTTGACCTATGACCTTGGGTCAAGTTAATGACACGCCCCTTGGGTCCTAAGTAACATTTCTGTGAAATATTATTGAAAACCATGCACAGGGGAAGAAGTTATGGCCCGAACAAGGCTTTATTCACTTTGCATGTTGTGACCTTGACCTAAGACAGTCAAGGTCATAATACACCTTTGGGAGCTAAGTAACAATTCTGTAAAATATATTTGAAATCTATGCACTGGGGAAGAAGCTACTACCCGAACAATGTTTTACTCGCTTTGCATGTTGTGACCTTGACCTCTGACCTATGACCTTGGGTCAAGTGTAACAATTCTGTGAAACATTATTGAAATCCTACACAGGGGAAGAATTTATGGCCCGAACAAGGTTTTACTCATTTTGCATGTTCTGACCTTAACCTTGACCTATGGCCTTTGGGTTAAGATCATGACACACCTTTGGGTCCTAAGTAACAATTCTGTGAAATATTATTGAAATCCATGCACAGCGCAAGAAGTAATGGCCTGGACAAGGTTTTAGTCACTTTGCATGTGGTGACCTTGACCTTCAACCTATGACCTTGGGTCAAAGTCATAACACACCTTTGGGTCCTAAGTTACAATTCTGTAAAATATCATTGAAATCCATGCACAGGGGAAGAATTCATGGCCCGAACAAGGTTTTACTCATTTTGCATGTTTTGGCCTTGACCTTAGACCTATGACTTTGGGTCAAGGTCATAACACGCCCTTGGGTCCTCAGTAACAATTTTGTGAAATATTATTGAAATCCATGTACAGGGGAAGAAGTTATGCCCCAGTGTAGGCTTTACTCACTTTGAATGTTGTGACGTTGACCTTTGACCTATGACCTTGGATCAAGGTCATGACACATCATTGGGTCCAAAGTAACAATTCTGTGAAATATTATTGAAATCCATGATTGGCGGAAGAAGTTATGGCCTGGACAAAATTTTACTCATTTTGCATGTTGTGACCTGTGGACACGGTGGACATTCTTGTAAAAGCCAGTTGGAATTAACATACAGCAAAGGGGACATCTTGATAGCTCAGGAAAATGTCCACTCCTAATTGCCCACTGAAATTTCAGATGGACTGCCCACTGTGGACAGTGGACATTCAAAGTTTCATCCGGACTGTAGTGTAGTATGAACTTGTGCAGTTGCTTTCCTTTGAGAGATGTGCATGTTGTGATGATGTTGACCCAAGAGGAGAGGCTTTTGTTGAAGAACTTGTCACACACACACCGTTAGGTGTAAGGCAAAGGTTCAATATATATGAAAAATTGTTGTATGTAAATGAAGAGTATTGGAATTGTGAAACACATAAGAGTCTAGAAACCATTTACCTATATTAATGTTCAGTACACTTGAACTTTGACATTTTGACCTCAAAAGGGATTATCCTCGGGCAGTGGATCACCCTCATCCCATGGGGAGTCCATAAATGTGATTTGGTGTTCTAAGTGAAAAAAATTACATGTAAGAGCCCGAAAATGATGTTACTTTATCAATGTTTAGTACACTTGAGCTTTGACCTGACTTTAAAATCAATGGGGATCATCTTCATGCCATGGGGGGTCCATATGTCCATTGTAGAGATTACAGTGAAAAGGGAAACTCATAAGAGCCCGGAAACCATTTACCTATATCAATATCTAGTACACTTGACCTTTGACCACTTGACCCGAAAATCAATAAAGGGGTGGAAATTCACTAGTGCCTGTTCGCCTGTGGCGACCAATTTGCTATCTGGCAAATGGTTTTACATATAAAGTAGCCCATTTGGCAACTTGGCTAGGGAGTCTTGACTCTGATTTTGATCTTGTCTCGGTCAGTTAAATGCTTGACTTCAACTTTAATCTTAAAATCTATCTTCAAGCATTTGCTAGACGACGATTTTCGGCAATTAGATGTACCTCACAACACAAACAAATTACTCTGTCAGTACTATAAGCAACACGGCAGTGCCCTGGTACACCATGCTCGATGGTTATAAAAAAACAAAAACAAAGGAGACACCCTCCCCCTCCCCCTACCACCAACAAAATTGTGAGAAGTATAAAGATTAAAAAAATGTAAATCCTAACTTTCACCATGCTATGAAGACAACATGAAAAGCATAAATCAACTTTTTAATCAAGAATTGTTACCTGAATCATTGTTATTTTGTTCATGACTTCTATCTGTCTCGTTGGACTCTGTCTTCTTTGGAACAGTAGTTACTATAAAGAAAATTTAAATCAATGCTTTCAGACATATGAACAAGGATGGAAAGTCTCGCTTAGAATGCCATGTTATGTTCTTGATTAAGTCTGCAAAGTCTGTTGATTTGATTGTTTCCATGTTTGAGGAGCATGCAAAATACTATGTAAAATACACTGTAATGAAATCAATTCTGGTATCTAACAGTATTTACAAGTTTTCAATAAGGATTGGCATTCGACAAAATACCACCATTTCATTTGACCAGTTTCTGGGTATATCACAATTATGACTGCCTCAAGCACTACTACAAAAAGATACTGGGTACACTAAATTTTTCAATTCACCCGTTTAAGTAAATTTTTTTTTTAAAACCCTGATTTCCAAAACTTTGTGGTTTTCATCTTTAAAACACATTTTAAATGTTTTACAATAAATTTCCATAACATTTCATATGCCCAAAATATGAAATTTCTGGACTAGTGTAATTATAAGAATATGAAAGATATTGGTTTAAAGAGAATTTTCCTAACAGTTTCAGTTATAAACAGGGGCAGGTTTGGTGTAGTGGTTAAGCGCTTGGCTTGCGGCGCCGACGATCCCGGTTCGATTCCCGGGTTGCGCCACTATGTTTAAGAGGTTGGTAACCTCCTGCTTCCATGTCGCGATATAACTGAAATAGTGTTGAAAGCGACGTAAAACACCAATCAACCAACCAACCAACCGTTATAAACACATGCATAAAAGATAAAGCAAAATGTAGAATATTTAATTTTTCGCCAAAAAATAATTTTAATTTAACTGTTTTGTATCACATATTTTAACCAACATGTCCTGTGTTTTGGTTAATAGACCATATTCCGATTTTGATAATTGCTGTCTTTTTGTCCGAGCTAATACATTTTGGCGTTGTTTTTCATAGTGACGTTATAATGAATCTATGTCATGCGTTATGACGTCACTATGAAAAACAACGCCAAAATGTATTAGCTCGGACAAAAAGACAGCAATTATCAAAATCGGAATATGGTCTATTGACATAGCGTACTTGGATTTCTTTTGGAAATAACTTACCATTGGACAAGCATTACGTGGAGCAATTGTCTATAATATCTATTATGAACAGTAATGCAGAGCTTGCATTGGCAGAAAAAATTGTGTTATGATTAATATAATAATATAATTTTCGACATTTGAAATTCATCCTAAATACAAAAAAGAAAAACGATCCTCCAAAAAAAGAAAAATATGTGTAAAAATTGAAGTCCAAGCATCTTTAACAAACTGTCTTAATAAGAATGTAAAAAATCCTATGAACTATGGCAGTGACATACAAGTGTTTAAATACTGCATTAACTGTTGCCATACAGATGAAAGATTCCTGGTGTGACGTAAAACAACAACTTCCTGTGAGAATGATGATTTGTGTGGCAAATGGTAATATTACCCATACAATTTTTGATGTCACAATATAATTTTGATTTCGTCTTTCGTCATTTCGGGAGAAAAATGATGATTTTGATGCTTAAAACATCAGCCTTAGTTCAAGTGAAAGGCTCTAAGGAAATCCTGATAGTAGTTGCAGTAGGGTATTTAATGGATATTTACTGTTCTTCTATCATAATGCCTATAATTATATATAATATAATCATTATAATCATAATGCCTATAATTATATATAATATATAATCATTATAATCATTATAATCATTGGTTATTATATAAGTCTGCATTCAGAGAGCTGTGACCTAATCGATCCTAGCACGTAAAATTTGGGTTTTATGGTCAACCAAATGATAGTAAGGTGGAACCCTTATTTCTGTCCTTTCCAGATGGTGTTTAGATTCTGCCAAAGATTTTTTTTTTATTTGACACCGTCTGATAGTAACTTCTAATGCTTATAGTTTGGTCATCAGAGATTTACGAAATAGATTTGTTCTGCATAAAAGTTTAAAGACTTGAACTAGATTTAACCTAATGAGTATTGAGGTGGAATTAGTGCACACAAGTAGGGAGGTATTTCTCATTTTAAATTTTGTAGAAAGTTATTACTCTGTTATTGTGTCTTTGTCTTAGAAGACTAACCCATCCTGATCCACCAGTACTTTAGCTTTTAGAGAAGGATCATCTGGCTTCTGTGACTATAAGACAGCTTCAGTCTGATTGTGTTGAAATTTTCTAAATTTTATTAAGTAAGTGGGGCTCTGTGGATGTGGTGTTCAGCTCATGTCTGAGAGGTACCCGGTTAGATTCCCGCTGTGGGCACACTGGTCTCCTGTCTTTCGGATGAGACAGTAAAAACCAAGGTCACAAGTCACGGAGGCGCAGTATGTAAAAGATCCCTCACCACTTTGGGTGGGTTTGTTGCAAAATTATAAATTTCTGTGGAATCCATCGGGCAGATGCTGTCACCATATATGTTAAATTATCATGGAGTGACGTAAAATAATAATCAATCAATCTAAATTTTCACTACTGCCGCATGCTAAACATTTATTTGACAGTGTATATATGAATAAATGAATTATAAAAGAAAATTTAATAATATTAAATATTCTTCTATCTAATGCAAATATGACTATATGAAAGATTATACATGTACATTTTAAGATTTTAATCACATGGCAGTCTCAGCTATGATCATACTATGAACACCTTTAAATTACACTCAGACCAAAAGTTTTGTGGAAATTCAAATCAACTGTCAGTTTAACCCAAAATCAGACTTTCTACAGAATTTTCACAGGTTGAATAATGAGAATTGCCATTTCTACTGATGCATATAATATACATATAAATCATTATGAAAAGTGGACATTCCACTCCTATTCTTACCTGCATTAGCTTTACTGGTTGTCACACTTTTCCCGTCATATATACCTATTGCAGGAAGATTTGCTGTGCAATAAACTTTGGATACATCTCCATCCCACTGCCGTGCCTCTGTACAACGGAAGTCCCTCAGTGGAGAAGAAAGAGTAAAATTGGGAACACATATCGGTAAACAAGAATGGTAAACTGGTACAATCTTCCTAGACGTTTCTGATGGTCTTTGGCAATCCCATCTTCCATTATTCAACCTCTCTGGAGTTAGGCAGCCTACAATATAAAACTATATATTACAGAAACTTTGAGTAAATAACAAGAGGCCCAAGTGGGCCTATATCGCTCACCTGAGTACCTAGATTATCAGTCATGCATGAAGGAAGAATTCATTTATTTTTGCATTAATGTGACTAAGTCAAAACAGATGTTGAAAATATGTCAAATTTTATTTCAGGCTAGAATAAAAAACAACACTTTTTTGCACATCCATTCAGGTGATTTTGATATTAAGCATTTCCTTTGTCTCTGCAAGAAGTCATTCAGGGCAACAAGTTAGTCATTTTCTTTAGGTGGGGCCTTTTGTTGACTGATTTCAAGTCTGGGTCATGAACAACAATTGTTTCAAATATTGTCCAGATCTAACTTAAAATTGCCTAATTTCATATGTTGAGTGTTGAGAAACATCTAAAAACTTATTTAGATGTGTAAAGAAATGAAAAAAAAATTTTGACCACAGCTGGATTTGAACCGCTACTCTCCATATTTCAATTACCAAGTGGTATATGTACTATTGTGAGAACTGCTTTTTAGACATGGTGACATTATCTGTTAACCAATTTGGATGAAATTTACCAAATTGATAGAGGACTTTTAGTACTTCATGTATTCCATGTTTCATTAAAATCTTTCATGAGGTATAACAGCAGAAGTGAAAAATGTGATTGAATTGTTCCTATACACCCTCATTTGGAAGTCTTAAAAAATTCATAGAAAATCCAAAAATTGAGATATTGACAAAATTCTTTCAAAGTAACAATCCTTACCATAATTATGATCACAATAGTCCATAAGAAATCATCATTATCAATTAACTAGGAAATATGACACTTTTTTCTGCATTGAATCACCAAGTCCAAAGAAATGTCGAAAAAAATTCTAAAGTTTGATTTTGGAAGGGAACCAAAATGACAATACATCTTCACTCATCCCTCTAGATCATTTCTATGCATTCTGTTTGTCTCTGTATACAGCCCGTATGAAAAAGAATATTGTTAAACGAGGGAACTCTTTTGTGACCTACTCTTGACTATGGTGGCGCCACCTGTAAAGAGGTCTGGACAAAAACAACAGAATTTGAAGAGGATCATAAGTGACTTATTTCTACCAAGATTTATTAAAATCCTTCAAACAGTTTTGTAGAAAAAGTTGAAAATGTGAAAAATGGCGAAAACCCCCCCCCCCCCCTTTTTTTTTGGAAGTCTTAAACATAAAATTCCTAATTTCATATGTTGAGTGTTGAGAAACATCTAAAAACTTATCTAGATGTGTAAAAAAAAAAAAAAAAATTTTTTTGACCACAGCTGGATTTGAACCGCTACTCTCCATATTTCAATTACCAAGTGGTATATGTACCATTGTGAGACCTACTTTTAGACATGGTGGCATTATCTGTTAACCAATTTGGATGATCCGCACAAAAAACAAAACCTTTGAAAAGGACTATGAGTACTTGCATCCTACCCAGTTTTATCACAATCCTTCAAGTTGTTCTGTAGATCAAGTTGAAGATATGAAAAATTGTCCCCCCCCCCCCTTTTCTTGGAAGTCTTAAAAAATTCATAAAAAATTCAAAAATCGAGATATTGAAAAAATTGCTTCGCACCAGCATTCCTTACCATAGAAATGATTAAATGAAACCAAATGAATGCATCAATGTTTACTAAAAGAAAATAATAACTCTTTAATGCATTAAAATAACAAAGTCCAAAATAAAAATGAAAAAACGTCAAAAATTTGATTTCGGAATGGAACCAAAAATATCAACACTTCTTCCCATATGCCTCTAAATCATTCCTATGCAGTCGGTTTGTCGCTGTATGCACCCGATCTGAATAAGAAGTTTGTCAAAGGAGGGTACCCTCTGTGACCTACTTTTGTCTGTGGTGGTGCCACCTGTTCATGGATCCTGACAAAGATGACCACATTTGTCGGGGACCTTGAGTATTTGATGCATGCCAAGTTTCATTGAATTCCAGCAAGTGATTCCGAAGAAAAAGTTCAAACTGTGAAATGTTTACACCAATTATCCCACCCCCCTTTTTCTTGAAAGTCTTAAAAAATTCATAAAAAATCCAAAACATAAAATATTGAAAAATTTTCTTCGCAGTAGTATTTCTTACCATCAAAATGATCAAATTAAACCAAATTAATGTATCAATGTTTACTAAAAGAAAAAAATACCTCTTTTCTGCATTAAAACTACCAAGTACAAAAAAACGTCAAAAAAACGTCAAAAATTTGATTTCGGAACGGAACCAAAAATAACAACACTTCTTCACACATCCCTCTAGATCATTCCTATGCATTCGGTTTGTCTCTGTATGCCCCCGGTCTGAAGAAGAAGTTTGTCAAAGGAGGGTACCCTCTTTGACCTACTTTTGCCTGTGGTGGCGCCACCTGTTGATGAATCCGGACGAAAAACAACAACACTTGTAGGGGACCATGAGTACTACATGCTTATCAAGTTTCATCAAATTCTGTTCAGTGGTTCTGGAGAAGAAGTCGAAAATGTGAAAAGTTAACGACGGACGACGGACGACGGACGACAGACGACGGACGGACGACGGACGACGGACGGTGATTGATCACAATAGCTCACTTGAGCCTTTGGCTCAGGTGAGCTAAAAACACAAACTATTAAAAGCACTAATTAAAAAAAAAACTAGAGTCTGGTACTTTCCTAGTATATTTTATAATATATTTGTGGCAGGTCTTACAACTATCAGTCACTCACTTGCCCATCTTGCCAATTTCATCCCGTGGGCTACTGCAAACTTTGCTCTTCTTGGCAACTAAGATTTTGAAAGGTTACAGTTGACAACAGACAAACAAATAGATAGACAGTTCAAAAACAATATGTGCCCAATCTATCGATCTGGAAGCATAAAAAATAACAAAACCTTTACAGAATTTCATAGTTTTAAGCATCTACTATAAGTTCTAGGTATTTGAAAGTTTGTATTCAACTGGATCTTTTCCCTTTTGTGTCTTACTGTAGTCAGACTAAAACAGGAAGCACATTGGAGAACAGGAAAAATTGTTGTCTAACAAAATGACTAACATAAAACTCCCAAATTTTATCAGAAAACTAGAGAAGGAAAATGCTTTGACTTTGTGATGGTAACAAAAGCATGACATGTAAATTTGTACACGTAATTTGTGTTCTGAATTTGCCACAACACTTTCGATAATAACTCACATATATTCCTATAGCAGTGCATTTCACATTATGCACTAAAAAGCAGAAGAAAATGCGAAAAACATATTCATAGCAGACATAAGGAAGCAGATATAACGATACTGAAGCAGCTAGAGAAAAATTCATCAAAAAAACTGCCACTGGTTAAATATCAATTATCTTGAATAGCAAACATCTTGATATGCAAATAGAAAAGTTTTCAAAAATTTGTTTGCTTTGATTCTTCCTTTATGTCAAATTTATACTGTTGCATTTTTATGGTGACAACATCTGCCTGATGCACAGAAATTAAAACTATGCAACGGACCCAACCAATACAGTGAGAGACTTTTACGTGCCATGTCTACCTCAGTTTTTACTGTCTTATTGTACAGACGAGCCATTACCAAGAGTCGAACCTGAGACCAGCTGTTCACCAGTCAAGAACTTTACAGATATGTTCATAACAACAATAGAGGGACAGTCAGGGATTGCGGTTATACATAACTAAGCCACCACATGTATATCACTAACCTCCGTCTACTTTCTACAATTTGTGTGAAGACTTCGTTGCACTAAATGAATACACAAACAGCATCTTCTTAATGAGCAAACTTAATACTACATATCCAAAGAATGATTCATTTGATTGTTTGATTTCTTTTATGTCACTCCACGAATTATTTCATGTATATGGTGACAGCATCTGCCTGATGCATTGCGTAGAAATTTATATCTTTGCAATCTTTCATGTGCCATGCCTACCGAGACACAGGGACCTTGACTTTTTCTGTTTCATCTAAGAGACGAGACACCGAAATGCCCACGGCGGGAGTTGAACCTGAGACCTCTTGGTCACAAGTTGAGCACCTCATTAACTTAACCACACCGGCTTTATCAAAAGAGCGATAATATAATTATATCAGATATGATCACTTTTATATTCATAATAAATATTTCCTTAAGAAACACAATCATACAGAATGATTCTGCTCTCAAAATACATCATAAAATAATGCTACATGGTCGAAAAGGAAAAGAAAGACAAATAACATAATTATGCGTCTTTGAGAAACGTAGATATGTTTGTACTGTAACCTACCTGGTACTGCACCTTTATTTGGATAGAAATATGGGTACAGTGCATTACTTATTTCCTGTTGATCTCTTGCATCTTTGTTCTGTTTTATGCATTCGTCTGATTGGTAATTTTCAGCATTTGTTCCCTTCGTACTGTTGGAGCTTTGGTAATGACAGACATACCACTGCTGAGAATTCATACGGGCACGACTAGATAACGAAAAGGATTTTCGTATAGTGAATTATCAAATGCACATCTGTTTTCAATAATAGACCTTATTCCACTTTTACAAGATATAAGGGGCTTATTACATGCCAGACAAAACATATTTTGCCAGGATTTTCTTTATGATGTTAAAAAGTGTATGGTGATGTCACAATAATGAACAACTAAAGACGGTATGGGCAGAGTGCAAAGCAAATTCGAAACACAGTTAAGGTCACCAAGTCAAAAGTCATGGCATCAACTGAAAGCACTGGTCATTGAGCACCTATGTATGAGGTATCAAAGCCCTACCCATACTGATTCAAATTTAAAGATATAGCCAAAATTAAAAATTTTTAAAAGTAGGTCAAAGTCCAAGGTCAAAGTCACTACGTCAAAAGTCATGGCATAACTTGAAAGCTTTGGTTATTAGAAACCTATGTGAAAAGTATTATCTTTATACTGTTCTTAATTTTTGCTTCAAATAGAAACTTAACCATAATGTTGACGGACAGACAGAGATACTGATGGACCAATGGCTTGCAATCTGTCCAATAAGAAGTTGGCTACTTTGATTACAAACATCAGTATGCTGGGCATATGGTGCAGAGTTAAGATTAATGTGAAGAATGTATGAGGAATGTAGGTATTCTACTATGATATATTAGATATATGTGTTCGTACTTAATAGCTTTATACCACATCTGGGGTGTGTTGAACATCCTAGCTGCTGGCCTAGTAAAAATGACACACTGGCTATCTATTATTGAATGACAACGAAAATGGCATCCACCATATCTTCATGCAGAAAATTAGAGATAAAACTATAAAATTGAAGCAGCTGGAATTCAGGAAGCAGATGGAATTCAGGCCAGTTTAACTGCATAGCTACATAATTTGCCATTTTGGATTTAGATGCTAGCCTTGAAATATTCATCTAGCTAGTGCTACCAAATAGCTTGTCTAGTTAAGCATTCAATGTACATTGCAGCTAGGATAATTGCATCTGACAGTTTAACCCGTCATAACGGCCACCCTTTTTAGATGGTAACCTACTTGTAATGGCCATTTTGAAACCCTCCCAACATTTTTCATTCTTTAATGACATTCATTTAAACGGCGACCTCTTTGACCTACTGAGACCCTGAGCCTCAGGAAAAAAATATGACATGCTGATATAATGAACCTCTGGACAATTTCATGACCTACTGAGACACCGAGCCTCAGGACAATACCATGACCTACTGAGACACCGTGCCTCAGGACAATATCATGACCTACTGAGACACTGAGCCTCAGGACAATATCATGACCTACTGAGACATCGTGCCTCAGGACAATATCATGACCTACTGAGACACTGAGCCTCAGGACAATGTCATGACCTACTGAGACACTGAGCCTCAGGACAATGTCATGACCTACTGAGACACTGAGCCTCAGGACAATGTCATGACCTACTGAGACACTGAGCCTCAGGACAATGTCATGACCTGCTGAGACACTGAGCCTCAGGACAATGTCATGACCTACTGAGACATCGTGCCTCAGGACAATATCATGACCTACTGAGACACTGAGCCTCAGGACAATGTCATGACCTACTGAGACATCGTGCCTCAGGACAATATCATGACCTACTGAGACACTGAGCCTCAGGACAATGTCATGACCTACTGAGACACTGAGCCTCAGGACAATGTCATGACCTGCTGAGACACTGAGCCTCAGGACAATGTCATGACCTACTGAGACACTGAGCCTCAGGACAATGTCATGACCTGCTGAGACACTGAGCCTCAGGACAATGTCATGACCTACTGAGACATCGTGCCTCAGGACAATATCATGACCTACTGAGACACTGAGCCTCAGGACAATGTCATGACCTACTGAGACATCGTGCCTCAGGACAATATCATGACCTACTGAGACACTGAGCCTCAGGACAATGTCATGACCTACTGAGACACTGAGCCTCAGGACAATGTCATGACCTGCTGAGACAATGAGCCTCAGGACAATGTCATGACCTACTGAGACACTGAGCCTCAGGACAATGTCATGACCTACTGAGACACTGAGCCTCAGGACAATGTCATGACCTACTGAGACACTGAGCCTCAGGACAATGTCATGACCTGCTGAGACACTGAGCCTCAGGACAATGTCATGACCTACTGAGACATCGTGCCTCAGGACAATATCATGACCTACTGAGACACTGAGCCTCAGGACAATATCATGACCTACTGAGACATCGTGCCTCAGGACAATATCATGACCTACTGAGACACTGAGCCTCAGGACAATATCATGACCTACTGAGACACTGAGCCTCAGGACAATGTCATGACCTACTGAGACACTGAGCCTCAGGAAAAAAATATGACATGCTGAGACACCGGGCCTTAGGACAATATCATGACCTACTGAGACACTGAGCCTCAAGACAATGTCATGACCTACTGAGACATCGTGCCTCAGGACAATATCATGACCTACTAAGACACTGAGCCTCAGGACAATGTCATGACCTACTGAGACACTGAGCCTCAGGACAATGTCATGACCTACTGAGACACCGGGCCTTAGGACAATATCATGACCTACTGAGACACTGAGCCTCAGGACAATGTCATGACCTACTGAGACACTGGGCCTTAGGACAATATCATGACCTACTGAGACACTGAGCCTCAGGACAATGTTATGATCTACTAGGAGACTCGAAGCCTCAGGACAATGTCATGACCTACTGAGACATCGTGCCTCAGGACAATATCATGACCTACTGAGACACTGAGCCTCAGAACTGTGTTATGACCTACTGAGACCCGGAGCCTTAGGACAATGACATGACCTCCTGAGACACTAAGAATCAAGACAATGTCATGACCTACTGAGACACTGAGCCTTAGGACAATGACATGATCTACTGAGACACTAAGCATAAAGACAATGGCATGACCTACTGAGACACTGAGCCTCAGGACAATGCCATGATCTACTGAGACACTGAGCCTAAGGACAATGTCATGACCTACTGAGACACTGAGCCTCAGGACAATGCCATGATCTACTGAGACACTGAGCCTAAGGACAATGTCATGACCTACTGAGACACTGAGCCTCATGACATACTGAGACACTGAGCCTCAGGACAATGCCATGACCTACTGAGACCCTGAGCCTCAGGACAATGCCACGACCTACTTAGACACTGAACCTCAGGACAATGTCATGACATACTGAGACACTGAGCTTCAGGACAATGCCATGACCTACTGAGACACTGACCCTCAGGACAGTCATGACAATCTGAGATACTAAGCCTCATGACCTTGCCATGACCTAATGAGACACCGAGCCTCAGGACATGACCTACTGAGACACTGAGCCTCAGGACAATGCCATGACCTACTGAGATACTGAACCTCAGGACAAAGTCATGACATACTGAGACACTGAGCTTCAGGACAATGCCATGACCTACTGAGACACTGAACCTCAGGACTCATGACAACATGAGATACTAAGCCTCAGGACTACGCCATGACCTAATGAGACACCGAGCCTCAGGACATGACCTACTGAGACACTGAGCCTCAGGACAATGCCATGACCTACTGAGATACTGAACCTCAGGACAAAGTCATGACATACTGAGACACTGACCCTCAAGACAATGCCATGACCTACTGAGACATTGAGCCTCAGGACAGTGCCATGACCTACTGAGAAGATAAATTACACCGCAGAACCATAGCGTACTAAAACTGTGATCTAAAGAACAGTACCATGTTCTTCTTAGAGCATGATTTCCATAACATACTATAGCTTACTGATACATTTGTATTCATACCAAAAGACATCTGACCTGGCTACCATAAAAAACAATATACAATGACGACAAAATATACTCCACAGAAATATTCAAGAACTTTATAGGTTATAAATGTCTTCATTACTAATTCACTTAATGACCATGTTTTAATAAAGCAAACCCAAACTACATTAAGAGACATATCACAGATTATGTTCCACTTGTCTTACAGAAGCTTCAAACTTGATGTGAAGGTAATAGGCCAAGTGCTTTTTAGGAAATTGAAAACAGTTGACTGATTACACACCATAAACAGGGACAAGCAAGTGAGTGGTAGCACAGAGGTTAAAGATGGTATTAACAGGTCGAAGTCCATATTAGATTTTGTGGTCGAATATCGAGGTTAAGATAAAATCTCATCACTGTCTACCTGCATATAAAATAAGCAGATATTCAAATTATTTTTGACAAAAGAATTTAACACAAAGGCAGATTAAAATTCAGTTTAGAATGATTCAAATGTTTTACTAAGATTTTAGCTATAAATAGCACTGACATAGGATAATATTTCAAAATGTTTTATGTCAAGCGAACATTTCTCATTCAAGACAATTTACTACCATTTTAAACAGTATATAAGTAAAACTGAATGTATATCTTTTAAGATTAGAATTACAATAAGTATCAAAATTGTCTGCACTTAGTACATGTAAGCCAGTGAGAGAGAATGCATACTACTTGCTTAGAACTCTTTGATGAAAAAAAAACAAAGACCACTGATGACACGGAAATAACAAGGAAATTTGCCCCATCTAAATTAATGATGGAGTTGAATAAAAAAAACCAAAAACAAAATCTCATTAATGATAAGGAAACTACAAGGAAATTTGCCACATCAAAACTATTGATGGAGATAAAGAAAGAACATTAATGACATGGTATTGACAAGGAAATTTGCCACCTCTAAGCTGATGATGGAAAGGATGGGAAACATTATAGAAGCAATAAATTCAAACTATGAATGGAACTATCTGATAAGTGACTTCACGATGCCATCTTTCAATTCTTATTGGCATCAGTATTTTGGGCAAATACTATGCGACACATAAATGAAACCATAATGAGAAGCATAAGAATCTGTTATGGAGGAGCAAAATATTCCAAATTCAATAGGGTCAGAAAGTCTTGTCACGTGACATGCATAATTTCTCGAGAAAAGCAGACACCGGGCAGTTCTTTCTATTGCTCTGATATACAGACGAGGCCATAAATCAATGCCTGAGGGTTGACTGTGCGTGTCAAAGTTTATATCAGATTGACATGAAATTTGAAGTACTTACTTATATTGTGATTGACCAATATGAACTTGAATACATATCTTGAAATGTATGAAACACACAATATATATGTTTCTCGCCTCTTTAAATACTAAATAAATTAACATTGAAATTGATCATTTAATGAGTTAAAAATCAAAAATTAAACTTCTCTAAAGGAAATTTTGCACAGTCTCGAGCAACATTTTACTGCCCTGGAAACCGTTAAATTGACTGAATAAACAGAGAATCAGGACGGGACTCCTTGTGAGACTTGCCCATGCTGAATCTCCTAAATCTCCAATAAACTTACTATCTTCCAGTTTCATTTCTTGATGGATCTAACCCATACTGTTCAAATCTTGAATTAAAGCTGAATATGGAACCCTACAAAGACATACAAGAAATATATAAACCTAGGTTTGAAGAGAATTATGCTACTGTATAATGATATGAATTACTCAAATTTATTAATTAAATGGTACTTCAAAATTCAGGTCCCAATAAGTTAGTGTCTCTCTGATTCCTAGTTAACAGACTTCAGTTTTCACCATGGGGGTGTGGAGTTTAATTTCCTACATAAAATTTAATACAGAAGTACATGTGTATGTCTGGAATACGGCATACTTTTAAGACAATCCAATCTATCAATGGGTATCATTCTCATTTTAAATGGGTAAGTATCAATGGGTAGCGAATGTAAAATGAAATTCTTGTGATTATATGATTTTGACAAGGTATGATATAAATTGGATATTTTAATAAGAGCAAAACTCCTCCTAGGTTGAAATGCTTCTACACAAAATGTATATATGTCCAGACTAGCAATACTCAATGATGAGAAATGTATTGAACAGTGGCGGATTAAAAGGGGGCTGGGCACCCTTTTTGTTAATTACAAATTTACACGATATATATAGAAGATCAGGTTGAATACATTCAAATAATATGAGTAAAACTCCAGATCTAACATCCAAAATGGCTAGGTATATTGGCTTATACTTGACTTTTACAAGCGGGTCCTCCTTTTCAGAAATCTTGGATCCATCACAATTGATACATACATGTATAAGATGAAATGAATTTCACTGATTCAAATTTAAGTTTGGATTTTTATTTGTGTGAAGTGGGTTTTTTTTTTGGTGTAGTGATACCAACTTCAAACTTGGTCAGTTTGTAAACATTAATGAATTCTTCCTGACTGACACTAAATTTGGTGACCTTGACCTCAATTTCACGCTTCATTGAACACAGTTTTATTTTGCTTTACATACCATCTTTGACAGTTTCTTGTTGCTATTACTTTATTATTATCATTATTATTTGTATTTCAATGATATCAAGATTATATTTTCCTTGTACAAGTTCATCAGCCATATAGTCTAACATCCAGATTTTTTTACTGGTCTGATATTAATTTTTATCAGAATTCGCGGCAGATCAGTGACTTTCTCGTTGCCTGAAATTTTTTCATTAAATCCCTTCACTAGTGATGAGGCGCACAGTTGAATGCGTGGGTGCAGTTTGTGACCCATTCCTTGGGTTCGGTTGGTTAAAGCAGGTTTCAAAGACACTAAGGATGAGTAGCGCCTCCTCCGAAAATGAAAGAAGAGAAGGGTGTTGTGGAATCAGGTGTGTGAAGGGTTTAAATCTGGGCTACTGGGAGGTTTCTTTAGTTCACTTGGTAACATGCTGGACTGGAAATCCTGGGTTCCATAGTGTGTGTGGTTCGAGACCAGTGACCGTCTTTTTGTGGTATATATGTATAATAATATGAGTTTACAAAAATCAAATTAAGTAATTTTAGATTTATTTATATTTTTTATTAATATTTAAGATTTAACTTTTCTATTTCTTAGTGAATTGGAATACTTTCACATTTACTGGGATATAATATCAGGTGAAATGCATTCCTTGAATGTTACCAAATGAAATTAGTTATTTCTGTTCACATATGGTACATATTTCAATCTGTCATTTATCAGGTTTCCAAAGTAAGCATAGGAGGGGTATTGTTCTGAGTTATCTGATTTCAAAGACTTTCATTCCTTTTGGTGTTCTTATGCTTGTCATTTACTTGATTTAGAACTGATATCATTTAAAATCAGTATGATGAACACACATAATTTGTAACCTTTGTTCTGATTGGTTGTACTTTTGTAATGAAGGCGGAGTTCGTACATGTAAATGATTTTGTACATGCAACTTATTTAGAATGAATAAGAGCATTTAGGGGAGTTAGCTTTTTGTTTCATTTTAATTAGGACAACTTTGTATAATTGGAATTATTGCATTTTGTATTTTGGAACTTTGTAAAGTAAACATTTTCATCAATTTATGATATAATTCGGACGTTCAAACAAATAAATTTTGAATTTATATTTGGACTTTATTTCTACTTGGGAACTAACAGTGAATGAGAGACATATTCATTACATTTTATTAAAGTCTACGAAAACGAAAGTAGAATTTGATAATATATTTGAAACTTACGATTCGTATGAAAACGGTGATAGAAAAAAGTAAATAAATGTCGGTCATCCACACTGCACTTTTCTCAATTTATAACTGGATATATAGGTTAACATTCACTTCCTGGAGCATGAAGCCTGGTTTTCGACAGCGAACTCCTCTCGAATAAATACTTCCTTTGCCAAATGCTTTGGCTTTGCCAAAATGTAAAAACCGAATTCGGTATCCCAAATGACGGAAGTGGGTTGTTGTCGATTTCGCGTTCAAGGAATATTACACTTAAAGAGCAGCGCCCTTAACGCAACACCCCCACCCCACCCACCCACAAAAAAAAAAAAAAAACAAAACAAAACAAAACAAAACAAAACAAAACAAAACAAACAAACCAAAAAAACCAAAAAAACAAAACAAAACAAAACAATAACAAAACCGCAAATGAATACACAAAAATTTTGATATAGGTCTATAATGATTACTAATCATTTACATGTATTTGAATGTGTAAAGTTCTTGTAAAATTTTACAGTTCGCATTGTTTGCATGGAATACTAAAATCGCTGAGTTTTCGAGCAGTTTCGCCCCACAACTCAGACCCAGGGATTAACCCTGGGCCTACTTTGGGCTCTATGACGGCCCAAGGCTCGTTTTTTTTTTATTTATTTATTTAGACTATTTATTTATTTTTGAAAACACAGAGTTTTAAGCCACTTTACACTATTGAAGAGTATATAAATGGAGTACACCTGCTTATGAAGTTGTGTGATCAAAACTTTACTTCGACAATGTGAGACAAGATTATAATTCTTTCTTAAACTCAGCTTACCACGACTGACGTGACATACATAAAATGAAAGAATTGGTGTGACTCTTACCAGAGACATAGACTACTTTGAAAGTAGTCTATGTCTCTGTTCTTACGTAGGGGCGAAACGCTAAAATATCGAGCAGCAGTCAATAGGGAACATCTATTATACATCACGAAATGGAGATTTTTCCCTTCACGCACAAAAACGTCGAAGAATCAGAAGTGGGATCAAATGCAATAGAGCAGTTAGCATCACCTGCTTACCGGCTACACCCACTCTGTGATGCAATATGATTATTTAAGCCTGTAAACTCCCCGTAGTTATAATCGGTAAAAAGTCATGATTAGTATAAACAGGTGTAGTTTTGTATTTACACTTAAAAATAAACTGAAAAAAAAAGAAAGAAAGAAAAAGAAAGTCAACATTTCAGACAATGATCACAGAAGGTCTTCATAGCGACCGTAAAATTTGAGGAATGTAGACTTCAAGCGTGATTTTTCATAAATTATCTTTAGTAAAAGTGAACACCTCAAGTAGCCGTTTTTTTCCTTTGTTCGTATGAAGCTGCACTTGTGCAAAATCTTATACGTCAACATGATAGGCACTGGCATAGACAGTTAATTTAGCATCCAAGTATCTATGGCCATGTATTTTCTATATATAATAACAACGTTTACTCATAACTTAACACAATATAAGCTAACGATGTTGAAATTAGGAATACAACAATTTTGACGTTACTCATTGCTCACACGACCGGGTAAAAAAACCCTGGCTTTAATCCTCGTATCGCCTGATGAAACTTTGATGATGTTGTACTATGCAAGATTTCACGGGATTGGTTGTGTCTGCACTATTTCGCAGCATCTCTTAACTTCTGTCGCGATGTTGTCAATATATTGATGTCACAGTTACGAAAACATGGGAAATCAAGTCGTCAAATAAAAAAAAAAAGTCGCCGATGAGATATACCACTAATTCTTAAACCAGTCAAAATTCGTGTTACATGTAAAATTAAATGATATGGACATAAATTTGGGAAGAAACTTCACCTGCTAGAACTTCGCTGAATATAGAAGAGGTGGATTAATTTCAGTAATATAGTTTTCAAACTAAGGGTTATCGATAACTAAAATATCATCATGATATCTAGAGGTGTCATTGAACTTATCAATATAGGTCAAAACGTTTAGGGGTTTGAAAAGAATGCATTAAGTAACAGGTGAAGTTTCTTTCTAATTTATGTCCGTATACAAAGTATATACAGTGAAGTTCTAGCAGGTGAAGTTTCTTCCCAAATTTATGTACGTGTTACGTGTATATATAATCTAGGACTACGAAATTTCTTTTGAAAAGATTCTTATAACTCTGTCTAATAAAGCTTTTAAAATTTCTACCGAGGAAGTTGAAATTCTTGTTCATAACATCAAAAATAAACTAAACGATTTTAACAGCAATTCTCGAACACATTGAAAGCAGAGAGGAAGCAAAAAGAGTGGTCGGTCATTAAGGAAAAGTACGTTTCACTAAATCACTACAGTACTCAAACGCCATTATTTTAAATAAGAATGACTTACGAGTGCTACTATAGCACTCGTAGATTTACGAGTAGAATCACTCGTAATATAAGTTACGTTTACGTAACTTCGTACATAAACTTTACGTAACTTCGTACATATGACGTCACTCGTAAATTTGCGCTACGAGTGACTTACGAGTACTCGTAGGGTTTACGACGTTTTGTACACATGGGCCCTGGACTGTAGTTTTCAAGCATCTTTATGTCATATTTGAAGAGACTCATTTCGTTTTAATAGCGATAATTATCCTTATATTTATAGCTATTTATAATTATTCACACACTTGGCATTTCCAACATTTTATAAAAGGTTGAATAAATCGAACGTATCCTTTTATAGCCCACTAATGCCAATATAATTGATAAAACAATATGAAGATTATAAGGGATAATGTCGTTGTGTTGGGGGGGGGGGGGGTGCATCTGGTGCACAAAAATTAAAAGATATATATGTTCTATATTCATTATAAGCACTAGGCCGGTGTCACTCATTTGAAAGGATTATTGTTTTGATATTGTGTATAAAGTTTGCTTATAATGTAAGATTTCCAGTGGTGCCATTTTTTTACCCAAAGACCTTGACCTTATATTTGACCTTTTCAAAGCTTTTTAACCTTGAGGCTTGCCTATATCTAAGTTTGGTATCTTGGCAGATGAGGATAAAGACTGTATCATCAATATGACTCAGCTTGTAACGAAAAAATCCTTAAGCATTTGAGTCAACTAATAGCTTGTTCGAAATGCCGGTATATATGTTTTTTAGCAATGTCTTTTGTTTTCCGTACATCTGCAGTAGATACTTGTGTCACACCCCTTTTATCAGGGGGATTAAGCGGATGACAGTGGCGAAGAGCCATTATTCCTCTCCCATGGAAAACTCCGTCCCCCATAATTGGGTCATAATTAATTGATATATATATATATATATATATATATATATATATATATATATATATATATATATATATATATATATATATATATATATATATATATATATATATATATATATATATATATATATATATATATATATATATATATATATATATTGATTATATATTATTGCAATCTATATAATGTAATGATCGTGTAAACAATGCTTTGAAATACAGATCACGAAAGTATATACATGTAAGAGTAAAATAAAACCAACTATGTGTAGGGAGAAGCAACATAACGCGACCCGAGAAGTTTGTTGTTAATATTAGTCTTTCTGATTAAATGCATAGACTGCCCATCCAAAATGCAATGCAATGCTGAGTACAGGTCTCACATACACACTTCAACGGTTTATTTGTTAAATTCTGTCCTAAAAACCGATAAATGTGGCGAGCGTTAACAACTGCTGGACACATTCCATTTAATACATGTATTTTAAAAGGCATTTGATATACATGTACATTATGTGAAAAAACTTCAACATATGTGGTATTTTTTACCACATATAACTATTATAGTTACAATGTGTAATGAATGACCTTTTTAATATCATGGCCTTTTCGTATGCTCAATTCTCTTTTAACCGATTTTTTTAATCAAAGACCGCTTACGTTCATGATGAAAAAACAAAATCAAACGGCGGCGCTTTATTATCAGATTTTCTTTATTTTAGGTTCAAATAATAGAGTGCTACATTTGTTTATAAAACGTAATTCAGTAAATGTAAACAAGCATTGATTATTACTTCCACTTTAGTTCTTTTGTTTCCATCCAGCCATGTATAAACTTCGTGATATCTATCAAAGAACCAAAATAACTACGTAAAATCGGCAAACAGGATTTATCCTATCAATATTACTTCCAGCGATTTTCCAAAAAGAAATTTATCTATTTCAGCATCACTCAAAATTTCTGCCTGCAGGAGAATAAATAAAGGAAATAGATTGATAGGGCTTGATATGACGGGTTTTTTCTTTTCTTTTTACTTTATTTTAAGAATATTTACAGTTCAGTTTCAATCCATGCCATTTTGATATTTGATATAATATGCAAAATCAGTTGTACATGTATCGATTACTATCGCAAAAAATTGTTATATCGGTTATATAAAGCCTATGTATAGAAATTCGTGTAATTCTTGTCTACATTTCTAAAGTTTAACATTGGACCTCACTGGAAGAGGAATTACTAATTTTTTGTGTGTTTGTTTGTTTGTTTGATTGTTTTTTGTTTTTGTTTGGTTTTTTTTGTTGTTGTTGTTTTCGTTTTGTTTTTGGGGATTTGTTTTGTCAAACTATTTAGACAAAATGTGGTCATTTAAATGTCAAACACAACCGCATATAGGGTATGATACTTTATATTATGTTTTGAAATGATGACATGTCAAGCAATCGTAATTAATGCTGCAAAAATAGAGGCTTATTCTTGTGTCCAGTAAATCATTCTTATGTTATAGAGTTTTTTGACAATAGGTAAGACCACGTGTCTGATAATACTTGTGTTTATCTTTTATTTTTTGCCATATCTTTTGCCTTAAATGATACAATCATTGACCGAAAATGCATCAATGACAGGATAATATGATGATTATAAAATATGTCTGTGAAAAAAGAACAATAGTCATATCTACGATGTTTTCTACGAGATAGGTATTTGGTATTTTATATTATAAAACTTGAGATGTCATAACTAAACAATGAAATGTTTTTGTTGAAGTTAGATTATACATGTATATTTATGCCGGTGCATACATAACATTGGCTTTTCATCTAACATCTTACACCTTCATAATGATTATATTTTTAGCTCACATGATCACAGAGCCATGACTAAGTTACCGTTTATCGTTTGTCTTTTATCGTTATCTTTTCATCTTTTCAATTTCGTCCGCAGGATACCTTCTCAATATCACAAGCAATGTAGTTTGTTACTGACTTTCTATGGATCCAAAGAGGTGCAGTAATATGCACTGTAATGAGAATGAATTTTATTGACCCTCTGTGGTTCCATAGTAGCGAATATCAACTCTTAAAAGGAATTTATCACAAGGAAGGTTTTTTATACCCACATGATTCGTATGGGACATATTTTGTCTTGTTCCACTGTGTCTCATCTAAACATTGTCTATGAACTTGGAACTGTTCAACATAGAAACTTTATATTTGGTTTTTTATGTACTCAATAGATAATCACGGAAGTTCTTTGCAGATGCCAACAAACCGAGTCGCCGAGACACTTTCAAATAGTACTTGAAACCATGTCACAATATATTGCTTGCAATGCTTAATTTTGAATAAAGTTTATTTGAAATGATTTGGAATAGACAGAAAGGGACCAACTTGGCCCCATCCCCTCCACTACTAAACCTCTATAGTCTTATAGGGGGTCATAACACGACCTGATTTTAACCATTAAATTCAAGAATTATGTTCAAGCTGCGATAGATGGTCTATCAAGTCACATGCATATTCATGTACAGATATTGTGAATGTATGTATCGTCATTAATTCTCCAAAGCGTAGGTATTTTTATTAAGGCAACGATAATGTCTCCTGCATAGTAACGGCAACATATCAAAACAAATTTTAATTTATGCAACGCCTTTAGCAGAAAAGGCAGAGTATCATACAAATGCCAACACATACAGTGACACCAGATCACAATTTTACTGTCCAAGAACCAAGCATAACATCGAATATGTATAGCAGGCAAAGTCACATCTGTTTTATATTCCAGTACAAAAAGCCTTATAAATGAAGTAACCTCCCTTTTATATTCCAGTACAAACTTATATTAGGTGACGTAAACTTCATTTCACATTCAGGTATAGAAATCTACCAGGTGAAGTTAACTCTTCCCTATACCTCCGTATGGAAAGTGACTGTCTTTCGGATGAAGTTACATCTCTTATCCATTAGCCCATGGTAGATATATAAAGTGAAACCTCCTCCCATACAATATAACCTCATAGATAGTTTACAAGGAATATTAGGTCCATTAGGTGAAGTCACCTACAATCTACCTTATATGTGCCGTCTATGGCTTGGACATATCTTTCAAATGTTTACAGACAAAATCTAAATGTTAAAGTCATAAGGTAAAGTGTATCAGGTATAATCACCTACGTGTTATACTCCCGTAGATGTAAAATCTATCAGGTGAAATCATATCCCATGTAGGTTTCCATACGTATGGTCACCTAGTATATCATGTGAAGTCATCTATATATTCCCTTTCGGAAGATTTGTCAAGTAAAGCCACTTCCCTTATATTTTTCCCATGTAAATACAAAATATTTTATTTTGATTTGGGTCTAATTAAGGACAAGTTTACAAATCAAGTTTATGATAAAATACATCGAAGCAAGATGCGTTTGTGAAACACGAATGTCACCGATGGCAAGAAAGTTCAAATACGACAAATTGTGAAATGTAGGTCAAAGGTCACTGTCAAGGTCACAAGATCAATGACCTTTTTGAAATTTGAAAGGGTTTTATTAGTGGAATATCTATGCCAAATATGAAGCTCTCTCACGGTTTAAAAGATATGGTGAAGGTTAAGTTTGACAACAGACAGACAAACAGGTCAAAAACAATATGTCCCGATCTATCGATCCGGGGCAAAAAAGGGGAGAGGGTTTGGTCCCTTAACAATCCATCAACCACATTCGGTCCGTATTAGTATAGATCTACAAAGTATATCTCCCCATTATAAATTTCCATTTAGAAAATCTATCATGTGATATTACTATAATTTGATTCCCCACCCTTAATTAAAGCATTCAATATGGGAGAAACAAAATCAATAGAAATTAAACATTATGGTAAGCTATAGCTTTTAAAAATTCTAGAGGTTTCCCTTGCAAAGACTGACAAATTGAGAAGGAAAAAATGTTTCGAAAATGTCTTGACAAGGACTCGTACTTTAACTTCCGATTCGAAACTCGATCCATTTTTCTACTATACGAGATAAGACGATAATCAAAACTTGATTCACGACATTGTAAATAGCACCATCTGATGTAAACATGACCAACTCATGGAGCGCGTACAAATCTGAAAAATGTCGGTCGGAATCGGTATCCCAAAACTTTAGTGTTATGATCACATTGACTACAAACAATATTATTGAAAATAATATCATTTATGTACGAATTGTTTGTACCAATATCATTCACTACTGTCACTGTTTTTCTTTATCACGACTCCAGTGTGTGCTTATCTCTTTTGATATCTGTCCAATGAGATACATTGCTTGACCCCTCATTTGCATATGTAATGACCTAATCAGACACGTGTTGTTTACACTTTGTTTGAATCAAATTATTTCACTGCTGTAACTGTCTTGTTATCACGAATCCAAGGCGGGCTTATCTCTACAGATGTCCAGTGAAAACCATTGCTTGATCCATCATTTGCATATGTAATGACTTAATCTGAGAGTTAGCTCCATTCGATTTGTTTCAGCGTCATTCCATCGTTAATAACCATATTGGTTAGTCGCACGATTTTTGAAGCAACCCACCGCCACCCCCTTTCATCCACCATTTTCGTCTGTTCTGTTCAGTTAATTCATTTGTTTTTAGTTTTAAATCTCAATCTTGTTTATTATTTAAAGTTGTATTCTATGTAATGTGCAGCTATTTGATTTGTATGTTAGTTTGAATTGTCAATCTTGGTTTACTATTAGCTGTTGTATTCTAAGTATTATGTAGTTATTTTATGGGTATATTTGATATCTCAATCTCTTTTTACTATAACCTGATGCATTCAATGTTTTGCGCATTCTTTGGTGCGCCATCCACATATTTTGTGAGATTTACCCAGTCTTTGTTAAATGTTTAGATGATCGTCTCTAGTCATTAGTTTTTGGAAGTCATGACGATCGACATTTTGTATTTTATATTATAATGTAATTTTGCTTCATTTATAATCTATGAATAAATGACAAAATTCATTCATTGAATTTTTGGTTATTATCGTTTATTTACTTAAAGAACATAAATAACATCAGGCGAATCTCTAAACTTATTGCGTAATTGACCTGCACGCACATATCACATGGTGTTTATTTTTAACTCACCACTAAATCACAAATACGACTCCTGGATGTACTAGATTACAGAGAGTTTCACCGCTTGAATTTATGTTCTGCATTACTGCGGTGTTAGAAATTTACTGGTTGTCACACTTTTATAGAGAATTAAAAGCAAAAATTTTACTAGAGTGGGGTTCTTTTGAGATCTATATTCATCATGGTGGTTGTCAATACACTGGAGGAATTGATTCGCCATTTGGGAGAATTCGGAATTTATCAGAAAAGATTATTGATCTTGGTGACTTTGCCTAGTTCATTATGTGTAATGCTGACACTGAGCATTGTTTTCTTTGTTGCTGAACCAAAACACAGGTGAGTTGCATGTACATGAAACAAATAGTGGTATTTCGGAACATTATCGAAATGATCTTTGGGTAAACGTGTACCTATCTATTGTATCTATTTTGAATTTTGGCATTGATCTTATGGACAGCAGCAGAACATTAAAAATACAGCTGTGTTCAAGTATATATTTCTCTGCTTCCAATGGGGCCTATTCCTTTTTAGCTTTAATAGTACTTTTATATATAAACCAAAAAAAATAAAAAAAAAAAAAAAAAAAAATAAAAAAAAAAAAAAAAAAAAAAAAAAAAATAAAAATTGGAGCTCAGCAGTATGTAAATCATTATATTGAATCACTCTAAACTAAGGAGTATCTCCCTCATGCATAGCTCTGTCTTTAGATAGATTTTTTGGTTCACTTTTCGGTCATTTCGGTTTTAACACTGCTCTTCAAATATTTATATATTTTGAGAATTCCAATCATTTGGCCATGAGCATCACTGAAGAGACATAAGTTGTCGAAATGCGCATATGGTGCACTAAAGTAAAAGGTATATATGTTCCATATTTATTTATCATTATATATTTATGAAAATCTTAAAAGTTAAAATGAGAAAACTTCACTATTATACTAACACCAATTGATTATACATGCTTATTACAATACATGTCTATATAAATTGTTGATTAATCAATATGACAATATTGTTCATATCTATTGTAACTATAAGGGCATGATAGATATGAGAGTGCCTTATTGTGATGTTCTTTTGTACTCAAATGCAAAATGCTGTTATAATTATTCAAATGTCATTTGAATATAAGATTTATCACATTGAATGTCAATATCTGTAATCTGATATTTTGATAAACTTTCAATAACAAAAATTAATGATAAGACTTTGAAAAAGATAATAATAATAGTTCAAGGTTATCAAAGCTTGACTTACCTTTAACTAAAAGGCACACGGGATATCATATACCTACTACAACAGTGCAATATTTATATGAATCGCGTGATAAGCGATAAATCATATGCCTTTGTGTAATATAAATCTCCTTGAAGGTTTAAGGAGAGGATCTAACAATTTTTAAGGGGAGGGAGTTCCTAATAGACATCAGCCAAAAGCTTTTGACATTTTTTAACTTTAGACCAACCCTATTTCATCTCCAAGCTCTTAATAAAATGCAAATTAAGTCTTATCTACAAGAGGAAGGGGAAATATATGACTCTGCTCTAGAATAGATCACTACAAGCATAAATGTATGAAAAAGACGAACTAAATGTCGTTATAGTCTTATTCCTTCATTCTCTACCCTTTCTCTTCCTCTTTTCTGTTTTTTTATATTAGTTTTGAATGGTGGTGGTCTTCAACCTCCTCTAGATCCGCTTATGTGTTTCATGAGATAGTTTTACTTGTTGCTGTACCGTGTTATTACATTAGTATAATAGTTTCGAATGGATGACCTAATTTCATGACACTGCAATTCATTTGCAGCGGTATGCAACCGATATTAATCCTCAAATGTCAAAATAAGTCATCAACAAAAATAGTTTTTTTTTGTTATCGTTGAATGCTATAGCGAAATGTATATCGCTTTGGATGGTGTTGATATTTGTGATTATAAAATGTGGGATTGTTAAAATATGAATATTTTTCAGGTTGTTGTCTCACCTTGTTATAAATATATTTAAAACATAATGCAGAAATACTGCACGATGAACTTTTGTTTTTAAAGGTTAGTAAATAAGAATGTGTTTTTTTTTTTCATGAGCAAAATATAGTAATTCACACAAGTTTCAATACATACTGTAATAATTCCTATTTGAATGGAATTATTAAAAAAAAAAAACCCTTTTCGCAAAAGGTTTTTTTTAGTAAAAATGCTGCAAAATCATATATTCATTTCAACAATCAAAGTTATACCTATAGAAATCTAGAGGGTTTCCGAGAGCATTCAATAGGTCGTAATTGATTTGGATATATTCATGAAATGCGAGGCTAAGCTGTGCGAAACAGTTTGCTTGCCTGATTTCCGCTTCACAAAACAAGGTTTCAAAGCATAATCATTCTTTTTCTCATAGCGTCCCATCATAAATTATGAAATTTCCAGCAAGATTATCTTAGCTTTATAAAACCAAGGTATCAAAATTCTAGTCTATTAAAATTCTAAGGTTTTTATAGGTAATCAATCTCTAGTTGTAGGTACATTAAATAATTTTATCGAATGAGAGCTTTAGGTACATTGAAAAATACCCAACCCCCTCGCTTTCTCCCTATAGAACAGCAACCAATCAGACGGCTCGTTACTTACCATTCTTTGAGTGGGTAATTCTAAAAAGGGATAAGGTAAGCAAAGATCTATGTCCCCTCTGAGGACCGACTAAGCATGGACGTAAGCTTAGGTCTGTTTGTTATAGCTTTCAGAATGCAATATTGTAGAGTCTGTATGATAATCGATCGTTGTTTTACGAAAATGCATACACAAAAATTTATTCGCATAAACTTTAAATATCTTTTGCAAAATAATGCATGGTATCCCTTGAAGCAAGAACGTTTTTTATCACAGTGTCCCTTTTACGTAACAGCAATCATGCTTATAATGTGGAGAAATTAGTTGTGTTGAATTGTTTTCTGAATATAATTATTTTTAAAAACATGAATTCAGTTCATCGATGCTCGAAGGCTAATTTACATATCACCTCTACTTGCACCACTGCTGCCAAGTTCAACAGTTCACATTTATTAGAAAGGAAACTGTACAAAACCGTTTAATTTCTCTCAAATCTTTTGTATCCTGTCGAGCTAAGGGAATGCTACTACAACATTGGAAAGGAATAGGTACCATTTCTACTAAAACCGGTCCTATACGGAATTAAAATAAAACTGTTTTCCATTCATAAAGGAAGACTTTTAGTACATTTTTTTGAAAACCCTTCGTGAAAGCGTTCAAAAATAAAATTTTTGTGGTCTACTTAAGTCATGATAGTACACATTGGTGTTGACGTTATTTGACGTCATAACGTCGCTTTATGATAACGGTGCTAATATAGTAGGAGGTCCTAATTTCGACAGGGTCTTAATTTAGACAGAAGCCATTTACTATTTATATCTCGTGTCTTATCGCGAGATTTATTACGGCATCGTAAACAAATCGTAGTAAGGAAGCATCGCCCTCTAAACAACGTAATACGGAAACGATGCGATTCCAGAAGGTATGTTATTTTATATTTTCTTACATACCTATGAAAAAATTCATCTTCTCACTAATCCTTTTAAATGACTATTTTAAAACCCTGAATACTCCATCAAAGGGGGCAGTCTGAAATTCCCGAATGTCTCGTCTGCTTTGTTTGTATTTTTATCAATGAAAATCACGTGACAGCATTGGAATTTAAGGCCAAGACAATTAAATTTTGATTGACATTTCTATGATGGTTCTTAATTGACCTAAGGGAAGAAATATGGAATGCTATGGTTTGGTTCATATTTTTTTTCAGAAATTCCCAGTATCTAAACAGAAATACAGGCTCTATTCACCCACTTCCTTAACAAATGCATATCAAGCCATAAAAGATGGATCCAAGAAATCAGTGATGCGTGCAGCTAAACAATTTAATGTACCGATCACCATTCTTAGGGATCGTATCCTTGGAAATGTTGACCCAGAAGTTGTTAAGAGCGGCAGAAGTCCTTTACTTAGTCCTCTTCAAAAATCACATCTTGTGGAACATTTGAAAGTTATGACAGAGTATGGATATGGATACATCAGGCAAGAGGTCGTTGACTTGGCTTCAGACTACGCCATTCAGTTAGGAATCAGGGATCGCCTACATCCATTTACCCTAAAATGGTTTCAAGGGTTCCGAAGCAGGTGGCCTGAAATCAAAGTGCTGAAACCAAGAAGATTAGAGGTTGCCAGAGCGATGTGTGCGTCAGTTCCCGTTGTGGATAAGTATTTTGCCGAGATCAAACAGGTCATTGAAGAGAATGGTTTTGATAAAAATCCTCACTTAATTTTCAACGTGGATGAAAAAGGATTCATGCTAAATCACACACGTTTATTGTATGTGACAGCAATGCCTTGCAAGCAGTGACTGCTGGGAAGTCAAGTACAACCACTATTTTAGGATGTGGCAGTGCCACAGGAGTGGCAATCCCTCCATTTTTCATTTTTTGCCGGAAAGAGAATGATTCCCGAACTGACGGAAGGGGCAACACCAGGGGCAGTTGGTCGAATCTCAGAGTCTGGATGGTCCAATTCACAACTTTTCCGTGAATTTCTAGCCGACCATTTCATAAAGCATGTCTCTCTGAAGGAAGACCAGAAGGAGCTTCTTTTGTTGGATGGCCATAGATCACATGCCTCTGTAGGTCTCGCTCAGTGGGCAAAGGAACGAAATATAATATTATTCATATTGCCTGCTCATACCAGTCACCTACTTCAGCCACTGGATATTGGTTGCAGAAGATGTACAATGTGGAGTGTCACAAATTCACAAGGGAAACTCATGGTGTGGTAACCCGATAGAATGTGTGTCAACTTGTCAGCAAAGTGTATTCAAAGGCCATGTCTGCAGACAACTTAATTTCAGCATTTCACAAAACTGGCATATATCCTTGCAATAGAGATGTGATAGCATTGCAGAGTCTGAAACCTTCAGAAGTGTTCAAAAGTGTTGAATCCCAACAACCTAGACAGAGTGAGTAAAGAGGGAGGGAGAGGAACAGACTGATGAGGATTTGAGTAGTGGTGCATTATTTTTCAAAGAGAAGGAGAAAGTGCTCAAGACAGTGAAAAGAGGAGGACAGAAGAAAGAAAGAAAAACATTGAGTAAGATCATTTCGGGACACTGCATCACAGATAACAATATAATCAAAACTATGACACTTCATCAATAACAGCAACAGAAACCTATTAAGTCGACAGAAAAGAGAAGGAAAGGTGTGAATGAAGGAGAAAGCCAAATTGCAAGTGGGTCTGAATGTCAAGCTAAGAAGCAGAAAAATCAGAAGAGCAAGATCACTGATATGTTGGACCTGAGTACGATACAGATGAAGATATTTCAGAAAATGACTTATGCTGTGTATGTAGATCATTCACTCCAAAGGAAATTAGAGACAGCCATATGCTTGCATTTGCCAAATGGGCACAGTATGATGGATATAGGGATGGGCATCCGTGTAATTATTGGACACAACTCACTTACTGCTGTGATACACGTGTTCTGAGGAGAAATGGCAAATTTTTTTTTGTCCCCATTGTGTTGAGGAATAAATGTAAAAAATAACATAATTAATTTAAAATATATTTTGATGCATAAATTTACAAGAAAACGTTACTTAAATGGAGTTTATTACATGTATTTTATTTTTGTAATTGTTAATTATACCACAAACGAAAAATGAGTTCGTTTGGGCCTTAAAGTTGTATGCAAATCAGCAGATGACGTAATCGTCGGAAATAGGACCTAGAAATGGCGGTTCGTGTCACATCAGGAGTGCACGGATTTTTGGCGATCTACAAAATAATAAAAACATTCATGGTGATGTGACATTATGAAAAGGTAGAACTGTAAACAAATTTTCTCGAGTGCTTATCATTGTAAATTAAATCAATCCATCGTTATCAATTTTTGGCATTAAATATTAGACCGTCAAAATTAGGGCACACGAGGATACAAAAGGCACAAAATTACTCCAGTAGAACCAAGAAAACAAAGTATATTGCAAATTTAGTAAACGGTAAGAAAGAGCCATTTACTTTGTGCAATATCTCAAGGATTTTGACCTAAAGTACCGGTATTTAATTATGTCAAAAAGAGTAAATAATTCGACCAAACTTTCTGCATTGGAAATGGATTTTTCCCAAATTCGTCGCTGATGATGTGCAAATCTTTTTACAGTTGGTTAAATGTAAAGATGATAAATATTAAGCTTTGTAAACGACACATTCAGAAATAAGTTTTGACAGCCCAGAAGATTCCATACACATTATCATTAAGCCTGGTTGAATGTTTGATTGTACAAAACTCAATTCTAAGACTGATTCTTTGTCAGTTAAGAATCGTATATATATTCAAAGTTAAAGACTACTACACTGCTTTTCATAATTTGGTGGGACTTAAAGTCACTGTGAATGCGAGTTCAGCGATATTCCAGCTATATAGTAACGGAACAGAGCCGTGCACATTGCAGTGATTGGCCCTCCTGCTGGGCACCCACACCATGGGCAGAGAGGGTCTTTTACATGCCAAGACTTCCTCGACACGGGTACCTGGACGCTTGAAGACGTTTTAACTTCCTTGCCATCGCAGGCACGCGCAATCAATCCGTCGGATTTTTCCAGTATAATCAGAGTCAGGAAGGTAACCCCCCCCCCCCCCAAAAAAAAAAAACATTCCCAAAATGTAAAACAAATCAACACAAAACATCTTCCGAAGCCGGACCGACTGTCCGGTGAGAAAATTTCAGCAATAGAAAAATTCGGACTGAAGTAATTGCAGAGAATGGTCATCAAAGTTGTACTGTTAAACTATACATAAATCATATAAATCGCTTATCCATGTACGTCCAATATAGGGTTTTTTTTAAGTATAATACCCTCGGGTCTGATGTCGATTTTCAAGCATGCAGTAAAAGATTAGTAGTATCTGTGATTTTGTTTATGCAAAATATTGCGGTCGGGTGAAAGATGGCTTATTTTGGTAAAATATAAAAATTTAACAAACCGATTGTCTTGTGAAAAACACCCACTTTCGCGAAGGATTCAAACTGGCGACCTTCCCATTACGAGTCCGATCGGCCACTACAGCCTTCCGAATCAAGGAGGAGTAGCTCCTATAGGACTACTACATCACCCGGAAGATGGACAATATTTAGCTGTAATGTGTCATGCAAGTGCTGTAAGCGTAGTTAGTTAAGCATGCACCAGTAGGTACCAATCACTAATTTACTGTCAGCTTCAACAAGTCTAGAGTTCTGTGTTGATTCCTTATTCAACGATACCACATGGGTCAAACAAAGGAGAGAACAGTAGAACGAAGAAACCAAACGGATTGCATGATCCATGAACAGTTCTATATATATATATATATACTGGCGTTACCACTTTTTTTTCCCTTTTTTTTACATGAGATATATTGTCGTCAAAGGGTAGATTGCCCTGTGAGAATGGGGTTTATTCTGCCCCGCACAATATTATAGAAGAGATAATAAGTGTCTACAATACGTAACATTACAAATATGACTAGTAACATGACAGAATAATCATATAAATATAGTTTATATGCACTAACACAGTCCTGAATAATCACTGAGTCACAAAATCAGACATCAAGGCTGGCTTACGACGGGTACATGTCTGTCTAGGTGGGACATTGTCCTTGGTAGATAAGGTTGAAGACGGGGATAAGAAACTTGTCGGTAAAGTGGTAGGAGGATCCAATATGACAGCGGGAATGGATGGAGGCGGAATCGGATGGACTGCGAGTTCGTTTGAAGATGTTGCATCACTTGATACGGAATCCTCCTCATCAGACTGCGGAAGCGTGTTATCCTGATCTAAGTAACGCCCAGGACCAGTTTTTAACTCTTCTGATGGTACCATATAACAATCTGAATCTTTCACTCGGTACGCAGCGCGACGGAGCTGTGATCCTGCAAATTTACTTATGTGACGCCATTCACCATCGCATGATACCACTGAATACCGATCACGTGACCGGGATTTATTAAAGTGCACGAGATCACCTACTTTACTGTTGCATTTGGGGGCGTGGTCTCGTAAGGGTCCTTTGGAGCGTTCGCTGTATGGGTGGTTCTCTAGCTTGATATCATGGTGTTTTTTGAAATGAGAGAATTATCGTCAACGGGAATTTGTTCGTGGGAAAATTGATCTCGGTGCGTCCACATTTCTTTTTCAGATAATCCTCTGTTTCTAATTCGCGTATTTAGCTGTGGCCAAACATAGGGAAAGAGGAATTACGGTTCGGCATGATGCGTCATGACGTAAGACTTCGGTTTCTAATTCCTGTATGGCGCGATCGGCAATATGATTTTTGTTTATGTTTTTAGCACGCCCGATTTCGATAATTGTCATTTGTCAATGCAACGAAAACTGGGGCGGGATCCGTCCGAATCACAGCAAATGGACCATCCATGGGATGGAGTTCGGCACATAGCATAAGTAGACCAAGTTTCATGACGCTCATCTTCAATCAACAACGTACGTGTGTAGGAAGTGACGTATTCGCGGACCACTAGAATAAGTTGTCTCTCGCGTTTCAATACATCTGCAGCAAACTGAAATCCTATTCTTCCTGGGGGGTTGTCCTGACGTATGTTCCGGTCGAAATACGGGAGATTTTTTCAGTAATGCACATTGATGACAAGAGTCGGAAACTATATCTATACTTTTGTCCATCTCCAGTGCGAAAAAGAAACGATTTACTACACTTTTGAACTGATGATTGGATGAATGGTTTAATTTCATGTGCAGTGAAGTCAACAGGCCGTCGAGTACGGCTTTCGGCACGAATATACATTCTTGAGAAGGACAAAATGGTTACATCACGCTTAACGATAAGTGGTCCATCTTTGGCAATTGAAGCGTGTTGTATGTAACGTTTGACGTCACGAACATTAGTCAGTTTCTTTGATGGTCGAGTGCCTTGCTGGAGGTGCGCATGAGTCCGACGGAGATCACTACAATCGGCTTGCATGGTTAACGAAGCTGGTCTACTAGTGAATGGGATTTTAATGCCATCTTTTAGAATACTATCCACGGTTATGCGTTGAACAACCGATTGAGCTGATAATTTTACGAAGGTTCATACTTGACAGGTGGGGTTCATACATTCGGGTGCGTTGCGGCTGGCGAAATCTGACGGTAAGATAGAAGCTCCCGACACGTGACGCACGGACACTTGGTATCTACCAGCTGCGGATAAAAACGTAGGTACACGCGGGCTAAACGAAAACTCTCCGCGGCAAAGTTTTTCGAAAGCGTGAACACAGGGCTTACTGTCTGTGAGGATACAAGTGTGAATTGAAGACTGAACGATATATGGGCTTAAATGTTTTATAGCGGTACCGATGGATAACGCCTCTATTTCAAGGGCAGCCGAGCTGACTGATTGGTACGAAGCCTAGCACTAAAGTAGCCGGATAAAAGCATTTTGCCATTGCGCGTAATAGATAAAGTGGCTCCTAGTCCTGTAATGCGAAGTGCACCATCGGTCACGATCCAAAGGTCATCACTAGCACGAGAAAGTGTAATTGAACGGGCGGATGAAAGTGCAGACTGGGTACTGGAGAAGCTGTGTAACAAATATTCGGTCCATTGAATTCTATCTTTTGAGTCTACCGATGATAGCATCGTCCAGGGGCAATATATAACGTGAACAGTCTTGTAATACGCGGCTTAGGACTTTGTACGCGCCAATAAGAGATCTAAGTCCAGTAACAGTACATGGAGGAGAGCAGTTGGCCAATGTGGCTACACGGTGTTGACTAGCGTGAAGGGTGCCCTGGTTCCATATCCATCCAAGAACAGTCGTTTCCTTTGGTGCAACTATTGTTTTGGAAGCGGAGAGATTAAGACCGTTGTTTTGAGAGCCTAAAGGACTCGGGTAAAGTTATTCAAAAAGTCCTCATGGTTGTGAGGAGTCCTTTGTTATATTGAGGAAGGGGTATAACTGGTCCCATACTGACAACCGCTTTTAACGGCCCACATGCCCCGTTGTAACCTTGAAATTCAGGGTTGAAAACTTCATCATGTGTATTAAAAGAACTCCTTTGAATTTTGACCCTACAGAAGCGGTTAGAATGTTATCAGGGTCAAAGTTCACAACTTAATGAGAAATACACTGTTTGTTAGGTTGCTGTTTGTCAGGTTGAGGAGCTGCTGTTGTAGTTAATGTAGTTGAGTATGTAGGACGCACAATACCTAGATGTTGATTGCGTTTCAAAGTCTGAGGAATGTCTGATAAATTAGCAATTCGAACACAGCAACACTATCCAAGAGGGCTGGAGGAGCCAAATGTGTGACATATCGGTGTTGACTGTTGGGTGAGGTTCCACTGAGAATGTATTGGAATCACCAGCATTATAGATGTCAGAGGGTACACTAACTTGAATAAAATCCCCTAGACGAACAGTATGCTGTCTGGAAGAGAGTTTGTTGAAGCCATAATTAAAGATAAGTTTACCACCTATGACCACTTCCCAGTGGGCTGGCCGGATACTGACGTCATTCATCTCCATAAACGGGATTCCAGCTAGAATTTCTGTGTCCAGGTTATCAACAACAAGTCCCTCAAACAGGAGATCCTGGCCACTGTGTGTTAATTTGAGTCGCGTATCACCCACCACATGTAAGGGGGACAAACCATCTGCCTGATGAGCCGACTGACTGGATGACTTCACAACAGCATGCAAAGCATGGGCGACATCCGAGCGCATCATGTGACCAGTGGCCCCGCTATGTACTGTGAGACGCACGGTAAAAAGATGAAGGTAAAAGGCGTCAATTAAAGGAGACTGACGTATTTGTACTCTATTAATTGTACTGACGGGCTCTTCGTGATCTGGATCTCACTCATCATCTCTTTGGTCATCTGATCCAAGTATTTGTCTTTCCTTGGCAAAATATTTCTTGTCTGGGGCAGGTAAGTAGGGGCATCTACTGAGGAAATGGTTCTTATCCTTGCGTCCAGCAGTATTGCATAACGGACAAACTTTACGAGAATTATATTGTCGAGAATTATATTGTTGTTGGAAAGGGTCTTTAATAGACGTGCGCATGGCCCTGGCACCCTCAGTAGCACTTAATTCATTAAGCAAGGACTCCAAGGCCTGCGAGATTTCAGGTTTCTGGGTGGCCAAGGTTCGGGATCTAAGCTCTGTGCCGTAGCGTTGTTTAGCTAATTTAGGAAGATCAGGGTTGATAAGGCGTACCCAGGTAAGAACTATGGAATTTTTAATTGATGGAGTGATTTCCTCATCCTCAGTGATGGGTTGGTCATGATGGGTAATACCAGCCTCTGTACGTAGTAGATTATCTTCTGTAAAAGCCATTAATCTTTCGAATAAATCCTCAGGTCTTTTATTAGGTTCTAAATGTATAGCATTGAAATCGATGAAATGCGCACCAGTGCACTGAAATCCAAAATGGAGTTGAATGGTCTGCCATATGTCGCGCAGAGACGTGGAATTATTGACAATGGTTCTCCTCGCGATGATTGGTGTGTAGTTCACGATCTGACCTAGCATTAACTTCAACGATCGTACTTTCTTCTCGCGAGTCTTGCGATTGACTTCGGGAACCTCTTCTCCATCATCAACAATTCCGCTATGTTGGTTACCTCTTGTTCTTTCCTGTCATGTGGCTCCATCGAGAAGGAAAAGGGAAAAGTTAATATCTAGTGAAAAAGTATAAAGGAGATTCTGTCTCAAATTTTCGTAAGAATTTACAGTCTCTGACTTAGTTAAGCACACTTGTTTTGGTGCCCTGTTTGCCATTTTGGATTGCGAAACTACTAGATCGTAACGGGTAAAAAGCAATTTACGCATAAGCTGAGAATTTTACCGTGTACATAGCGGAAAAAAAAGGACTGTTGGGGTTCTGTGACGCTGCCACCACACCAGTAGGTACCAATCACTAATTTACTGTCAGCTTTAACAAGTCTAGAGTTCTGTGTTGGTTCTTTATTCAACGATACCACATGGGTCAAACAAAAAAAGAGCACAGTAGAACGAAGAAACCAAGCAGATTACATGATCCGTAAACAGTTCTATATATATACTGGCGATGACACTGTGTTAAGTTGGTAGGTTTATTGTGGTTTATCGCCTAATTGAGCAGATATTTAGTGACAGGTCATGGTTGTCCAGATTTCAGTAATTTTTTCCTGCTGCAGGACAACCACGACATTGGCAGTTAGTGATTCTTAACAACGTTTCAACCGTTAGTTACACGCAGATGTTAAGTGCTTATCCGATATCGAACCAACGACTTTCCGACGATGAGTCAGACACGTTTTTCCTTTGGTCACCACAGGCTTACGTGAAAGTATATGTGACATATGTGCAATCGCTGCATTCACTTTACAAGTAAAACATGTTATATCAAACGCTTTTATTGAGTCTGTTTTGATAAAAGAAAAATACCAAAAAGACAGACTATAGTCATCAGAAAAAATCAACAAACACATGTAAGTTTTCATTTAGAATCGTGGTGAAGATTTTACAAGAACGTTTTCACAACAGCAATCGAATATCTTAGAAGCGTTGAATGGACATGTACGTCGTATATTATAATGATATAAGTTTAACTCCGTTAGTAGTGGACAGACAGTCTATGAAAAACTCAGTCGCTTTCACTATAATGTCAATGAACGTTAACACTCCTCAATAACATCATCACTAACGGAATCGTAAATGATATCCGGAGGTCTGGATGCACTCACACATGCATATATACATACACATATATATGTAGATCAATTATCACATATGCCTACATATGTACATTCATATGTACATACGTGCGCACATACCTGTACATGTGTACATATATGTATATAGACAGACAGAAAGGAAGTAAGAAAGAAAGAAAAAAGGGAACAAAAGAATAAAGAAAGAAAGAGGGTCATGAAGAGATAAGTATAATGCACGATGGTATATATGAAGTTTATAAGAGGAGCATCTTAAATGAGCGTTATAAATGTTATCTGTATTTCGTATATACGTGTGGATCTATATAATATTATGATTTATTGGTACCATGCTAGTATGCTAGTGTTTAAAAAACCTGGCAGGGTATCGGCGAATTCCCTGTCTCCTGTCAGTTTTTAAACATTAGAATGGAAACCTATACATGTATGCTACATATCTCTTTCTCTCTCTCTCTCTTTCTCTTGTTTATGCACGATATAGTATATCGTGCGCACAAGGAGGAGTCAGTTGTTCAAAACTTTAACGACTTTTTATGTCGTGCACACGACATATCTATCTCGTACACACGACCTACTAAGTCCTGTGCACGACATTTTGTGTCATGCGAACAACATAACTATCTCGCGCGAGATATATCTTATTTCGCACAAGATATGTTTTTCCACATGTCCCTTGCATATATACTTTCGTAATTTTCTTTATGGATTGGATAAGTACAAATATATTTTGCTATCTAAACGTCGCCAACGACGTCAAAAATTGTACATAACGTCATTAGTGACGTCAAATTGGCACCGTAAAAGATGTGTGTACATATAGTATGTAATAATGTAACCGGTATCATTCTAACGACAAATTAATTTTTTTCTTTTTTCACTTTTGACAGAAAAAAACACATGACTGTTTCGTTATGAAAATGATAGCACAGTGCTTACTAAATGAAATTTTTAATACAGATAACCAGAGACATACATACAAATGTACTTTTATAATGTATAAAATAGATATATGGCAATATACATGTATTTGAAAGAATTCAAGATCGGGTCTCGTAGTATGATAACATCTAGTATCTGGATATAGAAATCCAGTGAGCTGGTAAACGCCGCTATTTCAATGCGATTCATGGATATCTAGTATGCATGCATTGAAGAAATACACAGGTATCTACTGGATGATGTTTTTATTATAATTCTTAGATTTTATTTCTCTGAAGTTACATCGCATATTTCACCGATAAACTTAACATTATGATCACTTCACCGGCCATGTTCAATCGCTACGATGCCTTTAGTTACAAATCCGGATTTCGTTTTCAGTAAAATTTGAATATGAGCGGCGGTCGAGCACTACGAAACATACGTGAACATATTTTTAGGATAAAATGTATACACAGTGTAAATATGATGTTGCTCCAGGGCTGCCCTCACACCAAACTTTGAATATCATTTCGTAGAAATTTTTGAAAATGACAAAAATCTGGACACCGTTATAGGTTTAAACGGTTCTTGGTCATTATCGATAAGCAGATCTCGTAAACGTTTTCATTGCAAGAAACTCCATGTGTAGGAGTACGATTTTGCGCACTAATATCAAACAAGTAACGAAACAAAAATTCATTCTTCTACAGGGCCGATTTGTTATATAAAACGTATCTACTCCTTAGAGAAATTAAACGAACAAATGAAAAAAAAAAAAAAAAAAAGAAATTCATACTACTTTTCCACACATCTCATTATCTTCTTGCCTTGTGAATTATTTCATGGAAGGCCTGAAGCTACCTGATTCCTTTTAAAGCTTTAAATTCACAACTTTTGATAAGTTGTGTTTGTTAAGCACTATGTCCACGCTCTCAGCTAATTTAAACAAAGTAAAAAAAAAAATTAAAGTTGTTACTTATTAAAATTCGTTGACAGATGATCACATCAACATCTTTTATCTTTGAATTTAAACTCTAGGAATACGTGCAGCCCCTGTAATTGTCAAAAGGTTTATTTACACAAGTTTAAAGAAAAAATACAAATCTTCATGTTTGATTTGTAATATGAAGAATTGATTTATACGTGCATTGTGAATGTAAAATTTTTATTTTAGTTTAATCCAAGTCAGACAATTTATTTTCATATGAAAGGTTGAAAAATCTTTGACCAATTCTCCTATCTCACTTAAGTTTGATTAAATATACATCAATTCTGAAAAAATTGTCGCATGATAAACGACCTTCATGTACTTTGCAATTCAACTATATCTCCACTCGAGGTCTCCTCATTTACAAGTATAAACTTACGTGACAAATTTATGGAAAAGACTGCGAAGGGGCCCTTCGATACGGCAGATCTTTCTCAATATAACTCCTTTCGCTTTACATGCCAAACGTGTTATTTTGCCCTAGGAATACGCGAAATTCTACTGTGACGTCATGCATTTTACAAAACGCATCTTTTATTACAGAGTAATCACTTAAGGGGACACTATCCCTCAACCACGTTTTATGGCATTAGAATAATAAATTTAGACAATAAGCTATTTTTCTAGGCTTGTTAAAGTTATAGAGTTTCCGTTAAATATAAAATTTTAAACTTAAAATCAACAAACGGTAATTTAAAGGGAATTTATTAGAATTATTTTTCCCGTTTTAACTGTCCTTTTATGGAATTCAAATCCGCCCATTTGCACATGCGCAGTTTGATATAAACAAAAGTCGCCAAATATTTCGAGGAGGTTCGATGGAAGGACCAAGAAAAAGAAGAAGAAAGAAACATTTAACGGACTCTTTTGTCAAAACGCTAAACAATGTGCTTTTACCTCGCTCTCCATCATTGTTTTGGTGCGGTCACATGATTGACACGTCATGCATATCATTAAAAAGGCATGGATTACGAGAAAATAAAAGCGATATATTGACGGCCGTAACTAGATTAATATGTGTATTGTTTTAAAAGTTTTTTCGTATGCTTTCTAATGAATATCTAACTGACCTATATAGAGAGTTAAATACAGTACACATTTTAAAAACCCATATTATATGCCGAGGGACAGTGTCCGTTTCAGGAATGAGTGATAAAAATATGAAATTGGTTTTTCTACACTCCCAGAAATGATCTTATGTTCAATGCTTTTCCTTTATCATTATTCCAGTTAAGTGATTTAGGATACAGCGCATACTACTCTTATTATTAAAAGCTGCGCAGACTATCTGACATACTGGATCAAAGATCGGACAAATGATGTTTGCCTCTCACATTTCTGTCATATTACTGTGTCCTCGTGATGAAAATCCAACAAAATGAAGTTTATCCGACATAAGGATCCAAATGTCATGTAAAATCGAGAAAAAGCCTACTTATGTCACCTTTGTGTTCTATCTATTTCGTTATAGATGTCAGGTTCAGGAAAACGATACATTCTCAAGTCTTGAAGGATGGACGAAAGCAGAGTATAATGGCAGTATAACACGACCACTACATGTTGACTCTTGTCATATATATATTGACGGTAATACATCACTACTACCAGCTGAAAATGATAGCCGCACCATAGAATGTGACAAATGGGTATATGATCAGACTGATTTCGATAATACTGTTACAACAGAGGTATTTATGACTTACCTATCTATATTAAAATATAAGTTTATAGGGAAATGTTACGATTAGAATAAACTATCTATGTACTGCCAAACGCTTATATTTTGCATAACTTTTATCTGGTTAGGATACCTAATTTGATAAATGTATATTTGCAAGACAAGATATTCGTTAGAGTTATTATTATATTGGACGTCAAATCATTGAAGGCATGGAATGTATTTCGCGAAGGGATGGAGTCGCAAATTAATGAATGTCCATTCAAGTAAATAGTTATTTACAGCACCGATTTCTCCACACAAGAAACAATATAAAATTCATCAAGTTTATCAATCATTTTCTTTGATTAATCAATTGTGTATTTTTTATTCATTTTGTTTGTTTCTTTTATTTCTTTTATTCTTTGTTCCTTACCTTCTTCTTCTTGTTGCCTCAGAATCGAATATTAGAAATATAACCATATTTGAACAATAAAAAGTAATAGATGCATTTTTAAATGTTACAATTTCTGCAACAATCGGCAACAATAACGTAATTGATTTTTTATATGATAATAATGGACTCTTTGAATGAATTCAAGATAATTACATCATTACATTTTATACTATTTCTAGATTAACAACTTACATAAACTAATTTCAATTTCTTTTCAGTTTGATTTGGTATGTTCAAAAACGATTTACCAATCACATTCAAGTATGGTGTTTCTGTTGGGTTGTATGGCAGGATCTTTCCTTGGAGGGATACTAAGTGATTCGTGAGTTATTTATGGCAAAACAATGACTCTACATATATATAGGGGGAGGGGGTGTTGGTGTGCAGCGTTCGTACCAATTTTGAGCGATACATAGCGATTTTCCCTGAGCAGTCGACTTTATTAAAGCTCAACGTAGCCGTTTTAGAGACGACCAGAATCAGCAGACGATGTCATATCATAGCAGCCATAGTAAATATAAAGAGAAATATACATATGTCAAGGCTGAGGTGAGGAGATAAAAGGGAATTATAGTAAGATTGTGTTCCTCATCACCAGGAATGAAAGGGAAATTAGGAAAGACCAGAACTTGTTACTTGTTCACTGTTTTTAATAATTAGGTGTTAACGCTTGCAAGACATTTCATAGGTTTTTGGGTTTTACTTGGTTTTTTTTTTTTTTTCTTTTTTTTTTTTTTGTAGCTCTTTGAAAAATTCTTTCATTCGAAATATGCGGATCAGTTTCAAAATAGCGTCTCAATTGGTTACGCTTTGCTGAGCGCACCCATAGTTTATTGTTTTATTTTGAACCCTGACCCTACAAGTAGTTTCAGTAGATACAAACCTGACATATTTGTGTTTCATTTGACCTAATTATTTTTTATAATGACAAGTTAAAAGTTTTCAAATTCATACAAGATTATACTTGTGTCACAGATATGTTCTTAAATGTTTTTGTCTAGATTAGGAAGAAGGATAGCATTTTGTTTAGCTATTACTGCAGCATCTGGGTCAAGCCTAGGTCTTATATGGATTCCGAATTATGTTGCCTTTGTCGCGCTTAGATTCATATCTGGAACAGGGGTCATGTCAACCTGGAACGTCGCCTTCATTATGGGTAAATAAAATTTCCTACTTGTCAATACTTTGAATGAATTATGTCCTATCGTGAATATCTATGTAAGGCTAATGAATCGTTCATTTCTGATCTTAATTTTTTTTCAATACATATAGGATTGGAACTTGTTGGACCTTCAAAAAGAACTTTGATTGGTTTCATCATGGAGGCAGTGTGTTGTGGCGCAGCACTTTTGCTTGCTGCTATGAACTATTGGTTAAAAAACTGGAGACATATACAAATATTTTTAGCCATAACCTATAGTTTGTTTTTGCCATATTGGATGTAAGTGACATATATCAATGAATCACTTCACCTTGAAAAGTGTTAGCTCTTTTCCAATAGAAAATTATACATAACGTAAAAGGTGATGCCAGACACATGATGATCTGCCGTTCACTTTTTAATATTTACTTTAATGCCACAATCGAATCATTAACGTCATATTGATAATTCATATAAAATTGATTTTTCTGGCATTATATTAAATTAGACCCATTAGTCCCTTGACCGTCAAATAAAGGGTTTTTATATCAAAACAAACAGTATCTATGTCCATTCAAGCCCAATATAGTAAATAATAGAATAATAGAGCACGAAGTATTTTACTTAAAATTCCCTTCAAATAACAATAAAAGAAAAGAACACACCTCCTCAACCAGATCAGACCAAATAACTTCTAAAAATGGGAAAATTGGTAACAATATAACCGTTGAATGCTATAGGTAAACATGGGACAAACAAACAATGGTTAAGTAACAGTACATTATAATTAGCTATTCTGTGATTGCCATCGGCGTACATTATGCATGATCAACAGTCAAGGTGTGGTTAAATGGATAAAATCTGGTACTCGGAAATAATATGCGAAAGACAACATACTACATCAAAGAAAACAAAAAAGACATATGGCTAATCTGTATGACACAAATAACGAGGGACATGCACATAAAACATGATGATTGTCAAATAAACACAGGAAACGACAATACAAAAATATTTCATGTTACAGTAGTTACGATACGGACCGTCAATTAAAGCAACAAACTTCATTCGCCTGGTTAACTGGTTTACGGGTACCCTACTTTCCACACACTACAAAAAGTAATACACTCAAAGGACACATCTAAAAATTTACAAATAATCCACAATAGAGGGAGCAAAGATCAACAGTTTTCTCAAGACGAGAGGTCATAAAAATATCCACACGAAACCTTATATGGAATAATATACTAGTATCGTAACTATGTTAGGCGACATCACCACCATGCTCTGCGTATCTGTAATCAATATCGAAGAAGTACCAAACCGTTAATCATTCTCAAAGTCCAAGGACAGATACAGAATCGTGTAACTTTCAAAAAGGAACTGTTGTAACCCCGAAATACTGAAAAATTCCGAGGTGTGACCAGGTGCCCGGGGAGAGTAAGTGAGCTCATAACCTAGTAGTCAAAGGTAAGTAGGCTCAGGACCTTGTCTCCTCCAAAAAGGTTTGGACAAGTCCCGTCACAGAGTCCACACAGTTGTGTTGGCGTGCAACGCTCAAGTACAAGTCTGTATAAGGCTGTAGATGGGCCCAATACAAGACCTTTTGTCTTTGCGATGAGATCGGGGTCATATTGTTGATGTCCAAAGCGTTTAAATATTCTAGAATCCACCGGTATGAAGTTATCGGAAGTTTTTAGCATCTTTAATTGGTATAATAGATAACTGTAGAAATTCGGATGAGAAATTTGGCTGTATACCTATTGTTGAAGAGTCATATTTCTGAATTTAAATAAAATGTCTGAATAAGATCTGTAAAATTTGTCAAAAGTTTGAAGTTTGTGATATCAATCATCTTGAGTCAGAAGTTTGAAAATGATATGACTTTTTGCGTGAAAATTCGAAACGTTATTGCCCGTTATAGCAAAATCAAACCAATTGACCGATATATTGTGGGAGCCTAGGGAAATCACCATCTAAATAAAGAACAATAGCAATCAAAAATACAAATTCGACATATTTATCGCATGTTTGTATGGATATTGTTATTAATAATTTTAAAATTAAGTTAAAAAAGGTGTTTAATTGAAGCGTGGTGGATAATTGTCAATAAAACATGTATATTTTTCAAAATCAGGGTTATCGATTACTAAAATATCACCAAGAAATCTAGAAGTGTCATTGAACTTAAGATCGATAGAATGTATATAAAGTCCCTCTCATAACAAAATTAGAATAAATGTGCTACTGGGAAATTATGACGTCATCAAATTCTATGGAAACTGACTAAAACTCAGAGAAATAATTCATAGGAATTTGATGACATAATAATTGTTTTACGTCAGGCACCGTCCCAAATGGGAAGTAAATCTTTTAAACGAAAAGACTCAATATAAGAGACAACAACTTGGGTTTGATTAAGTCAGAGAGATATATTGTATATTATTCTAACATGACTTGATAATTTTCCCCTATTTGTTCCATAGAGTTTCACCGTGCATTATTCTCCGATATATTCACGGTCAGAATCATTTAAGATATTGCAAAATGGAAGAAATAAGGAACCCATTTCTGTTAAATAGGAATACAGATTTGCAAAATGCGGAAGTCGAACCGTGGTCACCTGCTTCCAAAGCTAAGCCACTACACCAGATTTGCACCATAAAATAAATGATAATGATATTAAAGTGTAGATCGGTCTTTCAAGAAAATAAACCATTTCGAAACAATATAAATATTGAATATATGTATAAAATAATATAGTTTAATATACATTTATCCAAATTATAAAGAAAATTCATTAGCCAAAACATAGGTGTAAAACAGGTAATCACTTATATTTTACTTTAAAATTTATTTGCGATATGTGTTTTAAGCATAATGTAACGAATAGTATATATCACGATATAGACTGTTACAAAATCATATAATTTATACAACAATACTTATATGATAACATAGGGGCAGACTTGGTGTAGCGGTTAAGCCCTTGGCTTGCCGTGCCGGCGATCCGGGTTCGATTCCCGGGTTGCGCCACTATGTTTGAGAGCCTGGTAACCTCCTGCTTCCATGTTGCGATATAACTGAAAGATTGTTGGAACCGACGTAAAACACCACTCAACCAACCAACCATTATATGTTAACATATACGCATATTCATTTTGTGCACCAACAACTAACAACGTAGTTTTGGTGTTTTACAGTGTCATTCCAGAATCACCAAGATGGTTACTATCGGCAGGGAAGGAAAAGAAAGCAAAAACAGCTATTTCTCAGATCGCAAAAGTCAATAATGTGGAAGTTCCGAATTTCCAAAACCTCAAGGAGAACACCAATGATGTACCTATGTTAAGAGCATTGATGTCAATAGTGAAAAATAAGACTCTCTTCGTACGAATGATTGTGGTGACTATATGTTGGTAAGTTGTTTTTGCAGTAACTTCATGAACATTTAAGTATTCTTATAAAGAATCAATCCGTTCTGAAGTACATCGGTTTCAGGAAAAGATATTTGCGTATAACGCAATAGTTATTGCTACACATGCACTTTTACGTAATGTTGCGTATGTTGGCCATACATCTGCATAAAATCGCAATACCATTGCCGGTTTTAGCAATTATATTTATTTATTTTAATAATCGAAATAACTATTTCGTGTATTGGCAATCACAAATGTAAGTTATAGCTCACATGTTTATATACTGGGGAAAGGTGATACAGTTGGGTGCAGTCCTAACCTTACATTCCAGTGCACGTGACAAGTTTAGTTTTTCGTCCTGAAAACCAGTAATAAAATTTTTGCACTTGATATCAAGTTTACTTTAAAGTAATTCCGTCTTCAAGTTTACTATCACGTTACACCAAGTTTACTTTTCACGTTTGTTTATTACAATTATCCAGTTTCGTATAACACGATAGAATTGTCTTATTATGTACAATTGCATATTTTACATAAACAATTGTTTTAACAGAAAATATATAGTAAATGTACATGTATATAGAAAGTTAACTAAACTTGAAGTGCACTTCGGGTAAACTTGGAATCAAGTTTAGTACTAAACATTGAATCAAGTTTATTACTAAACTTGATTCCAAGTTTACTCTGTTGTCGTCAAGTAAACTTGAAAAGCATAGTCATAAAGTTGACTTGAAGTGCATTTTATGTAAGGTTAGGACTGCACCTACCTGTATATCTTTGATGTCATAAACTAAAGTCACGTGACGAAGGTCTTGTAGCAGGTTTCCCTAAATTCTTTGTTAAATATCGTAGTTGATGTTGTATGGAATGTAACTACAGTTTGCTATTGTCCATGACCCAAAGAATGTCCATGACTTGAAACCAAGATTCAACCATGCCAGAAGTCACAAGGAAAAGAATCAAAGATTTTCCAATCAGGTTTTCTTTTAACCTTGCATAGAATGGATTATACACTTTCATATGCAGTTACACACAATCAACAGATTTGTTATGAACCCATTGTTGAAGGACAAGATCCTATCAGACCATTTTATAGCTATGTGCGTCTTCAGTTTAAGCAATGATAAAAATGATCTTCCAACCATGTATTGGCTTCCCAAATTACACAAATGTCCATATAAATCCCGTTTAATATCAAATTCCAGTCATTGTTCTAAAACTATGCTTTCTAAATATATTACTTACACTCTAACTGCAGTTAAAGAACATGTTATTGAACACTGTAATATTGTTTTAACAATAGTAACATCAATTAATTTTGGTCCATCAAAAATTTTAGCAAAGCCATTGATAAATTCCGTTTGAGAAATTTTGAAGCTACTCAATTATCTACTTTGGACACTCTACACCTCTCTACTCCATAATTTAATCAAAAGCAAGTTGTTGTCTCTAATACGTTGGTGTTTCATTACAGAGTCTAAATCGTACCTCCGATTTATTCTAAGATAAACAATATGATAATTATAAATATTGGACTTGTACTGAGCTGTATGAGTACATCACATTTTGATGGACAATATTTTTGTGAAATATAAGTGCAAGATTTATCAACGGATTAGCATAAAGGGATTCCTATGGGCACTAACTGCGCTCCCCAATAGCATATTTATCTTTAAATTGCTATGAGAGGGACTCCACGCATTAGATTCAAACCTCGAAACGTTTCGACCCGATTGATAAGTTCAATGATACCTCTAGATAATTTAAGATCTTTTAGTAATCGATAACCTTGAGTTTGAAAAATACATTACTGACATTTATCCACCTGAACCTCCATTAAACAAAGCATATGTCTCTGATCAGGAAAGACCTTTCTTGGACTTAAACATCAAACATTATGAACAACAATATATGATAAACATGACGACTTTGGAGTTCCTATTAAATTTCCTTATTTAGATGACAATTTCTCTAGACTCCGATCATGTATATTTATATTAGTCAGTTGGTTCGGTTTGCTAGAGCATGCCATAACTTTTTGGAATTTCACGCAAAAATGTTCGAATCACTTTCACACTTCCAATACAGGGTTATAAATATCATAAACTTCGAAAAACGCTTTTGTAAATTTTACAGATCTTACTCCTGTTATCCTTATTTCAATTCGGAAATACTGCTTTTCAACAATACTTCTTTAAAACATATCGATAAACGTGGTATTAAATTATCAAAGTTTCCATTTCCTGCATTTTTTCTTTCAGAAAAGTTCTCAATATTAAGGGGGGTTTCGTGAGACACTGTATCTTTTATCATTTTATTATATTTTACCCACGTCTATGACGAAATTTACTTGGGACACACATATATCTCACATAATCATGATAATGACGTGATGCTTCGGGGGGGGGGGGGGGGGTACTCAGCCCGATTTCATATGAAAATGTTAAAGGTTATCGCATCTCAATATTGTGTCCTGCACCCTTATCTTGTTAGATAGGGGTTTTACGGGAAGAAAAATATTAGTCACATTTTCCTATCTTATATAATTAATAATTAAAAATTTTAATTTGAATCTATATTTAATCTATATGTTTTATCTATAGGTTTGTAAATAATATGGGGTTCTACGGAATCACGTTCAATGCAGGGCGGATAGGCGGCAATATCTATGTGAATTACACTGCTTCAATCCTAATGGAATTTGGAGGCTACTTGCTTTGCTTCGTGCTGACAGATAAGATAGGAAGAAAATCAACATATGGAGTCAGCATGCTAATAGGAGGTGGGGCTTGCATCGCTACAATTTTCACGGTGTTATATGCGAGCAAAGGTAATGACAACTATAATGCAGCTAGGTATACCTTTGTAAATTCATCACAATGAATAATGATAAGGTATTATTAATGCATTTATGACTATAGCACCTCCTTCTTACTAGCACCACCCATTTATTACTTCCAAATCAGGTAGATGTCAAGTATGGAATGTATAAAATAAAAAATCATAACCATTTAACATTTGGGATAACTAAATGTTCTGTAGTAAAATAAGACTCTATTTTAGACCTTAAAATTCTCATTAACGTTATTAGTGGACCACGTACATACCTCTGGCTGAGCAGCGTACATGTATCTGAAAGTGGCTTTGCCATCAGACAGACTAAAGTCATCGTAATTTGATCTTGCTCTGACAGATCAACTGAGACGTGAATGAGCAGGCGATGCTAAAATATTGCTATTCATTGCAAAACATTCATTTGCATATAGGTGAGATGTTACCTTTCCACATTGATTAATATTCAAAATTGTAAGTTGTATATATATTTGTAGATTTGGAGTGGATAACGATAGTACTATCTATGATAGGAAAGCTAGGAGTTTCCTCGGCATATGGAGTTATGAATATATACATTCCTGAATTATTTCCTACCAATTTACGAGGAGTTGTTCTTGGTTTTAGTGGTACATTAGGAAAACTAGGCTCAACCATCTCCCCATACATAGCTGATCTGGTGAGTAGTGTGTGTTTTTGTATCTGTGTGTGTGTTTGTGTGTGTGCATGTACAAATATACAATGTAGAATATTATTTAGTTTGCCCTTTCTCCGACACAACGGGGAAAAATTAACATGAATGATAATCATTTATTAAGAGCATGTCTACCAGAAAACCAAGCAAATGGTCCAGAAGCAAGGTTGTTAAATGTTTATGAAATTTGGCATTATTGAAGAACATAGGAATAGTGTGACATATCCATTTTTTCCTGAAAATCCAATATGGCTGCCATATGACCGCCATATTGATATGTAAATATTGTATGAAAAAAAATCATGAAGGAATGATCGAAAAATCTGTATATTTCAATGTAATAACCATAAACAACCCGTGATTTTTTTTATTCTATTGAAACATATATTGATAAGAATGGACCTTGCTCTACAAAAGTTATACAAAAGTTCAATGTATTCAAGGGCAGGTAACTCTTAGATCTTGGCACATTGCCATAATGTGAAATTACTAAAATCAACACATTTTCAAAGTGCTATAACTGTTAAAATGACGCTTTTATTTCAATTTATTTGCAAATATCAATTTAAATAAACTAATTTAAATCCAAATTTTTTGTAAGTAGGTCAGTTTTCAAGGCCAAGGTAAAATTTTTTTTTTTTTAAATATTGGTACGTAATGAAATGTCTTGTTGCAAGGAATACACACATGGCATATTCAAACCACCTTTCATAACTTGTTACAATGGTCAATTTTTTTTAAAGTAGGTAAAAATTCCAGGCCAAAGTGTCAAGGAAAACAGTTTTGCATCCCAATGAAAGGTCTTGGCACAAGGAATACATATGTGAAATATTAAAGCCCTGTCTTTAATGCTCTCTAAAATTATGGTTCAGCTTAAAGTTTTTGTCTACGAATAACGACGACGACGCCGGGGGTATGACAATAGCTCTCCGGAGCTAAGAAGACGCACGATTTCGAAAAGCACTTTCTGTGGTTGGGTTGGACTGTTTGTCACAAACTAGACAGTGTGCTCAAACGAGAAGCTTATTGTGACTCGTGGTCATCTGCTGGTTAATGACAAGATGGAGGGCTTAATTCTACTTGTTGCGGGAACTTTCATTTCTTAAGAATGCCTGTTTAAAAATTCAGAAATTTTGTAACCCTTACAATTTTACTTTTGTTCCCTGCTTTTTACCCTAATCGAGTCTTTTCATAATACAGAATTATCTGTTTATTGTGAAGGTATCCGACGTGGAATAATTGTGACGTCAACGAATTTTATTAAAATTACGAGGAAAAAAAAGGATTTATATAACGTTTTAGGCATATAGGCAGACAGATGGACTTATGGACCGACTAACAACAGATTGATACTAAATAAAACTGAAGCATGTTTTTAAAACATATATCCCTGCTCTGGGCTTATTTCATAACAGCAACAAAGCTTTCCTAAATTATACAGTTGGGTGCAGTTCTAACCTTACATTCAAGTGCATTTGACAAGTGCATTCAAGTTTAGTTTTTCGTCCTGAAAACCAGTCATAAAGTTTTGTCAGGTGCACTTGATATCAAATTTACTTTAAAGTAATTCCGTCTTCAAGTTTACTGTCAAGAGACACCAAGTTTACTTTTCACGTTTATTTATTACAATTATCCAGTTTCGTATAACACGATAGAAATAAGTGTCTTATTATGTACAATTACATATTTTATATAAAAATTGTTTTAATAGAAAAATATGGCAAATATTTACAAACAATTAACAATTTGACATTATAGATTTCATGTTGAACACTCGGACGATATTTTATTGGAAGTTTATACATTGATACCCGAGACGACTTTATCATATGTGTTTCCATATCAAATGTTTAATTAAAAGAAACAAGGCGTGTGTTCCGTCCGGTTACATCAAGTGAAGTGCAGCGTTATATACATGTATATAGAAAATAAACTAAACTTGAAGTGCACTTGGAGTAAACATGGAATAAAGTGTAGTACTAAACTTGATTCCAATCCATTCTGAAGTACATTGGTTTCACGAAAAGATATTTGCGTATATCGCAATATTTATTGCTACACATGCACTTTTACGTAATGTTGCGTATGTTGGCCATGCATCTGCATAAATTCGCGATACCATTGCCGGTTTTAGCAATTATATTTATTTATTTTAATAATCGAAATTACTATTTCGTGTATTGGCAATCACAATTGTAAGTTATAGCTCACATGTTTATATACTGGGGAAAGGTGATACAGTTGGGTGCAGTCCTAACCTTATATTCCAGTGCACGTGACAAGTGCACTTCAAGTTTAGTTTTTCGCCCTGAAAACCAGTCATAAAATTTTTGCACTTGATATCAAGTTTACTTTAAAGCAATTCCGTCTTCAAGTTTACTATCACGTGACACCAAGTTTACTTTTCACGTTTGTTTATTACAATTATCCAGTTTCGTACAACACGATAGAATTAATTGTCTTATTATGTACAATTGCATATTTTACATAAAAAATTGTTTTAACAGAAAAATATAGTAAATGTACTTGTATATAGAAAGTTAACTAAACTTGAAGTGCACTTCGGGTAAACTTGAAATCAAGTTTAGTACTAAACTTTGAATCAAGTTTACTACTAAACTTGATTCCATGTTTACTCTGTTGTCGTCAAGTAAACTTAAAAAGCAGTCATAAAGTTAACTTGAAGTGCACTATATGTAAGGTTAGGGCTGCACCTAACTGTAAGGCCGTAACTCCTATAAATATTACCAGTATTACCACTATGACGTCACAATAGAACTACGTAATGGGTGTGGTTATAGGTGAATCTCGCGATCCCTCAATTACCTCTGTTTAAAAGAACTTGGCCTGTAAAATACATGAAATTTGATCAAATTCTGATGATCAGTAAATGACATATGATAATATATAAAAATCACCAGGACACCAATAACTTCAATCTTTTCTATCAGCAGTGACTTTGACCTCTGACCTTTTGACCCAAAATCAAAAGGGTCCTTCCTCTCTTGATAAGTAAGCATATATCCAAAGTTGGTTTGAATATGATGAAAGGTACTTCAGTTATGATCCGAAAACCAATAATTACAGTTTATTTTCGTCAGCTGTGACCTTGACCTTCGACCTTTTGACCACAAAATCAATAGGGTTCTTACCCTCTATTCAGTGCTTATGATAACAATTGTATTAGATAGATTATTTACTAACTGAATCATTTAAACCACAATTAATAGATACTTTATCATGAAAAATGAACTTTTTTTTTCGTGGAATATATCATAATGAATATCAGGATTTCCAACAAATCAAACCCTTTTTTCATGCATAAAGAACTAACACTGCTAAACGGTATAACATTATGAAATTTGAAGTGATAAAACTTTTCTGTCGGCACCGACATTTTTCACCACTTGACCTTGACTTCAATCTTTGACTATAAGCTGGGTCTGGGGTTTAAATCCCGCTATGAAGCAGCTCTAAATACTGAAAAGAATCGATTAACTTTCTCAATGTCAGCTTTTTATTCTACTTTATGATGAAAAAGACCCTGCACCGGCGAGCTCCGTATGCTATAACTTATGTTCAAATCTGGCAACTGAGCCTTATGAATAAACAAGAAAAAAGAGGAGTTACTGGCTCAGTTATGTGGCAGAAGTCACCATAGAGCTATACAGAAATAAAACAACAAAGAAACCAACTATAACACTGCAGACTAGTGAATTAAAAAAATAATAGAAAATAAAAACCAAAATCCGGAAATCCAAAGTTTAGATTAATGAACAGTTATATAGCTTTTGTTTTTAAAACACGTTTATAGTGAATACGCATTATATTCTATATTCTATATTTAGTCTTTAAAAATAACTTTATTTATGGATTCTAACGTTATTTCATTTCCAAGGAACTTCTCGTAGACAGCTATTTTGGAAAATCCCTTCCCTTGCTAGTGTTTGGTGTAACAATGCTTACTACTAGCGCACTCGTTTTATTGCTACCAGAAACAACAGACAGAGAGCTACCACAAACTTACAACGACGCTATTAATCTCAGGTTGGTACTTAAAAAAACCAACAGACACCAAACTATCATGCAGTTTCTTTCCTAAAATTAGTGCAGTTATTATATTAAAGAACTATGTTACATTTTGAAAATCAATACTGAACATGAAAAATTATTAGGTCACCTGAGTCACTCACTAGGGTGACCTTTTGCCTATAGTCTTTGTTCGTAGTTGTCCTTCATTGAAGTACATTTGAACATTGTTATTTTCTTCTTGAAAACTACACGGCCCCAAAATTCGGTGTAAAACTTGAGGGTAACATGAATTGTGAATTTCATCATATAAAGGATGTTAAGAATGGGACCAGAACCTGAACTATATGCATGGTTCACAAGAGCTTCATGCTCTGCACTAAAATTGAGAAATTCACATCCCTCATGATTTATTTTTGGTTTCGTTCAAAAATTGATATCATATATATATGATATTTCATATTATATTTTGTCATGGAAGTACATGTACAACCTTACTTTTTTCTAGGCAAAATATTTTAAAATGTCATTATTGTTCTCTTTACAAACTTTGTAAAATGGACATTGTATTTACAGGAAATGTAAAGGATAGAATCAAACTTCTGATTCATAACCAAGAAAACGAAGGTAGGAAGAAGAAAGAAAAATTCATCCATGATAGAAGGTTAGAGGGAGAAGACAGATTGAAAGTTTGAAACGTATGACATATCTCAAAAAAAAAAAAAAAAACAACGAAAGAAATGAAGGTGGGAATGCATAAACTGTATGAAGAATGTAAATTAGAATTTGAAATATTTTAAAGTGTAACTGATGTTTGAAAAGTTTTTGTTCGTTTGTTTTGTTAAATATACACCTCCAATTGGAATGTTATTATATTATTACCAGTTATCAACATTTTTATGTTCATGGTAAATAAAAGTTACAAAATAAAGTTCTGTTCTTGCTTCAGCATGTAAACATACATAGTGTCTTCATATCAGATAGACGGTCACTACACACAGACGGACTAATAGTAATGTACTTTCCTTACTGTAAGGGAGTGACAAAGTTCTGGGGTAGAATTGTCAAACAAGACAACAGTGGTAAGGTATAGAGTTATGGTGTAGGGATTAAGTCAGCTAAAAAGGGTATTTTTCTGCTAAGAATTTGTATCCTGTATTAGTATTGCGATTCCTATATACACCCAATTTGGTTATTATATTTGTTTTAATCTGAATATTTATCAAATTATTTTGATTAAATAGTCTATCATATTTATATAAAAGTACATATCTTGAAAAAAAAATATTGGTGTGAATTAATGTTCTAAATAAAACGATTTAAAAATGTAAAACTGTTGCAGTTTCTAATATCCTATAGTGACTTAAGTACTCAGTTCATGAACGAGAGTCTGCGGATTCGAATCCCGCCGTGGGCACGCCGGTGTCTTTCTAATGAAACAGTGAAAACCGATATCCTATATTCAAGGAATTGATTGATTGATTGATTTTTGTTTTACGTCACACCACGAATATTTCACGTATATGGTGACGGCATCTGCCTGATGTGGGATATACAAATTTTGACCTTTGCAACGGACCCACCCGAAGCAGTGGGGGATCTTTAACGTGCCATGCATACCACGACATGGGGCCTCGGTTTTTACTGTCTTATCTGAAAGACATGACACCGGCATGGCCAGAGCGGGACTCGAACCCCGGCCTCCCGATCAGGAGTCCGACGCGATACCACTAGGCCACGCCGGCTTTATATTCAAGGAAAGTGTGAAATGTAAAATATTCCTCACTGCTTCGGGTGGGTTCCTTGTATAAATTTCTCTGCAAAGCGTTAGGTATCTGCTACCGTTATATACGCGAAATAAAGACGTAATACAATAATCAGTCAATTATTCTAACGTATTTATGATGTACATAAAGGAAAGAATTCATCTGATGTTTTCTATAAACGTACTTATTAGACACTTTTTCCAATATTCTACTGTTATCTACTTCAGCATGGAATTTACCTTTAAAATGTCTTTAATTGTATTATTTTTGTTTGTGTGTGCAGCAAAAACTCGAGATTCCCCCCACCCCCCTCTCTCGAATATGTTCTTAATTCTTATTTCGAGCGGTCCATGCTTTTCCCGTGCAATACTGTGAATTAAGTATTATACATTATTTATAGTAGAGGTTACTGTTAATCTGATACCCTTTTCATTGTTCATTTAGTGAGAACCTCGAGGGTTTTACTTGAGTGGTATAAATCTAAGTATTATTTTTTATTATTTTTACTTGTCACTATGACTTTTAGAAATTTTTGAAAGTTTATCGTGGTGCGTATCTCTGAATGGCATAATAATTATTTCAAATATTATACTGAATAATGTCTGTATTTTAATATCTTTTTGGGCCATAGTCTCTTCGTGTTTATCTATCAAGGATCTCAATAACAAAGGAATGGTCAAAATCTTACTAAAACGTTACTCACACGGGTCTACGAAATCGAACACATGACATTGTCACCGGGGAAATCTATTATCGATACAAAGACAAATTAATGGAGCTATATATGGTCTGATATTTATTATGTTAGCAGGAGATATTGACTCGTTCCTGGTACTTGCACTCATCCAAATTGGGATTCGCAATTATTCTTGCTGAAACTATCACTATAAATATGTTGTAGTTTTACTGGATTTTGAATACCGGTCTTGGATTGTATTCTTTCGACTGTATATTTTGAGGTCAGTTTGATAGACATGTTAAGTAGAATTACATCGATTAACTGACAAATCAGAGACGCTCTAGAATGTATTCGCATGAAACATCAATGATCGGTAAAATATAGAATCACGCACAATGTGGATGTAGAATTTCATTGTCATTATTAGATGAATTACCAACAATAGCAATGAAGAGAGTACTCCGCTCCGTAGACAATAGATTTGTAAATCAGGCAAAGTGATGAAGTGAGATGTGTCTATAAATACGAATCAGTATTTTGTCGTTTTATCATTTATAAGGGCGACAGGTCTATTATTTGAATCTTAGTGGGACGAAATTTGAAAAGTCTGCACAGTACTATGTGATAATAGGTGTTTTTTTTTTCGATTTTGCAACCCATTTACACTAAACTACCTTAGCTGTAGTATATTTCATAAATCCTAATGTCACAGAACCCAAATGCAAGATGTTATCGCTGATAAACAATAGCGGCAAGTGTTTAAGAGGTATAAGAAATCGGACTCCTCGAAGTACTTCATTCGTAGATACACTAATGGACTCTTCTAGATATCTGTTTGGGCATATATATGATTTTCTATTTTATAATTTGTCCACACAATGTCGAAATTATAATAATATAATAATTTTGGGCACCTTAGCTGATGTGGCTAGCCAAAAACGAGGTTTGTCTATATGTAGTATGAATCATCCCCACGTTTGCGTAAGTGCATCTCGGTAGCACAATCAAACATGCAGATGATTCAGACTACATGTAAACAAACCGGCACATTTGACACAGGTTTGGGGAAAAAATGTGAGTGGAGCGTTCAGACGACAGATCGGGGGTAAGTAATTATTGCCGATCGTTAGCTTAATGTTTATATATGTTAGATATTTGTTTTATTTAATGCGAAATGTGTAGAATCGTACCAGCCATTCCGTTTTTCAAAATTGCAAGTTGACGCAACGTAAGGAATTGTGGCCCTATCATTCATATAGGGCCCTTGCTTCCGGCTCCAAAAGGTGAAGAAAAACACGTTTAATATTTTAATAGAAGATGAACTTTTGAAATAACTTCTATTAACAGAAAAGGAATAAATGAATGCATTGGCGTAGACTGCCAAAATGAAATACATGATTGCATAAACATATATACATACATCCAGACAGATACCATATATGTATATACTTCTCAAATTCACATTACCTGAGTTACACTTAGATCCTCGTTGAAATGAATATCCATGGGCTTTAATGACTACGAAAGGACTTCTTTATATGGTCGGTAATCAGGTAATCATAACTTTTTAAAAGGATAGTTATACGTTTTGGTTGCAACATGTTGATAATGATGATGATGATGCTAATAATGATAATGACGATGATGATCATTATAATAGGTTTTTTCTTTCGAAATTACAGAGAGTATATGTATCATTAAATCGAACTACCTTGTGTAGATGTGTTATCATTCATTCATTCATACAACGTTAGATAAAGAAGAAGCTATCAATCATATTTGTTACTTACCTTGTTCACGTTTACAGTGACAATCAATCAGAACACGGGAGCAGTGCTGACCCCGAGAACATGGCTGAAAGTATTTCATTAGATTTATAAATATATTTTATCATACTCATACATATATTTTATTGAAATTGGGACAGGGTGCCAGGAAGAAATATGCATCATCTTATGACAAACGACAGTACCATGGGTTCTATAAAAAGAATCACAACGTCTATATTTGTCATCCATGTATCTATGAGTAGAACAAAGAATTTTTAATTCCTAGGGTGTCGTAAAAAGACAACTTTATGTAATGTAATAAGAAAACCTTTTATCTATGAGTAGAACAAAGAATTTCTAATTCCTAGGGGCTCGTGGAAAGGCAACTTTATATAATGTAATAAGAAAAACTTTTACACTGACACAATGCCATAATAAAAATTTATGAAACGGAATGACATACAGAATTGGCGAAATGTAAATCCAAACAGCAAGCAAACCAAAGAATATCTTCATAGGGAGCATACATGAACCCCCAAAAGTAAGTGAGATCAGATTATCTAGGAGAAAAACATCTCCTGTTTGTCAACAACATGCGTCACTTACCTCAAGTCGATTCAGGTTAATTCCAAATAAAGAAGCTGTCATACTTGGAGTTTGGAATGACTGGAATAGGTCTTAATCCGGTTATTTCATATACTTGATAACAGGATGGTATATTGTATAATAAGTACCATAGACTTTGTACGTCTATCCACAACATATCTCTGTGTGATCAGATTGTTTGAAAGTCATTTGTCTTCAGAACGAAATCACTGCAATCTATACTGTCTTTCTCATAACGTACAACGAGTTGCTCTTTCAAGTATCAATACAAAAACCTATTCGTGTTTTCAAACAATGAATACAGAGTGGGGATATTACTGGTAGTAATACATTGGCAGGTTAGGACCCCTCACCTTTGATTTTCATGGACAAAAGTAGAAGTGTCATTTATCATACTCATGTATTCCTATGTCCTTGCGATAATATTGTTTTTATTTTGTACGTTGCTTTTTACTTCTTTCATTAGTATTTATTTGTTGTGTCATTTTCTTCATGTAAATTTCATTTAAATAATGATTGCCACGTTTCAATTTCAAATTGCCTGTGAATGATTTTGATATGAACATCAAAGAGAGAAGAGGCCTTTAGTGATTAGGGGAGGGAAAATATATCACGCTTTGTTCAAGTGAAAGTTCTGAAGTAGAATTTATAAACATATAAGGAAATTTTATGTATGTATTTATATCTTTCTTTCTTGAATTTTTAAACGAGAGATTTTTTTTTCACCACAATGGTGGCAACCATAGTTAAAGAAAGCAGAGCAAGTTCAAATCTAATTAGAAATACGCTTATTTCATATATTTGTCAAAAACCTTTACGCATGCAGCGAAATGGGAATGCGACGCAGAACTGAGATGTTAAATACTACGGTATATTATATGTATCTTTCAGCTGCAGCCATAAGGTAATTTAATTGAGAGACAAGCCGTATATCATAACATTCGAAAAACAATCTTAATACCCGGTTGTAGGCGATTGTATTTATTTATTTTTCTTTTTTTTTTGTCTCCGTATTTTACCTTTGAATGAGAAAGTATAAAATAAGACCGAGTATGAAGGTAAACTTTGATATGTAAAAGATTCCTCACAGCTTCAAATGAAAAAGCAGTGCATTATCACCATATAATTAAAATAATTTTGAAATTGCGCAAAACAACAAATAAACAATAAAGTACGTTTCAGTCTGATTCTGCAGCTTACTGTCATTAAAACTAATTTACATGATTCTTTTTCAGATTTAAAAGCCTTTAAAATTTCCGTTTGAAGTTCCAAATTTGCAAATCTATGCGGATTCATCATAAACATAATGCAGATGATTTATACAATGACAATCTACTAACCCGAAAGCATTCAACCATAAAAAATAGCAATAATTATGATAAAAAGATGATTTGCTTTTAAATTTAACACTTTTATTTTTCATATTTTATAGTTATAATTAAGTCAAAGAAAAGAAGAAGAAGAAGAACAACAATAATAATAATTTAGTTTAGAAAAAGCCAGCTGTACACAGTGAAACTATTTATACGTTGTCTGTGGACATAAATAAGGGTGTCCATTGCCAAGAATAATTAGTCATGGTTATAAAAGAAATTAAAATTTATTTCGAAATCCTAGAGCTTCGGTTAGCGAATACACATTGTGACACAAATTAAAAAGAATAAAAAATATATATAACATATGCAACAGAAAATAGGAAACTTACATCCGTAGGACAACGTTACCTGCGAGGGCTGCTAAGACGAATATCTTCATCCTAGTTTAATAAAGTAAGGAAATCTATATTTAAGTGAAAAAGAGAACCAATTATATATCTCTGTCAAAATTTGAAAAATTGAAACGTATATGAAAATTATCAGGGAATGGTTAATTTTTATATTCACGACTGGTGTGGCTATCCATACAGGGGACGCTCACTCCTCCCGGGCACCTGGTCTCACCTCTGAGTCTCAGGGATCCGTGAATGTCCACTGTCATGTGACACCAGTTATTTTCGTATTTTTATAAAAGGTGACCTTGCTGAACAGGTTGCTAAGAGAAAATTTAAATGATCTATACAGAATGTCATAAGCACGCATATTGGGAATTAAAAAGGAAATCTTTATCGGCAGGGGACTTCCTACTAGAAATTAATGTCAATACATTACGAAGGAAAAATATATCGTAAATGATAATAATGCTTCCAGACTAGTTTGCATGATTTCTCTTGTACGCCTCACCAGTATTATTACACATCAGTAGTGTCGGCATCTGCCCCATGCAATGCACTGAAACACCCAACATGACACCCAACTGAGACACGCAGCGTAGGATTTTATTGTGTGTTCTAAATGAACCTCCTATAGGGTTCAAACCCGACACCCCGCTGTCACGACTTTAGTGCCAAATGATTCTAAAATGCCGGCTAAAACTGTTAGTTGTATTATTAATCTACCTTTATTAATTGAAGATATTTTATGATAACAGTATCTATTTTTTAGATGAATGATGTTAAATAAGTAGCTAACTACCGACCATGCCAATCATTTTGTAGATATGACTCAAGACTGTCATATATTAAGCTTCTTACATTTCATACAGATACATAAAACTCAAATTCTTCACCTTTAAATTCTCAACAGAAATTAAATTTAATGAACCTGAAATTAATTAGGGTCTTAATTACCATGATTGTTTTTTCCTTCCTTCCTTCGTTATCTATAAGCCAAGACTCAACATTTTACTATTATTAATACGTTTAAGTAATAAAATGTTTGCGAATATATGAATATGAATATATAATATCAGAAAGTATTGCAACATCCGACGGTTCATGCAAAATAAGATTATAATGATTGGAATTATATGATAAATCTATGTTTTTATTATAAGGAATTATAGAATCAAAACCATCAGAGGCTACAGCGGTAGACTGATTGAGAAGCAATTATGTAGAGTGGATAAATTAGATAGGGACGATTTACTTAAACGGAAGGTTAAAGCAGACAAATCTGAACGAGTTCCACTAGTGTGTACATTTTCTAAACTACTGCCGGACATAAGGAATATTCTTAAAAAACATCAGTCGACATTGTATAAATCAGAGAGAATGCGCAATGTTTTCCCCGATCCCCCAATTTTGGCTTTTCGACGCGATAAAAATTTATGTGATACACTTGTGCATAGGAAAACTGAAAATTCTATAAAACAAGATGAAACATCATGTACTTGTAAAATATGTAGGATAATTAAAAATGGTGATATTTTTGATTTTAAGAGAAAGAAGTCCTTCAAGACAGTAAAAGGCGCGAAGTGTACAGACAGGAATTTGATTTATGCGCTTATCTGCAATAAATGTATACAAACTGTTTATGTAGGAGAGACAGAAAGATCGTTAAAAGAAAGAGTAGAAGAACATAGAAGCGATATAAAGTACCAAAGAGAAAAACCAATTATGAAACTTTTGCGAACCATGATGAAGGTGATCTTCGTGTTGCGGTCATGGCTAGGACTACCGGAGAAAATAAAATATACAGATTAATTGTCGAAGATAACTGGATAAGAGATTTGGAAACGCGCAGGCCAAATGGATGTTATATTAAAACTACCTAACATGTGATTGTATAACTAATTTATGAACTATTTATTTCTTGTGGTGATTCTATGCTTAGTTTTCTTTTAGTGCACCCCCCCCCCTTTTCGGTAATAAGGGTTGTTACTTTGCCGCTATCGCCCGATCGGTCGGTTGGTCGATCAGATTGTGATATTTATATATATTTATATATTTATGCTTGTATTATTTTGTTGTTTAGTCTATTTTAATGCCATACTTACGCGCGTAATAATGACGTTATGACGTCAACGTTTATAGGAATTTAGAAGCTTGTTTATATTAGAGATGTAAAGATGGATGTTACATAGTTCTTCTGTACTTTTCTAATAATTGCTTGATAAAGGCCAGGAGGCCGAAAATTTGCGGCAAAGAGTGTTTGTGTTGTTTCTTTTAGTGTATTTTACTTCCCTTTGGAGGACTACTTATTCTATCTTTTCCTGATGTTATATGACAAAGATGTTTTCGACACAGTGTTGGTTTACATTCATTTATAGATACGGTGCCGAGTAAACGGGTGTGGCTAGCCAAAGAGGAGACACTAACTCCTCCAGGGCACTTGGTTTCACCTCTGAATGTCAGGGGCCCGTGAATGCTTTCTGTGATACATCGTTGTTAGTGCCATATTTGACACCAGTTACTTTCTCAGTTAAAATATGAATGGAAGTGTCCCGTGAAACATCATACACCGACAAAATATTTGTAGAACTCGAATCCGGAACTCACAATCACGAGACAAACGTCAAACCTCTTAAATTACACTCTGTGTTCTCTTTGGCATATGGATATCGTAACGTTTATCTTGTGTGTAGTAGCTTGTACCAAGGATCCATATTGTCCTTTTATGCAATAATTAAAATTAAGCAGCTGAATAAAAATTAGATTATAGATACATACATACATACAAACATCCATCCATCCATCCATCCATCCATCCATACATACATACATACATACATACATACATACATACATTGAAAACATCCATCCATACATCCATACATACCTGATAGTGGTGAAGAACAAGAAGAAGAACAATAAAATGATGAAGAGGAAGACAACGACCACTACCAAAATGATGATGATGACGATATTTTTTCTTTCAAAATCACAGAACGTATATACGTAAATGATTCGCGTATATTTGTTCACATTGATATATGAATAAAAAATTTGATAATTATGCTATGAATTACATTGGTTACTAACCTCGTTCACGCACACAGCGACAACCAAACCGATCACAGGAGCACTGTTCACCCCGAAAACATGACTGGAATTATTTCATCAGACATATAAATACATATGAACATATTCATAAATATCTTTATTTGATGATGGTCCGGGTGACAAAATGATATCTGTCTACTTTTCAGGCGAGCAATTCCACTGTGGGTTTCATAAGACGACAAAAAGAATTACAACATTTATATAAGGTATCAAGGTGTCTAAGAGAAAAAAATTGATCATTCCTAGAACGTAACTTAAAGCAGACTTTATATAATGATAAAAGGTAAATTTTCATAGAGATAAAGTGCTTATAGGAAAATGAAACGAAATCAAGAGATCAAAAGTCATGAAACCGAATGCGAAAAGGAAAACCAAAAAGAAATCAAATCATTCACAGTTAGATATAGAGAACATGTAAAGCTCCAGAGTAATTGAGTTCAGATGGAAAGAAGCTCGTTGACAACACCATCGTGTGAAACACACAGGGTAGATTGTACCTCACATACCTCGTGGGACAATATAATCAAAGACCTTCGGAAGATGTGTCTGAAATCCTGTGATCTCATTGGTCCACTACGACACTGTGATGGTCAAATGAAACTACACCTAATATCGGCAATACGGGGTTATTTTACCTGTGTCGTAATATGGCGGTGTTCGAAGATGTAAATTATACCAAGCTCAAGGTGCTGCAAAATTTCAAATTAAAAGAATTACAGGATTTTCAGAAACAGGCTCTGGAAGCATTTAGTTATGGAGAAACGTGATGTCTTCATATCTGTCAAAACAGGAGTTCAAACACTTCCTTTTGTAAGTAGGATTGATTTGATTTGTTGTGGGGGTTGTGTCTGATGACATGAATATTAATGAGTTCCGATGGTTTTTGTTTGTATTGTCCAACGGAGTTTGTGAGGTACGATCTACCCCATGGGTTTCACATGAGTGACATCACCTGTCATTTATATTCTCTGGTGTCCGTCGATTCTGGTAAAATTCCAATTTCAGAAGCTGTCAAACTCACTCACTGCTTCGGGTAGGTCCGTTGCAAAGGTCAAAATCTGTATGCCCTGCATCAGGCAGATGCCATCATCATATACGTGAAATATTCCATATTCGTGGTGTGACGTTAAACAAAAATCTATCTATCTATCTATCTATCTATCTATCTATCTATCTATCTATCTATCTATCTATGCATCTATCTATCTATCTATCTATCTATCTATCTATCTATCTATCTATCTATCTATCTATCTATCTATCTATCTATCTAATCTATCTATCTATCTATCTATCTATCTATCTATCTATCTATCTATCTATCTATCTAATCTATCTATCTATCTATCTATCTATCTATCTATCTATCTATCTATCTATCTAATCTATCTATCTATCTATCTATCTATCTATCTATCTATCTATCTATCTATCTATCTAAATATAACGGAATGAAAGAAATGGATTCCCAAAGCTATAATGCACATTTTATTCTTTGTTGATCGTTTATTTTCTAGCCGCAATGATGCCTTATTCGGTAAAACTACTATTCATATCAACATATGTATAATTTGTACAACGCAGAATTTGAATGTTCAATTTGTACTTGAAACATATGAAACTTATAATGCATATCTAGTTCATTGAAAGGGTATTCTATATAAAAGGTAAATTTGTTTATTCCATATGTCTCATTAAATTTATCGTATATCATTTATGTTATGTATGTACTATCTTTCTAAGTAATCCAACGTTAGTATTTACCGGTGTTAACCCTCACTTGTGTTCACTTTGTATTTACGTAATACACCTTAAAATTGTATAACCTACAATTCGTAATTATTTCAAAAATTAGGGCATGTAAAACAAAAACTGTATTTTTCTCGTATGGCTGAAGTTATTAACTTTGCGTTAATAACATCTTGTGTTGCTTCAAACCAATGGAGATATCAAAATTAAAAAAAAATACTTCGTCAATAAAGAGGGTATTTCAAAAATACAGTCGTTACCTGACTTCACGCATGCGCAGTTTATTCAAAACAAATACGATGAAGGGAGACTCCAAAAGAAAACAATTTCAGTAAATACTAACTTTAAGAGACTTCAATGCAGATTTTTGAAGTTACTCGACAAGTTTATTTACCTCGCCCTTCGTGATGCGAGTTCTGAATTAGATCAAATGATAAGTTGGTTATAAAAATTCTGTTTATAAACATCGCGTTTTAGACAACAGTATCTCACTTAATACGACGAATTTGATTACAACATTTGCAAGGGCCTTTTTTAAAATATGTTTTAGGCTTATTTATATAATCAAAACAGTTTGGAATAAATTTACCTATAATATGCCAACATAGGGTATATAGCTTTAAAGTACATTGCTTCAATTCACCGTGTAGTGGTCAAATCCGGTTTCTATTTTTAAACTTTACTTTCATGTGGTCCGTGCTTTCATCACTTCAGTTGGGCGGTCTCTTTCGGTTTGAGAGGTTGTACATTTCACTTTTCCAGTATTCTTGGCTATTTTATCATGCGGTTTCATACTTAAATCTATAGCAGATACTTGGAACACCGAGCAATTTCATTAAAACTTGATCTATCATGCTCCTTAGTTTTATCATGTTCGCTGTGGAAGATGTCAATACACTCCGTTACATTTCATCTCAGATCGACATTTGACACTGACCAATCAGCAAAAAGAATTCCATGTGAATGTGTGTAAACAAATATGGCCGCGCCCATATCTCACGGCAGCACACTTGTAATTGTAAGCAATTTGTACATAGTTTGTGTTCAGATTTGAATCATTATAGATATCGATGGGATAAAAGAACTGTCCAGGTTTGCACAGCAGACGCTGAGTGGTCCGTGTCAAGGGTTGATCTGGAATGAACTGCTACGAAGTGTACTGAAATCAACTAAAGCGAACATGATAATTATTAGGAACGTGATAGATCGATTTTTAATGAGATTGGAGACCTAAGTTTGTCAAAGGAGAGTGCCCTCTGAGGCATTTGTCGCTCCAACGTGGATCCATTCCTCGACGGATCTGTCCGAATAGCAACAATGTTTGTAAGGGGCCTTTCCTACTTCAGCCCTACCAAGGTTGATCACAAAACCCCCAGCATTTCTGAAGAAGTCGAAGGTATGAAAAGTTTTCGAACGACGAACTCCACACAATGACAATAATTCATTTGAGCCATTGACCAAAATCTTTGGACCTTATCGCAGACCATGGATGCCTGATCATAATATCACCAATACAATAAAAGAGAGGGGAAAAAACCCAGGTCACATACTAAACAATTTTTTTTCAGACAGAACAAAGAGTAGATTTTACTGTACATTCTTATGCTTTTACAACAGAATGTATGCGCTTTTCTGTGGTAATGATATGAACAATTAAATCTAATTGAAGTATTTCTTAAACCCTGGCAATCCAAATTATATATAAGAGAGATAACTTCAATAGCAATTTTCAAACTCCACTTTCTAAAACTTTATTTCGCATGCATGTTGTAATCCGATAGAGATAAAATTGAATATTTTTACATGGAAGGCGTAGCAGGATGTACTAGATACGTTTTTTTAAATATATCTGTGATTTCACAGTTTACACATGAGCAGCACGTGTTCAATGATGTTCTTTTGTCATCCAAAGGTCAAATCTACAAAGTAAGAAGACTATTTCAATTCAACATTTCACAAATTCATAAATGTCTATAGCTAGTGTCATTTGCAATGGAATAAAGAAAATACCAAAAGAGGAAAAAAAAAGACCAAAAACAAAAACTTGAATAATATCGTTATATATATATATTTATTATCAATCAAGAAACTGTCTAGATACTAGAACTGGACCGGTTTTGACCAAATAATTAAAGAGACAATAGGTTTTAATTTTATTTTAATTTGTTTCGGGTGGGGTCTGATCGTTAATCTAAGTTTGTCATTATTCGAAGATTTGAACACACATACACTCTAGACCTCGTTTTAGTCCAACAGTTAAGCATTTGTTGGAGTACACGTATCTAAATTCATTTATATCCGTCAATTAATTTAGGTACATGACGATTCATATGATGTAATATAATACAGTACCCTAACATAATAGTTAGAGGTGAGTTATAGGTTTCCTCTCCTTATGTCTGTCTATTTACTTATTCGTCGATTAAATGCAAACATCTGAGAATCCAAGTTAAAAATATTATTACTCATAGCGGTTCCTCTTGAAAAACAACCGCTATAGACCATTCTATCGCGTTATACACGGAAGCGGCCATCTTAGATCATCCGCCATTAAGGTACTGAATATGGCTATCATCAGCCTGGTCTCGTATCATCAGTAAAGGACTTTTAAACAAGTTTACAAGTCCTTGCATCAGCTGATACTACCTACACTACTGGGTCCAAAAACCCCTGAGAATCCCGTTTTTCACTGCAAAACTCTGCAACACCCTGAAAAACTCTGAAAAACACTGAAGTCTGCCTGAAAAACACTGAAAAACTCTGACAGCCCTGATAAACACTGAAAAACTCCGAAGTCTACCCTGAAAAACTCTGAAAAACACTGACGACCCTGAAAAACTCTGCAAAACTCTGAAAAACTCTGACGCCACTGAAAAACTCTGAAAAACCCTGAAAAACACTGACACCTACTGCGATGCCCTCCGGCCGTGCGATCGCGGCCTCGCGTACTTCTATACGGTCCCTTTTATAATATAAGCCCTTAAAATGGTTCGCTGTTATCTATATATGACCTTTAATAAGTATTAAATGTGATAAATTTATAAGCGGGGAATAAGAAAAAAAAACCCGCATTTTTTTACCATTTGTCAAGGACTTATTTTAACGATTTTTATAGATAAAATTACTAAGATATTGTTCCTATTCTGACTTACGTTTGTAAGATGATCTTTACATTTGCAGTTTAATAAATCACATGAATTACGTACTTAGCAAAAACAATTTTATTGACACAGGACTTTCCAGCGCGATGTCACTTGTTTTATTGATCGACATAAAAAAAGAAAGAAGAATGAAACAAACAAACAAACGAACGAACAAATAATCTAACTACAGCAGTAGCATGTTACTTAACATCGTTGTTTCATAGAGGTGAATTAAGGGAGGGGGAAATAAGTACAAAATATACAACAAGACATTTTAAAATTTATGTATTATTTATTTATTTATTTATTTATTTATTTATTTATTTATTTAATTCATTCATTCATTTATTTATTTATAATATAAGCACTATTTTTCCGTACTGTAACATTTCGGCCAGCGGCCTTCCTCGGCGGACTTCATTTATTTATTTATTTTCTTATTTATTTATTATTTATCTATTTATTTAATTATTAAATCATCTATTTATTTATAATAAGAACATTAAACTTTTCCGTACGAAAAAAATACATCAAAATAAATTTAATAAAAATAATAAGATTTTAAAAAGTCGATAGACGAAGTTTACAGAAAACGCATAGTTTTAATTGTAAATAGATAAATAAATACAGAAAAAAAGAAATAATTAATTCTATATATCCCTATCAATCATTTTAATAACACATAATGATTGATGTTTATTTTTACATCTTTTCCAATCTGTGTAATAATCCATCCAGATATCGTTATGTTACGACCATAAGGCCGCTCCCCACTCTCTTTCGAGTTTAAAGGCATTCATGATTAATATTGATAAATCAATATTGCATTCTTCATAAATTAGTGGCCATTCACCGATAAAACGCTGTGAAGTTGCGTTAATTTAATTCTACCAACCCTCCCCCCCCCCCTTTTTGTTTTTAAATAGTGTCCAACTTGAGTGAACGAGCATGGCTTTGGGTATGCGTATTTCCTTCTCGCTACAGGCCGTAACGCAGCTACTTATTTAATCCGTATGTAAATTAATGGAACAGAATAGCACTTTATATCACAGCTTTACAAATCTCACATTTCGCATGTATTCTATAATATTGCTATTATCAGAGGAAATGCGGAAGAAATTGAACTTAAATAATTGATGTAGTTTAGTTTATGACATAAAAATAAATAAATGATCGTGTGTAAAACAAATTATTTCACTTTTGAAGAGTGAAAATCAGTTTTTGTCCTAAACTTAATAAGTCACTGTTAAAATGACACTTTAATTTTGCCAATAACACAAAATTAACATTGAAATGTATCAACTGGATATGTTTCAACCTGTTACTAAATATGTTTTGTCCCCTCATACATACCAAGGTACTGTTAATTACGATTCCCAATTTACAGCATGATAGGTAACAAACTACATGAGATTACGAGCGATATTTACCGGGTTAAACAACCGGATGTTTATTACGTAATAGAGTACTGATGACATGTAGAATAAAGGTAAAAAAAAAAAAAAAAACAAAGACATGTCGGATTAAAATAAAGCAATTTCAGATTCCATGCGTGTGCCCTTACTTTCTAATGAAGATATTCTAGTATAATAGATATATATATATATATATATATATATATATATATATATATATATATATATATATATATATATATATATATATATATATATATATATATATATAAGGGAGAGAGAGAAGGGGCGTGTGTGTTTGGGGGGTGGGGGTGTATGGTCTCAATTTTAAATATACGAGTACTATATGATTTAAACATCCTACTCGACAATTTACGATTTGGATCCATAGATTGGGGCAGAACGAGGTATCTGCTCTAAATATGACACCGTTTACTTGAATTTATATGTCATTTTGAAAATAAAGGTCAAATACTTTGCTAGTTTTGATAGGACAGGGTATTTTTATGTAAGATTTCTATGTCCCAGTCAACAAACCGAGCGCCCTTGTATTCGCCATTGCTATACATGACCCTTACTGGATACATTGTTGCAATACGTAATAAGGGAGATACTGTTCATAGGCGGATCTAGAAATTTTTGAAAGAAGAAAGGGGAAAGGGAGGGCACAGTCTCCCATTGAAAAGGGGGGGGGGGGTTGCTGTTAGGCGAGCGCCCTTGTATTCTCCATTGCTATACATGACCCTTACTGGATACATTGTTACAATACGTAATAGGCGGGCGGATCTAGAAATTTTTGAAAGAAAAGGGGGGGGGGAGAGCACAGTCTCCCATTGAAAAAGGCGAGGGGGGGGGGGGTTGCTGTTAGATAAAAACATTTTATTGTATAGAGTTACATGATGTAGATTAAGTAGGTAGTGATATAACAAACGGCAGATACGTTGTTACACTGATATATTGAAACTTATTTGATGCTATTTCAAGCAACATTATTGAATACCGAGAGAATATTTAATCACTGAAATATTTTATAGGACAAAATTTACGTATGTCATTCGAATGAAAGAGCAACACGTAGACACGTAAAATGTTCAGTTAAAGAAAGTTATTGTCCTCTGAACTTTGTTATATTACGCTGTTATAATAAGAACAAAGGTTAAATTTGTATATCTTAATTTTGTGTGAAAAGTATTGATATAGAAAAAAGTATTGCGTGTGTGTGTATGTGAGAGAAGGGGTGGGGGTGTTTAAACCTAAAGGTCGTCACATGAAAATATATGGGTATAGTCTCTATAAATGTTGCAACAGAATTGGAATAGAATGCATTGTGTTATTTAAAATGAATGACAAGCGATTTTCTTTGTGGTCGATTTGCTGTCAGTACTGGTGTATTAAATTCGCTTTTCGTATAAAATTTATAGTTACTGGTCACATTCAAATATTATTTATTTATTTATTTATTTATTTATTTATTTATTTATTCACTTTTTTTATTTATTATTCAATAATTTATTATTTATTCACTAAATTATAGTTCTGGAGCTTCTTTTTTATATATATATTTTTTATTTTTTTCTTCAATATTTAAATACACAGTTATGAAACAGTGATATTTACCAGGAATATATGTACATACATTTTCATTTGGAAATACAAATGTATATATAAATCTCGGTAAGAAAAGCCTTTGTATTGTAGTACGCCTCTACTGGGTTTGTTTGATTTTGAATAATGCATCAGTAAAATTAAATTTAGGGATTCGTTAAAATAATTTCACTACAAAACACCGTACAAAAATGCAAGATATGTTTTATTTATTTTCTCTTCCCCTTTTTTTTCTAATTCACCACTAATTAACTCAAATCACATTTTATATACATTAATGCTAATAGGGTTTATAGAAGGGACCGTATAGAAGTACGCGAGGCCGCGATCGCACGGTCGGAGGGCATCGCAGCAGGTGTCAGTGTTTTTCAGAGTTTTTCAGAGTTTTGCAGAGTTTTTCAGTGGCGTCAGAGTTTTTCAGACTTTTGCAGAGTTTTTCAGGGTCGTCAGTGTTTTTCAGAGTTTTTCAGGGTAGACTTCAGAGTTTTTCAGTGTTTATCAGGGCTGTCAGAGTTTTTCAGTGTTTCTCAGGCAGAATTCAGTGTTTTTCAGAGTTTTTCAGGGTGTTGCAGAGTTTTGCAGTGAAAAACGGGATTCTCAGGGGTTTTTGGACCCAGTAGTGCTACTCTTTTGTTGTTTTTGTTTATTTATTTTAATTTGTTGTGTGTGTTTTTTATTAAGTTGTTTTTGCGATTTTGGTAGTGATTATAACTGAAATAAAGACTATTTGCCATGGATGGCCTTAGTAACATTACTTTACAAAACCTCAAGCAAACGGAGAAAGATGCAATCTTTTCGCTTATAATGCGAGTTTTATGAATAATTGACTGTTTAGTACTGATCTAATGAAATTAAATTATTTCAGAGACATAATTAAGTCTCTGATTATTCCCCTTATTGTTACTTCGATCCATGTCCCAATGTTGAGTTGTAGCGAGTAGGCCTACTAACAGAAAATGGATTCTTTAACAGGTGTAAAACCAGGTTATCACCTGGGGTCAGTAAAATCTCAGCATAGGTATCCTTGGCAAAAGTTAAAGCTACATTCCAGAAAGTGTCGTCCGTATTACGCAATAAACTTACTGGATTTATGTCGGCTGTTTAACCCCATCATCCGTAAGACTCTTATTGATACACGTGTATGTTGATTGAAGCAAATTAAAGAAAAAAGAGGAGTTACCGGCTCAGTTATGTGGCAGAAGTCACCATGGAGCTATACAATACATGAATATAAATAATATAATAGAACATTTAACACATTACAAAAATATTTGATTGTAGTGCAATTACGATACCGACTTAGGAAGGTCATTTAATTTGACAAAAGCCAAACAAATGGTGTGGTTAACCGGTTTACGGGCCCACCTTCCCACTCACCGTAACAGCAGAACAATCAAAAGACGTATATTTAAAAATTTATAAATAATCCTCCATGTAAAGAACAAGGGTCAACAGGTATCGCATATTGAGAGGTCATAAAAATATAAACACGTAAGGTATTGTAAAACACATAATGGTATAAAAATATATGCGACATCAACATGATAAACCGTGCTCTGCCAGTCTGAAAGCGAGCTAAGACCCTAGATCTGTAGGAGTCCCGACTAACAGTCAGAGGGGACGATGTTCAGGACCATGTCTCCTCTGAAAGAGGTTTGGACAAGGCCCGTCATATAGTCCCCACCGCCCTGTTAGTCAGCGTGCAACGTTCAAGTAAAAGTCTGCAGAAGGCTGTAGAGGGGCCAAATACAAGACCTATAGTCTTTTTGATGATCTCAATATCATATTGTCTATTTAGGAGACGTTCGACTATTTTATTACATGATAAAATAACGTTATCGGAGCCTTTTACTTTCCTTAGTTTATATACGAGATCACCGTAAAAATTAGGATGGGAAATTCCATTGGATACATACTGTTGAAAAGAAATATTTCCAAATTTAGAAAGAAGTTCTGAATAAGATCTGAAGAATTTGCCGAATGTTTTTCTTAGCTTGTGATATCTGTAACCCTGAGTTAAAAGTTTAGTAGTAATTTGTAAATTTCGTTTATGAAAGTCCAAAACATCGGACATCGGCCTCTGACAAATCAAACTAATTGAGATATATAGATACCATATGATGGGAGTCGAAGGACATCGCCATCCAAGTAAGGGAAATTTACAATAGGAAATCCAAAATCCTCACGTTTATCATAAATATTAGTATATATTAGGTTGTTGATAATTTTGATGTTTAAATCTAAGAAAGGTGTAGATTTATCTCAAGTATTAGCTTTATTCAATGTGCGCTCTGGTGGATATATTTCTGATATAAATTGTTCGAATTCAGGGTTATCGATAACCAAAATGTCATCCAGATATCTGCAAGTATTATTAAATTTGTCAATGAGGTCAAAACGTTTTGATTTTTGAATAGAAACCATAAAATCCCTCTCATAACAATAAAGAAATAAATCTGCTATCAGACGTAATATGTTTCGATAGTACCGTAGTAGAGCAGTGGCTAGAATTAGATATGAAACGTGATTTATATGGACTTTTATGTAGTTTTGGGAGCCAATACATAGTTGGTAGATCAGATTTATCAGTTTTAATTTTGAAGTCAGACATGGTCATGAGGCGATCGTGCAAGGTGCCCTCTTTTGAGGTAGGGCTTTCAACATATGTATGAGTGGAGTTTAATTCGTTTTTAAGTACTTTAATATAATATAGTTTTCAAACAACTATTATGTTATTACCTGCTTTATCAGCGGGAACAAAGACATATTTAGCATGTAAGTCAGCTATCTTCTTTTTAATAGAATTTGTCGTCAATGTATTAGGCTGTTGAAATAAATGCGGATTTTCCGTAAAGTTCTTAATACGGATATCGACAATTCTTAAAATCTCGAATTTCCAATCATTAAGAGCATGAACATTTACCTGTTCTTTTTTACACCAACGTTTACAATATGTAGTTAAAGCATCTTCTATAACGTCACGGCATTTATTGAAATCTATCCTGGACGGTAACCTATATTTAGGTCCTTTTCCAAAAAGGGTGCGCAATTTCTTGTCCGAAATACAGTTTAGGTCACCAGTAATAACATGACCTGCCGGTTTATAAACATATTTAGAATTTTCACAAGCACACGACGAAGGAATAGAGTCTGAAACACCAGGGTTAGATGTGACTTTATTATAATTTAAAATAAAATTTCTTATAGGCTTTTTGTACTGGTAACAAATAAGTGGAGGTTCTAAATTCTCAAAATATTGGGGGATTTTAGATGTGACTCTATGATCACGGAAAATATTAGAAATGTTAAGTAGATCGAAGCCTTTATTAATAAATTTAATTTTGAGAAATTGCTGCTTGGGTGGAAGAGACGGAATACGAGGAAAGAGTTTATTATATGAAAATAAAATAATCAAATTGAGTTTATATCAATCAGAATTCCGTAAACTTCGAAGATCAGCTTCGTCCAGGATAGGTTTCAATTTATTTACCGGAATAGAGGATAGTGCATGTAAAATTTCATGACGGCCATTATTTTTTGCGATAAATAGAAGATCGTTTAATGACCTATTTAAACGATTACGTTTTCTGATGTTACGATTACGACGACGACCATGTGGCCTACGTTTTCTAATAGTTTTATGTCTTAATGTAAAAATATTGATCTTATTCTGACGAGAAGAAATATTACCTTGTCGATATATTTGGTCGTTGAGACCAAGAGGGTATGGGGTTTGTAGTTGTTTAATCCAGTAGAGCTCGGTTTCCAAAAGTCGTTTTTTAACATCTGATTTCGTATCACCTGGTAATTTAGAGATATTTTCTACTGGAGTTATTTTCACATCGTTAATATTATGTTGGTATTTATTAAAGTGGTTATAAAGAAAATTCTGGTATTTACGTCGTGAATTATTACTAATTTTATAGGAATGATTTGAACACGTTGTTTCAAAGTTTGAGAAGTTTCCCCGACATATTGAGCCCCACATCCTCTAGCTTCTCAAGTGATGACATATATAACATTGGCAGTATTTCAATCTATGTCTTTGTCTAATTTGGTGTTAAATATATTTCCATTAACCGAAGATTCAATATTGGACTTGCAGTTTAAATGATGGCAAGCAAGACATTTCTTGGCGTTGCACTTATTAATCTTAGAATACCCTCTGCGTATAGAATTGACAGCTCTGTAACAATTTATAGGTGTGAATGTTTTTGAAAATGAGATCGAACGTTTAATAGGGAAACTACTTTTAAGTGGAGAAATAAGAACTTTAGTGGTGCCGAATAATTTTCTACAAGAAATACCAGGTATATGAAGAGTGGACACAGAGGGCAATCTAAGTGGTGTGATCATAACTTTAGGAGATTTGTATTTTATTTTTATTATATTTGAAGCCATTTTAATGAAAAGGGGGGATAATGATGTACAAACCCTGGGGAAAAACTCCCACACAACCAAGTCAGTAACTATTGGGTGAATAATAACACTTGAAACACCCAGACACGGGGAACCTTTTTACAGGCTCCACACTGTAATTAACATTACATACACGAGGGAAGTAATGCAGTGAATTGATGTTCGTTTTTTATCAAATGACGGATCCAGCACCTCCTCTGCGGGGGGGTGGGTTCGAGGGGCGAATTTTGTCAATTTTAACAGAAAAATGGGCCGAAATACAGGATTTTCGTAAAATTTTGGGTCACTATCGGGGGTAGGGCGAGTGACCCCTCCGCTGCCCCTAAATCCGCCACTGTTTATCTAAGTTATTTTTGACAAGTTGATTTCGGTATTTGCGAAGTATCGTCTCTGTAGAGTTGTATTCAATTTTCATAGAACTGCAGGTCATGTTCCAAAAGATCATATACAAATTTTTTAAGGATTTTCCGAAACTTTCAACCCCAGGTTTTGCAAATACGGATAGCCTGAATTTTAACATAGTTAAGTAGATGATATTTCTCATCCCCGAATACAACACTTCAACTGCATAGTTAAATTTAGTGATTACCTATCTGAGTAAAAGTTACGAAAAATCTCCGTTTGTGCAGAGACATATTTTGTGAAATGGTCTTGGTGTTGATATTGATATTTGCCGAAACATAGACTATGTTTTGAAAGAAATCTATGTCTCTGTTATGTATTTAATCAGTTTATTATTATATAATAATTATCTAATTAATCTGTAATACATAAATACATCATTCATTACTGAATGAATAACTTAGTGACCACCATTTTAATAAGGCCGGAGAAAGGTTCCTTTCCTTTTCTGTTTTTCATATTCAAATTTTAAACTGAAATTCATAATAGACTATAAAACAAATACGTTTATTAATTTTCAATCATATTCACCGATCAGACCATTCAATTAAACGTTAATAAACACAAATATTGCTTTAACCACTAAGGTCAAAGGTCATTTTTACTATCTCGATAACTTTTTTCAGTACCGTAATGGCGGATACGATCGCGACACCTATCGGTAAAGGGCAGATAACTATTGAGTAGCTGCCCAGTAGAATGGTCTATAGACATGCATATCATACAGGAGTAAGCACATAAATAGACAACATACCATGTAAGTTCAGAGATCTTAAAATATGAACACGAAAAATTCTCTCAAATAATTTAAGCACCCGAAAGACATTATAAAAATATTTATGCTAAAACTCTCATTATGAGAATTATGAGGAAGAGCATCCCAACTTCCTTGGCTTCATGTCAAAATAAGACAGAGACAAATATGAATTGCAACTAATGTCATTTATTGTAAATGACGATTCGAACATATAATATATACATGGCAGTGGCTGGGAGACTTACAACAATGTAAGTATGAGACAGGAGGAACTCCTAGATGACTAGAAAGTATAAACATAAATCATATTATATAAAAAGTGTCTCCCAGCCAAAATACACACACCAACAATCTGTGTGACAAATGCAAACAACATACTAGGGACCAAAAAAGTGGTGCAAAAAAGGCCAAACAATCTACCAAGCCTGGAAGATTGACCACCACTAATAAATGTCCCTATGCAGAGTTTAAACTGATACAAAAGTTAAAATGGTAGGAAATGAAACAAATCAAAACATATGAAGATATGATGGACAGGTAGGAACAAGATAATGCATATTAAAGAGGCCGCACTACAAACATAATCATCTATACATTGATATTCACAAAACAGTGAACATGGTGAGACGGCAGTCCCAAGATACCTACATGAAATACCGGAGTATAGGCTTTAAAAGAGAAACTACAATAAAAATGAGTTGATATACCTGAAGATGAGATGAGGCGATAACATGGAGGCTATGGATGAGGGACTATAATGATTCTCAAACAAGTATGCTATAAAATTACATAAATTTACTTCCGATATAGGCAAACACACAGAGATGTCATTGGAAACACAAAATTGCTGCAAAGTAAGCCAACTGCGTTTATACGAACTTTTCGTAGAAGGGGCTAAGGATGCCTGGAGTAGAGCTAACGCTGACTGGGTTAGATGTGAATGAGATTGTCCGGAACTTCCACTGCTGACTTTTCCAGCCAAGGTGCTGTGGCCAGAGCTTCCTGTAATTTAAGGCGGGAAAGTTTGTCAGCTACAACATTGAATTTCCCAGGAATGTGCTTAGCTTTGAACAAGAAATTATATTTTAGACTTGCAAGAACTAACCGACGGACTAGTCTCATAATTACTTTATCCTTGCTAGAGCTCTTATTAATGATGGCTACCACTGCTGCATTGTCAGACATAAACAGGATTTTCTTGCTTCTGAACAAATGACCCCAAACTTCCATTGCAACTACGATAGGAAAAAGTTCCAAACTTGTTATGTGGAAATCATGAAAATTTCCAGGCCATGGACCTGCAAACCAAGAGGAACCCAACACGGCTGCATATCCTTTGGTCAGGGCAGCATCGGTGTATAAAGACAAATGATCGGATTTCAACCACTCATCATTGAGAAAAACAGATATTCCATTGAAGTTAGAAATGAAGTTGAGCCACATATGCAGGTCTGCCCGGGACTCGGAGGTGAGCCTTATAAAGTGTTTGGGGTGGTTAACCTTACATGTCAAGTCAATGAGTCTTCTTAAAAAAGCTCTGCCTGGCCGAACCACAGAGCAGGCAAAGTTCAAAAGGCCAATTAAGGATTGGAGTTCTCTTAAAGTGACTTTTTTCCGCACATACATATCGGACAACAGGGTGTGAATTTTTTGAAATTTTGTCCCGTGGCAAACGGCATTCCAACTTCATAGAATCGACCTCAATGCCATAAATGGTAATAATTTGCGATGGGCCAAAGGTTTTATCTGGGTTGAGAGGGATTCCTACATGGGAACAAAGCGAAATAAACTTGTGAAGATCATTCAGACAACTAGAAGAGAGAGCTGAGCCTATAAAAAAGAAGTCATCGATCATGTGTGACATTCCCCCTGCCTTGAGTTTATTGATCATAATCCACTGAAGAGCACAACTTAATTTCTCAAATATTTGACAGGAGCCACTAGCTCCCATGGGTAGACATTTATCATAGTAGTATAAATTTCCCCATGTGAAACCTAGTAAATGGTAATCATCTGGATGTATTGGGATGTTGCGGAAACCATCTTGAATGTCACATTTTGCCATAAGGGCACCCTTACCAAATTTTTTCACAAGCTGAATAATAGTTTCTATGGTGTCATAAGAAACCTCACTATTTTCTTTGGGAATTTTGGAGTTTACAGAGTTGTTATTGGGAAATGAAAGGTCGTGAATCAGGCGAAATTGACCTGGGGTCTTTTTGGGTACCACACCTAATGGAGATATGACAAGATTGGTAAAATGAGGGGAAACGGATCCTGAAGAAATTCTACCTAAGCTTATTTCTTTTTCAATTTTCTGTTGGACAATATCGGGATGTTTGTAAGAGGAGTCATGATTTTTAGCATATTTAGTAGTAGGAGTTTCAATGCAACCCAGCCGAAAACCTGTAGAAAACCCAGATATCAAATAATCTGTCAAATTTTTTATCGAAACCTTTCAAGTGTTCATTTAGCACTGCCGGCTTTACTGTTGTTGGGAGGTGTGACTTTGTTGTCAGAATTGGGGGTATTGTTTTTACATCTGATTCGGGGGTGCTCTCCCCTGCACAACTGACACAAGTGCTTGTAAGTGCATGGTTTGGATTTGCAAGGTTGACCCTGGTTGTACGAGTAACAGACCTTGATCCTGCCTTGAAATTGTTTGGTTGTATTTCTCCCAGGAAAGGGCTGGTTAAATCTGGCTTGCTGTGGGATTGGGGAAGATGTGGCCTGTAGATTTGTACGTATTATGAGTTCAGTTATGGGTTCTTTCCACTTGAGATGTGAAGACTGTCTTAACTTTCTGAATTCTGTGTCATATAGACGCCATGCATCGGTTTTTGTGGTTTGAGCCATTTCCCTTATCATGAATAGGTATTTTAGCAGATGTGGAGTTTCCTCTAACCTCTTTTGAATATAAATTGCAATATACATAATAAAGGCATTGGTCCATTGGTTAATGGTGATTGGGAATTTGTTATAATTCCCCTGCTGTAAGTTAATGGCCCCCCTTTCAATGGACACAGAAAAATTATTTTCCTGTTGGTTAGGGAGGAGCAGTCTCAGATCAAAATACACATCCCCCCAGATATTCTGTTTCAATTTCTCCGGTACAGTAGCACCCAGGGGAATGCTATTGGAAAAATGAAGAGGTTGTGGGGCCTGAGGGACTGCCGACTCACCTCCAAATAAGGTATTTAACACCATTGGTACCGACATCCCATTTATGTCATTGGGTACGGTAGAGCAAACAGTAACTGGCTGAGAAGGACCTTCCATATGAAGCGCCTGGTCGCTGGAAGGTGCTCTTGATATGGTGTGGTTTGTGCCTGCATTTCCCTCAAATGCTGGGGATACGTTTACTCTAGGGTCTGACTGTGCCAACATGGTAACAAAATTTGGTTGACGTCTTATTAATGCATCTGCTAGCTGATTGTAGTCTAGGGAAGGAGTTTGTGGTGTTTGGCTGTTTGAAGTTGAAGCATTGATATCACTAGACATTTCGTTCTGCTGAGTAACTGTGTTCCACCATCCTGAAGAGCTATCCTCTGTCAAAGCAGCACCTTGCACAGTGGCTGATTGGTTCCTCCTGCGCTTGTTTGAGGCACTTCCCTCACCAGTCGACGTCACACCTTGTAGAGAGTTTGAAGCCTTGCGTCTCCTAGAGGCCATGATCTACAAAGGGATTAAGTGTCATTAAAATGAAACAAAAAAGGGGCATGACCATCTTGCCCAGTGATTTGAATGAAGCAAAGGCAATATTGCCTTCTGTGCTCTGTAATTACATTGTATAGGCACATACATACATGTTTGTTAGCTCAACCACAGATGGTCAAACTGACAATTAATCATTTGATTTATCATGTATGTTGATTATGACCACTAACTCATTTAAATGGTATTTCTGAGTGCAATAAACTGCAAACCTCCAAAAACTATATACATGTATATATTAATAAAGTACAAATTATGTACATGAGCGCAAACTCACGAAAAATGTCTGTGAGCTCAAACTCATGAAAAGACCTGTTTACGTTAATGTTCATTCGGAACTGTTTTTTTTTTTTTTGACAACAAATTCGCCCACCAACATAATGAAATGACGTCTTTAGACCACTCTGGTGAGCATGACAGTTCAAAGTGATTTGAATGAAGCTTAACGTGAAATAGTCTACAAAGTATGTGAGCTCTTACTCACGATAAAGTATGTGAGTTCAAACTCACAAATAAGGAAAGTGAGCCCAGACTCACGAATAAAGAATGTGAGCTCAAACTCACGAATAAAGTATGTGAGCTCAAACTCACGGATAGAGCATGTGAGCTCAAACTCACGAATAAAGTATGTGAGCTCAAACTCACGAATAAAATATGTGAGCTCAAACTCACGAATAAAGTATGCATGTGAGCTCAAACTCACGAATAAAGTATGCATGTGAGCTCAAACTCACGAATAAAGTATGTGAGCCCAGACTCACAAATAAATAATGTGAGCTCAAACTCACGGATAAGTATGTGAGCTCAAACTCACGAATAAAGTATGTGAGCTCAAACTCACGAATAAAGTATGTGAGCTCGAACTCACGAATAGTGTATGCATGTGAGCTCAAACTTGTGAATAAAGTATGTGAGCTCAAACTCATGCATAAAGTGTGTGAGCTCAAACTCACGAATAAAATAGTAAGCCCAAACTCATGCATACATAGAGAAAGTGAGCTCGAACTCACGAATAAAGCACCATTACCTGTACATGCATGTGAATACCAACTCGGGTAATGTATATCTGAGTACTACAAAACTCATAAGTGGGAGTACAGTAAGTACTACTAAATAGCTGTTTAATATATAAACTGATATCTATGTATACATGTGTTTAAAGTACTAACTAGAGGATATGTCTACAACAATAAGAGGACTTACTGTTCAGTTTTTTAGCAGCAAGTAGTACAGCACCTTTTACGCTTTGTAAGTACTTCTTTGAACTATTGTCATTGCGGATATGGACACCGTCGGGAGCCAGATAGTCCAACGATGCCCAAAATCCACGGTGTCTCCAGAATGAAATCTTTTTCAGGTCTTTAGTCAAATGAATCAATAATTTGTTAAGATCCACTGCATGGGCATTGAACAGAGGATTTTTTCTCACATTCCTTCGAAGGATTTGGCCTATAATCACTTGTCCAACATCACACCCATGAATCAGGAAATTAGCATAACTCAGTATGTCACTAGCTATTTTATGTAGGTTGGAAGCACTGCTAATGTCATTTCCTCCGATTTGTAGAAACACAATGTGTGGACTATCTCGGATATTTGTGAATTCTTGGAACTCAGATAGTCTGGCTATTTTTAAACCACCTCTAGCGATGCATGACACTTGAAAAGCGTCCTTCTTCAGGCGCAGATTATTATGTTCTGCATATGAGTTCATGTAGTCATTTAATCGACGAATAAAGGAGTGGCCGATTAATGCTACCTTTACAGGAGGCATTACTTCCCCACACTACTAAGATTATGGCCAAGTGCGGACAAATAAGTGCGAAGACCGAGGCGATGGTGGCTGGAGTCGGGGTGTCTCAGCTGACGCCCACAACAAAAAGCGATTATACGAATGTTAATCAAACAAATTTACTAACCTTGGTTCTTAACGGTTCATATAACACATTCACCAACGGATTGCTAAGTTACAAAGAGGATTTTCTACATATAATAAAGTATTTTCAGCAAAAAGTAGAATGATGAGCAGCGCTTCCAAAGTGTAAACAAAATATGATAATGAGCAAAAATGCAATGATTTGATTGGTTGAAAACACCTCGCATGGATGCGGTGTAGCTGTAAGAAAAAGATATTTACCAAACAGAAACGGATTATCAAACAGAAACGGATTACCGAGTTTATCATAAAATGCTTTATTAGTTAATAAACCTGTATTTAAAATATTTAACTGTTGGTTATAAAACGAACACAACATACCGTAGATTTACCGTCCATTGATGTATGGCTCATCAATAGATGAACAAAATCCTTTATAGCATGTTTCTGCACTCTGGCATTCAATCTGTAACCGTATCATTTTACCGTGGCTTAGACTTCTTAAATTGACAACTTTAATGACTATCTGGTATGGTTTCTGTGCATCCTTACATCAATATCATACATACATATACATACATACATATCGTGCATGATATAATAATTACAAAGAGATGACATAAACCACGGTTACTACATTTATAAGATTGTTACCACAAGGTTTGTGAAATAAACAATAACTATAGCCTTTATCAATGTAAATGCACTCGCTTAAATTACCATTTGTATGAAGATTGTTGTTATCATTATGACATTTTCATACATAATACTCAACAGAAAGTAATCTAACTTACGGATGAACGACATCTCTCTGAAAATGAAAAAAAAATATTGTTATAGAAAAGCACAAATAACTTAACTTTGAAATTCTTTAAGACTACCTCACTTATTTATTTTATATACTACCTATCCAAGGAAGCCGTCCGAATTGTGGTGTCGAATAGAATTATATGGACTCACAAAATGTCGCTATAGGTAGAAGACACCACTACAATGCTTAGATAGTAGTAAGAATAAAACAATGAATAAACGTACCGATAGAGATATGGTTATGAGATAAGACTACTTACGCATGCTATCTATAATTCAGTCGTTGAATTTAGGAATAAAATAACGGCGAAGGAAATAAAACGTCTGATTTTGTTTTGACCAGTAAAGTAATACGAAGTTGGTTACTGACATACATGTATATGAGGAATATGTTGCATTTTTCAGATTTATCGGAGCGATAAACGGTTTGCTTTAGTCTATGGGGTCCTCATTATTGACATGCTATATACTTTGAACCTTTATTTTTCAGCAATTTCCGACCAGATTGTCATACGAAGTAGCATTTCCTTTATGTGTAAAAAAGAAATACAAGTACTATATTACAAATGTTTTCTTTCGTGTCAGCTGCATTTTGTTACAACACTTGTATGAAGTAATAAACTTAAGTTATGAATAAAATTATAGATATTATGTGTTTTATACATGCATATATTGAATAAGCACTGTATACTATATTTTAGATGTGAAGGCATCATATGTATTTCTAACAATATTCTTAAATCAATTAGTATATATTGTTTATTGTTATATTGTAAATGAGGGGGCAGGCGTGGTGTAGTGGTTAAGCGCTTGGCTTACGGCGCCGACGATCCGGGTTCGATTCCGGGTTGCGCCACTATGTTTAAGAGGTTGGTAACCTCCTGCTTCCATGTCGCGATATAACTGAAATATTGTTGAAAGCGACGTAAAACACCAATCAACCAACCAACAATATATTGTAAATGACAGCAAAATAGTGATACTGCAATTTTCAACAAAGTGCCTTGTAACCCAAATGCCTTATTAAAAGCGTTCTTCTGTAACAGTTATCTTCGATCATACCTGCACAACCGTTTTTGTTTTCGAACTTTAGCTAAAACGTATACATCTTTGTTGTATAATGACACAATAATTTAATGTTTGGTTTTTGCAACGACTACTTACATCAGCTGATGAATTAGGAGAGCAATTATCAATTTATTGTGAGATATACACGGTGCTTATATAATTGTATCATATGCTTGTCTTCAATTCTTGTTGTATTTATTTGTTTAGTAAATATGACATATAAGTTCAACAATTTATATGATCAACAATTAAAGCTGCAATCCAGAAATTGAAAATAGAATGAATGCAACTATCTGAATATTCAACTTACTTTTACATTTACATGCACATTCTTCACCGCGGCTGCATTGGTTTAAACCCTGAAATAAAAATTGAAAAATCATTTTTATTTTTAGAGAGAGAGAGAGAGAGAGAGAGAGAGAGAGAGAGAGAGAGAGAGAATTTCATACTATCTTGACTTGTCCTATTGATTGTGTTAACGAAAATCTATAACATAACATAAAACAGGAAGTCAGCCTCGTAATCACAAATAATTTGATTTATTGTAAGCATAAGTAATTCACAATTTATAAAATAAAATAAAATAAATGAAAAACTCTTGATAAAGTAAAGCGAGATGTGTGTGAATGATTAACATGTTGTCGCCATATAAAACGTTAGGTTTAACCATTGCTAATGAACTTTGGCGTTTCGTCTTATCAAATACATTTACAAATACAAATACATTGTCGTAATGAATCACCCATAAGCAGATATGAACTTTGATTGTGATAAGGATGGGCGTTCCGTTAACAGATGTCTAACTCCTTTTTGCTTACATTAATAAATCCTAATATAAACTACAAGACAACATTTAAAGCAAATGTCTGTTAGAAGATTTTAACTTGCTGTAAAATACAACTTCGCTGCATGTACTTACTGGTATACACTGTGGTATCGGTTCTGAAATGAAAAGAGAAAATACAGCGATCTATTCATTGAATAGAACATACTGCACACATTTTGAATTTACAGCATAAAGTCTAAAGACACAAATAAGCTGCCACATATATTACGATTACGTATATTAAGAAAACTGTAGCCGATATTGTAGATAGTATTTTTTACTTTCAAAAAGACTATGGTTTGAGACAGACTTTCTTGGGGTGAGGTGATGGGCGATTTTTGCATTTTTCAATTTCCTTATTTGTAATAAATATCTAATAAGTAACAGAACAGTCAGTCATGTCTAAATATGCCAAATGAGTGAGGGTTATTTATGATATAGAGTTTACTACGGGGATTTTTAAACAAGCATCTATCCATCTTTCAACCGAACCCTTCAATCCATCTTGAAAAAAAAAACCATACGCACACACATATGATGATGATATGTTTTTCTCTCGAAATCAGAAAACTTATTTATGTCATTATATGTAAAAGATTCGCGTAGATTTGTTATCATTGATATATTAATACAAAATTTAATAAATAAGCTATCAATAATATTGGTAACTTACCTCGTTCACGTACACACTGACAACGAAACCGATCACAGGAGCACTGTTCGCCCCGGAAACATGGCTGGAATTATTTCATCAGACATATAAATACATTTAACCATACTCATACATATCATTATGTGATGATGGGGTTGGGTAAAAGATTGATATATGCCTATTTATTTTAGGCAAACGATTCCACCGTGGGTTCCATAACACGACAAAAGAATCACAACGTTTATATTAGGTATCGATATATCTAAGAGAAGGAAAAAAGTATATGATCAATCTTAGAACGTTACTTTACATAATGAGAAAAGGTAAATTGTCATAGAGATACAATGCTTATATGAAAATTAAACGAGACCAAAAGTCATGAAAGCGAATGACATGCTGCGAAAAGGACAACCACATAGAAATCAAACCATTCACATTTGAATATGATGAATATGTAAAGCCCCAAAAAGGTTGTGAGACCAGATGAGAATAAGAATTTTCTGCTCTTTGACAACACCTGTCATTTACATCCTTTAGTGTTCGAAGATTCTGGTGAATCCCAATCATAGAAGCTGTCAAACTCGGAGTTCAAAATGGGTAGGGTAAGCCTTCATCCAGAATATCATTTCATTTTCTTGATAACGTGTTGTCATATTGTATATTAAGTATCATAGTCGTTGTACGTCTGCCCACAAAAAATCCCTATCCGATCTCATTTGACAGTCCATTGTCTTCAGAACGAAACTAGAATTTCATACGCACACCGTGCAGAAATGAGTGAATATTTTGTCCGCCTGATATTAAGGTGGAAATTGAGACACAATTAACGAACATGTCAGGAAAGTATATAAATAGGTTTTTCTGACCTCGTTTTTGTTTCCTTTTTTTTATATTTGTAAAACTGAAAATTTTTTTCTTCACCACAGTTGTATCGCATCCGGAATGCGATATTCCGTATAGGTGCCGTATTTTGATTATTTCGGAGTGCAGCGATTTCCGTTTTTGACTTGTATGGTAATATTTGGTGGACGGAACATTATACGACCCAGGAATTTTACTATTTTTGTGTGTATATATTATAGTCCCGACATTGTGTAAGTTTTCTTTTATTTCTTGGACATCGGTTTCATGAACACTATCTTTCAACAATATTTATTACTTAAATTTATTGGTGTGTTTCTATCTTTAGAGAACTTCGCTGATAATCACATTTCATGAAAACTTCTTAGTGCATTTATTTTGTTATTTAAGGTTGAAACATATTGCAGTAAAAGTTTTACAATCTTACGGTGTTGAGTAGTACAACAATATTGGCAACCATAGTTAATTAATAAATGAAGTTATAATACCATAAGAAGAACATTCCCTATATGTGTCCATTCAACATTTTTCGCGTGCAGGCAGATTGAAGATGTTTCATAATACAGAAGGTTTTAGCTTGAATTTTTTTTAAATGCAGAAACTAGCCCTGTAATTTAACGGAGAGACTAGCTCAGATACATGTAAATCCATTCTCATCACTTAGCTAAAGCTGCCTCCATATTTCTTCTTCAGAAGAGACATTATTAAAAGAGGCATAGCGTGAAAGATTCCGCATTGCTTCCAATGGATAAAAAAAATTGAAGCAGTGCACTAAGCAGGTGCTGTAACTACATACACAAACCACTTTGAAATTGCGCAAAATATTACATAAACAATTAAACGCTGCTACGTCTGATTCTGCTGCTTAGTGATATTTACTCTAAAATTATATCAAAATTCTTCAGATTTGAAAGCCTTGCAACGCTAGGCAGATTTACAGTATATAGATATCTTGTAAGGGGGTTTTACATTGAAAATCTACTTACCGGAAAACATTCAACTGTAAAAATAGTAATGTTAATGTTAATAAAATATCTTTTGAACTTAACTTTTTTATATTTCACATTTTTCTATATTTTTCTGTTTCAATATTATTACTACTAATAATAATTATATTAATAATAACAACAACAACAACAACAACAATAATAATAATAATAGTAATAACAGTATATATTTGGCACTAGATTTTGTACTTATACGGTACAAATACGGATTCTTCAGTGAATCTCTTACAAAATAGCAATCTTATTATACAAAACTCACATCCATAGGACACCGTCATCATGCATAGAAGAAAGGGGGCTGCTAAGACGAATATCTTCATCCTTATTTACAAGGTATGAAAATTAATTTGTAAGTGAAGACGTTAAAACAATCATCGGTCACTAAAAAAACAATTTATAATTCAATACAGAAATCTGTATGTAAGGTTGCTCAAAAGTTTAAACAATAAAACTATTAAAATATATGCAATTTAAGAAGGATATTATCAGAATCGGGACTCACTTTAATCACTTACCTGCTTCTGGCAAATGCTTGCAATATCAGCTGTTCAAATTTATTTATAGAGTTTACTCTACTCCATCAAGAATGTAATTTTGAGTATTTTTACATAATGCACTGCATTTGTGTTTTGCTTCACGATTAAATCAACTGCAGGTTATAAGTCAGTAAGATTGATAATTATAGATCACATCAATGATAAATAAAACATAGTCTTCTGTTAGTAAACATATTTTATTCGCGAGCATTTAATCTCAATGAGGCGTTCAGATAGAGGCATAATTAAATGCAAAGTTCAATGCACAGCAAAATTGATGAAAACAACAAACTGTATCCCTGGATAAAGTTTGTACATGTATACATATTTTAAAATTATTAAAATTTGCCATTTTGGTTTTTTTTCTTTTTGGCATTAATCCGATAAGTACATAGTTTCTATCAAAGAAGGTATTATCACATCCAAAGCTATTATACTTTCACTTTTTGTTACCCATCTGTGAAGCAAATTGAATTGTGAGTACGTACTTATATCTCAAAAGGAATTTAAAATGCAATATATCCTTCAAGGGATATCCTTTTGATATATTATTGCGTTAATGACGTCATGCTTTAGTGATTTCAACGTATAATTGGAGATTAAATTTGATTGTTTTCTTCAACAAAGTTGCAACAGCTACGTCTATTCTATGACACCACGATTGTGACTGGTCGACAGGGAATGCTTACTCCTACAATGGCATCTGCCACCAACCCAGAGAAACGTAACATTCCGTTCTCTGTTTTCTGAGTAAAAGATACTTTTAACGATTGGTCGATATCTCAGCATTCTAATATTGTCGAAAGACGTTGAAAAGGTTACCGCTGGGTAAGACTATTAGTATGTTAGATGAACATTGGAGAGGAAAAGTGAAGAGGCATAGTGATATGCATATACATGTACATATACATTGCTACATACAATTAAATTGAAATTGACAAGCACTGATATAAATCTACGGAAAGTAAAAACTTGAAACGTATTTATATACTACAAAGGAAAAGATAAAAGCATCCGACACAGCCGTATGACAGAAGTCACCAAAGATATACCGTTAATAAACTAATTATTTCAAAATACACATAAGAACATAACAAGAACTTTCGATTAAATTTCAGTTGCGATACCAACTTAGGACGGCCATTGATATCACAGTGGTCAATCAATTGGTGTGATTAACTCATCTACAGGTTCATCTGCCGACTTACAGAAGCAATATAATCAAAGGACACAGATTTAAAGTTTATAAATAATTCTCCATATGGAGAGCGATAGATCAACCAGTTCGCAAAGAAAATCATCAGCTAACCCAAGTTCAGTTCGTGATGAACAAAGTTTCGTATTTTATCATTATTTATCTGAAAACAAGTAAAAAGGTAAACAACTTTAGGTAAATATAGCATCATGATATATTGTGACAAAGAATATCATTTTGATTAAGAGGAATGTACAGAACAAACAACAAAAACAGAGGGAAACAATATAGAACGTCAACGTATAAGTTCTATATATGCAATTATATGTGAAATATTATTTGTGATCATCTAATACATTACCTGTCCAGTGTAAATTTTATTTACTACGAAGACAGTATAGTTTTCTATTTGTTATTCATATCCATACATGCATAATTTATCAAACAATATCTGAATGTTCAGTTTCAAATTGCAAAACATTTGAAACTTGTAATGCGTAGTTACTTCATTCAAAATTTGTAAATTTTGTATTTGTATATAGAGTGTAAATCTGTAAATTGATTACTCCGTAGTCAGTAAAGTCTTTATATTTCCCATGTTACATGTGCATTTATTCATATCCCCGCGGAAGGTTTGACTTAAGTGTTATTATATCATTTTACCTATTGTTATGTTGCGGTGACACTTTCTACACAGGGTTCACAGATATATTTATATATAGCGCTGAATTATATTTCATCCGTCATATAAGGACCATCATGGCGAGTGTAGCTAGTCAAACAGTAGACGCTGACTCCTCCCGGGAACCTGTTCTCATCTCTGATATTCTGGGATTCGTAAATGTCCACTGTGGCACATTGTTGTCAGTGCCTTAATCATGTGACACCAGTTACTTTATTATTTTTATTCATAACTGTTCTCGGAACTATTCTGGAAAATGGAAATAGAAAAGAAAATATACATAAATAATCAGTAACACTTGCTGTAAGAATCAATATTGCATTACCACTAACAAGTAGAAGCGCTAAACAAAATCTGTATCGATCTTAATTACAAATCTTTCAGAAATTATTTTCGCCTTCACGATTACTGCAAAAAAAGTAGTACAGAAATCGAAATATTAAAATGTGGAGCCTAAAAACCTCAAACGAAATAAAGGATCATCTAAGGTCCACAAATTTCGATCAAATTCACTTTTACTCGTCATCGTCATCTCTGTTGTACTGTAATGTAAAATACGAAAATAAATGGTGTCACATGACTATGGTATTAACAGCAATGTACCACAGTGGACATTCACGTACCCGTGGAATACAGAGGTGAGACCAGGTGCCCGGGAGGAGTGAGCGTCTCCTGTTTTGCTAGCCACACCGGCCGTAAATGCCTTTAGATACAGACGAAACAAATATAAGTAAACCCTGTGACATGTGTACCTCTTCTTCAATGTTTGACAAAGTTACTTATTCAGCTGTATTACAGAAGTCACCACGGAAATATACAGTATACAGTGTAATGATATAAAAACACATAAGGACATCACAAAAACATTCGATTATAGTGCAGTTGTGATACTGACTTAGGACGGTCATTTAATATGACAGTATTCAATCAGTTGGTGTAGATAACTAGTTAAAAGGTCACAGAAGCGACAGATATGCAGTAATATCTCTGTGAAGAACACTGCTTGGATCCTGATGGACTTTGCTGAATACTTGCTTTGCATCGTACTGTCAAATATTTTGTTGCACTATGTATATCACTATTTAGTATAATGCATTGTCTTTCAATTCGGACATCAAATCACGGATTATGGCCATTGTGTTTATACGAACAGCAACTATTAAAAATAGTGGGGGGGGGGGGATAAAAGTTTCGCAAGTTTAATATCCTGTATGAACGTCATTTGCACCGATGCATTTTTTCACACCTCTGATGCATTGAACAAATTGGGTTATGCAGAAATGTCTGGGGAATGTTTCATCGTGAGTACAATAAAAGCCAGGCAAAGCGTCGAACGTGGCACGGAAGTTTGGCTCTAAACGTAGACGGTGTTCCATTTTATCCTAAACATTTTCTATAGGCGATAAATGCGGTAACATCGCTGGCCATTGTAGCATTCAGGTTTTGCTGTTGAAGGTCACTAACAAGGCGTGCGATGTACCATTGTGTGTTATCCTGCCTAAGAATGACGTTACGCTGATTGTTGTGATTGAATGGAATGACGCTATGACGTACAATTTTATCACGGTAACGTACACCGTTTAAATTGCGCCCCCCCCCCCCCACACACACACACAACCACCATTACCAAAGAGGTCCTTCCATGTGTTGTAATGCAACTCCAGACCATAAGGTTCCCTCCGCCGAATTGGCAGCGGTGAATAACGCAGGCGTCAGTGTAACATTCTTCGGTACGATGGTAAGCCCAAACACGACCGTCACTGCTGTCGAGATGAAATCTTTGCGTTCAAGATCCTAAATATAGGTAACCGTCCAGGGGCCAGATGTGCCAAACTTAAACCACTGGTTAAGTTTTTCAATGGTTAAATTTCATCCGATTATGTCTTTGAACTGAGAAGACTTTAAGCCATAGTGTGTATACTGATTTCTGGCATATGAAACAAGTTTTAAGCTTTATACAGGTATCGTATAATTTAAATTAATTGTCTCGCAAATTTTAACCACTGGTTAGCTTAATCAGTGGTTAAAGTTTCGAACAACTGGCCCCAGGATACATTTCCATAAATGCTGTGATGTATTAGAAGAAGTGTTACAAACATACCGTGAACGTTGGTGTAAAAATGAAAAAGTAAAATTTCATGCTCTTAATGTAAAGATGATGGATAAATCCAAACCATAAGCCCAAAATCATGAAACCAGACGACATACAAAATCAGTGAAAATGAAAACCAAGTGGAAAACAACAAAATATGTCTACTTGAAGAGCATATGTGAACCCCTATGATGGAGTGAGATCAGGTGCCCGAGGAGAGTGAGCATCTCCTGCTTGCTAGCAACACCCGTCACATATACCCAGTAGAAAATGTCAAATCGTGTAAATTCCATATATATTTATATATGGAGCAGTCAAAGTAGGTAACCTTCTAGTATAGAAGGTGTCAAATCTGTGTAAAATGCTTGGAATCGGTCTCAGTCCAAAATATCCTCTAAAAGTCTGGATATCATATGGAGTAATAAGAGTCTAGTAACGACTATAAAACTTTCTCAGTGACGTTGCTAGTCTAGCACATATATAGCCCTTGGTTGAGTAGCTTATCTGAAAGTCGCGTAACCCTCAGAACAAAGTCATTGTAATTTGAACATGATTGGAAATGAGATTCTAGAATTATCGACATCTGTATTAGGACGCGTTTTTGCTACTTTTAATTTACCGCGCACTCGGAAATAAAATTTAAATATGTTTGTCGTAAATCGTAAGTAAAATCTAGAGTTTTACTTATAGTAAGTTTATTAGCAAAGTTTGAATTAAAATACAAAAACCCTATAAACCACAGATATCTTACATAATTAATTTTTTATCTTTCACATTATTTCATTACGACTATCATCGTTTCGAAGAACGCATCTTAACCGCCTGGGGCATGCATTTGTTCATTCTCTACCAAAAGTTATCGCTCCTTACTATCGCTTATATCTCTGTCAACGCGTGAGAAATAGTTCCGTGTCACATGGAAAATCATAGAAAATTAAAGGATCATAAAGCTTTCAATTGCCTAGCTGTTATTTTGAACGAACTATCACATTCTTTATAAGTCTCAGCTACAATCTACAATGAATTCCATGGTGGCTTCAGCGCTTCAGAAGTCGGGGTAGAGAATGGCATTTGTTTACAAATTGGCAAACACTTCAAAGGCCGATTTGTAAGGAAAGGCATCAAGAAACAGTACGAATCCAATAGAAACCTTTCCGAGTGCCTGAGCATCCGTATGCAATATCTGGCCGGGCAAATATCTCTCATATTGTAGAAGTATTGTAGTGTTAGACAAAGCTAGCAATCCACTGACATTGACCAACACCAATAGTTGGAGAGAAGAAAGAAAGAGAGTTGAGCTGGGAGTGTTGGAAGACGCGCTGACCACATGCAATTTTTCTGGGATCCCCTTATAGCTAACATTACATCTATCAACACCTACTGCATAGCTGCAATATTGAAGTAAGATTTGAGAAAATACTATAACCTATTGCTTTGCCTACATTGTATAAAACCATATATATGTGGCATCTTGAACACAAAAGAGCATATACATGTTTTCATATACTCAATGAAGAGTCACTTTCCATAATTTATTATTTCATATACAGTTTGATTATGTTCAATCTTCGATAGCTAGATAATGCCCGAGAGCTTTTTATTTATTTCACAATTTATTTCATAACTATCTTGAGAAATGTTTTAAACAAGAAAGGTCAGAATTGATATCATACAGTGCAGGAATTTACTGCAGACCAACAAAATGTTGTGGAATCAGGTTAGTGTAGCGGGTTTAAGACTTTGCAGTGAGTTAAACGGTGAATTAGTGTCGGCATGGGTTCGGTGATTTTGATATTTTCCAACATGCATTGCCTATGTAACAGACAGAAGAAAAAGATGTGGTCGGACCCGAGAATCGAACTCAGGACCTTCCGCTATCAAGATGGATGCTCTCACCATTGAGCTATTCGGGCTGATACCCATCGGTCCCACTCCTCCCCTGCTAAATGTTTCCTTGGAAATCAAAACACACAATAACCCAAAGATCGTACTCTCACAATGCACATGCAACGCATGAGGGCGACGACACCAAATGTGACAGGCAGGCAAAAATTCAAATGTAAACGAGAAATCTTTACATTAGCGAAATGAAATAAAAATTCATAATTTTACAGCAGAGTCAATCTTTATTTATGAATTGGTCAAATAACTTCATCTTATCACAGCCGCTGATGCATTGAGATAGTAGTCCCTCTCTCCCTACGTCACATCAGGCAATCACGACTCTCGTTAAATACTCTTCTGTGACCTATAAAGGCATTTAACTACTTTATCAAACTAGAAAATTCCCTGTCAAACAAAAGTGCATTCTTATGAAGTGAGATCAGATGCCGAGGGAGAATGTTAACATTGTATCTTTCATTTGAACCGTGATTGAATTCAAGAGTTTAATATTTATACTCACGTTAACTATAACTTAATGCATTAAAAATATTTCTTATTTGTCACCAAATGTCAATACACCCGAGACTTGTCACTTTCTGGATGCCTGTCAATCTAAACATCAATGTTTTATGCAATAATACAATCCAAATGGAACTGAATTTTTCCACGAAATACAGTAGGGTCTTATTCATGCAGGTATACATCGTTCCATGATTGAGATGAAAACTTGATTACACTTGGTAAGTGAATCACGCTGCATCAGAAATAACTGTAAAATCGGCATTTATAGGTTAATGCGCGCCAGTAAATAGTAGAACTTTAATAAATACACTTAACAGGCGACATTATTTCAGTCCGAACTTTTGCTTTCACGACTCTAATTTTTACCGGAAAAATCCGACAGTCTGGTGACTTTCAGATTAACTGCACTGAATTGTAAGTGAACTGAGTAAATTATTCCCATTTAAAATTAATTCCACTCTGATTTTGTATTTTGTAACTTTAAAGCCTTATTGTTTTCATAACTTCAATTATTTTCACAGTGACAAGAGAAAACTTAGCAGCTCTGTTTCCATGATATAGATATAGTACATGAATATATTTCACAAGTTCCTTTTTTTTTTTTTTTTTTTTTTTTTTTGCAGAGTACTGTTTTATGATAGGAACAGATACAGGAAAGATTATAGGATATAAAATCAGATGTACAACTTGCAAAGTTCGTTATCAAGCAAAGTTTTCGTGCACAGTTGTACAGCCCCGTGACTGTTGAAAGAACTCAGTTCAGCAAAGTCTATGGAACAAGACATGGTAAAGAGCAATATTCTCAAAATGTAGAAAAAGGGTCGAAACATCAACTATGATTGGTAACGATGATAATCTAACGATATCACTTCTCCATTCAGCAGTTGACAATTCTATAAGCAACTTTTCAGACAGAAATCCTGTGAAGAACATCATTGAAAGAAAAAAAAAAAGAGTTACTGGCTCATTTATGTGGCAAAAGTCACCATGGAGCTATACATACAATGCATAAATATCAATAATATACTAGCACATATAACACATTACAAAAATATTTGATTGTAGTGCAATTACGATACCGACTTAGGCCGGTCACTTAATTTGACAAAAGCCAAACAAATGGTGTGGTTAACCGGTTTACGGGCCCACCTTCCCACTCACCGTAACAGCAGAACAATCAAAGGACGTACATTTAAAAATTTATAAATAATCCTCCATGTAAAAGAAAAAAGAGGAGTTACTGGCTCAGTTACGTGGCAGAAGTCACCATGGAGCTATACAATACATGAAGATAAATAATATACTCGAACATATAACACATTACAAAAATATTTGATTGTAGTGCAATTAGGATACCGACTTAGGACGGCCATTTAATTTGACAAAAGCCAAACAAATGGTGTGGTTAACCGGTTTACAGGTCCACCTTCGCACTCACTGTAACAGCAGAACAATCAAAGGACGTACATTTAAAAATTTATAAATAATCCTAAAGAACAAGGGTCAACAGGTATCGCATATTGAGAGGTCATAAAAATATAAACACGTAAGGTATTGTAAAACACACAATGATACAAAATATATGCGACACCAACATGATAAACCGTGCTCTAACAGTCTGAAAGCGAAAAATTCACTTTATAATTTTAGAAATGTAAAGATGATGGATAAATCCAAACCACAAGTCCGAAAATCATGAAACCAGAGGACATACAAAATCAGTGAACATAAAAAAAAACCTAGTTGAAAATAACAAAATAAACCTAGAAAACAGCATAGAAATTTATCTGTAAAAGTAATAACATATGTGCAAAATGCCTGAATTATATGCTCGTCCAAAATAATGGAAATCCTGATGGTATAGAAAAAAAGGATTACGATCATTAAGAATGCATCAATTTGGAGACCATGGTGATTGTGACAAAAACTGGTGCAGATTTATTGAAAATCCTATGAGTCGATATAAGCCATTTCCTTTTTTTTTGAAAACAACTAAAGGTTCATTCTTTAGAACAGGATCTGAACAATTTATTTTCTACATTTATAAGTCGTTCCTCAAAGCTGGCATTTTAGGTAGTACCGAAAGGAATGAGATTATTAATAAGACTGTTGCATCCAAAGCTCCAAAAGCTCATCATTACTGAGATTATAGTGTTGCTGCCAGTATGTCTGAAAAGAATATTACTCAAAGATAATTGTTAGATGCAAGTATGATTAGTACGATTAAATATATAATATCATATATGCTTTTTATACCCCCAAAAACAAAGATTTTGAAAATATTGGAATCAGGTTGTCCGTCTGTCTGTTCGTCTGTAGATGCAATGCTATGTGTGCTCTATAGTGTTATCCTTTTCACCTACAGTCAAGATACCATATATACCGACACTAGATGGAATGGGAATGATCCCCATTGATTTTAGGGTCAAAGGTCAAATGTACTGAACAACAGTGTATGTAAATGGTTTCTACGCTCTCTATCTCCCTTATATATTAAACCTTTGCCTGACACCTGGTGTGTTTGTGACAAGTCCTTCAACAAAGGCCTCTCCACTTGGGTCAACATCATCACTGCGTTTAATATTTGAGAACATGTTACTTGATAAGAATAATCTACCGATGAATATTTTTCATCTCAAAATGCAGTCTCCGAAGGTGCTCAGGAAGGACTTACTTACTCCACTGCAATATCCCTGGAAAGTAATACAGCGATTCAGCGGGCAATCCCTCATCTCTTCTCCTGTTTTGGTGCACTTACCCAAGGATTTCTTTGAACCACAAAACTTTGTTTACTTCGTACTAGAAACACCTGTTTTTAATAGTGCATAGTGGTTTATTATTCTAATAAATATAAATGTTCCATTTAATTCCGTTACTAATTGTAATGAGTACTGCAATGTTTTTATATTTCATAGTCATATGGATTCTATTAACAAAATGAAATACAGTACTCTGAGGCGTAAAATTTCTGGATCAGTTAGATCGAATTGTCTTTGTAGGGTATAACATAAAATCATATAAATGTCCAATCTTTTTAGATGCTCTGCAGGCCACTGACACAATTCCAACAAAACGTGACAGGTTTTTGTTAGTATTTTAAAGCTCATGCGACCTTTGAAACCAGGACCTCCGTCGCATAGTAAGCAGAATGTAGTATCTAGATTCATTGACAAGACATGTTCAGAACTTGATGCAAGAAAGGATGTTTTGTCTCTGGTGGATCTTGTTAGGCATTTTTGTGATGAAATTGATGAAGAATGCTATAGACTCACTTCATTACTCACGAATAATTAAGAAAACTCTACCTAGTCTACAGTCTTTGTTTAACAAGGAATTAATCAGCAATGCCATGGCTAGAAAAATAGCTGTTAGTGATCTTAATCTGTGTCACCTATTTCTTGCATATAAGAGACAAGGTAGAGATGGAATTCATGGCATTTTTACAGAGAGATGTAATAATAAACCACAAACCAAAAAAGTACGAAGATTATAGACTCCGTTTCACAATACTTTGAACCATTGCAGAATAGAACTATGGATGAGAAAACAAAAGACATCTGACAAAGCTGTATGACACAAATCACCAAGGACCTGCACACAAAAATGACAACAGCAGAATATACACGGAACGACATTACAAAAATATTCGATGGTGCTGCGGTTACGATACCGACTTAAAAAGGTAAATTGAAGTAACAAACGTCATTCAATTGGTGTGGTTTAGCGGTTTACGGGCGCCCACCTTCCCACTCACCGCAAAAGCAGCACAATCAAAGGACACACATTTAAAAACATGAGTATAATTATGTATATCCCAACATGATGTTTATGCCTTGACTTTGACTTGTAGGCATGAAGTGCTTATGATCTCTTACAACTTCAAGTGATGTTGTGTTTTATCTGGTCATGCATATGAAATACAATTCTTTTGCTGCTTTTTTTTTTGATCACCTCAAATGAGCTTTCTGATCACCCGTTGTTCGTCCATCTGTGTGGAAACTTTTAATATTTCATATTAAGTGGTATCGCGCTGGACTCCTAATCGGTAGGCCGGGGTTCGATTCCCGCTCTTGTCATGCCGGTGTCCTGTCTTTCGGATGAGACAGTAAAAACTAAGGCCCCGTGTCGTGGTATGCATGGCATGTTAAAGATGGTGGGTCCATTGCAAAGGTCAAAATTTGTATGATCCGCATCAGGCACATGCCGTCACCATATACGTGAAATATTCGTGGTGTGACGTTAAAAAAAATCAATCAATCAATCAATCAATCAATCAAATTCTTATGCAGAACTGCTCGACTGATTTTGATGAAACTTGGTATACATAAAGTATTATAGGTCCTCCAAAAAGTTTATTCATTTTGTCCAAAGATGAGGCCATCATTACTAAAAATAGGTCCCAGAAGGTACCCATCTCTGAAAATCTTTTTCTTCCGAGCCACAGGATGGATAATAAAAGTCATGGCATCTGAGTGATCTAGCAGTATGTATATTAGAAGTTTGTCCATTTCCTTGAAATATCTCATAAATAATTCATCAATATTTTTCCTATGGTTGACTTGTGCTGCACTGAAATGCTTATTTTAGCTACAATATAGTATTATTCTTTTGAGTTGGTTGGTTGGTTGGTTGATTGGTGTTTTACGTCGCTTTCAACAATATTTCAGTTATATCGCGACATGGAAGCAGGAGGTTACCAACCTCTTAAACATAGTGGCGCAACCCGGGAATCGAACCCGGATCGTCGGCGCCGCAAGCCAAGCGCTTAACCACTACACCAAGCCTGCCCCTTTATTCTTTTGAGAGAATTTTAACAAAAAATTATTCTTGGAATTTTCATGAAATTCTATAAATTCTATAAAAGGTAGTGTGCCAGGTATATTTATATGCTATGTTTTCTATGCGTAATGGTAGACATATGGGACCACTGGGGTCTCTTTCCTTTAAAAATGGCAAATTAAATTACAAAAATTTGAAGTCTCCACTGTTAAGCTAGGTAATTTTTAGTAATAATGTTCATTTACATTAAAAGATCAAAGGAGTTTAAAAATACTTTTCTGCTTCTTTCTTTGGGCAGCTACCTGCTCAGGAAACGATGTGACCCATAAGCCTTTTTTTCACTTTTTCGGTCTCTGATAGATTTGTCTGCAAGTGCAATATGTCAGTTTAATGTAGGTCGTCAATATGATACAATTCATTAAGAGAAAGTGACATGGTTTTCAGTTGAGTGATATCTGCTCCTTGGGTCTCTTTTCTTATCTTGTGAAACTGATATACCATGGTCACTTCTGTTAGTGTCACGCCTTACTATTATCCTTAAGAATATAGTATGACAGATTGAAATTCTCTTATCTAGTGTATTGAAGAAATGGCAAACAGCATTTTACTATTCACGTTCACGTACACATTTAGATTTTATGCCCCCACCATATATGGCTGGGGACATAAAGTATTGTACCTCACAAACATTGTGTCCTTCTGTCATTCCGTCATGATACATTTTGTCTTTACAAAACCTCCTAAAACCTTTGGAGAATTCTAATAATACTTAGTACAAAAATCACAATATGTCGATATGCATATTGTAAGGGGAATGCTGTCCAAAACGTTCTACAGGAGGTATGCCCTTGAACGTAGAGTTTTATGCAAATATAGTAAATTCCCCTTGTCTTCACAACTAACTCCTCTGCCCTAAGGAAGATTTCAATCAAACAAAGATCACAGTATGGAGAGGTACATATTTTAAGATGAACCATGTCCTAAAATGTTTATAGGAGTTATGGCCCTTGGACTATATGTGCTGTTCAAAAAATGTGATTTTAAAAAATTTGCTGCCAGCGGGGGGCATTCGTGGCTTAGCAATACATCTGGTTCCTTTTTTCAAGGAATTGTCACAAAAATTTTAAATATGTAAGAATAGATTAATACATTTTCTCCTTGGAACCAAAACATTCAAATGAACAAATAATTTTTTCCCGAGAATGTAAACTTTTATTTTATTTGAAAATGTTTTGTATAATGATTTGGGACAATTTTAAGGGTTACCTGCCCATTGGGGAAATAATACTTTTCACATATCCACTCAAAAATCTAACTCTTTATTTTAATAAGTATGTGTGCTTCAAATGTTTGACTTATTTACATATAGACCAATAAATATATGCTGGATTTCAACCTGTCATGGTTTCTTTATCAATTTGTTAAAATATTGACGACTATTATTTTGTGTTTCATTTATCCGCTTTGTATTTATATATGGAGGATACATCTGAAATACAAAATATTAATATTTGGGTTGTCAAAGCTTTATTTTCAACCTACTATATATAATTTTATTTTAACTGGTAGGGAATTTATAGATTTAAGTACATTAACTTTATGCCCTGTGAGCTCATAGTGTCAGTCAGTTTGTTTGTGGAAAACATTGGATATTTGACTTATATTAACTTTTAAGTTGTTTATGTGATAGGGCATTCATAATTCACATCTGCATTCAATATGGCCAGACTGTTCTGTTGATACTATCTTTTTTTACCTTGTGACCTTGCCCTTGGCTTTTAATATACTTTTATAGGATGTAACAGATTTTACTACCAAGCCGCCTCACTGAGAGGCATTCATGTTTTAAACACAGGTTTAATAAATATTTTGACAAGTTATAATATAGAGTTGATATTTTTTCTTAACCATTTTTATAGCAAAATTAATCCGGCGTGGCCTAGTGGTTTCGCGCTGGCCTCATGATTGGTAGACCAGGGTTCGAGTCCCGCTCTGCTCATGCAGGTGGCATGTCTTTCGAATGAGAAAGTAAAAACCGAGGCCTCGTGTCATAGTATGCATGGCACGTTAAAGATCCTTCACTGCTTCGGGTGCAAAGGTCGAAATATTCATGGTGTGACGTTAAACAAAAATCAATCAATCAATTTATAGCAAAGTTGTTTGAAAATTACTGGTATATGAACAAAAGTTTAACCGAATAATGGTAAATTTTTTTAAACAGGGTGATAAGAGAACATTCCTGCTAAAGTATTTACGGGTACGAATAGCACACTATGACAATTTTTCAATTGGAGGCTTTGACCCATGTGCCATATCCCCAATACAATACGGAAAATAAATAGATAAATAAATATAGAGCGCACAATACGTTACATACCGAAATACACTTCTGGTAGCCTATGTCGAAGAGAATATTTATTTAGAAAGAATATAAAGTAAATCATAGCACACACAATGTAATGTTTTGACGAAGCAAAAGGCAAAGATATGCGTTATTTTGCGATAGTGGTATCAAATATTAAGTTCCATTGTAGAAGTTCTTAACACCTGGCTTGTGTAAATTATATGTAATAAGAGAGATAACTTCGATATAAATTATCAGACAGTACTCAATCTTATTTTATACTTTCCAGGATTATTTCCCATACACATTATAGTCCCGCAATGATAAAGTTGCACATAAAACACGAATATATATATTTACATGAAAGGGGTGTTAGGATGTACTAGATAAGTGTTATTTTTATAGATTGGCAAAACAACAGTTAACACATGTTAACTCGAATGCAAGATTATATCGCTATTGGGCTATAACGATAAGTGTTTAACGGTTGAAGTACCGGATTCCTCGAATGAAATGGTTTACATACATATACAATAATGGGCTCTCCCATTTAATGATGATATAACTTTCTTGGCATATCTATGATTTTTCGAGTTCTCATAATAATACCGATGTTGTCACCTATTAACGCGTTTGTCAAGCCAAAAACGAGACAGTTACTCCTCTTTGGCTACTAGTTTCAGTTGTAGCGTTTGTCGAGACGTGAATATCCTACATGCCACGTTGGTGTCTGTGTCACAACTATTTGGTTTTATCTGTTAACAGTTGAAACGCAAAAGAAACAAAGGAGTGACAAGTTTATAATTTTAATCGAATTTTTACTGTGAAATGTCTTCAATTAAAGAAAGTTTAATGTATGAATATTGGCGTGGACTGACAAAATGGTAGGAAAGTCCTATGTTAATCCAAAGGTCAGATATATCTACAAAGGAAAAAAATAATTTTAACACCCCATAATTGTTGTCAATTTACATACTACATAACGTGTATTGAAACTGTACGAAACATACATGTAACAGAATTTAAAATAGTAGGTCAGAAATCCATTCTATTAATTCATAAATCTCTATAATCACTATCACATATAATGAGATAATGTAGAAAATACCGCAAATAAAAACACATAATTCTCGTTTTCGTAAACAACTGTAAATATGCTCAAGATTTGGCAATCATCACGAAAACGATGTTATCATTACCAGTTCAGATTAAACAAGAATAATCTACGTGTCTTGAAAGATGAAGAAAATCGTGTGATAGATAGATGAACAGACACAAATTGAAATGAATGGAAATTTATGCTTGAATTAAAAAAATATTCGATGTAGGGAGGGGATAATGTGCTAGTTACTTAAATATTAAATGATGCACTCTTAAGTAAGAGAATGGTACGGGTTTGATGACGGTATGTACTTACAGTATCACAGAACATAATGTTGTAACTTGTACGCTTAAGTGAGACTCCTACAGATCATGGTATTTGTCCCCCTTTAAACGAGCAGAGCGAGGTTGGATTTTGTTTATGTCGGTTTTTTCCCTTTTTTTCTCCAATTTTATTTCATGATACTATCCGTTTTGATGTTTCTATGACTTCCCAACTAGAGTTATTTTCCGATGCTTTAATTTTTTTGTCAAAGCATAAATTCATAATTTAAAAACCATTGATTCTGCTGGACATGAAATCTTATCAATACACAATATTAAAATAAGAAGTAAAGGAAGCTTCAAGAATTTTGCAATTCAGTATTCAATACTTGAAAAAAGAACATTGTAAAAATGTTTTAAAAAGATATTTATATATATATATATATATATATATATATATATATATATATATTATATATATATATAAATATATATATATATATATATATATATATATATATATATATATATATAATATATATATATATATTATATATATATATATATATATATATATATATATATATATATATATATATATATATATATATATATATATATATATATATATATATATATATATATATATATATATATATATAATATATATATATATATATATATATATATATATATATATATATATATATATTTATATATATATATATATATATATATATATATATATATATATATATATATATATATATATATATATATATATATTATATATAGATATATATAATATATATATATATATATATATATATATATATAATATATATATATATATATATCTATATATATATATATATTATATATATATAAATATATAATATATATATATATATATATATATATATATATATATATATATATATATATATATATATATATGTTTAGGGAACCATCTGAAAATGTCATTTTTAACATGGAGGTCTATGGAAAATTATCAATATAGAACACAAAATAGCCGTTTAAAACAATGCCGCAGTAGACGTTCAAACCAAATTCCAATATCTCATTATATGAGGTATGAAGAAAGATATATTTTTATAGGAAACAATATCTAACCTCATGTATGTTTGTAGGTAGCATTTTGTTAGGACATTTTGAGCAATATATTGCCATTGTCAGGTGTAATATTTATAATTCTACATCAAATTCTGTTTCATTGAGGACTATGAGTAGAAGTACTTCCTTTATTGCATAATTTAAATTTAAACTGAATACTTGAAATTCTAGTTAGGCGAGATTTTAAAAGTTAAATTGACACCAGAGGTATGTCGCTTGCTGTCTAATTGACCAGAAGTGTATCATCTTGACTTTGAAAGCGATCTTAACCATCAATGAGTGTTGATTTTCATCTTCATCATGAGGAGGATCCCTGTAAGGTTTTGATGAATGTATGGTGCAGATTAAGTAAGTTATTGCCATAAATGTGTAAGTGTGACAAAGAGACTTGACAATGGTATGCTGTTTTGCAAAAATAACCCTATATTATAACCCAATATTTCAAAACATCTATTTGCAATTCGAAGTTAATACCTTGTAGGGATTGAAATAAAAATAGATAACTTTATACATATATAAAGAAATAATAATAATAAAAAAAAAGATAATTACATGTGGGTACTAGTGCTGAAAACCATCACAAAGGGCCCTGTAAGTATTTATAATGAAGAAAGGATTATCAGAAAAATTCTTTCTAAACGGGATTGGCAGACGGACGGAAAGTTGAACAGGCAAACACTGGCAGTATGTAACTTCAATCATCCACATGGAGACAGTGCGGAATATAAAAACCGCACTGGGCTGGAAATGACTCTTTTTTTGTGTCCAGTTGAGGTCAATATGTCACGTTTATGGTTTAATGGAAAAATACATGTTAATTCACAATCTATTTCTACAAGAAATTCTGACAAACGTTTGGAACGAGCGAGAGGAGTACAGTCACATCGCTTTATATTCCTGGCTTTATATTACGGAGTCACGTACGATGGTTAATGGGTTGTCTTCCGAAGATCGGATAGTGGTCGTAGATTTATGGTCTAGTGAAATTGATTTTAAAAAGTTATCGATGACCTTCCCATGTCTAAGGCGCACGGAATCTTTCGATGGCTTTTCTCAGATCTCTAAATGATTTGAAATTGAAAACATCGGTGTCTTTTGTACAACCCAACGGAAGAAAATAGCTCTACGTTTGTTTCTTTATTTCTTGTTTTTGCAGCCGAAGGTAATTTCACTTATATGGTGACAGCATGCCAGATGTTTTGCAAATGAATTACCTGAAGGCTGTAGGGGTTTTAAACTGTCTCATTAGAAATTCAGGATACTAACTAGACATCGGGCTGACTCGAACATGACCGAGCACTTAACCGTTTAATCAACGCCGAGTTAACCGGTTTATTACCTATGTCTTGATGCACTGTAAAATTTGCCTATCGTCAAGATACTTGGGGTTTGTTTCGTTTACTGCAGCATACAATTTTCATCGTTTGTAAAAAAAATTCATATTGAAGAATTTTTATTGTATATATGACCTCATAAACGGATGTTTTGTGGAAAAGCGAATTCCAATTACATCAGATTGTTCTCAACCTGATGTACATACGTTGTAGAGCCGGCGTCGTTAAGTATAATTGGAAAATCGGCCTCGTTAAATTAAATTGGAAACATGTATGTATTCACCTTAATGATATTTTTGATCATATTTAGAACAAAAAGAAAATCTCATCAACAAAAAAGTGTTTCCGATTTTCTGTGCTTTAAATGTTTGGTTATTCACAGGAATTTTGGAATTTCTTTGCTCTTACAATATTTTACAGGTTCGGAGGGTGTTGACATCAGTGAGGAGACATTTTTGACCGTAGTGCGCATATGGTGCACTAGATTATTATAACTATATATCTTTATTATTAGTCAGAAAACCTTCTAGATAACAGGGCTGGACCGGTTTTGACAAAAGAAGAAATGAGAGACAATAGGTTTTACTATTATTGTATTTTTTGTTTGGATACATATTGGTCTGATTTTAACACACATTAACTGGTTTCATCCCAACAGTAAAGCTTCCATTGAATTACACATATCATATGTTTACTGAGTTCCATTCATACCCTTTATTAATTAAGAAAAAAAAAGTACGCGACAATTCATAAGATATGATATGCAATAATACAGTCATTTTATTTAAGTGCCCTAACATAGTACCTAGAGATGGATTACTGGTTTTCTCCCCGTATATATATATAGTTCTTCGTCGATTACACATAGACAACTGAGAATACCAGTTGAAAATGTCATTATTTAGAGCGGCTCGTTATGATATGATTAATATTACTAAAATTAGTGATAGTAATATTAAAAGGACAGGAGACATTTGAACCCGGTATACAAAAAAAAAAAATCGCTACTGATATGCAGAACATATGGAAAACAACCTCCATATAACTTAAAGTGAAATAACATTCAGTGTCTATGTAACTGTTGGTTATAAACAAACACGTCATACCTTTGACTTTATCCTGCAGGGTCATATGGCTCATCCATAGATGAACAAAATCCTTTATAGCATGTTTCTCCACGTTGGCATTCAAACTGTAACGTTTTTATTTTATATTAGTTTAGACTTATGTTCATCTGGTATGATTTCTATGTATTCTTTAATCAATTATGTACATCTTGCATGATATAATAAGTACTAAGATTTGACATAAACCATGCTTACTGCATTGATAAGCTTGTTTCCACGAGGACCGTAAATTACACAATAACGATAACGTTTATCATGTTGCAATGCACTGACTTAAATTATCATTTTTATGAAAATTATTATTATCATTATGACATTTTCCAACATAATACGCAACAAAAAGTGATCTAACTTACAGATGAACGACATCTCTCTGAAAACAGAAGGGAATAATGTCATTGTGTTCTGGATAAGCATAAATTACTTGACTGAAATCCTTTTTCAATATGTTTTTTTTGCGTACTAACTATGCAACGAAGCCGTGTGAATAAAACTTCATGGACTAACATCAACTCACCTAAAGAGAACAGAGTTCAATAACGCCTAGTTAGCAATAGGAATGCAGACAAAAACCTGATAATGAGAAAACACTACCTACGCCTGGTATCTATTATTCTGTTGTTGAATATAGGAATCAAATGACGATGACAAAATCCGATATTGTTTGGATCAGTGAAGTATTACGAACTTGGTTTGTTGCATATAATGAGTATTGTATTACATTATTTGTTTCAGATTCGTCTGATCTGATAACGTCTTGAGTTATTCAAAAAGTTCCTATTCATTAACACACTTTATAATTTTAACTTTTATTCTTCCGCAATTTCCGACCGGATTCTCTTACGAGAAACTATATATATTACAAATACTGAGTTTCTTCTCAGATGCCTTTTCTTGCAATACTTGTTTGAAGTGAAAAACTTAAGTTTTAAATAGAATTATCTCATGCTCAAAGTCTATATATTACAAATATACTGTTTTATGTTAGATGCTTTCTGTTACAATACTTGTTTGAATTAATAAACTTAAATTATAAATAAAATTATAGATGATTTATCGTGTGGTTTATACATGCATATATATTGTATATAATCACTATATACTATATCTTTATGACTTTTAATCCAAAACTCTTATCAAATTTGCCTTCCTTAGTAACGTTTATCTTAAACGCAACAAGCCAATATCTACGAGTATAGATACACGACCATTTCTGATTTCGAAATTTAGTTAAAACTTATACATCTTTGTCATATAATGCCAAAATATTTTTTATTTTCTTTTTGAATGTAACAACTATTTATGATATCTGATTAATTAAGATAGCAATCACCAGTTTATTGTGGAATATATAGTTCTATTATATCCTTGCCCTCAATTCTGATTTGTATCTATTTGCAGGGTAAATATGACGTATGAATTCACAGTGTGTATGATCAACTGTTAAATATGCAATGAAGAAATTGAAAATTGATGCAACGAGTTAAATACTTCACTTACTTTTACATTTACAAGCACATTCTTCGCCGCGTTTGCATTGGTTTAAACCCTGAAATAAAAAAAAAAAAAAAAAAAAATCGAAAAATTGACTTTTATAAAGAGAGAGAGAGAGAGGGTTTTATACTATTTGGACTTGTCATATTGATCTTATTTGCGAAAATCACATAGCATTAAATAGGAAATCAATGTCAGAATCTAAACTAATTCGAATTCTTTAAAGCTTAAGTGATTCAGAATACATAATATGAATGATTAACTCATGGTTGATGAAGTAAAAGGAGATTATGAATGATTAACATGCTATCGCCCTAAAATAAGTTGACCTTAACCATTCCTACTGTGTGATGTCCTAACAAATTGTATTGTCGTTATGAATTACTCATAAGCAGATACGCACTTTGATTGTCTAAACCCTATCCGTTTACATCGATAGATCCTTGCATAAACTCCAAGAATAAAAGAAAATGTTAGAAGAACGTATCACCTTGGTATATAATATAACTAGAAGTTAGTAAATATCAGATAGGTGTCCCGGTAAAACGGGAATACCTCTCATTGGCCTACAGTAATAAATTTTGGTATAAACTCCAAGACCAGAAAAAGCACTTTTGATTAGAAGAAAATTAGAACTTGCTATAAAATAGAACATCACAGCATATACTTACAGGTATACATTGTGGTATCGTTTCTGAAAATGAATTGAAAACATGCATCACCGACGATTCATTGTCTAGAACATATAGCATATGTCTTGAATTTACAAGAAACAGAAATGAAAAAAATGTCTATAGAAAAAATTAATTGTCTCATCTCTTACGTTTATCGTGTAGAGTATAGATGGTTTTGCAGATTTGTATGCAATGGAGCTAAAACACTACAGAGATTGTTAAAACAAGCATCCATCAATCTAAACACATACAAACATACATGATAATGGTCAAGAGCAAGAAAGAGAACAATAGAATGATGAAGAGGAAGACAACGACCACTACCAAAATGATGATGATGATGATGATGATGATGATGATGATATTTTTTCTTTTGAAATCACAGAACGTATATACGTTAATAGTTAGCGTATATTTGTTCACATTGATAAGTATGCTATGGATTAAATTGGTTACTTACCTCGTTCACGCACACAGTGACAACCAAACCGATTACAGGAACACTGTTCGCCCCGGAAACATGGCTGTAATTATTTCATCAGAGATATAAATACATTTGACCATATTCATAAATATTATTATTTGATGATGGGTCCGGGTGACAAAATGATATCTGCCTACTTTTCAGGCGAGCAATTCCACCGTGGGTTCCATAAGACGACAAAAAGAATTACAACGTTTATATAAGGTATCAATGTATCTAAGAGAAGCGGAAAAAAGATTTGATCTTTCCTAGAACGTCACTTAAAGCAGACTTTATATAGTGATAAAAGGTAAATTTTCATAGAGATACAGTGCTTATAGGAAAATGAAACGCACTCAAGAGACCAAAAGTCATGAAACCGAATGACACGCGGCAAAAAGGAAAACCAAAAACAAATCAAATCATTCACAACTAGATATAGAGAATATGTAAAGCTCCAGAGCAATTGAGATCAGATGGAAAGAAGCTCATTGACAACACCATCGTGTGAAACACACAGGGTAGATTGTACCTCACAAACCCCGAGGGACAATACAACCAAAGACCTTCGGAAGGTGTGTCTGAAATCTTGCGATCTCTTTGGTCCACTAAGAAACAGTGATGATCCAATGGAACGACACCTAACATCGGCAATACGGGGTTATTTTACCTGTGTCGTAATATGGCGGTGTTCGAAGATGTAAATTATACGAAGTTCAAGGTGCTGCAAAATTTCAAATTAAAAGAATTACAAGATTTTCACAAACACGTTTTTGGTTATGGAGAGACGTGATGTCTTCATATCTGTCAAAACAGGAGTTTAAACACTTCTTTTCGTAAGTAGGATTGATTTGATTTGATGTGGGGGTGGTGTCTGATGACATTAATATTAATAAGTTCCGATGGCGTTTGTTAGTAACCCCACGGAGTTTGTGAGGTACGATCTACCCTATGGGTTTCACACGATGTGACATCACCTGTCATTTATATTCTCTGGTGTCCGTCACGTCTGGTAAAATTCCAATTTTAGAAGCTGTCAAACTCTTAGTTCAAAATGAGTAGGATAAGTTTTCATCCAGAATATTATTCCATTTTCCTGATAACGGTTTATGATTTATCATTTGCTTAGTACCATACTTGTCTGCCCACAAAATATCCCTATCCGATCATATGATTTGACAGATCATTGTCTTCTAGAATTTCTCGAGCATAACGTGCAGAAATAATTCAATGTTGTGTTCGCCTGATATTAAGGTGAAAATTGAGATAAAATTATAAAACAAGATTTCCAACCACAATATTGGCAACCAGAATTAAATAATAAATGAAGATATATCAGCGAAGTGTGAACCTGAAGGAGATTAGAGATGTAAAATACTACAGTAGGTTAAGTCTGAAATTAATCTAATGCAATGACTAGCTGTGTAATTTAACGGAGAGACTATATCAGATAAGACTGGTAAACAAATCTCACCACACAGCTAAAGATAATTTTTCTGCCTCAATACTTGTCCTTCGGAAGAGACAGTATTAAACAAGGCCCACTGTAAAAGATGCCTCATTGCCTCCAATAAAAAAAATATGAAAGAATGCACTAAGCAGGTGCTATAGCCATATACGTAAACAATGTTGAAGTTGCATAAAAGTTTGCATAGACAATAAAACACGTCTCAGTCTGATCCTGCTGCTTAAAGACAATTACTCTAAAATTATATCAAAATTCTTCAGATTTGAAAGCCTTGAGAATATGGTTTGAGTTTCCGAATCACAGCTATTTTGTAAAGGTAGTCAGAGTTATAATAGATAAATATATTCTCGGAGTTATTACATTTAAAATGTACTTACCGGAAAGCATTCAACTGTAAAAATAGTAATATAAATGATAAAAAGAAAGAAATGTTTCTCTTTTCAATTTTACACTTTCATATTTGACATTTTTCTACATTTTATTTGTTTCCTTGAGGAATAATAATAATAATAATAATAATAATAATAATAATAATAATAATAATAATAATAATAGTGATAATAATAATAATAATAATAATAATAATAATAATAATAATAATAATAATAATAATAATAATAATAATAATAATAATAATAATAATAATAATAATAATAATAAAAGTAGTAAATATTTGGCACTAGATGCGCACTTTGACAAATAGGGATTCCTCAGTGAATATCTTACAAAATAACATGCATATTTATCACAGTGTCTAACAAAAACAAAAAAAGAAAAGAAAATAGAAAACTTACATCCGTAGGACAATGTCACAATGCAGAGAAGAAAGAGAGCCGATAAGACGATTATCTTCATCCTAATTTAATAGGCATGAAAATTTATTTGTAAGTGAAAGGGAAAAAATATCATTAGTTACTATCAAAACAATTTAATATTGAATACGGAAATCTGTATGTAAAGTTGCTCAAAAGTTTAAACAATAAAACTATTAAAATATACGCAATTTAAGAAGGATATTATCAGAATCGGAACTCACTTTAATCACTTACCTGCTTCTTGCAAATGCTTGCAATATCAGCTATTCAAACTTATTTATAGAGTTTACTCTACTCCATCAAGAATTTAGTTTTTAGCATTTTTACATAATGCACTGTATTTGTCTTGTATTTCATCATTAATTTCAGCTGCAGATTATAGGTCAGCAAGATTGATAGTTATAGATCATATCAATGATAAATGTTACATGGCATTGTGTTAGTTCGTGTTTAACTTTGTCTCTTTTATTTTGTGTGTTCTTGGTTTCATATAACCTTAGTGCTTCGTTTCCTGATTTCAATTTTGATTCTTTCATTATATATGATCGTAGTTTAATTTGACCCTAACGCACAATTTGTGGAAGTGCTATTCTGTTGTTTGTCATCATAAACATGTATCTTTTATTTTACAGGTGAAAGGTATGTGTATTGAATACAACATCGACCAGTTAAGAGGTAAACTCGCACCCTGGACCTCACACTCAAATTCTAACCATCTTGGTTTAGGAAAATATTTAATAATATAAAACCGTGTAAATGGATGGAACTTTTTTTTGACACTACAGGCATTGAAGTTGATAAATTTTCAAAATTGGGTGGGGAATATGAAAAAAAGGTAATCAAAAATATAAAAAATCCATTTTGGAAAGAAACACTCAGCTATTTAGCAGACTTAAAGATGTTGGAAAACATTTCAGACCCTTCTTAAATAATGAATACGCCATTATGGTATAACCCCAATGTCAAAATAGGAGGGTCTGAAATCTTTTACAAATCTTGGTATGACAAAGGAATTGTAAATATTGGGGATTTATTTGACTCAGAGGGAAAATTTATTTCATTGGAGCTTATTAAAACAAACTATAACCTTCAATGCCCGTTTACTTCGCTCTTTGGTATTAAAACATGCAATCCAGGCAAAATGGCCAACAATATTCCAATACCCCTATCCATGTAAAACTGTTGGTCCGGAAAGACCATGCTTTATTAAAACTCTCTGTAGTGACACCAAAGGAACCAAAACAATTTATAATTTTTTTATTCACAACAATATGTACATTGAATATAAAAAACATGAAGCAAAATGGGAGAATATATTACATCAAGCTATTGAATGGAAAAATAAAAATCTGTGTGCTTTTAAATTCACCATAGATACCAAATTAATATGGTTCCAGTACAGAATTGTACAGCGTATTATTGCCACAAATAAACTTTTATATCAAATGAATGTAAGAAACGATGCGCTATGTACTTTTTGTAAAATACATCAGGAAACAATTACACATTTGTTTTTCGATTGTGACATTATCAGAGATCTATGGAATATGATAGAAATCTGGATTAATCAAAATAATATATATGATTTTCATTTTAATATGTTCAATGTACTTTTCCTTTTTGATGGAAGCAGACATCAAGCTGTCAATATTTGTATTGTTTTAATCAAATTATATATTTATAAATGTAGAATTATAAAACAAACAGTTGCTTTTGATAAATGTATAAAATATCTTCAAGATTACTATGCCACTGAAAAACTAAGGTACAGTATTAATGGAAAATATGATAAATTTAATGAAATTTGGCAAGTTTTTCATGACATATTGTTAGTATAATATCAAAATATCATATATCTTATTAACAAAAATTGTATAACCAATATCAATATATTTTGTTACTTAATTATACAGATATTTAGCATTATATTCTTAGATTTAATAAAATATGTTGCCTGCGTGTATGTTGTGTGTGTTTGAGTATGTCTTCACATTCATGTTATATATATATAAATATATCACAAGAACAAAATATAAGTCACTTGTACTATAATTAATATTTCATAATATTATAACATTCATTTTGGAAAAGTATATGATAAATATCTGTCATATGACTATGTATCTATATGCATGTTATATGTATGTATGTATGTGTATTATATGTATATGTGTATAATATATGAAAATATATATATATATATATATATATATCCTTCACTCCTTCGGGTGGGTCCGTTGCAATGGTCAAAATTTGTATGCCCCGCATCAGGCAGATGCCGTCACTATATACGTGAAATATTCGTGGTGTGACGTTAAACGTTAAACAAAAATCAGTGAATCTATCTATCTGTCTGTCTGTCTGTCTGTCTGTCTGTCTATCTATCTATCTATCTATCTATCTCTCTCTCTCTCTCTCTCTCTCTCTCTCTCTCTCTCTCTCTCTCTCTCTATATATATATATATATATATATATATATATATATATATGTGTGTGTGTGTGTGTGTGTGTGTGTGTGTGTGTGTGTGTGTGTGTATTGTTGCCATAAATCCTTCTTTCTTTGCTATTCATTTCATTTATGAAGTAAGGGGGTATTGCATTTTCTGAAATATTTTCTCCGCGAGTATGCAATATCTTTCAATGTGGCGTTCAGATAGAGGTATTATTAAATTCGATATGTTGAATGCACAGCTGAAATAAAAAAATAACGGAATGCTTGGATAAATTTTGTGCAATACATAGGTATACATATCTTTTTTGCATTTTGGCATTAAGCGGGTAAGTACAGTGTTTCTATCAAAGAAGGTGTGATCGCATCCAAAGCTATTATACTTTCACTCTTTGTTACCCATTTGTGAAGTAAGATGATTTGTGAGTAAGTAATTATATCACCCAAGGGATTTAAAATGCAACTGAATTTCAAACTTGTTCTTCAACAAAGTTGAAACAGCTACGTCTATTCTATAACACCACTGCCATCGGGACTGGTCGACGGGGAATGCTTACTCCTACCATGGCAGTTGACACCAAATCAAATTCTTCCAGAGAAGCGTAATATTCCGTTCCTTGTTTTCTGAGTAAAAGTGACTTTTAACGGCCGATCGGTATCTCCAATCTCCGCATGCTAATATTTTCAAGACGTTGAATGAATGAATAACCATAAAGCCACATGTAGTTACATGTAAGACTATAAGTATGTTGGAAAGAAACTGGACGGGAAAACTGATCATTCATAATGATATCCATTTACATATATAGTGCTACATACAATTAAATTTAAATTACAAGGCACTGATATCAATCTACGGAAAGAGACAATGAAAAGTGGAAACGTATTTACATACTACAAAAGATAAAAGCATTTGACACAGCCGTATGGCAGAAGTCACCAAGGAGATGTACTGGTAATACACTAATTATTTTAAAATAAACATGAGAACATCACAAGAACTTTCGATTAAATTGCAGTTGCGATACCGACTTAGGGCGGTCATTGATATCACAGTGGTCAATCAACTGGTATGGTTAACTGATCTACGGGTTCATCTGCCGACTTACAGAAGCAATATAATCAAAGGAAACAGATTTAAAAAAAAAAACACAAATAATCTACCATATGGAGAGCGATAGATTAACCAGTTCGCAAAGAAATTATCAGCTAACCCAAGTTCAGATATAATGAAATTATGGGCTGAAATCCAAGTATCTAAAATGAAAACCAGCATCAACAAAAGCCAACTATCATCTGTCAAACGGATAAGAAGCCACCTGCCCTGAACGGTATGAGTAATAAATATAGATTCTTTGTATTAGATATATAGTGGCGTGATGAACCCATTTTAGGATTTTATTATTATTCATCTGAAAACAACAAATACGTAAACAACTTTAGGTAAATATAGCATCATGATATATTGTAACAAAGAATATCATTTTGATTGAGAGGAATGCACAGAACAAACAATAAAACTTAGGGAAACAGTACAGAAGTCAACGTATAATTTCTATCTGTGTAATTACATTACCTGTCCAGTGTCAATTTTATTTTCTACGAGGACAGTATAGTTTTCTATCTGTTATTTATACGCATACATGCATAATTTGTCAAATAATGTCTGAATATTCAATTTGAATTTTCAAAACATTGTTAACTTGTAATGCGGATTGACTACATTCTAAATTTGTTATATAGAAAGTGTAAATCTGTAAATTGATTACTTCGTAGTTTGTGGCATGGAAAATGTGCATTTATTCAGTTCCCCGCGGAGGGTTTGATTTAAGTGTTATTATACCCCTTTTCCTGTGCTGAATTATATTTCTTCCGTCTGTATATAACGCATTTACGACAGTTGTGGCTAGCCAGGCACCTGGTCTCACCTCTGAATTTCTGGGGTCCGTGAATGTGGTACGTTATTGTTGGTGCCATTATCATGTAACACCAGTTACTTTCGTATTTTTATTTATAAATGTGTGAATCTGAAATGTGAAAATGAAGTCTGTATTATCGTAGTTCTTGGGATGGAAATTCAGTATTTTTACTCGGTTTCATATAATGACAAGAAAGATTTTCTTCTCGGAACTATTTTGGGAAATAGAAATAGAAAAGAAAATAGGCATAAATAATCAGTAACACTTGCTGTAAGAATCAATGTACATCACCACTAACAAGTAGAAGCGCTTAACAAAATGTGCATCGATCTTAATTACAAAAAAATCCTCAGAAATTAATTTCGCCTTCACGATTACTGCGAAAAAGGGTAGTATAGAAATCGAAATAATAGAATATGGAGCCTAAAAAGCCTAAATGAAATAAAGGATTATCTAAGGTCTACAAATTTCGATAAAATTCCCTTTCACTCGTCATCTCTGTTGTACTGTAATGTAAAATACGAAAATAAATGGTGTCACATTACTATGGCACTAACAGCAATGTACCACAGTGCACACTCACGGACACCTGGAATACAGAGGTGAGTTCAGGTGCTCCGGTTGAGTGAGCATCTCCTATTTGGCTAGCCACACAGTCCGTGAATGCCCTTTGATACAGGAGAAACAAATATAAGTAAAACCTGTGACATGTGTACCTCTTCTTCAATGTTTGACAAGAGGAAACAAAAAAGTTACTTACGCAGCTGTATAACAGAAGTCACCACGGAAATATGCAGTATACAGTGTAATGATATAAAAACACATAAGGACATCACAAAAAGTGCAGTTGTGATACCGACTTAGGACGGTCAGTTAATATGACAGTAGTTAATCATTTGGTGTAGATAACTAGTTTAAGAGGTCACAGAGGCGACAGATATGCAGTAATATTTCAATTCAAACATCGAATCACGGATTATGGCCATTGTGTTGATACGAACAGCCACTGTTTAAAATGGTGTTGGGGGCATAAAAATTTTCCAAGTTTAATATCGTGTATGAACGTCATTTGCACCCATGCATTTTTCATACCTCTGACGCATTGAACAAATAAGGTAATGCAGAAATGTCGGGGGGGGGGATGTTCCACCATAAGTACAATAAAAGCCAGGTAAAGCGTAGAACGTGGCAGGGAAGTTTGGCTCTAGACGTAGACGCTGTTCCATTTTATCCTTAACATGTTCTATAGGCGATAAATGCGGTGACATCGCTGTTGTTTGCTGTTGAAGGTTGTCACTAGCAAAGAAAAAAGAGGAATTACTGCCTCAGATATGTGGCGGAAGTCACCATGGAGCTATACAACACATGAATATCAATACTTCAAATTTTCAGTTATAAAATCAAGTAAAATACTCTAAAACTAAGGAGTATCTCCTTTATGCATAGCTCTGTCCTTAGATAGATTCTTTGGTTCACTTTTTGGTCATTTTGGCTTCAACACTGCTCTTTATATTTTATATATTTTGAGAATTCCAATCATTCGGCCACGAGCATCACCAAAGAGACATAACTTGTCGAAATGCGCATATGGTGCACAAAATTAAAAGGTATATATTTATTATAACCACTAAGCCGGTGTCACTGCTGGTGGACTGATAGTTCCCGAGGGCACCATAAGTCTAGTTTTCAGTGCTTTTGTACTGACATGAAATATATACTTTAAATTTTCAGTTATCAAATTAAGTAAATCACTCTAAAACTAAACAGTATCTCCCTCACGCATAGCTCTGTCCTTAGATAGATTCTTTGGTTTACTATTTTGTCATTTTGGCTTCAACACTGCTCTTCATATTTTATATATTTTGAGAATTCCAATCATTCGGCCACGAGCATCACCAAAGAGACATAACTTTTCGAAATGCGCATATGGTGCACAAAATTAAACGGTATATATCTTCTATATTTATTATAACCACTAAGCCGGTGTCACTGCTGGTGGACTGATAGTTCCCGAGGGCACCATTAGTCTAGTTTTCAGTGCTTTTGTACTGACATGAGATATATACTTCAAATTTTCAGTTATCAAATTAAGTAAATCACTCTAAAACTAAGCAGTATCTCCCTCATGCATAGCTCTGTCCTTAGATAGATGTTTTGGTTTACTATTTTGTCATTTTGGCTTCAACACTGCTATTCATATTTTTATTTATTTTGAGAATTCCAATCATTCGTCCACGAGCATAACCGAAGAGATATAACATGTCGAAATGCGCATATGGTGCACAAAATTAAAAGGTATATATATTCTATATTTATCGTATTCCCACAACGCACACGCAACTCACGAGGGCTGGCAAAAACACCAAATGTGTCAGGCAGGCGAAAATCCAAATGTAAACAACAACACCTTTTTAGGTCATAAAATTTTTACATTGGCGAAATGAAATAAACATTCATGATTTTACAGCAGAATCAATTTTTATTTATGACGATCACATGATTTTATCAAATTACAGCCCCTGATACATTGAAATAGTAGTTTCTCTCCCCTACATCACATCAGCCAATTACGACTCTCGTTAGTTACTGTTCTTTGACCACAATCGGTTAATACAATCCAATTCAAGCAGTCAGAAAAAACGATTAATCCCCAGTATAAACGTAGACAGATAATGTAGTTCAGTACTTCCAAAATGTCACAGTCCATGCCTTATATACATTTTCATATTTACTAGACATTTCTAGTTTTGTATAATGTTCAAGTGATTTCCAATACAGAAACATCTAGATTCATAAGAACTTCCAAGAACATTCACAAACCACTATAGAAATAAGGAAGTTCGAAGTAAACGTAGAGCAACAGAACTTTCTAGTTCTTAATAGAACATTCAATTACATGTACAATAAATAAATGAATAGATAAATGATCATCATAACGTAATGAGATTATATATTTTAAAGGAAAATAGAAAGATTAGCGATATATGCCGCTGGGATCTTGTTTTATTCTGAGTGAAAAATTATTATTATGAGTATATTATTTCAGTAAAATTGGGGAGAAGAAAATGATTGGAAGTGTTGATGCCAGATGGCAAAAGAGAGGAAGCGGCAATGCTTATAATAGCTAATATGGTAAAAGAATTTATCTGAATATATTTATTATATACATTGTAAAGATGATGGATTAATTCAAACCCTAAGTCTGAAAATGATGAAACCAGATGACATACAAAGTCAGTGAAAATGAAAACCAAATAGAAGAGGAAGAAAAAGACGAAGAAGCAGAAGAATATAATGAGGAGGAGGAGGACAACGACAATCACTACTACAAATATGACGACAATTATGTTGGTTGTTTTGCTTTCGAAATCACAGAACCTATATTTGTAAAAGATTTTCGTATATTTGTCATCATTGATATACTAACACAACATTGGATAAATAATCTGTCAATAACATTGGTTATTAACCTCGTTCACGTAAACAGTGACAGCCAAACCGATCACAGGAGCACTGTACATCCCTGAAACATGGCTGGAATTATTCCATCAGATATATAAATACATTTAACCATCCACATACATATCGCTATTTGATGGCGAGGTCTGGTGTCAGAACGATGTATGCGTCAATTTCTTGCAAACGACTCCATCGTGAGTTACATAAACGACAAAAAGAATTAAATCGTTTATATTATGTATCAACGTATCTACGGAAAGCAAAACAGAAACTGATCATGCCTAAAACAGACTCTGTATACTGTTTAAATGTAAATTTTCATAAAGATACAACACTTGTATGAAAAGGAAACGAACTCGAGATACTAAAGGTCATGGAACTGAATGACAGGCAAAGTTGATGAAAAGGATAATCAAATAGAAAACATCCCCAAAGAACATTTGCATAGGGAACATCTGTAAAGCTCCAAAAGTCAGTAAGATGAGTTGAACATAAGTGGTATTAATAAACAATTCTGAAATTGAATTTACGCACATATAAGGAAAATTTATGTCGATTTTTTTTTTTGTTATTTCGTTTTAAATACAGACAAAATGTTAAAATTGAACAAAATATTGCACAGAGAATAAAACACGGCTCAGTCTGATTCTGTTGGTTAGTGATATTTACTCTACAGTTATATCAATTTTTTTTTTCATATCTGAAAGCTTTGAAATATGGTTAGAGTTTCCGAATTACACTATTGTGCAAAGCTAGACATATTTATAATTGATAAGTATAGTGTAGGAGTTTTTACAGGTAAAATCTACTTCCCGGAAAGCGTTACCGGGAAGCATTCAATTGTTAAAATAGTAATATTAATGACTAACAGGATGGAGGTATTTATATTTTGTATGTACAACTTTTATTTCATATTTTTCCACATTTTCTATTCTTTTTTCCTCTTTTTTTTTCTTTTTGTTTTTGTTTGGGTGTTTTTTCTTTGTTTTGTTTTTTGTTTTCTTTTTATTTTGGGGCTTTTTTTTGTGTTAAGATATAATAATAATAAAGATAATAATGATATATGTGGCACTGGATGTGCATTTGGAAAAACAATGTCTGCCCCGTGAATCGCGTTCACATTGTCATGTTTATCACGATGTCTATCAAAACGTAGAACTTACGTCCGCAGGACAAAGTCACCATGCATAAAAGGAAGAGGGCTGCTAAGGCGATAATCTTCGTCCTAATTTAATTAGAAAATTTATTTTAAATCAAGAAGGAAAAGTAATTATAAGTCAATGTTAAAAGAAAACAATTCTGAATATAGTATTCTATATGTAAAAGCTGCTCAAATATTAAAACAACAAAATGAGCGAAAGAGGCGAGTTACCGTTAATAACACACTGGCGCTGCATTTCCCGGTCCATATCATCAACTACAGCGTAAACACAGATTAACTACTAAACTAGCTAGACGTACATCTATGATTCTACTTTACAAATGTTTATAAATAATGCCTAGTAATCCGTGTTGCCTTCCCGGGTGCCATGACTGAGGTGGTCATCTATTTCCTGCTGATAAATCTAGAAGACAAAGATGGATCATCACAATCAAGCGAGTGGATGAGCACTCTAAGAAATTGTGGAAGCCATCAAAGTCAGCTGTTGTATGCAAACGTCATTTCACCCTGTGTCCAAGACGATCCAAGGTATGTTGAATATTGAAATACAACGTGATTTTATCGCGATTACGTATAATATAATGCCGTGTTACTTGCGCTACGTATGCATGAACAGCCCCCCCCTCCCACCACAAACACAAACGCACAAAGCAACATTTTCTATATACAAAAATAAAAATACAGCGAAAGTTTTGATTGGATCCACCCCTGGTGGTCTGGTGAATTATGTGTCTCCTGCATATGGTGAATCCACATGTGATCGTCAGTTAGTGGAATGCAGTAATTAATGAAAATGTGGGACCCATGTGACAGTGTCATGGCTGATAAAGGTTTCAATGTTCAAGACTTATTTGCCATACAAAAAAGGGACAGAAAACTGCCCAGCAAAAGGATGCATACAGAACGTATTATAGGGCTAGGAAAAACCTACAAAATACTTGTGCAGTTCTGAATTTGAGCAAAAAAGAAAAAAAGAAAGAAATCCTCCCAAGTTTGTTAAAACAGACTGACATCTACACATAGATTGTATACTGACACATCATTAAGTACATGTATTTTAATCTACGTAGATGACATTCAAATCTTATTTTAATCACTATATGGTTTGTAAAAATGTTTTTTTTCCAAACTGCTGCCTTGAAATAAGCATTGAAGAAACATGTAAATTTCTCCAACATATCACAGATAAATTTGTCATCACGTTTTGCAGTGACAAGAATGCATGTTTTCGCAGTTGTGCATAAACTTTGACCTTGGGTTTGATAATAGTAGTCAGGTGTAGGATCTAAAACATAAGAGTTGTCTTCATGTAATTTAATATATGGAATTGTCTTAGTTGATATTTCCTTGTCCCAAGATAAGTAAGGGCACTACACCTCCATAAGTTCGTCACTATTAATAATTCCAACCGGGAACGCAGCCAAGTACGGATATGCCTTATAGATTATTAGTCCACTAGGAGAGACTTTTTTGCATATCCGTCATGAAGCCATTGTTTTCATAAGTTGATATGAGATAAATTACTTGTATCGCTGACCGCTCTTTGCCTATAATTACGTAATAAACGGTATTGTAGAAGCGATATGCATAGCGGGGGATTAATTCCTAACCTTCAAACCACGTTTTTTAATAGTTGCGTTGGTTTTGTGATAATCATATCGACAGTGTCCAGTAATGCAAACATCTTTAATCGATCGTTACTTATGTCCTCTTTATGCTTTATCAAAATAAATGATGAATTTGTTCCTGATATTTATTTGATAGACATAACTATAGATTTGAAACTGAAGTGCCCATTTAATTCTATCGATCTCATGTACTTTATATTAGCGTAGTCATGAATTAGCGCACTTTGAACAGCGCTTATTCCGCTAAAATATGAATCCCGCTAAAATAAGTACACGTACAGTATTTGTTAATCACCGATTGTTCAGTTTCGCAAGGATGTTGTCCTCTGGGGTCAATTCAAAATAGTCAGGTCGAGGGCTACAGCTTGCATATTTGATGGCGCAAAGTTTTGGTAGATTGGCATCCCAGATATCCCAGGGAAATTTTAACAAACGTTTCTAAAGTAGTCAAAATCTATTTCCGTGAATTCGTCAGCCCCAGTCACATGTGATGAGAGGACTTCGCGTGAATTTTTTGCATTTATGGAAGCTCTGAATTTTTTGGGCGCATGTTTCTTCTGTTTTGACAAACCTTGAGGTTGAAAACATGACGGCACCATACAATGCAGTGCAGACGTATTTGCATTGCACTTTGGGTCCCATTCCTGTTGCGCATTCACAGTTACCTTCCACAACAGACCCCCGCTGACATACGTGAATATCTACATTATAGCACACTCTCTTTTTCATCTCGGCAGGACAGCTTGTCTTGATAAAGATGTTGCCACTCTTATCTTCGTTAATTGATACCCGATAGAATCGAAGGAATTTCTCATTATAAAGTAGCGTAATATGAGTGTTGATCTTCTTTTCAAAACTTTCCAGATATTTGTAAACTTGTAACATGTTGAGACCACAGAATTTCGAATCAGAATTAATACCAAAATGTGTTTCGGACTTTGGAAGCAACATATTACATTCCGGTTCTAAAACCTCTTGTTTACCAAAGTTTCCATTTCTATTGTCTGCGGGCAATCTGAAAGCAATAATTTAATTAATATAAATAATACAATTACTATACTGCGAAATTTCACAATAATTTCGTAATTTTCATGTTGGTCATCCGATCTATTGTATAGTATAAAGTGCTCTTTTGACAAATTTATTATAAATCCCGTATAACGCGTGTAGTAGATCGACACTATACTTAGTTTAAGAGCACTTTGGCAAAAGCAGACATGTAATATAAGAACAATGTAAAAGTCTGGTAAATGTCAAATCTCATACTAATTGGTAAGAGTTTAACTGAGGCTTACAAAGTTGATGATAATATCGATATCTATAATAATAACCAGTAAGCTTAGCCGTGTATATAAGATTTAATGTTATGTCCTACAAAATATTATCACAATTTTCATGCGAGTTCTAACAAAACTGACGAATTCAGTTATCATATATTACCTTTCTATTAACTCTTTTTTCTTTCAGATAATTTAGCATTTCTCTTTTTAAGTTCCTTTCTAAGCTGCGCAATTGTATAATAGCCGTATTTACATTCACCCCTCTTTCCCGTTTAGCGTATCATATATAAACAAAGATTCTTATAGACCGGGAACAATATCGCAATCTGGTGGTGCAAAGGGGGAGATAACTCACTTCTATCGCTCATTATTAAAATATATGCGGTTTAATTACGATATTATGAGAAACGGATATCAGTTTTATCACTTACCTGCTTGCACTTTTAGCTGTTCAAACTTATTTATGTAGATTACTCTACTCCATCAAGAAAATAATTATGAATATTTTACAACATGCACTGCATTTGTCTTGTTTATCATGACATTTCAACCGAAAATTATGTCTGCAGCATTGATAGTTATAGATTACATCCATGATAAATGATACATGGTTTTGTATTCATTTTGTCTCTTCTATTTGATATGCTCTTAGTTTCAGTGGACCCCGACACTCCGTTTCCCCGTTCTATTTTGATTCTTTCATAATGTACGAATTGAGTAATATATGACACTGTTATTTGACGTCCTCTTTTGTTGTTTGTCATGATATACATGTATGGTTTAGTTTGAGTGGGAGAGACGTGTATCCGGTTCAACATTATTCCCCTTGCACTAATAGCAATTGCCTTTAATGGTGTTCTTTTTCCACAGTTTCCCTTTTAGCAATAGTGCGTTGCTAACATTCATTGTTTTGAACCTTCAATTTACGATATATTTTATTGCCATGAACCCTATATGTATTTTTTTTTTGAATTCATTTCATTTACGAAATAATAGGGTATCATTAAATCTGGGTTATATTTCCCTTGCGGGTATGTACGTGTACAATACCTCTGATTGAGGCTTTCAAACAGAGGCATAATTAAATTCTATTAATTTTTTGTACAGCAAAGCTGATCAAAACCATAAAATCAATCTCTGGATAATGTTTGTGTAATGTAGGGGTATACATATATATATATTTCAAAGTTATTGAAATTTGTCATGTTTGGCATGACTCAGATAAGTACAGACATTCTCTATCAATGAAGGTTTAACGCCATCCAAAATTTTATCATACGTTTATTATATATATAATTGTGTTGATGACGTCATGTTTCAGGGTTTCTCCATCCACTTCTTGGTTGTGAAAGTTAAGGATATTTCAACCAATTTGATACAGCTACGCATATATACAACGCAAAATCTGAATGTTCAATTTGTATTTTGAAAGATATGAAACTTATAATGCATATTTAGTAAAATCAAAACGTGATCTATATAAAGCGTAAATTTCTTTATTCCCTATGTCACATTAAATTTATCATTTGTCATTTATGTTATGTACAGATGGGTGCAGTCCTAACATAACATGCACGTTAACGCAAAAAGCGTTCACGAGGACTGCTTTAGCACACGTGCTAGGACTGCTCGACCGGACGCGCGTGCGCTCCTCGCGTTAACGCGGGAGGGAATTCGCGTTAACGCGATTTAATCCCGCGTGCGCTCGGTCCAGTCGCACGTTCACATGTAGACATGTGAACGTGCGACTGGAACCATGTATATTTGTAATTCTCTATGCAATACGAATGGAGAAAATTGATCTAATTAAATTACCGCGAATGTCGCCATAAAAACGTGTATTAAATGTAATGTTAAAATCAAACCCAACATTAAGGATTTTATATGTAATACAACAAAAGAAATTATCGCGTAGACATGCAATAAGGTATTTATGAAAAAAAAAAATCATCAGTTTATACTAGCATTATTAGATTCTAATTTCATTTATTTTTAATTAGTTTATTTATGTTTTTATTTCTTATTTGGTTATTCATTTATAAATAATTTATTTATGTATTTACATGTATTTCTTATTTAGGTATTCATTATTATTATTTTTAATTAAGCTATTTTCTATGATATATGAAAATAATAATTATCATCATCATTATTATATTTATTAATTTTTATTTCATTATCATTATTAGTAGTAGTAGTAGTAGTAGAAGTATTAGTATTATCCTAAAAGAAGAATAAATTTCATTCCAGTCAATGTTCGGAAATTGCGTTCAATATTTTTAAAATTCAGTCCTTAACTTTGAAGGGTTTTACTTAATTCTAAATATTTTACTTACACATTGATATGTTTTTTATATTTGAATATACAATGCATATATCGATTCTCCTTCAAAACCTTCTATATGAACATGTTAATACAAGTTTTAAGTTCAACGCAAGCGAACGTGGCTGTCAAACACGTTCACGCGGCAGTCAAGCGCGTTAACGCGGCGATTAAGCGCGTTCACGCGGTCTCGAAATTAAGTTCACGTGGAAATCTGCGTTAACGCAAACGCGTCTGCTAAGCAGTCCTGAGCGCACGAGTAAAACAAACTTCACGTTAACGCGACGTTAACATAATCTTATGTTAGGACTGCACCTCACTGTATGTACTATCTTTCAAATTAATACAACGTTCGTATTTACCGGTGTTATACCTCATTTCTGTTCACCTTGTATTTATTTAATACAACTTAAAGAACACCGCTTCATTTCACCGTGTAGTTGTCAACCCGTTTTCTGTTTTTGAAGTTTACTTGCATGTGCTCCGTGCATTGATCACTTCAGTTGGGAGGTTGTACATTTCTCCTTTCCAGTATTCTTGGTTATTTTGCCACGGGGCTTCATACTTAAATCAAGCCGGCGTGGCCTAGTGGTATTGCGCTGGACTCCTGATTGGGAGGCCGGGGTTCGATTCCCGCTCTGGTCATGCTGGTATCCTGTCTTTCGGATGAGACAGTAAAGACCGAGGCCCCGTGTCGTGGTGTGCATGGCACGTTAAAGATCCCTCACTGCTTCGGGTGGGTCCGTTTCAAAGGTCAAAATTTGTATGCCCCGCATCAGGCAGATGCCGTAACCATATACATGAAATATTCGTGGTGTGACGTTAAACAAAAATAAATCAATCAATCATAATTAAATCTATTGCAGATACTCGGTACACCAAGCAGTCTCATTAAAACTTCATCTATCATGCTCCTTAATTTTATCATGTTCGCTGTGGTAGATCTGAATACATCCCGTTACAGTTCATCTCAGATCGACCTTTGACACTGACCAATCACCAAAAGGAATTCCATATGAATGTGTGTAAACAAATATGGCCGCGCCCATATCTCACCGCAGCACACTTCGAAAAACCTATTTGTATGGCAATTTGTACATAGATTGTGGGTTCAAATTTGAATCATTATAGATATCGATGGAAAAAAGAACTGACCAACTTTGCACAACGGACGCTGACGTGTCAAGGTTTGATCTGGGATGAACTGCTACGGAGTGTATTGAGATCCACCAAAGCGAACATGATAATACTTAGGAACATGATAGATCGATGTTTAATGAGATTGAAGACCTAGGTAAGTTATATCATTAGAAGTTTTTCAAAGGAGAGTGCCCTCTGAGGCATTTGTCGCCCCAACGTGAATCCATTACTCGACGAATCTGGCCGAATAGCAATAATGTTTGTAAGGGGCCTTCATCCCTACCAAAGTTGATCACAAACCCTCCAGCATTTCTGAAGAAGTCAAACGTATGAAAATTATTCGAACGACGAACTTCACACAATGACAATAACTCATTTGAGGCATTCATCAAAATCTTTGGACTTCATCGCAGACCATGGATACCTAATCGTCATATCACCAATACAATAAAAGAGAAAAAAAAACCCCATCCTGCATAGTAGGTCACATACCAAAACAACAAATTTTTGGGTGACCTATATCAAACATGTTTATTTTTTCAGACAGAGCAAACAGTAGATAGCACTGCACATTAAAAACCGAAGTCATGCGCAGTTCTGGGTTAATGATATGAATAATTGAATTTAATTGTAGTATTTCCTAACCCCTTGGAAAGATAACTTCGGTGCAATTTTCAAACTCCACTTTCTAAAACTTTATTTTGCATGTATGCTATAGTTAAATATAAAACACGAGTGTATATTTTTACATGGAAAGTATAACAAGATGTACTAGATATGTTATGTTGTCACAGTTTACACATGAGCAGTACGTGTTTAGTGCTGGATGTATGATAATGGACTGTACTATTTGACGTAAGTATGTCTTTTCTCGGCATACTTATTATTTTGACACCCATTAACGGGTGTAGATAGCAAAAAGTAGACGCTGTCTCTTCTTTGACTAGTGGTGTCACTTCTAGATTTGATCGAATTTTAGACATCTTAAATGTTGACATTGCCACGATTATTTGATACTAATCCCCTTTGTTTTTATTGATACATAAAATTTCGGATATAGTTGAAGCGTATAAGAAACAAAGGAATGGCTGAATCACTACTTTAATCCAATATTCATTTTGAATTTGATATTTTGAAATCATTTAAATTGAAAGAAAATGTAATTTTTGAATATTGGCGTAGACTGAGAAAACGATACGGAAGTCCTGTGGTCGTCCAAATGTCAGATCTACAATGTAAGAAGGCTATTTTAATTTTGCATTACTGATGTCAATTTGCATACTGCATTACGTGTACTAAAACTGAACCTTACATATATATACTTTAATATATAATCTTAGATCAGATATCCTTTCTTAAATTCATAAATCTATAGCAAGTGTCATATGCAATGGAATAAAAAAATACTGAAGGAAAAAAGAACACGACCCTCCTTTTCAAAGAAAAAAAAAAAAAAAAAAGAAAAAAAAAAAAAAAAAAAAAAAAAAAAAAAAGAACAACAACAACACCATACAGATAACTCTGATTTCCTTTATATGACTGTAACTGCGTTCAACATTTGTCACCCATGACGAAAACAAAGTTACCTGTACCTGATCATATTCAATTAGTATTAGCATTATCAACGTATTTTGTAAGATAATAGAGGAACATCTTGAGATGATAGATGAATAGACACACACGAACGAAATGGAAATTTACGTTTGAATCGATAAAATATTCGGGGGAAAATAAAGTGCTAATTATTTAATTTTTTTTTTTTAATGTAAGGGTTTGATGACGGTCCTTAACCGTACAGTATTAGAAAACATAATCTTGTATCTTGTACTGTTACTTGAGACTCATGTAAATCAGGGTATTTATCGTCCTTGATATATAAAAACCGCGCAGGGATCGAACCGACACTAAAGGCATTTTTATGTTCAGTTCAGGACAATATGCCACGTTGACTGTACATTCCTTGAACACCGACTTATTAACGAAAAACGCATGCATATGCATACTCTGCTTGCATAAGTGTGTATTGTCTGGAGAAAATTTGAAGAAAGTTTGGAAATATAGGAACGAGCGAGAGGACTACTGTCACATCGCTTTATATTCCTCACTTTATATTTCGGAGCCATTCTGATATCCGTCCGATTTCAAAACGCCTGCCTAGACTCATCAAATCGCTTGATGAATAACGACTAAGATCCGTACGATGGTTGATGGTGGTAGTGGGTTTATGGTTTTGTGAAACTGATTTTAAAGAATTGTCGATGACCTTCCGATGTAAAAGGCATATAGATCCCTTGACCGCTTTTGCTCAACGTATTAGTGCTTTTAAATCGGAAAAATATAATTTTCTTTTGTGTACAACGCATAGGAAGAAAATGACTCTTTTGTTTGTTTTTTTTTTTTTTTTTTTATTTTCATTGCCGCGCCAATATAATTTCACTTATATTGACAGCATGACTGATACTTTGCAAAAAACTCTTTTACGTAACATGTAAACGTTCTCGGTTTAATTAAAATTGTCTCATTTTAAAAAAGAGGAAAGTAACTAGCCATCGGTATGACTCGAAGACATTACCCTTTCAGTCTATGACCGAGCGTTTTACCGTCTAATCTACGCCGAATTAACCAGTGTATTACCTATGTAATTGAGCTCAATGCAAATTTTGCCCATTGCAATTATACATAGGGTTGCTTTTGTTACTGTAACATAAAACAAAAATCATCGTTTGTAGAAAAACGTGCATATTGAAGATGTACAATTGTAAAAGTTATGAAATCGTGCGTATGGGTTCGTCATTCGTCAGTTTTTTGTTATACCTCAAATGACAATATTATTGTAAAATGTTCTGAGGAACAGCAAATTCGAATTTCGTCAGATAGAACTCACCCCCTGTCGAGCGTATACGTTTTAGATTCGATCTCGTTAAGTTCAGTTGGGAACTTGTATGTTTTCAACTTACTTATATATTGTTATCACTTAAACCACGAAAACGAAATCTCATCATAAAAAAGTATTTCAGATTTTCAGTGCTTCAAATGTCTTGTTTTGCTTTTATTTTCAGAATTTTGGAATTTGTATCTTATATTTACTTTTTTCTTCTTCTTCAAAAATATTAAGAATTTTACAGATTTTGTCTTCAAATCAGTGAGGAGACACTTTTTACCGTGGTTCGTATTTGATGCACTTGATTAATATAGTTACGTATATTTATTATCAATCAGAAAACTCTCTTGATATTAGAGCTAGGCGGGTTTTTACCAAATAAGTTAATTAAGAGAAATGATTTTTTTTTTAGAATTTAATTTTAATTTGTTTCGGATAGCGTCTGAACTTTAATCTAAATTTGTCATTATTAGTGGATTTGAACAAACATACACCCCAGACCTGTTTTCAGCCCAACAGTAAGGGTTCTATTTGACCATACGTACCATATATTTACTAATGTCATTGATACCCTTTAATAATTTAGAAACAGGTACACGACGATTCATAGGATATGCAATAATACCGTCCTTTAATCTAAGCGCCCTAACATAATAGCTAGAAGTGGGTTATAGGTTTCTTCTTCTTATGTCTGTCTATCTACTTATTCGTCAATTATATGCAAACATCTGATAATCCAAGTTAAACATACTATTTATTGAAAAACAACCGCTAAAGACATGCATAACATAAATAAATAAGGAAGTAAATAAACAACATGTTATACAAGTTAAGAATCTTAAAAATGTGAACACGAAAAATTCTATCAAATAATTTAGCACATGAAAGACACGAAATTCTCGATTGTAATAAACTTGCACAGATATAGGATGACTATTTGAAATGACATTCGGAAAACAAAATCCATATAGTAGAAAGTCAATCATCATTCAGTATCTATTTAACTGTTGGTTATAAAAGAAATAGAACATACCTTTGAGTTACCCCCCTTTGCTATATGGCTCATCCATAGATGAACAAAATCCTTTATAGCATGTTTCTCCACGTTGGCATTGAAACTGTAACGATTTGACTTAGATTTTAGATTTTAGACTTATCATTTTGAAAATGTAATATATCTGATATGATTTCTAGCATATATTACATGATACAATAAACACTGTTACATGAAATAACCACTCTTACTGCATTGATAAAATTGTTACCACACGGTCCGTGCAGCAAACAATAATTATAGCATATATCAAAGTAAAATGCACTCGCTTAAATGACCATTTATATGAAGATTCTATTGCCATTATAACATCTTCCAATATTATACTCAACAAAAAGTAATCTAACTTACGGGTGAACGACATCTCTCTGAAAATTAAAAGAAATGTTGTTATAGAAAAGCACAAATAACTTAACTTTAAAATTCTTTAAGACTACTTCACTTATTTATTTTATATGCTTGCTCTCGATTCTTGATTATATTTATCTGTGTGGTAAATATGACATATTAGTTCAACAGTTTATATGATCAACAGTTAAGTTGCAATCAAGAAATTGAAAATGGAATGTATCGAACTATTTGAATATTCATCTTACTTTTACATTTACATGCACATTCTTCACCGCGGCTGCATTGGTTTAAACCCTGAAATAAAATTCGAAAAATTATTTCTATTTAAAGAGAGAAAGAGAGACAGAGAAAGAGAGGATTTCATACTATTTGACCTTGCCCTGTTGATCTTGCAAACGAAAATCTATACCATAACATAAAATAGGAAGTCAGCCTCATAATCAAAAATAGGTTGCTTTATTCCAATCTTCAGTGATTCATACTTCATGATAAAAGAAAAAACAATAATAATAAACACGTGATAAAGTAAAACGAGATGTGTGTGAATGATTAGTATGGTGTCGCTCGTCTATACAAATACCTTTTACCTGCACTGTCTTAATGAGGGGCAGGCTTGGTGTTAGGCGCTTGGTTTGCGGCGCCAACGATCCGGGTTCGATCCCGGATTGCGCTACTATGTTTAAGAGGTTGGTTACATCTTGCTGCCATGTCGCGATATAACTGAAAAATTATTGAAAGCGACGTAAAACACCAATCAACCAACCAACCTAATGAACCACCCATAAGTAGATATAAACTTTGATTGTGAAAAGGATGGGTGTTCTTTCAACAGGTGACTAACCCCTATTTGCTTACATCAATAAATCCTGGTATAAACTCCAAGACAATATTTAAATAAAATTTGTGTTAGAAGAAATATTATAACTTGCTATAAATGCAAAATACGAAAGTAACTGTTGTCACATGACTATGGCACTAACAACAATGTACCACAGTGGACATTCACGAACCCCTGAAATTCAGAGGTGAGACCATATACTTACAGGTATACACTCTGGTATCGGTTCTGAAATGAACAGTGAAAATACATCGATCTATGCATTGCATGGAACATACTGCACACCTTTTGAATTTACAGCGAAAAGTCTATAGACACAAATAAATTGTCTCATCTGTTACGATTACGTATATTAGGTAAACTGTAGACGATTTTGTACATAGATTGTATTTTTTATTTTCAAAAGGACTGACTTGGGACAGAGTTTTTGGATGTGAAATGAAGAGTAATTGTTGCATTTTTCAATTTCCCTATTTGTAATAAAGATTTAATATGTGACACAACATTCAGTCAGGTCTAAATATCCCAAATGAGTTAGGGTTATTTATGATATAGAGTTTAAAACACTACGGGAATTTTAAAACAAGCCTCTATTCATCTTTAAACCCAACCCTTCAAGTCATTCATCCATGAAAAAACACATGCACACACATATGTTGATGATAATGATGATATGCTTATCTTTCGAAATCACAAAACGTATAAACATTATATGTAAAAGATTCGCGTAGATTTGTTATCATTGTTACATTAGTACAACATTTAATAAATACATGTAAGCTATCAATAATATTGGTTACTAACCTCGTTCACGAACACACCGACAACGAAACCGATCACAGGAACACTGCTCGCCCCGGAAACATGGCTGGAATTATTTCATCAATCATATAAATACATTTAACCATACTCATACATATCGTTATTTGATAATGGGGTCAGTTAACAGAATGATATATACCCGATGTTTAGGAAAATGATTCCACCGTGGTTTCCATAACACGACAAAATGAATCACAACGTTTATATTAGGTATCAATATATCTAAGACAAGCAAAAATGTAATTGATCATTCTTAGAACATTACTTTATATAATGAGGAAATTTAAATTTTCATAGAGATACAATGCTTATATGAAATTTAAACGAACAGAAGAGACCAAAAATCATGAAAGCGAATGATATGCTGCGAAAGGGAAAAACAAATAGAAATCAAAATATTCTCATTTAGATATAGAGAATATGCAAAGCCCGAAAAAGTATGTGAGATCAGATGAGAATTAGAATTTCCTGCTCTGTGACAACACCCGTGACTGAAGATTTGTACACCACAATATTGATATAGATTGATATTGATATATTAGATATAGAGAATATGCAAAGCCCGAAAAAGTATGTGAGATCAGATGAGAATTAGAATTTCCTGCTCTGTGACAACACCCGTGACTGAAGATTTGTACACCACAATATTGTCAACCAGAGTTTATTAATAATCACAAGAAGAACGTTACCTAAATGTATCTATTCAACACTTTTCGCGTGCAGGCAGGTTGAAGATGTAAAATACGACAGTAGGTTTCAGCGCAGTTTGAAATTCTTCTAATGTAGAAACAAGCTCTGTAATTTAACGGAGATACTATCTCAGATAAATCCAATCTTATCACCCACCTAAACTTGATATTTTCTGCCTCCATACTTCTTTGTCAGAAGAGACAATATTAAAAGAGCCATAGTGTAAAAGATTCCTCATTATTTCCAATGAAATAAAAATGAAGAAGCGCACTGAGCAGGTGCTATAGCCATATACATAAAGCACGTTGAAGTTGTGCAAAACATAACATAAACAATAAAACGCATCGCCGTCTGATTCTGCTGCTTGTGATATTTACTCTAAATTTATATCAAAATTCTTCAGATTGGAAAGCCTTGCAACGCTAGGCAGATTTACACTATATTAATATACTGTGGGGGTTTTACATTTAAAATCTACTCACCGGAAAGCATTCAGCTGTAAATATAGTAATATTATTGTTAATTTTTATACATTTTTATATTTCACATGTTGCTACATTTTCCGTCGCGATATTAATAATAATAATAATAATAATAATAATTATAACAACAACAACAACAATAATAATAATAATAATAATAAGAATAATAACAATAACAGTATTTATTTGGCACTAGATGTGCACCTGGACAAATAGGAATTCTTCAGTGAATCTCTCACAAAATAGCATACTTATTTATCACATTGTCTAACAAAAAATACAAAACTTACATCCGTAGGACAAGGTCACCATGCATAGAAGAAAGAGGGCTGCTAAGGCGAATATCTTCATCCTAATTAAAAAGGTATGAATATTAATTTGTAAGTGAAGACCTTAAAACAATCATAGGTCACTAACAAAACAATTTAAAATTAAATAAAGAAGTCTGTATGTAAAGGTTGCTCAAATTTTTCAACAATAAAATTATTAAAATCTACGCAATTTAAGAAGTGTATTATCAGAATCGGAACTCACTTTAATCACTTACCTGCCTCTGGCAAATGCTTGCAATATCAGCTATTCAAACTTATTTATAGAGTTTACTCTACTCCATCAAGAATGTAATTTTGAGTATTTTTACATGATGCATTGCATTTGTGTTGTGCTTCACGATTAAAATCAACTGCACATTATAAGTCAGTAAAATTGATAATTATAGATCATACCAATGATAAATAAAACATAGTCTTCTGTTAGTAAACATATTTTCTTCGCGAGCATTCAATGCCTCTCAATGAGGCGTTCCGACAGCGGTATAATTAAATGCAAAGTTCAGTGCACAGCAAAGGTGATCGAAAACAATAAACTGTGTCCCAGGATAATGTTTGTATAGGTATACATATCTGAAAATTATTAAAATTTGCCATTTTTTTGGGCATTAATCCGATAAGTACAGAGTTTCTCTCAAAGAAGGTATTATCACATCCAAAGCTATTATACTTTTCCTTTTTTGTTACCCATTTGTGAAGGAAAATAAATTGTGATTTCAACGTGCAATAGGATATTAAATTTCAATTTTTTTCTTCAACAAAGTTGAAACAGCTACGTCGATTCTATGACACCAGGATTGTGACTGGTCGACAGGGAATGTTTACTCTTACAATGGCACCTGACACCAACTCAGGTTCCTCCAGAGAAGCGTAGCATTCCGTCCTCTGTTTTCTGAGTAAAAGTTGCTTTTAACGTTTGATCGGTATCTCAGCATTCTAATATTGTCGAAGGACGTTGAAAGGGTTACCGCTGGGTAAGACTTTTAGTATGTTGGATGAACATTGGCGAGGAAAAGTGGAGAGGCATAATGATATGTATATACATATATCGTGCTGCATACAATTCAGTTTAAATTGTCAGGCACTGGTGTCAATCTTCGGAAAGTGGAAATGTATTTATTTATTTACTACATAGGAATACATAAAAGCATCTGACACAATACACATGAGAACATTACAAGAACTTTCGATTAAATTTTAGTTGCGATACCGACTTAGGACGGCCATTGATATCACAGTGGTCAAGCAATTGGTGTAGTTAAATGATCTACGGGTTTATCTGCCGTCTTACAGAAGCAATATAATCAAAGGACACAGATTTAAAAGCTATAAATAATCATCCAGATGTAGAGCGATAGATCCACCAGTTCGCAAAGAACATCATCAGCTAACCCAAGTTAAGATATAATGAAATTATGGACTGAAATCCAAGTATCTAAATGAAAGCCAACATCAACAAAAGCGAACTATGATCTGTTAAACGATAAGAAGCAACCCTCCTTAAACTGTATGAGTGATAAATATAGATTTTTTTCTATTTGATATATACTGGCGTGATGAACTTATTTTCAGATTTTATTATAATTTATACGAAAACAGCAAATAGGTAAACAGCTTTAGGTAAATATAGCATCATGATATATTGTAACAAAGAATATCATTTTGATTGAGAGGAATGCGCAGAACAAACAATAAAAACAGAGGGAAACAGGAAAGAAGTCAACGTATTATTTCTATCTATGTAATTACATTACCTGTCCAGTGTAAATTTTATTTCCTACGATCGAGGTAAGTATAGTTTTCGATCTGTTATTCATATCCATACATGCATAATTTGTCAAACAATATCTGATTATTCAGTTTGAATTTTCAAAACATAATTAGTTACTACATTCAAAATTTGTTCCATAGAAACTGTAAATTGATTACTTCGTAGTTTGTGGAATGGGAAATGTATATATAAAGCAATCACTGAAAGAGAAGTAAACATATGTTTAAACATAGAAAGCACAAAGACAGGCGAATCCTCTAAAAGAATACAATCACTGAAAGAGAAATAAACATGTTTACTTCGGATAAATCCCTTCACCTTCCGCGGCCGTGTTGTCCTGCATGCGATTAGCTAATGATTGTCTATTAAAGCTCTAGTTTTGTGGAGCTCGGGTAGCTCAGTCGGTTAGAGGGTCCGATGCATGTCAGCAAGGTGATTCGGTCGGTTGTCGCTAGCCAAACAGGAGATGTTGTCTCCTCCAAGGCACCTGGTCTCACTTCTGAATTTCTGGGGTACGTGAATGTTCACTGTGGTACATTGTACACCAGTTACTATTTTTATTCACAAATGTGTGAATCTGAAATGTGGAAATGAACTCTGTATTCTCGTAATTCTTGGGATGGAAATTCAGCGTTTGTACTCGGTTGTCATATAATGACAACAGACATTTATTTATTTTATTTATTTCATTTTCTTCTCGAAACTATTCTGGAAAATAGAAATAGAAATGAAAACATGCATACATAATCAGTAACACTTGCTGTAAGAATTAATATGCATCACCACTAACAAGTAGAAGTGGTAAACAAAACGTGTATCGATCGTAATTACAAAAAATCTTCTAGAAATTATTTTCGCCTTCACGATTACTGCAAAAAAAGGGTAGTACAGAAATTGAAATATTAAAATGTGGAGCCTAAAAACCTTAAACGAAATAAAGGATCATCTAAGGTCCACAAATTTCGATCAAATTCACTTTCACTCGTCATCGTCATCTCTGTTGTACTGTAATGTAAAATACGAAAATAAATGGTGTCACATGACTATGGTATTAACAGCAATGTACCACAGAGGACATTCACGGACCCGTGGAATACAGAGGTGAGACCAGGTGCCCCGGAGGAGTGAGCGTCACCTATTTGGCTAGCCACTCAGGCCGTAAATGCCCTTAGGTACAGGCGAAACAAATATAAGTAAAACCTGTGACATGTGTACATCTTCTGCAATGTTTGACAAGAGGGAGAAAGAAAAGTTACTTACTCAGCTATATTGACAGAAGTGACCACGGAAATAGACAGTATACAGTGTAATGATATAAGAACACAAAAGGACATCACAAAAACATTCGATTATAGTGCAGTTGTGATACTGACTTAGGACGGTCATTTAATACGACAGTATTCAATCAGTTGGTGTAGATAACTAGTTAAAAGGTCACAGAAGCGACAGATATGCAGTAATATCTCTGTGAAGAACACTGCTTGGATCCTGATGGACTTTGCTGAATACTTGCTTTGCATCGTACTGTCAAATATTTTGTTGCACTATGTATATCACTATTTAGTATAATGCATTGTCTTTCAATTCGGACATCAAATCACGGATTATGGCCATTGTGTTTATACGAACAGCAACTATTAAAAATAGTAGCGAGGGGGGGGGGGATAAAAGTTTCGCAAGTTTAATATCCTGTATGAACGTCATTTGCACCGATGCATTTTTTCACACCTCTGATGCATTGAACAAATTGGGTTATGCAGAAATGTCTGGGGAATGTTTCATCGTAAGTACAATAAAAGCCAGGCAAAGCGTCGAACGTGGCTCGGAAGTTTGGCTCTATACGTAGACGGTGTTCCATTTTATCCTAAACATTTTCTATAGGCGATAAATGCGGTGACATCGCTGGCCATTGTAGCATTCAGGTTTAGCTGTTGAAGGTCACTAACAAGGCGTGCGATGTACCATTGTGTGTTATCCTGCTTAAGAATGACGTTACGCTGATTGTTGTAATTGAATGGAATGACGCTATGACGTACAATTTCATCACGGTAACGTACACCGTTTAAATTGCCCCCCCCCCCCCCCCCCCTACACACACACAACCACCATTACCAAAGAGGTCCTTCCATGTGTTGTAATGCAACTCCAGACCATAAGGTTCCCTCCGCCGAATTGGCAGCGGTGAATAACGCATGCGTCAATTTAACATTCTTCGGTACGATGGTAAGCCCGAACACGACCGTCACTGCTGTCCAGATGAAATCTTTGCGTTCAAGATCCTAAATATAGGTAACTGTCCAGGGGCCAGATGTGCCAAACTTTCACCACTGGTTAAGTTTTTCAATGGTTAAATTTCATCCGATTATGTCTTTGAACTGAGAAGACTTTAAGCCATAGTCTGTATACTGATTTCTGGCATATGAAACAAGTTTTAAGCTTTATACAGGTATCGTATAATTTAAATTAATTGTCTCGCAAATTTTGACCACTGGTTAGCTTAATCAGTGGTTAAAGTTTCGAACAACTGGCCCCAGGATACATTTCCATAAATGCTGTGATGTATTAGAAGAAGTGTTACAAACATACCGTGAACGTTGGTGTAAAAATGAAAAAGTAAAATTTCATGCTCTTAATGTAAAGGTGATGGATAAATCCAAACCATAAGCCCCAAAATCATGAAACCAGAGGACATACAAAATCAGTGAAAATGAAAATGAAGTGGAAAACAACAAAATATGTCTACTTGAAGAGCATATGTGAACCCCTATGATGGAGTGAGATCAGGTGCCCGAGGAGAGTGAGCATCTCCTGCTTGCTAGCAACACCCGTCACATATACCCAGTAGAAAGTGTCAAATCGTGTAAATTCCATATATATTTATATATGGAGCTGTCAAAGTAGGTAACCTTCTAGTATAGAAGGTGTCAAATCTGTGTAAAATGCTCGGAATCGGTCTCAGTCCAAAATATCCTCTAAAAGTCTGGATATCATATGGAGTAATAAGAGTCTAGTAACGACTATAAAACTTTCTCAGTGACGTTGCTAGTCTAGCACATATATAGCCCTGGTTGAGTAGCTTATCTGAAAGTCGCGTAACCCTCAGAACAAAGTCATTGTAATTTGAACATGATTGGAAATGAGATTCTAGAATTATCGACATCTGTATTAGGACGCCTTTTTGCTACTTTTAATTTACCGCGCACTCTGAAATAAAATTTAAACATGTTTGTCGTAAATCGTAAGTAAAATCTAGAGTTTTACTTATAGTAAGTTTATTAGCAAAGTTTGAATTAAAATACAAAAACCCTATAAACCACAGATATCTTACATAATTAATTTTTTATCTTTCACATTATTTCATTACGACTATCATCGTTTCGAAGAACGCATCTTAACCGTCTGGGGCATGCATTTGTTCATTCTCTACCCAAAGTTATCGCTCCTTACTATCGCTTATATCTCTGTCAACGCGTGAGAAATAGTTCCGTGTCACATGGAAAATCATAGAAAATTAAAGGATCATAAAGCTTTCAATTGCCTAGCTGTTATTTTGAACGAACTATCACATTCTTTATAAGTCTCATCTACACTCTACAATGAATTCCATGGTGGCTTCAGCGCTTCAGAAGTCGGGGTAGAGAATGGCATTTGTTTACAAATTGGCAAACACTTCAAAGGCCGATTTGTAAGGAAAGGCATCAAGAAACAGTACGAATCCAATAGAAACCTTTCCGAGTGCCTGAGCATCCGTATGCAATATCTGACCGGGCAAATATCTCTCATATTGTAGAAGTATTGTAGTGTTAGACAAAGGTAGCAATCCACTGACATTGACCAACACTAATAGTTGGAGAGAAGAAAGAAAGCGAGTTGAGCTGGGAGTGTTGGAAGACGCGCTGACCACATGCAATTTTTCTGGGATCCCCTTATAGCTAACATTACATCTATCAACACCTACTGCTTAGCTGCAATATTGAAAGTGAGATTTGAGAAAATACCATCACCTATTGCTTTGCCTACATTGTATAAAACCATATATATGTGGCATCTTGAACACAAAAGAGCATATACATGTTTTCATATACTCAATGAAGAGTCACTTTCCATAATTTATTATTTCATATACAGTTTGATTATGTTCAATCTTCGATAGCTAGATAATGCCCGACAGCTTTTTATTTATTTCACAATTTATTTCATAACTATCTTGAGAAATGTTTTAAACAAGAAAGGTCAGAATTGATATCATACAGTGCAGAAATTCACTGCAGACCAACAAAATGTTGTGGAATCAGGTTAGTGTAGCGGGTTTAAGACTTTGCAGTGAGTTAAACGGTGAATTAGTGTCGGCATGGGTTCGGTGATTTTGATATTTTCCAACATGCATTGCCTATGTAACAGACAGAAGAAAAAGATGTGGCCGGACCCGAGAATCGAACTCAGGACCTTCCGCTATCAAGATGGATGCTCTCACCATTGAGCTATTCGGGCTGATACCCATCGGTCCCACTCCTCCCCTGCCAGAGGTTTCCTTGGAAATCAAAACACACAATAACCCAAGGATCGTACTCTCACAATGCACATGCAACTCATGAGGGCAACGACACCAAATGTGACAGGCAGACAAAAATTCCAATGTAAACGAGAAATCTTTACATTAGCGAAATGAAATAAAAATTCATAATTTTACAGCAGTCAATCTTTATTTATGAATTGGTCAAATAACTTCATCTTATCACAGCCGCTGATGCATTGAGATAGTAGTCCCTCTCTCCCTACGTCACATCAGGCAATCACGACTCTCGTTAAATACTCTTCTGTGACCTATAAAGGCATTTAACTACTTTATCAAACTAGAAAATTCCCTGTCAAACAAAAGTGCGTTCTTATGAAGTGAGATCAGATGCCGAGGGAGAATGTTAAAATTGTATCTTTCATTTGAACCGTGATTGAATTCAAGAGTTTAATATTTATACTCACGTTAAGTATAAGTTAATGCATTAAAAATATTTCTTATTTGTCACCAAATGTCAATACACCCGAGACTTGTCACTTTCTGGATGCCTGTCAATCTAAACATCAATGTTTTATGCAATAGTACAATCCAAATGGAACTGAATTTTTCCACGAAATACAGTAGGGTCTTATTCATGCAGGTATACATCGTTCCATGATTGAGATGAAAACTTGATTACACTTCGTAAGTGAATCACGCTGCATCAGAAATAACTGTTAAATCGCCATTTGTAGGTTATTGTGTGCCAGTAAACAGTAGAACTTTAATAAATAGACTTAACTGGCGACATTATTTCAGTCCGAATTTTTACCTTCCCGACTCTAATATTTACCGGAAAAATCCGACAGTCTAGTGACTTTCAGATTGACTGCACTTAATTGTAAGTGAACTGAGTAAATTATTCCAATTTAAAATTAATTCCACTGCGATTTTGTAACTTTAAAGCCTTATTGTTTTCATAGCCAGTATTTAATTTTAAACTTCAATCATTTTTACAGTGACCAGAGAAAACTTAGCAGCTCTGTTTGCATGATAAAGATATAGTACATGAATATATTTCACAGGTTACTTGTTTTTTGCAGAGTACTGTTCTATGATAGGAAAAGAAACAGGAAAGATTATAGGATATGAACTCAGATGTAAAACTTGCAGAGTTCGTCATCAAGCAAAGTTTTCGTGCACAGTTGTTCAGCCCCATGACTGAAGAAGATAGAAGAAACTCAGCTCAGCAAAGTCTATGGAACAAGACATGGTAAAGAGCATCATTCTCAAAAATATAGAAAAAGGGTCGAAAAAACAGTTATTATTGGTAACGATGATACTTCAACGATATCACTTCTCCATTCAGCAGTTGACAACTCTATACTCAAATTTTCAGACAGAAATCATGTGAAGAATGTAAAGATGATGGATAAATCCAAACCATAAGTCCAAAAATCATGAACCAGAGGACATACAAAATCAGTGAAAATAAAAACCAAGTGGAAAATAACAAAATATACCTAGAAAACAGCATAGAAATTCATCTGTAGAAGTAATAAGATATGTACAAAATGCCTGAATTATATGTTCGTCCAAAATAATGGAAATCTTGATGGTATAGAAAAAAAGGATTACGATTATTGAGCAAGCATCAAATTGGAGATCATGGTGATTGTGACAAAAACTGGTGCAGATTTATTGAAAATCCTATGAGTCGATATAAGCCACTTCCTTTTTTGAAAACCATTAAAGTTTCATTCTTTACAACAGGATCTGAACAATTTATTTTCTAAATTTATAAGTCATTAATCAAAGCTGGCATTTTAGGTAGTACCGAAAGTAATGAGATTTTTAATAAGACTGTTGCATCCAAAGCTCCAAAATCTCATCATTACTGCGGATCTGCTAGTCTAGATTATAGTGTTGCTGCCAGTATGTCTCAAAAGAATATTAGTCAAAGATAATTGTTAGATGTAAGTATGATTAGTACGATTAAATATATAATATCATATATGCTTTTTATACCCCCAAAAACAAAGTTTTTGAAAATATTGGAATCAGGTTGTCCGTCTGTCTGTTCGTCTGTAGATGCAATGCTATGTGTGCTCTATAGTGTTATCCTTTTCACCTAAAGTCAAGATACCATATATACCGACACTCCATGGAATGGGAATGATCCCCATTGATTTTAGGGTTAAAGTCAAATGTACTGGACAACAGTATATGTAAATGGTTTCTACGCTCTCTATCTCCCTTATATATTGAACCTTTGCCTGACACCTGGTGTGTTTGTGACAAGTCCTTCAACAAAGGCCTCTCCACTTGGGTCAACATCATCACTGCGCGCACATCTCTCACGAAAGGCAACTGCACAAATTCATCCTACCCAAAGCTTCCCTTTCTCACCGAGTTTTTTTTTTTCACGCCATTGACCTGATCTCCACAAGGTCAATGCCATATTCAAAGAATCATTCTGCAGGCAGGGGTATTTGTGTCTGCCCCATGACGACAGAACAATTCTTGTTTAATCTGTCTGTATGGGACCCATATCTCTTAATTGGTAGTTGATCTGGGTCAATTGGTTCGTGTAAATTTATATTAATTAAACTATCTTTTATAATTAATACATTTTAAACCCCCTCTCCCATTTTAATGAAGGTTTCGGGCATGTCATTTATACAATGCATAAATTCAATTCCTTCCATACATCAACAAAAGAGTTGGACATTCTCCCGGAACATTCACCAAAACATATGTATCAAAACTTAAGGATATTCAGGCCCGAAAAAGGAAAGGTTTATCAATAACCAGAAAAGCAAAACTACGAAGACACACAGGTAATCATAAATCTGCAACCACAGTTAATAGTTCCTTTATTATTATTATTTATAGTCCGTAGACAAAAACTTTAACCTTGATTAAAACATTAGAGACAGGGCTTAAATATTTCACATGTGTATTGTTTATGTCAAGACCTTTTAGTGGATACCATAGCTCTTGATCTTGTGACCTTGACCTTGAAGTTTCATATTCTTTTATAAAAAACTTCAATCTTAGTCATACCTCATGAACAATAACAGATAGTGTGTATTTCTTGTGATAAGACCATTCATTGCATATCAAAATTACTTTCATCTTGACCTTGACCTAGTAGACAGACCTTCTTACAAAATTTGGTTGCCACTGGGGATCTCTGTTGTCTTCTGACAACTTTTGAGTTTTAAGATGGATTAAGACAAAAACTTTTTTATTGGTGCAGGAAAGTTTATATTTGAGATAAGAGTAATCTACCGATGAATATTTTTCATTCAGATCTCAAAATACAGTCCCCGAAGGTACTCGGGAAGGACTTACTCCACTGCAATATCCCTGGAAAGTAATACAGAGAGAGATTCAGCGGGCAATCCCTCATCTCTTCTCCTGTTTTGGAGCACTTACCGAAGGACTTCCTTGAACCACAAAGCTTTGTTTACTTCGTACTAGAAACACTTGTTTTTAATAGTGCATAATGGTTTATTATTCTAATAAATAAAATGTTCCATTTAATTCCGTTACTAGTTGTACTGCAATGTTTTATATTTCATAGTCATATGGATTCTATTAACAAAACGAAATACAGTACTCTGAGGCGTAAAATTTCTGGATCAGTTAGATCGAATTGTCTTTGTAGGGTATAACATAAAATCATATAAATGTTCAATCTTTTTAGATGCTCTGCAGGCCACTGACAAAATTCCAACAAAAAGTGACAGGTTTTTGTTGGTATTTTAAAGCTCACGTGACCTTTGAAACCAGGACTTCCGTCACATAGTAAGCAGAATGTAGTATCTAGATTCATTGACAAGACATCTTCAGCACATGATGCAAGAGAGGATGTTTTGTCTGTGATGGATCTTGTTGAGCATTTTTGTGATGAAAGTATGAAGAGTGCTATAGACTCACTTGATTATTCACGAATAATTTTAAAGGAAACTCTACCTACAGTCTTTTTTGAACATGAAATTAATCAGCAATGCCATGGCTAGAAAAATAGCTGTTAGTGATCTTAATCTGTGTCACCTATTTCTTGCATATAAGAGACAAGGTAGAGATGGAATTCATGGCATATTTACAGAGAGATGTAATAATAAACCACAAACCAAAAAAAGTGGGAAGATTATAGACTCCGTTTCACAATACTTTGAACCATTGCAGAATAAACATACGGATGAGAAAACAGAAGACATCTGACAAAGCTATATGACACAAATCACCAAGGACCTGCACACAAAAATGACAAAAGCAGAATATACACGGAACGACATTACAAAAATATGCGATGGTGCTGCGGTTACGATACCGACTTAAGACGGTAAATTGAAGTAACAAACGTCGCTCAATTGGTGTGGTTTAGCGGTTTACGGGCGCCCACCTTCCCACTCACCGCAAAAGCAGCACAATCAAAGGACACATTTAAAAACATGAGTGTAATTAAGTATATTCCAACATGATGTTTTTGCCTTGACTTTGACTTGTAGGCATGAAGTGCTTATGATATCTTACAACTTCAAGTGATGTTGTGTTTTGTCTGGTGATGCATATGAAGTACAATTCTTTTGCTGCTGGTTTTTTGGGGGTTTTTTATCACCTCAAATGAGCTTTCTGATCACCAGTTGTTCGTCCATCTGTGTGGAAATATTTCATATTAAGTGGTATCGCGCTGGACTCCTAATCGGTAGGCTGGGGTTCGATTCCCGCTCTTGCCATGCCGGTGCCCTGCCTTTCAGACGAGACAGTAAAAACCGAGGCCCCGTGTCGTGGTATGCATGGCACGTTAAAGATCCCTCATTGCTTCGGGTGGGTCCATTGCAAAGGTCAAAATTTGTATGACCTGCATCAGGCACATGCCATCACCATATACGAGAAATATTCGTGGTGTGTCGTTAAACAAAAATCAGTCAATCAATCAAATTCTTATGCAGAACTGCTCGAATGATTTTGATGAAACTTGGTATACATGAAGTATTATAGGTCCTCCAAAAAGTTTATTCATTTTGTCCAAAGGCGAGGCCTTCATTACTAAAAATAGGTCGCAGAAGGTACCCATCTTTGAAAACCTTTTTCTTCCGAGCCACAGGATGGATAATAAAAGTCATGACATCTAAGTGATCTAGCAGTATGTATGTTAGAAGTTTGTCCATTTCCTTGAAATATCTCATAAATAATTTATGAATATTTTTCCTATGGTTGATTTGTGCTGCACTGAAATGCTTATTTTAGCTACAATATAGTATTATTCTTTTGAGAGAATTTTAACAAAAAATATTCTTGGATTTTTCATGAATTTCTATACATTCCATAAAAGGTAGTGTGGCAGGAATTTTTATATGCAATGTTTTCTATGTGTAATGGTAGACATATGGGATCACTGGGGTCTCTTTCCTTTAAAAATGGCAAATTATCTTACAGAAATTTGAAGTCTCCACTGTTAAACTAGGTAATTTTGTGTTTCTTGTGTCCAGAAAATTCATTGACACATTTGCAGAGAATCCAAGGGTCATATATGACCCGTCCCTTTCATAAATGGTCTAAAATCTTAAAAATGTTAAGACGCCAACCATAATTCGAAACATTTTTTTCATTCACCTCAATAATATTCATTCACATTAAAAGATCAAAGGAGTTTAAAAATACTTTTCTGCTTCTTTCTTTGGGCAGCTACCTGCTCAGGAAACGATGTGACCCATAAGCCCCTTTTTCACTTTTTTGGTCTCTGATAGATTTGTCTACATGTGCAATATGTCAGTTTAATGTAGGTCGTCAATATGATAGAATTCATCATGAGAAAGTGACATGGTTTTCAGTTGAGTGATATCTGCTCCTTGGGTCTCTTTTCTTATCTTGTGAAACTGATATACCATGGTCACTTCTGTTAGTGTCACGCCTTACTATTATCCTTAAGAATATAGTATGACAGATTGAAATTCTGTTATCTAGCGTATTGAAGAAATGTCAAACAGCATTTTACTATTCACGTTTCCGTACACATTTAGATTTTATGCCCCCCACCACATATGGCGGGGGACATAAAGTATTGTACCTCACAAACATTGTGTCCTTCTGTCATTCCGTCATGATACATTTTGTCTTTACAACTCCTCCTAAAAACTTTGGAGAATTTTACTGAGACTTAGTACAAAGTTCACAATATGTAGATATGCATATTGTAAGGGGAATGCTGTCCAAAACGTTCTACAGGTGTGCCCTTGAACGTAGAGTTTTATGCAAATATAGTAAATTCCCCTTGTCTTCACAACTATTCCTCTGCCCTAAGGAAGATTTCAATTAAACAAAAATCACGGTATGGAGAGGTACATATTTTAAGATGAACCATGTCCTAAAATGTTTACAGGAGTTATGGCCCTTGGACTATATGTGCTGTTCAAAAAATGTGATTTTAAAAATGTTGCTGCCAGCAGGGGGCATTCGTGGCTTAGCAATACATCTGGTTCCTTTTTTCCAAGGAATTGTCACTGTAACAAAATTTTAAATATGTAAGAATAGATTAATACATTTTTTCCTTGGAACCAAAACATTCAAATGAACAAATGATTTTTTCCCGAGAATGTAAACTTTTATTTTATTTGAAAATGTTTTGTATAATGATTTGGGACAATTTTAAGGGTTACCTGCCCATTGGGGAAATTATACCTTTTACATATCCACTCAAAAATCTAACTCTTCATTTTAATAAGTAAGTGTGCTTCAAATGTTTGACTTATTTACATATAGACCAATAAATATATGATGGATTTCAACCTGTCATGGTTTCTTTATCAAGTTGTTAAAATGATATTGACGACTATTATTTTGTATTTCATTGATCCGCTTTGTATTTATATATGAAGGATACATCTGAAAAACAAAATATTAATATTTTGGTTGTCAAAGCTTTATTTTCAACCTACTACATGTATATATAATTTTATTTTAATTGGTAGGGAGTTTATAGATTTAAGTACATTAACTTTATGCCCTGTGAGCTCTTAGTGTCAGTCAGTTTGTCTGTGGAAAACATTGGATATTTGATATATTAACTTTTAAGTTGGTTATGTGATAGGATATTCATAACTCACATCTGCATTCAATATGGCCAGACTGTTCTGTTGTTACTATTTTTATTTTACCTTGTGACCTTGCCCTTGGCTTTTAATCTACTTTTATAGGATTTAACAGATTTTACTAACAAGCCGGCTCACTGAGAGGCATTCATGTTTTTAATACACGTTTAATAAATATTTTGACAAGTTATAATATAGAGTTGATATTTTTTCTTAACCATTTTTATAGCAAAATTAATCCGGCGTGGCCTAGTGGTATCGCGCTGGCCTCATGATCGGTAGGCCAGGGTTCGAGTCCCGCTCTGCTCATGCAGGTGGCATGTCTTTCGGATGAGAAAGTAAAACCCGAGGCCACGTGTCATAGTATGCATGGCACGTTAAAGATCCCTCACTGCTTCGGGTGGGTCCGTTGCAAAGGTCGAAATATTCATGGTGTGACGTTAAACAAAAATCAATCAATCAATTTATAGAAAACCTGTTTGAAAATTATTGGTATATGAACAGAAATTAAACCAAAGGTGAAAATAATGGTAACTTTTTTTTAAACTGGGTGATAAGAGAACATTCCTGCTAATATATTTACGGGTACGAGTAGCACACTATGACAATTTTTTCAATTGGAGGGTTTGACCCAGGTGCAATTAAAATCCAAAAAAATCTTCGGAGAATATCGAAAGACATGAACTCTATATCCCCAATACAATAAGGAAAATAAATAGATAAATAAAAATAGAGCGCACAATACGTTACATACCGAAATACTCTTCTGGTAGCCTATGTCGAACAGAATATTTATTTAGAAAGAATATAAAGTAAATCATAGCAGACACATTCTAATGTTTTAACGAAGCAAAAGGCGAAGATAAGCGTTATTTTGCGATAGTGGTATCAAATATAAAGTTCCATTGTAGAAGTTCTTAACACCGGGCGTGTGTAAATTATATGTAATAAGAGAGATAACTTCGATATAAATTATCAGACAGTACTCAATTTTATTTTACACTTTCCAGGATTATTTCCCATACACATTATAGTCCCGCAGTGATAAAGTTGCACATAAAACACGAATCTATATATTTATATGAAAGGGGTGTTAGGATATACTAGATAAGTGTTATTTTTATAGATTGGCGAAACAACAGTTAACACATGTTAACTCGAATGCAAGATTATATCGCTATTGGGCTATAAGAATAAGTGTTTAATGGTTGAAGTACCGGATTCCTCGAATGAAATGTTTTACATACATATACAATAATGGGCTCTCCCATTTAATGTAGATATAAATTTCTTGGCATATCTATGATTTTTCGAGTTCTCATAATAATACCGATGTTGTCACCCATTAACGCGTTTGTCAAGCCAAGAACGAGACAGTTACTCCTCTTTGGCTACTGGTGTCACTTGTAGCGTTTGTCGAGACGTGAATATCCTACATGCCACGTTGGTGTCTGTGTCACAACTATTTGATTTTATCCGTTAACAATTGAAACGCAAAAGAAACAAAAGAGTGGCAAGTTTAAAATTTTAATCGAATTTTCACTGTGAAATGTTTTCAATTAAAGAAAGTTTCATGTATGAATATTGGCGTGGGCTGACAAAATGGTAGGAAAGTCCTATGTTAATCCAAAGGTCAGATATATCTACAAAAGAAGAAAATAATTCTAATACCCCATAATTGTTGTGAATTTACATACCACATAACGTGTATTGAAACTGTACGAAACATACATGTAACAGAATTTAAAATAGTATGTCAGAAATCCATTCTATTAATTCATAAATCTCTATAATCAATTTCACATATAATGAGATAATGTAGAAAATACAGCAAATAAAAACACATAATTCTCGTTTTCGTAAACACCTGTAACTATGCTCAAGATTTGGCAATCATCACAAAAACGATGTTATAATTACCAGTTCAGATTAAACAAGAATAATCTACGTGTCTTGAAAGATGAAGAAAATCTTGTAATAGATAGATGAACAGACACAAATTGAAATGAATGGAAATTTATGCTTGAATTTGATAAAATATTCGGGGTAGGGAGGGGATAATGTGCTAGTTACTTAAATATTAAATAGTGCACTCTTAAGTAAGAGAATGGTACGGGTTTGATGACGGTATGTACTTACAGTATCACAGAACATAATGTTGTAACTTGTACGCTTAAGTGAGACTCCTACAGATTACGGTATTTGTCCCCCTTTAAACGAGGAGAGCGGGCTTGGATTTTGCTTATGTCGGTTTTTTTTTTTTTCTTCAATTTTATTCCATGATACTATCCGTTTTGATGTTTCTATGACTTCCCAACTAGAGTTATCTTTCGATGCATTTTTTGTCAAAGCCATAAATTAATAATTTAAAACCATTGATTCTGTTGGACATGAAATCTTATCAATGCACATATGGTGTTCTCCAATATTAAAATAAGAAGTAATGGATGGTTCACGAATTCAGGATGCAATTCAGTATTCAATATTTGAAAAAAGAACATTGTCAAAAAGTTTTAAAAAGGTATATAATGTATATATATATATATATATATATATATATATATATATATATATATATATATATATATATATATATATATATATATATATATATATATATATATATATATATATATTTTAAAAGTTAAATTGACGCCAGAGGTATGTCGCTTGCTGTCTAAATGACCAGAAGTGTATCATCTTGACTTTGAGGGCGATCTTACCCATCAATGAGTGTTGATTTACATCTTCTTCCCTGTAATTGTTTGATGAATGTATGGTGCAGATTAAGTAAGTTATTGCCATAAATGTGTAAGTGTGACAAAGAGACTTCACAATGGCTTTGCAAAAATAACCCTATATTATAACCCAATATTTCAAAACATCTATTTGCAATTCGAAGTTAATACCTTGTAGGCATTGGAATAAAAATAGATAACTTTATACATATATAAAGAAATAATAATAATAATAATAATAAAAAAAAGAAAGATAATTACATGTGGGCACTAGTGCTGAAAACCATCACAAAGGGCCCTGTAAGTATTTATAATGAAGAAAGGATTATCAGAAAAATTCTTTCTAAACGGGATTGGCAGACGGACGGAAAGTTGAACAGGCAAACAATGGCAGTATGTAACTTCAATCATCCACATGGAGACAGTGCGGAATATAAAAACCGCACTGGGCTGGAAATGACTCTTTTTTGTGTCCAGTTGAGGTCAATATGTCACGTTTATGGTTTAATGGAAAAATACATGTTAATTCACAGTCTATTTCTACAAGAAATTCTCACAAACGTTTGGAACGAGCGAGAGGAGTACAGTCACATCGCTTTATATTCCTCGCTTTATATTACGGAGTCACGTACGATGGTTAATGGGTTGTCTTCCGAAGATCGGATAGTGGTCGTAGATTTATGGTCTAGTGAAATTGATTTTAAAAAGTTATCGATGACCTTCCCATGTCTAAGGCGCACGGAATCTTTCGATGGCTTTTCTCAGATCTCTAAATGATTTGAAATTGAAAACATCGGTGTCTTTTGTACAACCCAACGGAAGAAAATAGCTCTACGTTTGTTTCTTTATATCTTTTTTATTGCCAGCCGAAGGTAATTTCACTTATATGGTGACAGTATGCCAGATGTTTTGCAAATGAATTACGTGAAGACTGTAGGGGTTTTAAACTGACTCATTAGAAATTCAGGATACTAACTAGACATCGGGCTGACTCGAACATGACCGAGCACTTAACCGTTTAATCAACGCCGAGTTAACCGGTTTATTACCTATGTCTTGATGCACTGTAAAATTTGCCTATCGTCAAGATATTTGGGGTTGGTTTCGTTTACTGCAGCATACAATTTTCATCGTTTGTAAAAAAAAAAAAGTGCATATTGAAGACTTTTTATTGTATATATGACCTCATAAACGAATGTTTTGTGGAAAAGCGAATTCCAATTACATCAGATTCTTCTCAACCTGATGTACATATGTTCTAGAGCCGGCGTCGTTAAGTATAATTGGAAAATCGGCCTCGTTAAATTAAATTGGAAACATGTATGTATTCACCTTAATGATATTTTTGATCATATTTAGAACAAAAAGAAAATCTCATCAACTAAAAAGTGTTTCCGATTTTCTGTGCTTTAAATGTTTGGTTATTCACACGAATTTTGGAATTTCTTTGCTCTTACAATATTTTACAGGTTCGGAGGGTGTTGCCATCAGTGAGGAGACATTTTTGACCGTAGTGCGCATATGGTGCACTAGACTATTATAACTATATATCTTTATTATTAGTCAGAAAACCTTCTAGATAACAGGGCTGGACCGGTTTTGACAAAAGAAGAAATGAGAGACAATAGGTTTTACTATTATTGTATTTTTTGTTTGGATACATATTGGTCTGATTTGAACACACATTCACTGGTTTCATCCCAACAGTAAAGCTTCCATTGAATTACACATATCATATGTTTACTGAGTTCCATTCATACCCTTTATTAATTAAGAAAAAAAAGTACGCGACAATTCATAAGATATGATATGCGATAATACAGTCATTTTATTTAAGTGCCCTAACATAGTACCTAGAGATGGATTACTGGTTTTCTCGCTGTATGTGTATATAGTTCTTCGTCGATTTATCACTTATTGCTTGCACTTTCAGCTATTCAAACTTATTTATGTAGATTACTCTACTCCATCAAGAAAATAATTATGAATATTTTACAACATGCACTGCATTTGTCTTGTTTATCATGAGTTATTTCAACCGCAAATTATAAGTCTGCAGCATTGATAGTTATAGATCACATCCATGATGAATGATACATGGTTTTGTGTTCATTTTGTATCTTCTATTTTATATGCTCTTAGTTTCAGTGGACCCCGACACTCCGTTTCCCCGTTCTATTTTGATTCTTTCATAATGTACGAATTTAGTAAAATATGACCGTAGCACAATGTTATTTGACGTCCTCTTTTATTGTTTTTCATTATATACATGTGTGGTTTAGTTTAAGTGGGAGAGACGAGTATCCGGTGCAACATCGACGAGTTAAGGTCGAGACTCGAACCCGGGACCTCACGCTCAAAGGCCAAGCACTTAATGTATTGATCTATGCTGACTCAATATTCCCCTTTCACTAATAGCAATTGCCTTTAATGGTTTTCTTTTTCCACAGTTTCCCTTTTAGCAATAGTGCGTTGCTATCGTTCATTGTTTTGAACCTTCAATTTACGATATATTTTATGGCCATGAACCCTTTTTTTTTTTTTTTTTTTTTTAATTCATTTCATTTACGAAATAATAGGGTATCATTAAATCTGGGTTATATTTCCCTTGCGGGTATGTACGTGTACGATACCTCTGACTGAGGCTTTCAGACAGAGGCATAATTAAATTCCATTAAGTTTTCTGTACAGCAAAGCTGATCAAAACTATAAAATCAATCTCTGGGTAAAGTTTGTGTAATGTAGGCGTATACATATATGTGTATTTCAAAGTTATTAAAATTTGTCATTTTTGGCATGACTCAGATAAGTACAGACATTCTCTATCAAGGAAGGTTTAACGCCATCCAAAACTTTATCATACGTTTATTATATATATAATTGTGTTGATGACGTCATGTTTCAGGGTTTCTCCATCCACTTCTTGGTTGTAAATGTTAAGGTTATTTCAACCAATTTGAAACAGCTGCGCCTATTATTTGGCATCTCTGCGAATGGGAATGGTCGTCCAGGAATTCTTACAACTGCAATGTCACCTAACAACAACTCAGGTTATTCAAGACGAGTGTGATGTCTCTTTTCCGTAATTTTGAGTAAAATTTCCGTTTAACATCTGGTCGGTAAAGACCGTTGAGATAATAACCATATAGCTAAGTCAGATTATTATTGCGTTGATAAGAATCTATGAGAGGATGAGTGAATTTTTAATCTGATATATATATAACACTTTGAAAGATGTGAAAATTATAATGCATATTTAGTTCATTCAAAACGCGTTCTATATAAAGGGTAAATTTGTTTATTCCCTTTGTCACATTAAATTTATTATATGTCATTTATGTTATGTATGTACTATTTTTCTAATTAATCCAACGTTCGTATGTACCAGTGTTATCCCTCATTTCTGTTCACCTTGTATTTATTTGATCCTCCTTAAAGAGCATCGCTTCAATTCACCGTGTAGTTTTCAAACCCTTTTTGTATTTCTTAAGTTTACTTGCATGTGGTCCGTGCTTTGAACACTTTAGTTGGAAGGTTGAACATTTCTCTTTTCCAGTATTCTTGGCTATTTTGCCATGTGGCTTCATACTTAAATCAAACCGGCGTGGCCTAGTGGTATCGCGCTGGACTCCTGATCGGGAGGCCGGGTTCGATTCCCGCTCTGGTCATGCCGGTATCCTGTCTTTCGGATGAGACAGTAAAAACCGAGGCCCCGTGTCGTGGTATGCATGGCACGTTAAAGAACCCTCACTGCTTTGGGTGGGTTCGTTGCAAAGGTCAAAATTTGTATGTCCCGCATCAGGCAGATGCCGTAACCATATACGTGACATATTCGTGGTGTGACGCTAAACAAAAATCAATCAATCAATCAATCATGTTTAAATCTATTGCAGATACTGGGAACACCAAGCAATCTCATTAAAACTTCATCTATCATGCTCCTTAATTTTATCATGTTCTCTGTAGTAGATCTGAATACACCCCGTTACAGTTCATCTCAGATCGACCTTTGACACTGACCAATCACCAAAAGGAACTCCATGTGATTGTGTGTAAACAAATATGGCCACGCCCATATCTCACGGCAGCACACTTCGAAAAACCTATTTGTATGGCAATTTGTACATAGTTTGTGGGTTCAAATTTGAATCATTATAGATATCGTTGGAAAAAAAAAACTGACCAGTTTTGCACAGCAGACGCTGACGTGTCAAGGTTCGATCTGGGATGAGCTGCTACGGAGTGTATGGAGATCTACCACAGTGAACATGATAATACCTAGGAACGTGATAGATCGATTTTTAATGAGATTAAAGACATAGGTAAGTTATATCATTATAAGTTTGCCAAAGGAGAGTGCCCTTTGAGGCATTTGTCGCCCCAACGTGAATCCATTTCTCGGCGGATCTGGCCGAAGAGCAACAATGTTTGTAAGGGGCCTTTCCTACTTCTTCCATACCAAGGTTGATCAAAAACCCTCCTGCATTTCTGAAGAAGTCAAAAATATGAAATTTTTTCGGACGAAGAACTTTGCACAATGACAATAACTCATTTGAGGCATTAACCAAAATCTTCGGACTTCATCGCAGACCATGGATACCTTATCGTCATATCACCAATGCAATAAAAGAGAGAAAAAAAAAAAAAAAAAAAACCAGTCCGCATAGTAGGTCACATACCAAAACAACAAATGTTTGGATGATCTATATCAAACATGTTTATTTTTTTCAGACAGAGCAAATAGTAGATGGCACTGCACATTAAAAACCGAAGGCATGCGCTGTTCTGTGTTAATGATATGAATAATTGAATTTAATTGAAGTAATTCCTAACCACTGGGAATCCAAATTATTTATAGGAGAGAAAACTTTTCAAATCTTCAAACTCCACTTTCTAAAACTTTATTTTGCATGTATGCTATCGTTCCACATTGATAAATTTGAATATAAAACACGAGTGTATATTTACACATGGAAAGTATAACAAGCTGTACTAGATATGTTATGTTTTCACAGTTTACACATGAGCAGTACGTGTTTACTGATGGATGTACGATAATGGACTGTACTTTTTGACGTAAGTATATCTTTTCTCGGCATACATATTATTTTCTTTTACCGTAATTGACACTCATTTACGGGTGTAGACAGCAAAAATTAGACGTTGTCTCTTCTTTGACTAGTGGTGTCAATGCTAGATTTGGTCGAATTTTAGACATCTTAAATGTTGACATTGCCACAATTATTTGATACTAATCACCTTTGTTTTGATTGATTCATAAAATTTCGGATATAGCTGAAGCGTATAAGAAACAAAGGAATGGCTGATTCACTACTTTAATCGAATATTCAATTTGAATTTGAAATTTGAAATCATTTTAATTGAAAGAAAATGTAATTTTTTAATAATGGCGTCAACTGGGAAAACGATACGGAAGTGCTGTGGTCGTCCAAAGGTCAGCTCTACAATGTAAGAATACTATTTTAATTCCGCATTGTTGATGTCAATTTGCATACTGCATTACGTGTACTAAAACTGAACCTTACATATACATACTTTAATATATAATCTTAGATCAGATATCGTTTCTTAAATTTATAAATCTATGGCAAGTGTTATATGCAATGGAATAAAATAATATCGAAAAAATAACACGAGCCCCCTTTTCAAAAAAAAAAAAGAAAAAAAAAAAAAAAAAGAACAACAACAACAACAACAACAACAACAACAACAACACCATATACAGAACTCTGATTTCCTTTATATGACTGTAACTGCGTTCAATATTTGTCACCCATGACGAAAACAAAGTTACCTGTACCTGATCATATTCAATTAGTATTAGCATTATCAACGTATTTTGTAAGATAATAGAGGAACATCTTGAGATGATAGATGAATAGACACACACGAACGAAATGGAAATTTACGTTTGAATCGATTAAAATATTTGGGAGACAATAAGTGCTAATTACTTAAATATTTTCAAAATGTTGCACTTTTAAGTAACAGAATGGTAAGGGTTTGATAACGGTCCTCGACCGTACAGTGTTAGAGAAGATAATCTTGTATCTTGTACTGTTACTTGAGACTCATGCAGATCAGGGTATTTATCGTCCTTTATATATAAAAACCGCACAGGGATCGAACCGACACTAAAGGCATTTTTATGTCCAGTTCAGGACAATATGGCACGTTGACTGTACATTCCTTGAACACTGACTTATTAACGAAAATGCATGTATATGCATACTCTGCTTGCAGTAGTGTATATTATCTGGAGAAAATTTGAAGAAAGTGTGGAAATGTAGGAACGAGCGAGAGGAGTACTGTCACATCGCTTTATATTCCTCACTTTATATGTCGGAGCCATTCTGATATCCGTCCGATTTCAAAACGCCTGCCTAGACTTATCAACTCGGTCTGCACGATGGTTGATAGTGGTAGTGGGTTTATGGTTTTGTGAAATTGATTTTGAAGAATTGGCGATGACCTTCCGATGTAAAAGGTAAACAGACGTATTGGTGCTTTTAAATCGGAAAAAATATAATTTTTGTGTACAAGGCATAGGAAGAAAATGACTCTTTTGTTTCTTTGTTCCTTTTTTATTTTCATCGCCGCGCCAATATAATTTCACTTATATTGACAGCATGACTGATGCTTTGCAAAAACGAAAATCTTTTACGTAACATGTAGAGGTTCTCGGTTTATTTAAAATTGTCTTATTAGAAAAAACAGGATAGTAGCTAGCCATCGGTATGACTCGAAGACGTTACCCTTTCGGTCTATGACCGAGCATTTTACCGTCTAGTCTACGCCGAATCAACCAGTGTATTACCTATGTAATTGAGCTCAATGCAAATTTTGCCTATTGTAATGATGGTTAGGGTTGCTTTTGTTACTGTAACATTAAAAAAAATCATCGTTGGTAGAAGAACGTGCTTATTAAAGATATACAATTGCAAAAGTTATGAACCAGTTCGTATGGGTTCGTCATTCGTCGGTTGTTTGTTATACCTCAAATGACGTTAATATTGTAAAATGGTTTGTGGAACAACAAATTCGAATTACCTCAGATAGAACTCACCCCCTGTCCAGCGTATACGTTTTAGATTCGACCTCGTGTAGTTCAGTTGGAAACTTGTATGTTTTCAACTTACTGATATATTATCATTTTTACCACGAAAACGAAAATCTCATCATCCAAAAGTGTTTCAGATTTTCAGTGCTTCAAATGTCTTGTTTTGCTTTTATTTTCAGAATTTTGGGATTTGTATCTTATATATTCTTCAAAAATATTAAGAATTTTAAAGATTTGGTCTTCAAATCAGCGAGGAGACATTTTTACCGTGGTGCGTATTTGATGCACTTGATTAATATAGTTATGTATATTTTTATTATCAATCAGAAAACTCTCTTGATATTAGAGCTAGGCAGGTTTTTACCAAATAAGATAATTAAGAGACAATATTTTTTTTTTTAGAATTTAATTTTAATTTGTTTCGGACAGCGTCTGAACTTTAATCTGAATTTGTCATTATTAATGGATTTGAACACACCTACACCCTAGACCTGTTTTCAGCCCAACGGTAAGGGTTCTATTGGATTGATTGATTTGATTGATTTTTGTTATACGTCACATCACGAATATTTTACGTATATAGTGACGGCATCTGCCTCATGCGGAGCATACAACGGATGACCTTTGCAACAGACCCACCCGAAGCAGTGAGGGTCTTTAACGTGCCATGCATACCACGACACGGGGCCTCGGTTGTTACTGTCTCATCCGAAAGACAGGGCACCGGCGTGACCAGAGCGGGAATCGAATCCCGGTTTCCCGATTAGGAGTCCAGCGCGATAACACTAGGTCACGCTGGCTTGGCTATATTGGAGCATACGTACCATATGTTTACTAATTCCATTGATACCCTTTAATAATTTAGAAATAGGTACACGACGATTCATAGGACGTGCAATAATACAGTTATATATATATATATATATATATATATATATATATATATATATATATATATATATATATATATATATATATATATATATATATATATATATATATATATATATATATATATATATATATATATATATATATATATATATATATATATATATATATATATATATATATATATATATATATATATATATATATATATATATAATATATATATATATATATATATATATATATATATTATATATATATATATATATATATATATATATATATATATATATATATATATATATATATATATATATATATATATATATATATATTATATATATATATATATATATATATATATATATATATATATATATATATATATATATATATATATATATATATATATATATATATATATATATATATATATATATATATATATATATATATATATATATATATACAACGGAGAATCTGATTGTTCAATTTGTGCTTTGAAAGATATGAAACTTATAATGCATATTTACTTCATTCAAACGCGTTGTATATAAAGCGTCAATTTGTTTATTCCCTATGTCACATTAAATTTATCATGTCATTTATGTTATGCATGTACTGTCTTTCTAAGTAATCCAACGTTAGTATTGACCGGTGTTATCCCTCATATCTGTTCACCTTGTATTTATTTAATACACCTTAAAGAACATCGCTTCAATTCACCGTGTAGTTGTCAAATCCGTTTTCTGTTTTTAAAATTTACTTGCATGTGGTTCGTGCTTTGATCACTTAAGTTGGGAGGTTGTACATTTCTCTTTTCCAGTATTCTTGGCTATTTTGCCATGCAGATACTCGGAACACCAAGCATTCTTATTAAAACTTCATCTATCATGCTCCTTAGTTTTATGTTCGCTGTGGTAGATCTCAATACACTCCGTTAAAGTTCATCTCAGATCGACCTTCGACACTGACCAATCAGCAAAAGGAATTCCATGTGAATGTGTGTAAACAAATATGGCCGCGCCCATATCTCACGGCAGCACACTTCGCAAATCCTATCTGTATGCAATTTGTACATAGCTTGTGGCTTCAAATTTGTATCATTATAGATATCGATGGAAAAAAAAAAAGAAATGGCGAGCTTTGAACAGCAGACGCTGATTAGTCCGTGTCACCTAAAGCGAACATGATAATTATTAGGAAGGTGATAGATCGATTTCTAATGAGATTGAAGTCATAGGTTTGTCAAAGGAGAGTACCCTCTGAGGCTTTTGTCGCTCCAACGTGGATCCATAGCAACAGTGTTTGTAGGGGGCGTTTCCTATTTCATCCCTACCAAGGTTGATCACAAACCCTCCAGCATTTCTGAAGTCGAATGTGTGAAAAGTTTTCGAATGACGAAAAACACATTTGAACCATTGACCAAAATCTTTTGATCATAATATATCTAATACAATAAGAGAGGGAAAAAAACCCAAACGGGCATAGTAGGTCACATAGTTAACAATTTTTTTTTCAGACAGAACAAAGACTAGATTTCACTGTACATTCTAATGTTTTTAAAATAGAAGGTATGCGCTTCTTAAACCCTGGCAATCCAAATTATATATAAAAGAGATAACTTCGATTAGCAATTTTCAAACTCCACTTTCTAAAACTTTATTTCGCTTGCATATTATAATACCACAGTGATAAAATTGAATATTTTTACATGGAAGGCGTAAGAGGATGTACCAGATACGTTTTTAATATATCTGTGATTTCTCAGTTTACACATGAGCAGCACGTTTTCAGTGATGGAAGAAACAGAACAGTTTGTATGTACGAGAATGGACTTTACCATCTGAGGTAGATATACTTTTCTTTTATCATTATTGACATTCAATAATGGGTGTGGATAGCGAAAATTTAGACGCTTTCTCCACCTCTCCAAAATTATTTGACACTGCTCACCTTTGTTTTAATCGATTCATAAAACTTTGGATATAGTTTAACCGTTAAAGAAATAAAGGAATGACTGATTTACTTATTAAATCGAAAATTCATTTTGAATTTTTTTTTCAGTTAAAAGAAATTCTAATTCATGGATATTCGCGTAGACTGACAAAACTATACGGAAGTCCTCTTGTCATCCAAAGCTCCGATCTACAACGTAAGAAGACTATTTCAATTCCACATTACATAAATCCATAAATGTCTATAGCCAGTGTCATTTGCAATCAAATAAAGAAAATACCGAGAGAGGATAACAAAAATTAAAGAAAAAAAAAAAAAAAAAAAAAAAAAAGCAGACCTCTGACTTCCTGTATATGTCTGTAACTAATAATTGCATGCCTGATGCTTTGTAACGGAATCTTTTACGTAACACGCAAAGGTTCTCAGTTTATTAACAACTGTCTCATGAGAAAAAAGGATACTAACTAGCCATCGGTGATTGGAAGGCAATACCTACTCGGTCCATGACCGAGAGCTTTACCGTATAATCTACTCCGACTTAACCAGTTTATTACCTATAATTGAGGTCACTGTAAATTTTACCTATAGTCATGATACTTGAGGCTGCTTGTGTTGCTGCAACGTAAAAAAAAAAAAATTGAAGATTTGAATTCAGATGGAACTCGCCCCCTGTCGAGCGTATACATCGTATTAAAACAGACCTCGTTAAGTGCAGTTGGAAACTAGGTGTGTAATTCAACTTACTGATATTTTTATACAACTTTTACTACAAAACGAACATTTCATCACACAAAGTGCTTCAGATTTTCAGTATTTCAAATAAGTTGTTTTGCTGTTATTCTCAGTAATAAGTGGGGGTGTTTTTCGTCATTCTTGTCTTTGTTTGAAAACTATATTATATTGACGTACTTAAAAACGAATTAAACTCCACTCATACATATGTGGAAAGCCCTACCTCAAAAGACAGCACCTTGCACGATTACCTCATGACCATGTCCGACTTCAAAATTAAAACTGATAAATCTGATCTACCAACCATATATTGGCTCCCAAAACTACATAAAAGTCCATATAAATCACGTTTCATATCTAATTCTAGCCACTGCTCTACTACGGTACTATCGAAGCATATTACGTCTGCTCTAACTGCTATAAAAGATCATATTATCAAATATTGTGATGTCGCATTTCATAATAGTAACGTCAATTACTTTTGGTCGATTAAAAATTCTCATGAAGTTATAGACAAACTTCTTTCGCTAAATTTCAAAGCGACTCAAATTTCTGCATTTGATTTTTCTACGCTTTATACATCTCTGCCTCATGATTTGATTAAAAGCAAGTTGCTGTCTCTTATACAATGGTGTTTTCACAGAGAATCTAAAACGTACATATGTATTTCCAATAACTCCGGATTCTTTTCCAACAAACAATATACTTCATATAAATACTGGACTTGCAAGGAATTATGTAAAGCACTAGATTTTCTCATGAATAATATTTTTGTGCAATTTGATGGCAAGATATATCAACATATAGTTGGAATTCCTATGGGTACTAACTGCACGCCTCTGATAGCAGATTTATTTCTTTATTGTTATGAGAGGGATTTAATGGTTTCTATTCAAAAATCAAAACGTTTTGACCTCATTGACAAATTTAATAATACTTGCAGATATCTGGATGGCATCTTGGTTATTGACAACCCTGAATTCGAACAATTTATATCAGAAATATATCCACCACAGCTCACATTGAATAAAGCTAATACTTGAGATAAATCTACACCTTTCTTAGATTTAAACATCAAAATTATCAACCACCTAATATATACTAATATTTATGATAAACCTGAGGATTTTGGATTTCCTATTGTAAATTTCCCTCACTTGGATGGCGATGTCCCTCGACTCCCATCATGTGGTATCTATATATCTCAATTAGTTCGATTTGTCAGAGGCTGCACCTGTTTTGGACTTTCATAAAAGAAATTTACAAATTACTACTAAACTTTTAACTCAGAGTTACAGATATCACAAGCTGAGAAAAACATTCGGCACATTCTTCAGATCTTATTCAGAACTTCTATCTAAATTTGGAAATATTTCTTTTCAACAGTGTGTATCCAATGGAATTTCCCATCCTAATTTTTACGGTGATCTCGTATATAAACTAAGGAAAGTAAAAGGCTCCGATAACGTTATTTCATCATGTAATAAAATAGTCAAACTTCTTCTAAATAGACAATATGATATAGAGATCATCAAAAAGACTATAGGTCTTGTATTTGGCCCCTCTACAGCCTTATGCAGACTTTCACTTGAACGTTGCACGCTGACTAACAGGGCGGTGGGGACTATATGACGGGCCTTGTCCACACCTCTTTCTGAGGAAACATGGTCCTGAACCTCGTCCCCTCTGACTGTTAGTCGGGACTCCTACAGATCTAGGGGCTTAGCTCGCTTTCAGACTGGCAGAGCACGGTTTATCATGTTGATGTCGCATATATTTGTATACCATTATGTGTTTTAAAATACCTTACATGTTTATATTTTTATGACCTCACAATATGCGATACCTGTTGACCCTTGTTCTTTACATGGAGGATTATTTATAAATTTTTAAATGTACGTCCTTTGATTGCTCTCGGTTGTCTTTTTTATCTCAAATTCATTGGGGATAGATTTCATATATGTAATGCTATAGTTAGGATTATTGATTGACAATACGTCATCTATATATCTATACGTAAAATTAAACTGAGATGCAAGGCTTTTTCTGCCTGTGGAGAGCATGTTTTGAAAAAAATTCTGCCTCATACGAATATAAGAAAATGTCAACAAGTAGAGGGGCGTAGTTAGTTCCAATGGGAATGATTTGCTGACAAACGTTCCCTCCAAACACTACGAAAAGATTGTCTATTAAAAATTCCAGCATTTTAATGATTTGATTTTCGGTATACTTGTGTTTTGCATCAGAGTGTTCTTTTACAAAATATGTATCTTCCCGTCCAATGACAAGATATTTATATCTACAATGTCCATTTTTATTGAAAAAAGAATTTTGAATAATTGTAGCAAGTCTGTTTTTGAGCTGTTGATGCGGAATTGTAGTGTAGAGCGTGGAGAAGTCAAAAGATTTGATGCTGAAAATATTATTAAATTTCGGAGATTTTAGATTCTCTAAAAGTTCTTTAGGATTATTGAGGATCCACATCTGATTTATTCTGCTTCCGGAGCATGCGGTATCACAGTAAATTTGAAGACCATACTTGATTTGTGTCAATATCTTCGTTAGCAATATGGATAGAGGTTTGGTGGTACACTTGGAAGAACCAGCAATGAAACGATGTTTGTAAGGGGTTTTGTGCATTTTTGGAATCCAATAAACATAAGATAATTCAAGGTCAGAGTTTGTCGTGGTAATTCCAAAAGACTCGAGGACAGATTTGTGGTATTTCAGGAATAGATAAATTTGTTTGTGTGTATGTTGGATTTCCAGGTGCAGAGTGTAGTCCAAGTTCCTCTAACAGAAACTTAATGTAAAGTCTTTTGCAAACGAAGGTATTATTGTATGCTGCTTTGTCAGCTTGGACAATAATAGATTGTTCGTGGAGTTCAGTTCTCTGGCTACTTCAGGATCATTAAAAGTAGATTCGCGTCTGGTTCTTAGCGAATGCCTGAGACGCCCTATTCTTCTTTTGAGTAGTTCTCTGATGGATTTCATCCACTCGGAGAGAGTGTCGGGCTCCACTTCTTCCCTTTTTGACCATTTCCTGGCATATTCCTCGCATGCATCCATAATAATTTTGAAATTTTCATGCCATGTGATGTGAATGAATGGGACTCTCTATATTTAGGAGTTTTCTTCAGGAGGTTATGGACTATATTGAAGTCACCAGTTACAACATAGCCGCATGGGGGGTAAAGATACTTTGATGTGGAACATGTATAGGGTGGAAGGTTTTTTGGATTGTTATGTGAATCAAGACACTGTAAAACACTTGTATAATTAAACATTTTAGAAGACACAGAAGACGTATGGCTGTAAGTAATACAAGGCGACTCCTGATGTTTGAAATATGGAGGGACCTTATCCTTGACTAACCTTTGGTTCAAAATGTTACTCAAATTAAGAGCATCAATCCCCTTGTTTGCAAATTTCACTTTAAGGAAGGGGAGAATGTTATCACCAATAGGTATATCGGTTTTAACTGCCTTGAAAAGTCTGCTAGACGATATGTCCATAATAATGCCCTGCAGTCGATATTGTGGGGAACTAGAGTCGATAAAATGTAAGGATATTGACGATTCGTACAATTCATATAACCTTTTCAAAGGAAGGGAATATAACTTGGTACGAATATGGTGAAGCCCTAATGGTAGATTGACAAATGGTTTAAGAGCGTCAAAGGATATATCATGGATATTGGGCTTATTATACCTACGTTTTCCATGACTTCTTCGCCTTCTTGATATATGGCCAAACAATTGAAGAACATTCACCGACTGCTCCCCAGGGCTTGTTAAGTTTCCTACAGTATCAATGTGGTCATTGCAACCATAAGGTGCCGCGATACCTAATTCTCTAATCCAATAATCTTCCCTTTTTCGGCGAAAGGGTTAGGACTATTGGAAGGATGGTATATTTTTTCCAAAATATATGGCACTGGCTGTGAAAGGTTATGTAATCATAAACCAGATTTCTTCTCTAATGTTTTGAATTTCTGTACATATACAATGTAAAGATGATGGATAAATCCAAAGCACAAATCCAAAAATCATAAAACCAGAGGACATACAAAATCAGTGAAAATGAAAAACAAATGGAAAATAACAAAATATGTCTACTTGAGGAGCATATGTGAACCCCTGTGATGGAGTGAGATCAGGTGCCCGGGGAGAACACCCGTCACATATACCCAGTAGAAAGAGTCAGATCGTGTAAATTCCATATGTATTTATATATGGAGAAGTCGAAGTAGGTAACCTTCTAGTATAGAAGGCGTCAAATCTGTGTAAAATGATCGGAATCGGTCTCAGTCCAGTACAAGGTTAACTTTTGAATATACGGAATGTAGTATGTAAATTGACATCAGTGATCTGGTATTCAAATACTTTTCTTACTTTGCAGATATATCTGACATTTGGATGAACACTGGACTTCCAATCCGTAATGTTATCTCAGTCCACGCTAATATTCGTGTGTTGAGGGCATTTCAAAGTGTATTTCTGATTAAAATAGTAAATGTGTCACCCCTTTGCTTTTTTCGTACTTCAACTGTTTCCGACATCAATATTGTATGAATCGACACAAAAGGACCGTGATTAGTGTCAACTAACTGTGGCACTGGCACCAACATGTCATTTAGGATATTCACGACTCGAATAAAGCTAGAATGTAAAGATGATGGATAAATCCAAACCACAGGTCCAAAAATCATAAAAACAGAGGACATACAAAATCAGTGAAAATAAAAAACAAATGGAAAATAAAACATGTCTACTTGAGGAGTATATGTGAACCCCTGTGATGGAGTGAGATCAGGTGCCCGGGGAGAGTGAGCATCTTCTGCTTGCTAGAAACCCGTCACATATACACAGTAGAAAGAGTCAAATCGTGTAAATTCCATATGTATTTATATATGGAGAAGTCAAAGTAAGTAACCTTCTACTATAGAAGGTGTCAAATCTGTGTAAAATGATCGGAATCGGTCTCAGTCCAGAATATCATTTAAAAGTCTGGATAACGAGATATCATATGGAGTAATAAGAGTCTCGTAACGACCGTAAAAACCTCAGTAACGTTGCTAGTCTAGCACATATATAACCCTGGTTGAGCAGCTTAATTGAAAGTCGCCTAGCCCTCAGAACAAAGTCATTGTAATTTGAACATGCTCTGGAATAACGTATTAACTGAGATATGAATACGCCGTATGCGGGCGATGATGGAATGTTGCTAATTATAAAAAAAAGTTTGTGATAGCGAAATTGAAATCGTCATGTTTGTCATAGAGTGAGGTGTTCAACTGACCATTAATGTCGAAAGACTACAAGTCAAATGGGAGTAAAAGTCTCGTTTTTTGGCTAGGCATACCAGTTAATGGGTGCCAACAACGATGAAAGATAGATATATTACTGTTTTACATCGCACTAGGAAAATTTCACCCCTACGGAGACGGTAACAGGTCAATATAGATGAAATCAAAATAAAAAAGAATAATTGAAAATATCAAAAAAAAAAAAAAAAAAAAAAAAAGACTGGCTATTATTGTATATCGTATCTACACATAAATGATAATACTGAAATGCATATGTTAAAATAATAAAAATACAGTATATATCAATCTGTTAGATTTTATTGCAGAAGATGCTCCTCTTTTTAAAATTCCAAAATTTTCGAAATACTGATCCTTTCAAATAATTCCTTCATGGTTTGTACAGTATAATATTGATTTTGAATATGTGAAGTATCTGCACATTTTAACAATATACTTAATGGACCTCCACAAAGGATACACTCTGGAGGAGGCTCTAGATTTACTTATTTAAGAGTGCCTTATGCGGATTCTATAAGTAACAACTTCATCTCGACGTTTATCGTGATTAAAATGTAATTTATGTTTAAAATTGGCTTGAAATCATGAAGTTTCTTGTTAACTTTATGATCTCAGGCTTCTCGTATTAAGATTTCAATATAATTCAGTATAGATGATATAAAGTTTACCTACAATGTTGGATCTATTTAAAGCTTTTTTTTCTGTTGCTGTTTGTTTATCTCCTGATTATTATGGTTTTCTCCATTTATTTCTATAGCGACTTCTGTCAGAAGAAACCTGCTAGTTGCTTTACGAATTTAGGCAAATCCTGTAAAAGAACGTATGAGCTAAGAGTCCTGAACCTGGCTAATGACATTATTCAACATATCATGTAATGAGTTTATTCTTTAGTTTATACGGAGATTTTCATGTAAATATTTCTGATTTATAGTATGATAGTGGGTAAAAAATAACTTAAATCGCTGATCTTATGAGGCGAGGAGGGAGATATATATAGCTATATCCCAAACATGAGTCGTTCTCCCACTATGCATTCCCTTTTCTTCGCAACACGAGTGATACCCGTAGGAAAATCTTAGCTTTTCTGACCTATCTCCATCCTTCCGTCCCATATTTCAGTGAGCGCAAATATATAACGTGGCTAGACCTGTGAATCGAACCCGGAAACTTCTAGTGCAATGTCTGGATACTTGATCAGGGGAATGAGTTCTTGTTCCCGTCTGCATGAAATCCACTTTGTTACAGGCATGGTTAATAATTGTGGTCTATTAATCTATAAATATTCTATCGTGATTCAAGGAAAACGAAAATCTTTAGTTCGCATTTGAATTTTTACATATAACGTTGTACTCAAGTTTCTCCTCTTTGTTATGTGAACTTCGAATTCTATTTTTCCTTAGCACTCTCCGTCTGAACCTAATAAAGATAGCTACTTAAGTCTTCAGTCATTCAAAGATTATTCATTTGCTTCTGCATATAAACTTTGTACAGGTGTAGTCCTGAAAGCACCAAGACTTAATAATCGCACGCCCTGGTAATGTATTGTGTCCAGCAGTTGTAAAAAAAAACTTTCTTGCCGAATCATGAACATTGCAGCCACAGTCCATCTTCCATGAGACCAGCGACCTCTAAAGCTCTAGAGCAACGTTGTACCTTCAGCAGCCATCCCAGGACTAGATAAAGCTTAAAATATCTTTATGCTTTTAAACATTTATTTATAAACATTTATGCTTTTTACTTTTAAAAACCTAAAGTGTGGTAAAACGACAATCCTTTATCAAATATGACACCTTTCACTTCACTTACTATATTTATACTATTACATCCATAAAAAGTTCAGGGTCATTATGCATTCGCGTATTTTGGCAAAAATGAAAGCTAGATGTATTTATTTTTCGAACATTTAATATTCCTGCCATTAGATAACTGAAATATATGATTCGACAAAGATGCAGTTTTCTCTCATTTTGATTGATATTATCCCCGCGACAACATATGAAAAAGTCATCAACGTACAGTGAGCCATCTATATTATGATTCAAAGCTTGTGCCAAGCTATTTTATATTAAAAAAAGTAGCAAATAATATATTTCCTTGAGGAACTCAAATCTACTGCTCAAAAAAAAAAAAAAAAGAAAAAAAGAAAAAAAAAAAAAAAAAGAAGATGAAGAAGAAGAAGAAAAAAGAAAAAAAAAAAAATAGCAGATACATGAGGATATCGAGATGACCATTAAAACGTCTATATTGATTAATTTGAAATTAATATTTATGTAGCAAACGCAAACTACATAATAAACTCATATCATATTGTCAGGTAGTATCATACGCTTTCTCCAGATCGAAAAATATAAAGACCACATGTTCCTCAATGCTTTTTTGCTTTTTTGTCTTTGATGAACTTTGTCATACGGCTGAGTCAGATTTCTTTATGCTTTCTTGTATTGACAAAATCATCACGTATATATCTTAAAGGCGCAAAATACAGTTAATGATGGTCCTCTGCTTCCTAAAACCAAACTGAATGTCGTTGAAATAATAGTTGTGTTCCATGAACTAGATAAGACTTTCATTGATCATTCTTTCTAAAGTTTGCATCGCATTTCCTTAAAGATATTTGGAGAAGACACTTTTAATTCTTCAGCAGAGAATGATTCAATATACTTTATTTTCCTGATTATTTGGCGAAAATGTCAATTTTACTTTTTCAGAGCATTGTTATAAACGATATTGAGGAATACAATTGTTGGACGAAGGATGTTTTGAAAATATATCTCCCAAGCAATCGGCAATATCTAGTTTAGACAAAATTTCAGAAGTATAGGGAACATCTTTAACATTATTTGATTGTTCTTTACATTTCATTTTATGAATCATATTCCATGTCTTATATGTAGACGTACGAGTATTAACTTTGGGGACATACCTTCTCCAGGATAAACGTTCGCTTCTATTAACAGTGCGTCTAGCAACAGCTCTACGTTGGCGAACTTTATTTAAGTTTGGGATGTCTAAATTCCTTTTCGGTCTTTTTACTATCTTTTTGGCACTTTTACAGTTATCATCAATCCATGGGTTGTATTTATCTTTTTGAAAACGCAGAGGATTTAGGAATATTATGTTCACAAATCTGAACTAATGTATTCGTAAGAGTAAGAGTGGGGTCGCCTTCATCTAAATGATTAATGTGATTCAGATTCGTATGACAAACCGATTGAAATTGACTTCGGTCAGCTTGCTCAACCAGGGTTATATATGTGCTAGACTAGCATCGTCACTGAGGAAGTTCTACGGTCGTTACGAGACTCTTATTACTCCATATGATATCTCGTTATCCAGACTTTTAAATGATATTCTGGACTGAGACCGATTCCGATCACTTTACACAGATTTGACACCTTCTATACTAGAAGGTTACCTACTTCGACTTCTCCATATATAAATACATATGGAATTCACACGATTTGACTCTTTCTACGGGGTATATGTGACGGGTGTTGCTAGCAAGCAGGAGATGCTCACTCTCCCCGGGCACCTGATCTCACTCCATCACAGGGGTTCACATATGCTCTTCAAGTAGACATATTTTGTTATTTTCCATTTGTTTTTCATTTTCACTAATTTTGTATGTCCTATGGTTTCATGATTTTTGGACTTGTGGTTTGGATTTATCCATCATCTTTACACTTATTAAGTTTAGTGGAATACAATTATTATTAAACGATATATTAATATTTAACATTAGTGGAAAATAGTAACTTACACATATATCGTCATGAGGTGACTATAAGAAGTCCGTCAAAAGCTATGCATCAATATTAGTAAAATCTGTTGAAATAAAAATATCAAGTTCTGAATGATGATACAGGTAGGTACTAGAACCATTAATTGAAGACATATATATGTTTTGATATAAAATCTCCCATTATTTTACCTCTGGTATCAACATTGTCATTACCCCAAGATATATTATGAGCATGAAAGTTACCGTATAATATATATGGTTTGGTAACTGCTCAACAATTTCGTCAAATTTAATTCAATCTAGATTGGAACTACACGGATAATATCTTGGACAAAACGTGATTGTTTTATGCAATGTTATACGCACAGAAACAACTTTTAAAGCTGTATCTACTATAATATTACTATGCAAAAAGGAATTTTGGATGTGCGAACCATCTTTATAGTTCCTTCATTAGTACCAAAAATTTACATTGAGCATATTATTCTATTGAAAGAATCAGTGTCTTTAAGATGAGTGTCCTGTGAAAATGGTATCAGTACGCTTCATTTATCTACTTTAAGTTTTGCTAAAAGTCTCAGAGAAGGCCTGCAACCCCTTTTTGGATCTACTATAATCTTTTGTATTGGAATTATGATATTTCTCACTGATAACTTCCTCATTAGGGATATCAGACTAGCTATAAGTATTAGAATACCTTCCATCTCTACCTCTAGCACGTTATACATATTTTTGTGATTACAAAAGATATAGTCGAGTGTGGATGTGACACACGTTTAGATGTATCGCCGTTCGTAGACAAAAACATTAACCTGGGCCGGTATTCATAAAGATTCTTAGTTCATACTTAAGTATAAGAAAATAATTAAGTCTTATTTGTTTTTTTTTTTTCCTTGGGTAGTTTAATAATTTCTTAAATCTAGGTGAAATTCTTAAGTATGATTCATAAACTGACTTAGTACTTAAGGAGTTACTTTATGTTAGGAGTACTAAAGAAGACTCCTAAATAAGATAAGAATTTCGTAAGATTTTTTCTTTAAAAACAAAATGGCGGGTCAGAGAAGAAATTTTAAAGAAAGAAAGGATTATTTAAACTAGTATTCAGATAGTGAGTTGCTAAAACGTTTCAGACTTGATTACGGTGGAGTTAATTTTATAAATGAATTAATTGGGCACGAGATAAGAGCGGAGTCAGTAAGAAATCATGCATTAACATCTAATATAAAATATGCTTAACTCTACGGTTCCTTGCTACGATCAAATTTCAACTTTGTAATGGAGATGGCATGGGCATTTCGCAGTCCTCAGTGTCAAGAGCCATAGCAGAACCTGTCTTTAGACAAAATGGTTCAAACATTTATCAAATATCCCATGCAAGCTGATCATATCAGGAAAAATCAAGGACAATTTTACCAGATTGCTGGTTTCCCTGGAGTAGTTGGTGCGATAGAAGGAACACATGTAAAAATTATAGCCCCTACCATTAATGAAAATGAGTATGTAAACAGGCCCATTGCCACAGTATCAACGTCCAAGTTGTTTTGATGCAAACTACAAATTAACATTGTTGCAAAGTGGCCTGGCTCAACCTACGACTCCAGAATTTTGAGCGAGAGTGGTTTACGTGTTCTTTTTGAAAACAATCATATTCCAGTGCATACACATATTCTTGGTGACAGTGGCTACCCATCTCGTAGATGGTTACTAACTCCCTTCCTGAGGTCTCAGGCCTAGTTCACAGCCTAATTATAACAAGTATGGTTGCTAACTCAATTCCAATATGAACCCTTTTTTATCAATGAAATAATATATTTTAAGGACTGACATTTACCGGTACTTGTGATGAATCAGTTTTATGAATTTGTTTTGATTATGTTTACTTCTACCGTAAAGTAGAAGTGATTTTGACGAGTATATTTTGCAGTACATTAAACACAATTAGACACAAAACGTCCACCTTCTAATGTTCGGCCCTAAGAAAAGTTTGTCAAAGGAGGGTACCCTCTTCGGCATATGTAAACTTTCTCAAGCCTTGCCTATATACTAGATATGTTTTATTTTTATATATCTGTTTCTTTCGTATGTCATAGAAACCCGAATTCACGAAATTGTCGCTATTGGACTATAGCGGCAAGTGTTTAATTGTGGAAGAAACTGGATTTATCGAAAGACAGTTTTTATGTATACCACGTTGGTGTCAGTGCACCTATTATTTAACACCAATAAATGTCGCTTTCTTTGGATTCATAACATTTTCATCCTGAACAGAAAGCATTAAAAAATCAAAGGAGTGACACTTATGCTATTTTAATCGAAAATTCACTTTAGAATTTGAAGTGGCATGAACCGTCAAAATGACACTGACGTCCTATGTCCATCGAAAGTCGGATACATCTACAAAGTAAGAGAACTTTTTCAATTCCACATTATTATTATTACATACTTCATAACGTGTATTAATACTCATCCTAATATGCATGTACCTGAATTTAAAATATCGTATAAGAAATCCGTTTTATAGATTCTTAAATCTATATTGATAGTGTCATATATAATGAAATACAGCAGAAAATCCAGCAAAGAACACTACAGAATTCTGATATTCCATATATGGCTGTAACTACATTGTATGCTCAAGATTTGTCAACCATCACGAAAATGAGGGAAGATGTACCAGGTAAGACTAAGAAAGCAGTATCAACGTATTTTGAAAGATGATACAGGGAATTTTTCTGATAGATAGACGAAGAAATACAAGCAAATGAAATGAAAATCAGTGTTGGAACTGACTAAATCATTCGGGGTAAGTAATGTGCTAGTTATATAAACTTAATTTTGCACTCTTAAGTAACAGAATGGTAAAGATTTAACAAGAGACCTTTTCCTACTAGTATCAGAGAACAGAATCTTATATCCTTTACTGTTAGTTCAGTCCGATCTGAACATTGTCCCCCTAAAGACGAGCAGAGCAGTGGTAGCCTTTGTTTATTGCACTCATTTTCAAACCTTAAATCTTATTCCATTATATCATCTGTTATTATTTCTATGACATCCCAACTAGAGTTACCTCTCGAGACATGTTCTCTAAAGAATTTTGTCAAAGCCATAAGAAATTCATAATTTCATTCCTATTCCTCCACATAATGTAAAATGTTACTTCCTGAACTCTTAATTCTCACTCAATATTTGAACAATGAACATATTAGTTTTTATATAAGTATTGCATCTCCGACTTTTGAGGAAAAAACCCACAGAAACATGAAATTTCACAGGCAGATCCAAGGGTTAGTGGAGATAAGATTAGAGTTTTCCATGTAATTAACATACAGTACGTATCTAGGTACACCCTTTCATGTACTATGTACTTTATTAAAAGTAGGTCTATGTTATCTGGCTGAATATTGAATTTGTCCTCCCCACCGTATCGGTGTGACTGAAAATTTACAGATATGTTCATGATTTGTCATATTTTGCCAAGAATCACTTACAAGTTAGTCAGATGCATTTTGCTGTAAATAAACATACTAAATCTGTAATAATTAATACGTTCTTCCAATAATTTCTGAAATATGACAAACAATATGATAGCGAAATTTGCATGGCAAAGGAAGGAGAAACCTGAAGACATCCGACAAAGCTGTATGAAAAATATCACCAAGGGCATGCACACAATACATGAAAATGGTAGAATGTACACCTAAGAAAGACATTAATAAAAGACAAAAGACAAACCTATTCGATTGTGCTGCGGTTACGATACCGACTTAGGACGGTCAACTGAAGTAACAAACGTCATTCATGTGGTGTGGTTATCCGGTTTACTGGCGCCCACCTTCCCACTTACCGCAAAAGCAGCACAATCAAAGGACACACTTTAAAGAATTTATAAGCAAAGATAATTCAGTAGAAAAAGTAATTTGCAAAATGCCCGCATATTTATCTCTTATTGATTGCATAAATATTGATGATAATAGATAAGTCTATCTCATTATCCTTTAATGCGTTTCTAAATTTCTCTTATTTTCCTTAAATTCGTCCCTAATATTCCTTCTTGATATCAATGAAGAGATATCCCTTACCGAAATGCGTCTGTGGTACACTAAATTAATATATTCTGATATCTATCATTAACCAGAAAATTGTCTTCATACTAGAGCTTGAGCTTGACCAAATACTTTGATTTTCATACCCTAGATTTATTTTCCAGGGGCGGGATATGTCTCGTCCATAGATGCACATAATCCTAAATAGCATGTTTTTCCACATTCACATTCAAACTGTAATCATATGAATTAACATTAGTTTACATGTATCATATTTGCAACGTTAAAGTGTATTTGATATTTTTTCTGTGCACTCTTAAAATTCATATATAACATGATATATAAGCACTGACTTAAGCATATGATATTAACTACTCTAAATGCATTCCCGTACTCGATACTACAAACAATAATCATAACATTGAGTATGGTGCAATACATTCGGATATGATAATTTATATGACAAATATAACAATCATTTAGTCATTTTCCAACATAATACGCAACAAAAATTAATCAAACTTACAGATGAGCGACATCTCTCTGAAAATAGCAAGAAATATAGTGTTATGGAGAAGAGTAAATTACTTGGTTTTTACATTATTATGGTGCTATTTTATTAATTTATTTCACATATTAATTACGCAAGGAAGCCATCCGCATTGTGATGGACTAACATAATCATACCTACAGGTAATAGAGTAATTAAATTTGCCTTAGTTGCAATAAGACTAAAGAAAAAGATGAGTAGAAACAGAGCTAAAGGGATGATAATGAGATAAGGCTACCTACGCAAGCTGTCTGTGATTTTGTTGCTGAATTAAGGAATAAAATAGCGACAAATTAAGCTCCTTCTTTTGTTTGAATCTGTTAAATATCACGAAGTTGGGTATTTTCATATTTCAGTAATGTCTTACATTTTTTTTTTTCAGATTTGTCTGATCTGTTTAACGGTTTGCTTTATTCGAAAGGGTTTTCATCATTAAAATACTATATTCTCTAGATTTATTGTTCGGCATTTTCCGATCGGAGTGTTTAAAGAATTAGCATTTACCTTATATTTAGTGTTATAAGTTATAAGTGATACAATACATTTATGAATGAATTCTGAATAATATATTATATCTAATATATTGTATACTCACTGTATACTATACTTTAGATGTGAAAGTGTCATATATATTACTAACAATATTTTGTAATCATTTATTACATAAGGCTGACATTCAAATGTCATCAAAGTAGAAATATTGCAACTGTCAACGAGGTTGTATGAGCATAGCTGCACGGCCATTCTTAACCCAAATTTGAGTTAAAACAGATACATCTTTCTCGTGTATTGACAAAATATAAAAAATAAACTACGATTAACAATATTTGACCCATTGGAATGGCAATTATCAATTTATTCTATCGTATATATTTTGTGCTTTATATTCATGTAATTTTTTATGCTTGCCCTCAGATTTGTATATATTTACATGGTAAATTTGACGTTTTACCTGAACAGTCTACCTGATCAACAGTTATATTTGCAATTAACTGAAAATGGATTCAACGATTTGAATACTTAACTTACGTTTGCATTTACATGCACATTCTTCACCGCGGTTACATTGGTTTAAACCCTGAAATAAAAAATCGGAAAATTAATTCTTTTATCTAAAGACTGTTAAAACAGATCATACTATTTCGATACTAGTTAGATTTAATCTATGCTAAAGTGATTAATAATTTATGATTTAAAAAATCATAAACTCGTGGTAAATGAAGTGAAAGGAGGTGCCAGTGTTAATGTTTAACTCTATTTTTCTCTAAAAATAAGTTACATGTAGGTCTTAAACATAGGTACTACAATTTGGTATGGTGTCTTACGGAAATGCCTTTTATCTCCATAGTCTGCATATACTTACAGGTATACACTCTTGTCTCCTTTCTGAAAATGCATTGAGAAAATACATCAACGACGAATCACTGTTTCGTACATCTTATATATGTCTTGAATTTACAAGAAAAAGCAAAATTCTCTATAGAACAGAGCAGTCGTCATATCTATTACGATTATGCATGTCATGTAAACAGTCGATGGTTTTATGATTTTATTTTGTATTTTCTGTAGGCATTTTTTTTTTCTTTACTTTTTTTTTATCTTCTTTTTTTATGAGAGGATCAACTATCTTGCATTATTGAAATTTCCCTAATTGGAAAAAAGATTTAATAAATAACAGAACTTGTTGTCATCGATATATTCAAACAACCTTTGATAAATAATCTATCAATGATCTTGGTTACTAACCTCGTTCACGTACACAGTGACAACCAAACCGATCACAGGAGCAGAGTTCACCACGACCACATGGCTGGAATTATTTCATCAGATATATAAATACATGTAGTCATACTCTTATATATCGCTAACTGAATGTGGGAAAAAGTGTCAGGAAGTATTATGCGTTATTTTCTGGCAAACGACTCCTTCACAGTGTTAAGGAAATACACATTTTAAAAAATAATATTCCAGACAACCCACAAAAGCATAACATGACGTCAATGTGACGTTACTGTGGTCTAATGCATATACCTAGCAGTCTAAACTGCAAAACTCAAGTTGCCAAAAAAAATATAAATCTTGTGGTGCATAATCTTCTTTAACTCCATTTCTTACTGATTTCACATTAAGACTATACTACATCTATTTCAAATGTCTTTTTCTGTGTGTAACTTTTACATATCATCACAATTTCAATTTAATTAGACAATCTGTTGTAAAATTACACCACTAAGTAATTTCATCCCAGGATTTATATACAATTAAGCATGTTGTAAGATTGGTATAAACATAATTGATAGACTTCCATTTCTTGTTGACAACAAACTTTGATCACCAAAGTGGGCAACGTATCCTTGAACTTTCTGAATGTTTGGTGTTAATAATACATATGCTATATACAACAATCACGCGATTGCAAACAACCAGTGATAAAACTTAATTTGAGTAGAATACAACATCAGTGACGACATCTAGTGCCTTAACTTTACTATGAGAAAATACGACAAAAGAATCAAAATCAAAAGAAACCTTTCTATTAGGTATAAATGTACCCACAAGAAGCAAAACAGAATTTGATTATTCCTGGAACTTCGTTAAACATAGAAATTTTTAATGTAATAAATGATTACAATGCTATAAGGAGAATGAAACGGATTCAATATACAAAGCTTCATGACACCCAATGACATACAAAGTCGTGAAAAGGAAACTCAAATGGAAAAGACATCAGAAAAATCTACAGAAGTAACAACAGTTACGGCCCAAAAGTGAGTGAGGTTATACATTTCCTGCTTACTAACATTATCTGTCACTCACATACAGTCCTAACAAATTAATTCCAAATATTGAACCTGTCAATCTTGGGAGATGAAAATGACTGGCGAAGGTCTTATTCCAGAATATTTTTCACATTCTTGATAAAGGGATGTACTGTTTTATTAGAAGTAACGAAGACATTATACGGTTGTTCACAACACATCCCTATCTTTTCAGATTATTTGCCTTCAGAAAGAAATCATTGTAAACTAAAAGTTATATAGCATAATGAACAGATACAGCTTCATTTGAAAAAAAAACGGGATAATGTACTAAGTAGGTGCTATCGCAGTAAAAGTGATACTGAATTTGTGCAAAACAAAGGAATAGACAGTAAAAGACGTCTCGGTCTGACTCTGCGCCAAAACCATATAAAAATAATTCTGATCTGAAAGCTTGTAAAATATTTTGATATTTGATATTACAGCTTTGCAAAAGTATTTATAATAGATAGATATATTGTGGGGTTTTACAGTAAATAATTTACGTACCGGAAAACATTCCACTGTAAAAAAAAAAAAAAAAAAAAAAAAAAAAATAAATAATAAAAATGATGATAAGAGAGATAGTTTGCCTTTGAATTAATACTTATTTTTCTGAATATCATCAGCATCACCATCATCAGTATCAGCATCATCAGAATCAGTTGCAGCATAATTATGATGATGATGATGATGATTTGCTTATTTGATTTCTCTCTATTGAGTATTTGGAGGTTTGAAAATAGCGCACATTGTGAAAAAATGTACTGTTTTATGAATTAAAGAAAAGGAAAATAAAAGGTATAAATAAATAAATAGCAATCTTTTATTCCCTCCACCAGATGTGCATTTTGACAAGTAAATCGCTTACGCTAAAGTATGTATATTTATCAAAATGTGTAACAGAAAATAGCAACTTACTTCCGTAGGACAACGTTCCCATGCATAGAAGAAAGAGAGCCGCTAAGACGAATGCCTTCATCCTAATTTATTAAAGCAAAATACGAAAGTAACTGGTGTCACATGACTATGGCACTAACAACAATGTACCACAGTGGACATTCACGGACCCCTGAAATGCAGAGGTGAGACCAGGTGCCCGGGAGGAGTGAGCGTCCCCTGTTTGGCTAGCCACACCCGCCGCGAATGTCCTTACACACAGACGAAACAACAATAAGTCAACACTGTATATATAAATGAATGTGAACAAACACTGTATAGAAAGTGTCAAAGTCACATAACATCAGGAAAAAGGTATAATAACACTTAAGTCAAACCCTCCGCGGGGAACTTTTTCACGAGCTCCACACTGCAAAGGGAATAAGTGTGACATTCATGCAAAATACGAAAGTAACTGGTGTCACATGACTATGGCACTAACAACAATGTACCACAGTGGACATTCACGGACCCCTGAAATGCAGAGGTGAGACCAGGTGCCCGGGAGGAGTGAGCGTCCCCTGTTTGGCTAGCCACACCCGCCGCGAATGTCCTTACACACAGACGAAACAACAATAAGTCAACACTGTATATATAAATGAATGTGAACAAACACTGTATAGAAAGTGTCAAAGTCACATAACATCAGGAAAAAGGTATAATAACACTTAAGTCAAACCCTCCGCGGGGAACTTTTTCACGAGCTCCACACTGCAAAGGGAATAAGTGTGACATAAAAAGAATCAAGAAGGGAAACCAATTCCATGCTACTATCAAACAAAATAACATTGGATATAGAAGTCGATATGTAAAGGTCGCTCAAATGTTTAATCTATAAGACTTTAACGATATTATAAAAGAGAATACAGAAGACATCTGACAAAGCTGTATGACACAAATCACCAATGACATGCACACAAAACATGATAATAGTAGAATATACACGGAAACATGACATTACAAAAATATTTTGTTGCGGTTACGATACCGAGTTAGGACGGTCAATTGAAGCAACAAACGTCACTCAATTTGTGTGGCTAAGAAACGGAACTCAATTTAATAACTTACCTGCTTTTGCAAATCCTCACATTTTCAGCTGTTCAAACTTATTTATAGAGTTTACTCTACTCCATCAAGGAAGATAGTATGACTATTTTTACAAGATGCACGATATCTGTCTTTTTACAACAAAGATAGTTATAGATCACACACATGATGCATGATGTTTTTTTTTTGTTTTTTCATAATGTATGTTCCTAGTTTAATATGACCTTACCGCAAGCTTTGTTTGCGTCTTATTTTCGTATTTGTAATTATATACATACATATTTATAGTTTAAGGACTAGAGACGTGTATCGTGTGCAACACCTGACTCCGATAAATCAATGGTGGATCTCGAAACCGGGACCTCATGCACACAATTGCAATATTTTTAACTTACGTGTAGTTGTTCCTTACACTTTTTTGCTTTCATGCATCGCGTTGTCATTTGTCAAGATTGCGACGTTCACTCTTTAGAAAGTCGTCAATTTACATATATATTTAATGGTTAAGAATATTTCTTTATTTCTTATTCATTTCACTTACGAAGTTATGGGGTAATCAGAAAAATATTGTTTGCATGTATGCACGTGCACACTGCCCCTCAGTTAGGCGTTCGGATAGATGTATACTTAAAATCGATATGTAATATAAAGAACCAAGTTAATCAAGAACCATAATCTGAATCTGAAAATAAGTTCAGATAAATGTCGCATAATGATGTATTTTGACAAAGAATATCATTGCTTATTATAACATTTATCTGATATGCAAGGGGCCAAAGTATTTGTCATCATCCAATACATTATTAGTTCAGTGTGAAGTTTAATTCGCATGAGTGCAGCATAGTTTTATATATTTGTTATATATAACAGACATATCAATACATCAGATATATCAATACATGTATAATTTCTACAATGGAAAATATGAATGTTCTATTTGCTCTTTGAAAAACATGTAATCCATATTCAGTACATGCAAACTTTCTTTTATGTAAAGTGTAAATTTGTTAATCGTTTAATCTGTGTACTCATACGTTACAAAGTTGCGTTAATCAGAGTGTGAGACGTGTGAATGAAATATTTATTTTGTAATTCGTCTAATGTAAATTCAACATTCGTACTCGATGGTCACATAATGACAACATGGTTATAATTATAACAGTTCTGGACTCGTCTGAATCTACATAGAAAGTTGGTGACAAGTACAAATGTTATCATTGGCACTTGAGCTAAGAATTACTATGCATGCACTACCATGTAGAAGTGCTTCACAAAATCTGTATCGATCTTACTTATAAAAATTCTTTCAGAAATTAATCTGGCTTCCAATTATATTCTCAGATAGTGTACTCTAGAAATGAATTTAATAAAATTACGAACCCAAAGACCCCAAAAGAACAGTAGGATCATCTTAGGCCCACAGGTTTCGATGAAATGCACTTTATCCACTCATTTGATTTTCCAACACGTCATCATCATCTCTGGTGTACTGTAAAATCCGTTGCATGTGTACTTCTTAAGTGTCAATGCTGTTTGACAAGAGGTCACAGAGGCGACTTATGGACGGTAATATCTATCTGAACTACACTGCTTCGATCCTAGAGGAATATGGAGGCTACTTGCTCTGCTTCTGCTTCGTGCTGGCAACAAGGATGGGAAGAACGATAACATGTGAAGTCAGTGGAAGTTGGAGCTTGCATCAGTACAATTTTCATCATTTTACATGCAAGTGAAGATAGTATTATTTAAAATATTACCTAAATTTCTTTTTGTAAAAAAGATATAATGAATGTAAAGCTATTACTAATGCGTTTATAGTAAGACGTGGGACCGCATCTGTGATCTTCCTGTTACATAATCGTCTCACCGCGGTCTTCATCCTAGTAAAGATGTTTGGATGGAAAGAAATAGAATGCTATCAAATCTGGCCGTTGATGAAATACTGTGTGAATTGAAACATAACAAGGTTGGTGCTGTGAGACGACTTCTCATTGAATAGGATGGCAAGGAAATCAAAACAAACACGTTTCTTTTAACCTTCAGAACGTCAGTCTTTCCATCCGAAATAAAACATGGTTACATTAAAGCCAATACGGAAATAAATGTCCCGTCTCCATTACAGCGTTTTAAGAGGACGGACCTCGGGTATATCTCCAACTTCCTGTCGTTGAATTTGTATTTTCACACCATTAAAAAACTACATAAGACACATATTTTTCTGAAAAATTCTTTGAAATAAACCTCGCAATTTTCTGTTGTAGAGTATCAAGTACAGCTAAATTTGGCAGATTGTCAGCAAATGGGAATTGTTACAAAATATGAATATACGTAGTGCTTCTTATCATTAACTCATTTTGAACTTTGCTGATTTTGCTTACTGTAATTTTTGTAATACCTTAAAACAGCAAGGAACACAAAGAAAGTTAGATACAAAGTGTATAACCGGAATATATGCAGATAATCGGGAAAGCAGAGAACATATTTTTCATATCAAAACAAACATTTCAGTAAGCGTGTCGTTTAATGTAGATGGAAAACTGATTACAAAATATTTATCTATTGGCAAAGAAAACAAATTCACAAATTGCAATGTTTGTTACAACATTTTAGAGAAATAGTCAGTAAAATCCTCCCCTCCCCTTTCTTTTTCCCAAACAGACAACGAAGAAGTAAAAATCAGTTATCAAATGTCCAAGTCTAAGAGTGGAGGCTGAATTAGCGAATTGTCCTATAAAAACCGTTGCGAACCCCCGTAAATTAAAAATTCCTGGGTGAGACAAGGTGCCGGGTAAAATGAGTGTCTCCTGTTTGTATATAATACCCGTGGCAACAGTTATTGAAACATGTAAAACTCGGTGTAGGTCCCATTGTACGCAGAAATGTATATAAATGGTGAAAATGGTGTCATAAAAGGATTTGTCGAACAGTCATTAAATCGCACTGCAGAACGTTATGAATCATTCTGCAAAGCGAGACCTCATATTCTCTTATGAAATTACCGTAGCGACCGTAGAAGATATCAGGCTTTGTGTAACATAACCCTCAACAAGTAGCTTACCGGTCAGCCGTTTAGCCCTTGTGACAAAACCATTGTATTTCGAACATGCCGTGGCGTACCTTATAAGCTGAGATACAAAAACGTAATGGGGGTAGATTTCGTGTAGATAATCCTTAAAGTTATGATTATTGATTGACAACACATCATTTATGTATCTGTGAGTAAAATTAAAGTGAGATGCAAGGTGCTTTTTTCCTGTTGAGAGCAAGGTCTGAATAAACTCTGCTTCTTATGGATATAGAAAATTTCAGCAAGAAGTGGAGCGCAGCAGGAACACATATGAATGTCAACGATTTGCTAACAAAAATTTCCTCCAAACACCACGAAAATATTGTGTATCAGAAACTCCAACGTTTTAATGATGTCGACTTTTCAGTATACTTCATGTATGAATCAGAGAGTTCATTACGAAATAAGTGTTTTCCTGCCCTAGAACAAGATATTTGTGTCTGCAAGAAAAAAGAGGAGTTACTGGCTCAGTTATGTGGCAGAAGTCACCATGGAGTTATACAATACATAAATATAAATAATATACTAGAACATATAACACATTACAAAAATATTTGATTGTAGTGCAATTACGATACTGACTTAGGACGGTCATTTAATTTGACAAAAGCCAAACAAATGGTGTGGTTAACCGGTTTACGGGCCCACCTTCCCACTCAACGTAACAGCAGAACAATCAAAGGACGTACATTTAAAAATTTATAAAAATCCTCCATGTAAAGAACAAGGGTCAACAAGTATCGCATATTGAGAGGTCATAAAAATATAAACACGTAAGGTATTGTACGAAAAAAGAGGAGTTACCGGCTCAGTTATATGGCAGAAGTCACCATGGAGCTATACAATACATGAATATAAATAATATAATAGAATATTTAACACATAATGGTATAAAAATATATGCGACATCAACATGATAAACCGTGCTCTGCCAGTCTGAAAGCGAGCTAAGACCCTAGATCTGTAGGAGTCCCGACCAACAGTCAGAGGGGATGAGGTTCAAGACCATGTCTCCTCTGAAAGAGGTTTTGAATATACAATTTTACAGTGGTGCGCATATGGTGTATTTTATTGATAGGGTTATATATATTTATTATCAATCATGAAAGTGTCTAGATACTAGAGCTTGATCAGTTTTGACCAAAAAAGTTATAAGACAATAGGTTTTAATTGTATTTAATTTGTTTCGGACGGGGTCTGATCTTTAATCTAAATTTGTCATTAATAAGAGATTTGAACACACATTAACTCCAGACCTCGTTTTAGCCCAACAGTTAAGCATTTATTGGAGTACACGTATCTAAGTTCATTTATACCCTTCAATTAATTGAGACATAGGTACAAGACAAATTATATGATGTGATATAATACAGTATCCTAACATAATAGTTATGAACACGAAAAATTCTATCAAATAATTTAAGCGCACGAAACACATTATAAAAATATTCGACTGTAATGAAGTAGCACAAATATAGGATGGTTACTTAAAAGGACAATCGAGAAACAAACTGCATATTGCCGAAAGTGAACCGACCGTAGGTATCTATTTAACTGTTGGTTATAAAACGAACACAACATACCGTAGATTTACCGTCCATTGATGTATGGCTCATCCATAGATGAACAAAATCCTTTATAGCATGTTTCTGCACGCTGGCATTCAATCTATAACCATATCATTTTATCGTGGTTTAGACTTATTAAATTGACAACTTTAATGACTATCTGGAATGATTTCTGTGCATCCTTACATCAATATCATACATACATATACATACGTACATGCATATCGTACATGATATAATAATTACAAAGAGATGACATAAATGCACTCGCTTAAATTACCATTTGTATGAGGATTGTTGTTTTCATTATGACATTTTCATACATAATACTCGACAGAAAGTAATCTAACTTACGGATGACCGACATCTCTCTGAAAATCGAAAGAAATATTTTATAGAAAAGCAAAAATAATTTAACTTTGAAGTTCTTTAAGACTACCTCACTAATTTATTTTATATACTACCTATCCAAGGAAGCCGTCCGAATTGTGGTGTCGAATAGAATTATATGGACTCACAAAATGTCGCTATAGGTAGAAGACACCACTACAATGCTTAGTTAGCAGTAAGAATAAAACAATGAATAGAAGTACATATAGAGATATGATTATGAGATAAGACTACTTACACATGCTGTCTATAATTCAGTCATTGAATTTAGGAATAAAATAACGGCAAAGAAAATAAAACGTCCGATTTTGTTTTGACCAGCAAAGTAATACGAAGTTGGTTACTGACATACATGTATTTGAGGAAAATGTTGCATTTTTCAGATTTATCGGGCCCCGCCGTCACCAACATTTTAGAAATCTCAACCTCAATACTCAACTCAAATCGCTGAGGTGAACTCAACTGAGTATACTCCTCAAATCGCCGTCACGAAATAGTTGAGGCCTTCCTCAGTTGAGGTCGATTTAACCATACTCAACTCAGTTGAGGTGTTACATTTTAATGAGTGAATTTTCGCGGATTTTGTTTTTTCCATCATTTTTACGTAATAAAGTACGTAATTTCACCTTATCGTCTTTTTGTTTGTTAAAACAAATTAAGAAAATGCTTGTATTCATGTAAATATGTCATCAATGTTAAAATTTACGGTTGTAAATACGAAATTATAAGCACAATACTCATTATGAATCTGTTACCTACAAAGAAAGTACTGTCGCCTACGGTAGGTTTGTAGCACTGATCAATGTCACAATCTTCAGCAAAAATCAGGACCCCGTTTCCTCAGAGGGCCTTAGCCTCGACATACAAAAGCCAATGAAGCAGCCTTCTTAACTTTTTAGACTAAGAATAAATATGAAAGAAGGCAAATAAGACGCGAACATGTCCCTCGGCTCGGAATCGTAAAATGTGTCCTACCTGTATGTAAGAACTCCTATTTATAATAATTTTGATAACTTTTGTATGTACAGTGAACTAGTGTAAAATATGCATCATACGTCATGCACACGTCACGAATCAGTCAAGGTTAAGGCTACAAACTTGACACAGATATGACGTCATATTTTTTTCCTGAACTGAGTGGAAAAGAGTTTCATGGCAGATCTACCTGAAATTTTCACTAATTTTAATATAATAGCTTTTCTTCCCGATTTTCTTCATCAAATAACAATAAATAAATAGATAAATAAATAAAAACTAGAATAAAATAATAAATAAATAAATAGATCTAAATAAATTTAAAAATCTCCATCTGCGTACCATGCATTTTGTGATTTGAAAGATATCGGAAAATGATGCCCATTAATATATTGGGTGACCTTAAAAGTGTACCTCATTTCAGCCGAATGTCTGTATATACCTTTACTTTAGATATGAAGTTAACCCCCCTCCCCCTTCATTATTTCCAATGAGAAACAATGTGTCAAAAATAGAAAAAAATGTATACTTAAAATTTGGGATAAATAAAATCCAAAGTTTTATAACAGTTCTCTTGAAATATTTATAAAAATGCTCATGAATATTTCGGAATATAATTCTGTTGTCCACAGCTATTTAGCCCTCAAAATTGGGCTTAATATTTGTAAATATTTTAATAAAGTAGAAAAAAAAAATCAGTTCAACTGTGTCCCTATGTTAAGATATGGTAAAAATGAAAATTTGACGATAAAATTGCGCCGGCATAGATAAAATAAATAAACATCTAGCCGGCGTGGTACTGTGGTTAGTGAGTCGGCTATAGTTCGGTAGGTCTTGGGTTCGATCCCCGCCGATGTATTGTCTTTCAGATTAATAGACAGTAAATATCAAGACCTCGTGTCACGGTAGGCTTGGTACGTTAGAGATCCCTCACTGCTTGGAAAGGGTCCGTTGCAAAGGCCAAAATTGATATTTTTTCATCAAGCAGATACTGTTGAAACATTAAAATGTGAACCCCGTCGAAAACTGACCCGTCGACTAAAACGTTAAAAATCGATTTGGTCCGTTCAGCTATTTCATGATCCCACCACTCTTGAAAAGGTGACCTAGAGTGAAAATGTGACCCTCGTTGAAAATTGACCCGCAGTAGTAGGTCATATTTTATCCATCTGTAATATATATATATATATATATATATATATATATATATATATATATATATATATATATATATATATATATATATATATATATATATATATATATATATATCAGACTTGAGGCTGAGTATTGAGTTGAGGAAGGTTGGTGACGGCGGGGCCGGAGCTGATAAACGGTTTGCTTTAGTCAATGGGGTCCTCAATATTGGCATACTATATACTTTCAACCTTTATTTTTCAGCAATTTCAAAACAGATTGTCTTAAGAGGTAGCATTTCCTATAGTGTAAAAAAGACATACAAGTAGGTATATTACAAATGTTTTCTTTCTGGTCAGCTGCTTTTTGTTACAACACTTGTATGAAGTAATAAACTTAAGTTATGAAGAAAATTATAGATATGTGTTTTATACATGCATATATTGAATAATCACTGTATACTATATTTTAGATGTGGAGGCATCATACATATTTCTAAGAATAATCTTAAATCAATTAGTATATATTGTTTATTGTTATATTGTAAATGACAGCAAAATAGTGATAGGGCAATTTTCAACAAAGTGCCTTGTAACCCAAATGCCTTATCAAAAAGCGTTCTTCTGTAACATTTATCTTCGACCATACCTGCAAAACCGGTTTTTTGTTGTTTTCGAACTTTAGCTAAAACGTATACATCTTTGTTGTATAATGACACAATAATTTAATGTTTGGTTTTTGCAACGACTACTTACATCAGCTGATGAATTAGGAGAGCAATTATCAATATATTGGCAGATATACACTGTGCTTATATAATTCTATCATATGCTTGCCTTCAATTCTTGTATTTATTTGTTTAGTAAATATGACGTATTAGTTCAACAGTTTATATGATCAACAGTTAAAGCTGCAATCCAGAAATTGAAAATAGAATGAATGCAACTATCTGAATATTCAACTTACTTTTACATTTACATGCACATTCTTCACCGCGGCTGCATTGGTTTAAACCCTGAAATAAAAATTGAAGAAATCAGTTTTATTTTTAGAGAGAAAAAGAGAATTTCATACTATCTTGACTTGTGTTATTGATTGTGTTAACGAAAATCTATAACATAACATAAAACAGGAAGTCAGCCTCGTAATCACAAATAGTTTGATTTATTGTAAACATAAGAAATTCACAATTCATAAAATTAAATAAAATAAATGAAAAACTCTGGATAAAGTAAAACGAGATGTGTTTGAATGATTAACATGTTGTCGCCATACAAAACGTTAGGTTTAACCATAGCTAATGAACTTTGACGTTTCGTCTTATCAAATACCTTTTCCCTCCACTGTCGTAATGAATCACCTATAAGTAGATATGAACTTTGATTGTGATAAAGATGGGTGTTCCGTTAACTTTTTGCTTACGTCAATAAATCCCAGTATAAACTACAAGACAATTAAATAAAAAAATTCTGTTAGAAGATTTTAACTTGCTGTAAAATACAACTCCGCTGCATGTACTTACAGGTATACACTGTGGTGTCGGTTCTGAAATAAAAAGAGAAAATACAGCGATCTATTCATTGCATGGAACATGTAAAGACACAAATAAATTGTCACATATGTTACGATTACGTATATTAAGAAAACTGTATATTGTAGATAGTATTTTTTATTTTCAAAAAGACTATGATTTGGGACAGACTTTCTTGGGGTGAGATGATTGGCAATTTTTGCATTTTTCAATTTCCTTATTTGTAATAAAGATTTAATAAGTAACAGAATAGTCAGTCAGGTCAAAATAAGCCACATGAGTGAGTGTCATTTATGATATAGAGTTTAAAACACTACGGAGATTTTTAAACCAGCATCTATCCATCTTTCAACCCAACGCCTCGATCCATCCATCCATCAAAAACACACGCGCATACATATATGATGATGATGTTATGTTTTTCCTTCGAAATAAGAAACCTTATTTATGTAATTGTATCTAAAAGTTTCGCCTAGATTTGTTATCGTTGATTATAAATACAAAATTTAATAAATAAACTATCAATAATGTTGGCTACTAACCTCGTTCACGTACACACTGACAACGAAACCGATCACAGGAGCACTGTTCGCCCCGGAAACATGGCTGGAATTATTTCATCAATCATATAAATACATTTAACCATACTCATACATATCATTATGTGATGATGGGGTCGGGTAACAGAATGATATATGCCTATTTTTTAGGCAAAATGATTCCACCATGGATTCCATAACACGACAAAAGAATCACAACGTTTATATTAGGTATCGATATATCGAAGAGAAGGAAAAAAGTAATTGATCATTCTTAGAACGTTACTTTATGTAATGAGAAAAGGCAAATTGTCATAGAGATACAATGCTTATATGAAAATTAAACGAACTCAAGAGACCAAAAGTGAAAGCGAATGACATGCTGCGAAAAGGACAACCACATAGAAATCAAACCATTCACATTTAGAGATGATGAATATGTAAAGCCCCAAAATTGTTGTGAGATCAGATGAAATAAGAATTTCCTGCTCTGTGACAACACCCGTCATTTACATCCTTTGGTGTTCGCCCATTCTGGTGAATTCCAGTTATAGAAGCTGTCAAATTCGGAGTTCAAAATGGGTAGGATAAATCTTCATCCAGAATATTATTTCATTTTCTTGATAACCAGTTGTCATATCGTATGTTAAGTATCAGAGTTGTTGTACGTCTGCCCACAAAATATCCCTATCCGATCTGATTTGACAGTCCATTGTCTTCAGAACGAAACTAGAATTCCATACGCATACGCATAACTTGCAGAAATAAATAAAGAAATAAATAAGTAAATGTTGTGTTCGACTGATATTAAGGTGAAGATTGGGACACAATTTACGAACATGTCAGGAAAGTATATAAATAAGTTTTTCTGACTTCGTTTTTCTTTTTTGTCTCCTTTCTTTTTTTTTATAAATTTGTAAAACTGAGAATTTCTTCACCACAGTTGTATCGCATGCGGAATGCGATAATCCGTATAGGTTGCGTATTTCGATTGTGTCGGTGTGCAGCAATTTCCGTTTTTGACTTATATGGTGATATTTGCTGGACAGAACATTATACTACCTAGGAAGTTTACTATTTTGTGTGTAAATATTACAGTCCCGCCATTGTTTAAATTTTCTTTTATTTCTTGGACACCGGTTTCATGAACACTATCTTTCAACAATGTTTATTATTTGAATTTATTGGTGTGTTTGTATCTTTTGAGAACTTCGCTGATAATCACGTTTCTTGAAAAATTCTTAGTGCATTTATTTTGTTATTTTAGGCTGAAACATATTCCAGTAAAAGTTTTACAATCTGACGGTGTTTAGTATTACGACAATATTGGTAACCGGAGTTCATTAATAAATAAGTTACAATACCATAAGAAGAATATTGCCTATATCTGTCTATTCAACATTTTTCGCGTGCAGGCAGATTGAAGACGTTTCCTACTGCAGAAATGTTAGCTTGAAATTTTTCTAATGCAGAAACTAGCCCTGTAATTTAACGGAGAGACTAGCTCAGATAAAACCAATCTCATCACTTAGCTAAAGCTGCCCCATATTTCTTCTTCAGAAGAGACAATATTAAAAGAGGCATAGTGTAAAGGATTCCTCATTGCTTCCAATGGAAAAAAAACTGAAGCAGTGCACTAAGCAGGTGGTGTAACTACACAAACCACGTTGAAGTTGCGCAAAATATTACATAAACAATAAAACGCTGCTACATGTACGTCTGATTCTGCTGCTTAGTGATATTTACTCTAAAATTATATCAAAATTCTTCAGATTTGAAAGCCATGCAACGCTAGGCAGATTTACAATATATAAATATATTGTGGGGGTTCATCTGTAAAAATAGTAATGTTAATGTTAATAAAATATCTTTTGAAGTTAACATTTTTATATTTCACATTTTTCTATATTTTCTGTTTCAATAATATTACTAATTATAATAATAATAATAATAATAATAATAATAATAATAATAATAATAATAATAATAATAATAATAATAATGATGATAATAATAAGAAGAAGAACAATAATAATAAAAATAATAACAGTATATATTTGACACTAGAATTTGTACTTATACGGTACAAATACAGATTCTTCAGTGAATCTCTTACAAAATAGCAATCTAATTTATCACATTGTCTAACAAAAATACACAAATCTTACATCCGTAGGACAACGTCACCATGCATAGAAGAAAGAGGGCTGCTATGACGAATATCTTCATCCTAATTAAAAAGTTATAAAAATTAATTTGTAAGTGAAGAAGTTAAAACAATCATTGGTCGCTAACAAAAGAATTTAAAATTCAATACAGAAGTCTGTATGTAAAGGTTGCTCAATATTTTAAACAATAAAATCATTAAAATATACGCAATTTAAGAAGGATATTATCAGAATCGGAACTCACTTTAATCACTTACCTGCTTCTGGCGAATGCTTGCAATATCAGCTGTTCAAATGTATTTATAGAGTTTACTCTACTCCATCAAGAATGTAATTGTGAGTATTTTTACATGATGCACTGCATTTGTGTTGTGGTTCATGATTAAATTCAACTGTAGACTATCAGTCAGCAAGATTGATAATTATAGATCAATTCAATGATAAATAAAACATAGTTTCTGTTAGTAAACATATTTTCTTCGCGAGCATTCAATACCTCTCAATGAGGCGTTCAGATAAAGGTATAATTAAAGTTCAATGCACAGCAAAGCTGATGAAAACAATAAATTGTATCCCTGGATAAAATTTGTACAGGTATACATATTTTAAAATTATTAAAATTTGCCTTTTTTGGCATTAATCCCATAAGTACAGAGTTTCTATCAAAGAAGATATTATGACATCCAAAGCTATTATAATTTTACTTTTTGTTACCCATCTGTGAGGCAAAATGAATTGTGAGTACGTACTTATATCTTGCAAGGGATTTAAAAAGCAATATATCCTTGAAAGTATATCCTTTTGATATATTATTGCGTTAAGGACATCATGTTTTAGTGATTTCAACGTCCAACTGGATATTAAATTTCCAATTTTTTTTTCTTCAATAAAGTTGCCACAGCTACGTCTACTCTATGACACCAACGATTGTGACTGGTCGACAGGGAATGCTTACTCCTAAAATGGCATCTGCCACAAACTCAGAGAAACGTAACATTCTGTTCTCTGTTTTCTGAGTAAAAGATACTTTTAACGATTGGTCGGTATCTCAGCATTCTAATATTGTCGAAAGACGTTGAAAAGGTTACCGCTGGGTAAGACTATTAGTATGTTTTATGAACATTGGAGAGGAAAAGTGAAGAGGCATAATGATATGCATATACATGTACATATACATTGCTACAGACAATTAAATTTAAATTATTAAGCACTGATATCAATCTACGGAAAGTAAAAACTTGAAACATATTTATATACTACAAAGGAAAAGATAAAAGCATCTGACACAGCCGTATGACAGAAGTCATCAAGGAGATGTACTGGTAATACACTAATTATTTTAAAATAAACATGAGAACATCAGAAGAACTTTCGATTAAATTTCAGTTGCGATACCAACTTAGGACGGCCATTGATATCACAGTGGTCAATCAATTGGTGTTATTAGCTCATCTACAGGTTCATCTGCCGACTTACAGAAGCAATATAATCAAAGGACACAGATTTAAAAGTTATAAATAATTCTCCATATGGAGAGCGATAGATCAACCAGTTCGCAAAGAAAATCATCAGCTAACCCAAGTTCAGATCTAATGAAATTATGGACTGAAATCCAAGTATCTAAAACTAAAACCAACATCTTCAAAAGCGAACTATGATATGTCAAACGAATAAGAAGCCACCCTCCCTGAACTGTAGGCGTCATAAATATAGATTCTTTATTTTAGATATATAGTGGCGTGATGAACAAATTTTCGCATTTTATTATTATTCATCTGAAAACAATAAACAGGTAAACAACTTTAGGTAAATGTAGCATCATGATTTATTGTAACAAAGAATATCATTTTGATTGAAAGGAATGCACAGAACAAACAATAAAAACAAAAGGAAACAATATAACCGTCAACGTATAAGTTCTATCTACGTAATTATATGTGAAACATTATTTGTAATACACAACCTGTCGACTATAAATTTTATTTACTACTAAGACAGTATAGTTTTCTATCTGTTATTCATATCCATACATGTATAATTTGGAAAACAATATCTGAATGTTCAGTTTCAAATTGCAAAACATTTGAAACTTGTAATGCGGAGTTACTACATTCAAAATTTGTTCTATATAAAGTGTCAATCTGTAAATTGATTACTCCGTAGTCAGTAAAGTCTTAATATTTCCCATGTTAAATGTGCATTTATTCATTTCCCCTCGGAGGGTTTGACTTAAGTGTTATTATATTCTTTCTCCTATTGATATGTTGCGGTGACACTTTCTACACACGGTTCACAGATATGTTTATATATAGTGCTGAATTATATTTCATCCGTCATATAAGGACAATCATGGCGGGTGTAGCTAGTGAAACAGGTGATGCTGACTCCTCCCGGGCACCTGGTCTCATCTCTGATATTCTGGGGTTCGTAAATGTCCACTGTGGCACATTGTTGCCAGTGCCATAATCATGTGACGCCAGTTACTTTAGTATTTTTATTCATAAATGTTCTTCTTGGAACTATTCTGGAAAATAGAAATAGAAAAGAAAATATACATAAATAATGAGTAACACTTGATGTAAGAATCAATATGCATCACCACTAACAAGTAGAAGCGCTAAACAAAATCTGTATCGATCTTAATTACAAAAAAATCTTCCAGAAATTAATTTCGCCTTCACGATTACTGCGAAAAAGGGTAGTATAGAAATCGAAATAATAGAATGTGGAGCCTAAAAACCTCAAACGAAATAAAGAATCATCTAATGTCTACAAATTTCGATAAAATTCACTTTCACTCGTCATCGTCATCTCTGTTGTACTGTAATGTAAAATACGAAAATAAATGGTGTCACATGAGTAAGGCACTAAAAGCAATGTACCACAGTGGACATTCACGGACCCGTAGAATACAGAGGTGAGACCAGGTGTTCCGGAGAAGAGGGCGTCTCCTATTTGGCTAGCCACACAGGCCGTAAATGCCCTTAGATACAGCCGAAACAAATATAAGTAAAACCTGTCACATGTATAGCTCTTCTTCAAATTTTGACAATAAGGAGAAAGAAAAGTTACTTACTCAGCTGCATAACAGAAGTCACCACGGAAATATACAGTATACAGTGTAATGATATAAAAACACATAAGGACATCACAAAAACATTCGATTATAGTGCAGTTGTGATACCGACTTAGGACGGTCATTTAATATGGCAGCAGTCAATCAGTTGGTGTAGATAACTAGTTTAAGAGGTCACAGAGGCGACAGAAATGCAGTAATATTTCAATTCAAACATCAAATCACGGATTATGGCCACTGTGTTGATACGGACAGCCACTGTTAAAAATGGTGGTAGGGGTAGGAAGGCATAAACATTTCGCAAGTTTAATATAATGTATGAACGGCATTTGCACCGATGCATTTTTCACACCTCTGACGCATTGAACAAATAAGGTAATGCAGAAATGTCTGGGGGATGTTCCACCATAAGTACAGTAAAAGCCAGGGAAACCGTCGAACGTGGCAGGGAAGTTTGGCTCTAGACGTAGACGCTGTTCCATTTTATCCTTAATATGTTCTATAGGCGATAAATACGGTGACAACGCTGGCCATTGTAGCATTCACGTTTTCCTGTTGAAGTTTGTCACTAACAAAGAAAAAAGAGGAGTAACTGGCTCAGTTTTCTGCAGAAGTCACCATGGAGCTATACAATACATGGATATATATACTTCAAATTTTCAGTTATCAAATTAAGTAAATCACTTTTAAACTAAGGAGTATCTCCCTCATGCATAGCTCTGTCCTTAGACAGATTCTTTGGTTCACCTTTTGGTCATTTTTTGGCTTCAACACTGCTCTTCATATTTTTATATATTTTGAGAATTCCAATCATTCGGCCACGAGCATCACCGAAGAGACATAACTTGTTGAAATGCGCATATGGTGCACAAAATTAAAAGGTATATATGTCCTATACTTATCGTACTCTCACAATGCACATGCAACGTAGGAGGGCTGGTAAAAACACCAAATGTGACAGGCAGGCGAAAATCCAAATGTAAACAACAACACCTTTTTAGGTCATAAAATCTTTACATTACGAAATGAAATAAAATTCATGATTTTACAGCAGAATCAATTTTTATTTATGACGATCAAATAATTTTATCCAATAACAGCCCCCGATACATTGAAATAGTAGTCTCTCTCTCCCTACATCACATCAGCTAATTACGACTCTCGTTAGTTACTGTTCTTTGACCAGAAACATTTAATACAATCCAATTCAAGCAGTCAGAAAACACGATTAATCCCAAGTATATACGTAGAAAGATAATGTAGTTCAGTACTTCCAAAATATCACAGTCCATGCCTTATATACATTTTCATATTTACTAGACATTTCTAGTTTTGTATAATGTTCAAGTGATTTCCAATATGAAAACATCTAGATTCATAAGAACTTCCAAGAACATTCAAAAACCACTATAGAAATAAAGAAGTTCGAAGTTAAAGAAGAACAACAGAACTTCCTAGTTCTTAATAGAACATTCCATTACATATACAATAAATAAATGAATAGATAAATCACCCTCATAACGTAATGAGATTATACATTTTAAATGAAAATAGAAAGGTTCGCGATATATGCCACTGGGATCTTGTTTTATTCTGAGTGAAAAAATATTATTGAGTTTGTTATTTCAGTAAAATTGGGGAGAGGAAAGTGATTGTTGGATGGCAAAAGAGAGGCAGCGGCAATGCTTATAATAGCTAATATGGTAAAAGAATTTATCTGAATGTATATACAATGTAAAGATGATGGATTAATTCAAACCGTAAGTCCGAAAATGATGAAACCAGATGATATACAAAGTCAATGAAAATGAAATACAAAATAACGAAAAATGTCTACTTGAAGAGCATATGTGAACCCCATGATGAAGTGAGATCAGGTGCCGGGGGAGAATGTTAACTTGGTATGCTTTATTTGAACCGTGATTGAATTCAAGAGTTTGATATTTATACTCACGTTTATTATAACTTAATGAATTTAAAAAGATATTTCTTATTTATCTCCAAATTTCAATACACCGAGACTTGTTATTTTCTGAATGCCTGTCAATCTAAACATCAATGCTTCAAGCAATAGTACAATCCATATGGAAATGAATATTTCCACAAAATACAGTAGGGTCTTATTCATGCAGGTATACATGGTTCCATGATTGAGATGGAAACTTGATTACACGGGGTAAGTGAATTACGCTGCATCAGAAATAACTGTTAAATCGGCATTTATAGGTTATTGCGTGCCAGTAAATAGTAGAACTTTAATAGACTTAACAGGCGACATTATTTCAGTGCGAGGTTTTTACTTCACGACTCTTATTTTTACCGGAAAAATCCGACAGTCTAGTGACTTTCGGATTGACTGCACTTAATTGTAAGTGAACTGAGTAAATTATTCCCATTTAAAATTAATTCCACTGTTATTTTGTATTTTGTAAGTTTAAAGCCATATTGTTTTTATTGCCAGTATTTAATCGCAAACCTCAATCATTTTCACAGTGACAAGAGAAAACTTAACAGCCCTGTTTGCATGATATAGATATAGTACATGCATATATTTTACAGGTTACTTGTTTTTTGCAGGTCACTGTTCTATAATAGGAAAAGAAACAAGAACGTTTATAGGATATGAAATCAGATGTAAAACTTGCAGAGATCGTGATCAAGCAAAGTTTTCATGCACAGTTATTCAGCCCCATGACTGTAGAACAATCTCAGATAGTTCAGCAAAGTCTATGGAACAGGACATGGTAAAGAGCATTATTCTCAAAAATATAGAAAAAAGGTCGAAATATCAGCTATTATTGGTGACGATGATATTTCAACGATATCACTTCTCAATTCAACAGTTGAACACTCTATACGCAAATTTTCAGACAGAAATCATGTGAAGAAGATAATTGAAAATTCACTTTATAATTTTAATAACAACATAGAAATTTATCTGTAAAAGTAATAACATATGTACAAACTACCTGAATTATATACTCGTCCAAAATAATGGAAATCCTGATGGTATAGAAAAAAGGATTACGATCACTAAGCAAGCATCCATTTGAAGACCATGGTGATTGTGACAAAAACTGGTGCAGATTTATTAAAAATCCTATCAGTTGATATAAGCCACTTCCTTTTTTGAAAACCACTAAAAGTTCATTCTTTACAATAGGATCTGATCAATTTATTTTCTAAATTTATAAGTCATTCCTCAAAGCTGGCATTTTTAGATAGTACATACATACATTCATACACGGAGGCATACATACATACATACATAATTACATACACGATGGAAAGGAAGAAGAGGAAGAAAAAGACGAAGAAGCAGAAGAATATAATGAGGAGGAGGAGGACAACGACAATCACTACTACAAATATGACGACAATTATGTTGGTTGTTTTGCTTTCGAAATCACAGAACCTATATTTGTAAAAGATTTTCGTATATTTGTCATCATTGATATACTAACACAACATTGGATAAATAATCTGTCAATAACATTGGTTATTAACCTCGTCCACGTACACAGTGACAGCCAAACCGATCACAGGAGCACTGTACACCCCTGAAACATGGCTGGAATTATTCCATCAGATATATAAATACATTTAACCATCCACATACATCGCTATTTGATGGCGAGGTCTGGTGCCAGAACGATGTATGCGTCAATTTCTTGCAAACGACTCCATCGTGAGTTACATAAACGACAAAAAGAAATAAATCGTTTATATTATGTATCAACGTATCTACGAAAAGCAAAACAGAAACTGATCATGCCTAAAACAGACTCTGTATACTGTTTAAATGTAAATTTTCATAAAGATACAACACTTGTATGAAAAGTAAACGCACTCGAGATACCAAAGGTCATGGAACCGAATGACAGGCAAAGTTGATGAAAAGGATAATCAAATAGAAAACACCCCCAAAGAACATTTGCATAGGGAACATCTGTAAAGCTCCAAAAGTCAGTAAGATGAGTTGAACATAAGTGGTATTAATAAACAATTCTGAAATTGAATTTACGCACATATATGGAAAATTTATGTCTATTTTTGTTATTTCGTTTTAAATACAGACAAAATGTTAAAATTGAACAAAATATTGCACAGAGAATAAAACACGGCTCAGTCTGATTCTGTTGGTTAGTGATATTTACTCTAAAGTTATATCATTTTTTTTTTTTTTTTTCATATCTGAAAGCTTTGAAATATGGTTAGAGTTTCCGAATTACACTATTGTGCAAAGCTAGACATATTTATAATTGATAAGTATAGTGCAGGAGTTTTACAGGTAAAATCTACTTTCCGGAAAGCGTTACTGGGAAGCATTCAATTGTTAAAATAGTAATATTAATGACTAACAGGATGGAGGTATTTATCTTTTGTATGTACAACTTTTTATTTCATATTTTTCCACATTTTCTATTCTTTTTTCCTCTTTTTTTTTTCTTTTTGTTTTGTTTTTGTTTGGGTGTTTTTTCTTTGTTTTGTTTTGGTTTTCTTTTTATTTTGGGGCTTTTTTGTGTTAAGGTATAATAATAATAAAGATAATAATGATATATGTGGCACTGGATGTGCATTTGGAAAAACAATGTCTCCCCCGTGAATCGCGCTCACATTGTCATGTTACTCACGATGTCTATCAAAACGTAGGACTTACGTCCGTAGGACAAAGACACCATACATAAAAGGAAGAGGGCTGCTAAGGCGATAATCTTCGTCCTAATTTAATTAGAAAATTTATTTTAAATCAAGAAGGAAAAGTAATTATAAGTCAATGTTAAAAGAAAACAATTCAGAATATAGTATTCTATATGTAAAAGCTGCTCAAATATTAAAACAACAAAATGAGCGAAAGAGGTGAGTTACCGTTAATAACACACTGGCGCTGCATGTCCCGGTCCATATCATCAACTACAGATTAACTACTAAACTAGCTAAACGTACATCTATAATTCTACTTTACAAATGTTTATAAATCATGCCTAGTAATTCGTGTTGCCTTCCCGGGTGCCATGACTGAGGTGGTCATCTATTTCCTGCTGATAAATCTAGAAGACAAAGATGGATCATCACAATCAAGCGAGTGGATGGGCACTCTAAGAAATTGTGGAAGCCATCAAAGTCAGCTGTTGTATGCAAACTATGCAAACGTCATTTCACCCTGTGTCCAAGACGATCCAAGGTATGTTGAATATTGAAATACAACGTGATTTTATCGCGATTACGTATAATATAATGCCGTGTTACTTGCGCTACGTATGCATGAACAGCCCCCCCCCCCCCACCCACCCACCCACCACCACAAACACAAACGCACAAAGCAACATTTTCTATATACAAAAAGAAAAATACACATAGATTGTATACTGACACATCATTAAGTACATGTATTTCAATCTACGTAGATGACATTCAACTCTTATTTTAATCACTATATGGTTTGTAAAAATGTTTTTTTTTCCAAACTGCTGCATTGAAATAAGCATTGAAGAAAGATGTAAATTTCTCCAACATATCACAGATAAATTTGTCATCACGTTTTACAGTGACAAGAATGCATGTTTTCGCATTTGTGCATAAAATTTGACCTTGGATTTGATAAAAGTAGTCAGGTGTAGGATCTAAAACATAAGAGTTGTCTTCATGTAATTTAATATATGGAATTGTCTTAATTAATATTTCCTTGTCCCAAGATAAGTAAGGGCACTACACCTCCATAAGTTCGTCACTATTAATAATTCCATCCGGGAACGCAGCCAAGTACGGATATGCCTTATAGATTATTAGTCCACTAGGAGAGACTTTTTTTGCATATCCGTCATGAAGCCATTGTTTTCATAAGTTGATATGAGATACATTACTTGTATCGCTGACCGCTCTTTGCCTATAATTACGTAATAGACGGTATTGTAGAAGCGATATGCATAGCGGGGGATTAATTCCTAACCTTCAAACCACGTTTTTATATAGTTGCGTTGGTTTTGTGATAATCATATCGACAGTGTCCAGTAATGCAAACATCTTTAATCGATCGTTACTTGTGTCCTCTTTATGCTTTATCAAAATAAATGATGAATTTGTTCCTGATATTTATTTGATAGACATAACTATAGATTTGAAACTGAAGTGTCCATTTAATTTTATTGATCTCATGTACTTTATATTAGCGTAGTCATGAATTAGCGCACTTTGAACAGCGCTTATTCCGCTAAAATATGAATCCCGCTAAAATAAGTACACGTACAGTATTTGTTAATCGCCGATTGTTCAGTTTCGCAAGGATGTTGTCCTCTGGGGTCAACTCAAAATAGTCAGGTCGAGGGCTACAGCTTGCATATTTGATGGGGCAAAGTTTTGGTAGATTGGCATCCCAGATATCCCAGGGAAATTGAAACAAACGTTTCTAAAGTAGTCAAAATCTATTTCCGTGAATTCGTCAGCCCCAGTCACATGTAATGACTTGGATTTGAGAGGACTTCGCGTGAATTTTTTGCATTTATTGAAGCTCTGAATTTGTTGGGCGCATGTTTCGTCTGTTTTAACAAACCTTGAGGTTGAGAACATGACGGAACCACACAATGCAGTGCACGTGTGTTTGCATTGCACTTTAGGTCCCAATCCTGTTGCGCATTCACAGTTACCTTCCACAACAGACCCCCGCTGACATACGTGAATATCTACATTATAGCACACTCTCTTTTTCATCTCGGCAGGACAGCTTGTCTTGATAAAGATGTTGCCACTCTTATCTTCGTTAATTGATACCCGATAGAATCGAAGGAATTTCTCATTGTAAAGTTGCGTAATATGAGTGTTGATCTTCTTTTCAAAACTTTCCAGATATTTATTAACTTGTAACATGTTGAGACCACAGAATTTCGAATCAGAATTAATACCAAAATGTGTTTCGGACTTTGGAAGCAACATATTACATTCCGGTTCTAAAACCTCTTGTTTACCAAAGTTTCCATTTCTATTGTCTGCGAGCAATCTGAAAGCAATAATTTAATTAATGTAAATAATACAATTACTATACTGCGAAATTTCACAATAATTTCGTAATTTTCATGTTGGTCATCCGATCTATTGTATAGTATAAAGTGCTCTTTTGACAAATTTATTATAAATCCCGTATAACGCGTGTAGTAGATCGACACTATACTTAGTTTAAGAGCACTTTGGCAAAAGCAGACATGTAATATAAGAACAATGTAAAAGTGTGGTAAATGTCAAATCTCCAACTGGTAAGAGTTTAACTGAGGCTTACAAAGTTGATGATAATATCGATATCTATAATAATAGCCAGCGCGCTTAGCCGTGTATATAAGATTTAATGTTATGTCCAACTAAATATTATCACAATTTTCATGGGATTTCTAACAAAACTGAAGAAATCGGTTTTGATATATTACCTTTCTATTAACTCTTTTTTCTTTCAGATAATTTAGCATTTCTCTTTTTAAGTTCCTTTATAAGCTGCGCTATTGTATAACAGCTGTATTTACATTCTTCCCTCTTTTCCGTTTAGCGTATCATATGTAAACAAAGATTCTGATAGATCGGAAAGAATATCGCAATCTGGCGGTGCACAGGGGGAGATAACTCACTTCTATTGCTCATTATTAAAATAAATGCGATTTAATTACGATATTATGAGAAACGGATATCAGTTTTATCACTTACCTGCTTGCACTTTTAGCTGTTCAAACTTATTTATGTAGATTACTCTACTCCATCAAGAAAATAATTATGAATATTTTACAACATGCACTGCATTTGTCTTGTTTATCATGACATTTCAACCGAAAATTATAAGTCTGCAGCATTGATAGTTATAGATTACATCCATGATAAATGATACATGGTTTTGTATTCATTTTGTCTCTTCTATTTGATATGCTCTTAGTTTCAGTGGACCCCGACACTCCGTTTCCCCGTTCTATTTTGATTCTTTCATAATGTACGAATTGAGTAATATATGACACTGTTATTTGACGTCCTCTTTTGTTGTTTGTCATGATATACATGTATGGTTTAGTTTGAGTGGGAGAGACGTGTATCCGGTTCAACATTATTCTCCTTGCACTAATAGCAATTGCCTTTAATGGTGTTCTTTTTCCACAGTTTCCCTTTTAGCAATAGTGCGTTGCTAACATTCATTGTTTTGAATCTTCAATTTACGATATATTTTATTGCCATGAACCCTATATGTATTTTTTTTTTGGGGGGGGGGGGATTCATTTCATTTACGAAATAATAGGGTATCATTAAATCTGGGTTATATTTCCCTTGCGGGTATGTACGTGTACAATACCTCTGATTGAGGCTTTCAAACAGAGGCATAATTAAATTCTATTAATTTTTTGTACAGCAAAGCTGATCAAAACCATAAAATCAATCTCTGGATAATGTTTGTGTAATGTAGGGGTATACATATATATATATTTCAAAGTTATTGAAATTTGTCATGTTTGGCATGACTCAGATAAGTACAGACATTCTTTATCAAGGAAGGTTTAACGCCATCCAAAATTTTATCATACGTTTATTATATATATAATTGTGTTGATGACGTCATGTTTCAGGGTTTCTCCATCCACTTCTTGGTTGTGAAAGTTAAGGATATTTCAACCAATTTGATACAGCTACGCATATATACAACGCAAAATCTGAATGTTCAATTTGTATTTTGAAAGATATGAAACTTATAATGCATATTTAGTAAAATCAAAACGTGATCTATATAAAGCGTAAATTTCTTTATTCCCTATGTCACATTAAATTTATCATTTGTCATTTATGTTATGTACAGATGGGTGCAGTCCTAACATAACATGCACGTTAACGCAAAAAAAGCGTTCACGAGGACTGCTTTAGCACACGTGCTAGGACTGCTCGACCGGACGCGCGTGCGCTCCTCGCGTTAACGCGGGAGGGAATTCGCGTTAACGCGATTTAATCCCGCGTGCGCTCGGTCCAGTCGCACGTTCACATGTAGACATGTGAACGTGCGACTGGAACCATGTATATTTGTAATTCTCTATGCAATACGAATGGAGAAAATTGATCTAATTAAATGGCGAATGTCGCCATAAAAACGTGTATTAAATGTAATGTTAAAATCAAACCCAACATTAAGGATTTTATATGTAATACAACAAAGGAAATTATCGCGTAGACATGCAATAAGGTATTTATGAAAAAAAAATCATCAGTTTATACTAGCATTATTAGATTCTAATTTCATTTATTTTTAATTAGTTTATTTATGTTTTTATTTCTTATTTGGTTATTCATTTATAAATAATTTATTTATGTATTTACATGTATTTCTTATTTAGGTATTCATTATTATTATTTCTAATTAAGCTATTTTCTATGATATATGAAAATAATAATTATCATCATTATTATTATATTTATTAATTTTTATTTCATTATCATTATTATTAGTAGTAGTAGTAGTATTAGTATTATCCTAAAAGAAGAATAAATTTCATTCCAGTCAATGTTCGGAAATTGCGTTCAATATTTTTAAAATTCAGTCCTTAACTTTGAAGGGTTTTACTTAATTCTAAATATTTTACTTACACATTGATATGTTTTTTATATTTGAATATACAATGCATATATCGATTCTCCTTCAAAACCTTCTATATGAACATGTTAATACAAGTTTTAAGTTGTACGCAAGCGAACGTGGCTGTCAAACACGTTCACGCGGCAGTCAAGCGCGTTAACGCGGCGGTCAAGCGCGTTCACGCGGTCTCGAAATTAAGTTCACGTGGAAATCTGCGTTAACGCAAACGCGTCTGCTAAGCAGTCCTGAGCGCACGAGGAAAACAAACTTCACGTTAACGCGACGTTAACATAATCTTATGTTAGGACTGCACCTCACTGTATGTACTATCTTTCAAATTAATACAATGTTCGTATTTACCCGTGTTATACCTCATTTCTGTTCACCTTGTATTTATTTAATACAACTTAAAGAACACCGCTTCATTTAACCGTGTAGTTGTCAACCCGTTTTCTGTTTTTGAAGTTTACTTGCATGTGCTCCGTGCTTTGATCACTTCAGTTGGGAGGTTGTACATTTCTCCTTTCCAGTATTCTTGGTTATTTTGCCATGGGGCTTCATACTTAAATCAAGCCGGCGTGGCCTAGTGGTATTGCGCTGGACTCCTGATTGGGAGGCCGGGGTTCGATTCCCGCTCTGGTCATGCCGGTATCCTGTCTTTCGGATGAGACAGTAAAGACCGAGGCCCCGTGTCGTGGTGTGCATGGCACGTTAAAGATCCCTCACTGCTTCGGGTGGGTCCGTTTCAAAGGTCAAAATTTGTATGCCCCGCATCAGGCAGATGCCGTAACCATATACATGAAATATTCGTGGTGTGACGTTAAACAAAAATAAATCAATCAATCATAATTAAATCTATTGCAGATACTCGGTACACCAAGCAGTCTCATTAAAACTTCATCTATCATGCTCCTTAATTTTATCATGTTCGCTGTGGTAGATCTGAATACATCCCGTTACAGTTCATCTCAGATCGACCTTTGACACTGACCAATCACCAAAAGGAATTCCATATGAATGTGTGTAAACAAATATGGCCGCGCCCATATCTCACCGCAGCACACTTCGAAAAACCTATGTGTATGGCAATTTGTACATAGATTGTGGGTTCAAATTTGAACCATTATAGATATCGATGGAAAAAAAGAAATGACCAACTTTGCACAACGGACGCTGACGTGTCAAGGTTTGATCTGGGATGAACTGCTACGGAGTGTATTGAGATCCACCAAAGCGAACATGATAATACTTAGGAACATGATAGATCGATGTTTAATGAGATTGAAGACCTAGGTAAGTTATATCATTAGAAGTTTTTCAAAGGAGAGTGCCCTCGGAGGCATTTGTCGCCCCAACGTGAATCCATTCCTCGACGAATCTGGCCGAATAGCAATAATGTTTGTAAGGGGCCTTCATCCCTACCAAAGTTGATCACAAACCCTCCAGCATTTCTGAAGAAGTCAAACGTATGAAAATTATTCGAACGACGAACTTCACACAATGACAATAACTCATTTGAGGCATTCACCAAAATCTTCGGACTTCATCGCAGACCATGGATACCTAATCGTCATATCACCAATACAATAAAAGAGAGAAAAAAAAACCATCCTGCATAGTAGGTCACATACCAAAACAACAAATTTTTGGGTGACCTATATCAAACATGTTTATTTTTTCAGACAGAGCAAACAGTAGATAACACTGCACATTAAAAACCAAAGTCATGCGCAGTTCTGGGTTAATGATATGAATAATTGAATTTAATTGTAGTATTTCCTAACCCCTTTGAGAGATAACTTCGGTGCAATTTTCAAACTCCACTTTCTAAAACTTTATTTTGCATGTATGCTATAGTTAAATATAAAACACGAGTGTATATTTTTACATGGAAAGTATAACAAGATGTACTAGATATGTTATGTTGTCACAGTTTACACATGAGCAGTACGTGTTTAGTGCTGGATGTATGATAATGGACTGTACTATTTGACGTAAGTATGTCTTTTCTCGGCATACTTATTATTTTCTTTTACCGTAATTGACACCCATTAACGGGTGTAGATAGCAAAAATTAGACGCTGTCTCTTCTTTGACTAGTGGTGTCACTTCTAGATTTGATCGAATTTTAGACATCTTAAATGTTGACATTGCCACGATTATTTGATACTAATCACCTTTGTTTTTATTGATACATAAAATTTCGGATATAGTTGAAGCGTATAAGAAACAAAGGAATGGCTGATTCACTACTTTAATCCAATATTCATTTTGAATTTGATATTTTGAAATCATTTAAATTGAAAGAAAATGTAATTTTTGAATATTGGCGTAGACTGAGAAAACGATACGGAAGTCCTGTGGTCGTCCAAATGTCAGATCTACAATGTAAGAAGACTATTTTAATTTTGCATTACTGATGTCAATTTGCATACTGCATTACGTGTATTAAAACTGAACCTTACATATATATACTTTAATATATAATCTTAGATCAGATATCCTTTCTTAAATTCATAAATCTATAGCAAGTGTCATATGCAAAGGAATAAAAAAATACTGAAGGAAAAAAGAACACGACCCTCCTTTTCAAAAAAAAAAAGAAAAAAAAAAAAAAAAAAAAAAAAAAAAAAAATAAAAAAAAACAACAACACCATACACAGAACTCTGATTCTGCGTTCAATATTTGTCACCCATCACGAAAACAAAGTTACCTGTACCTGATCATATTCAATTAGTATTAGCATTATCAACGTATTTTGTAAGATAATAGAGGAACATCTTGAGATGATAGATGAATAGACACACACGAACGAAATGGAAATTTACGTTTGAATCGATAAAATATTCGGGGGACAATAAAGTGCTAATTATTTAATTTTTTTTTTAAATGTAAGGGTTTGATGACGGTCCTTAACCGTACAGTATTAGAAAACATAATCTTGTATCTTGTACTGTTACTTGAGACTCATGTAAATCAGGGTATTTATCGTCCTTGATATATAAAAACCGCGCAGGGATCGAACCGACACTAAAGGCATTTTTATGTTCAGTTCAGGACAATATGCCACGTTGACTGTACATTCCTTGAACACCGACTTATTAACGAAAAACGCATGCATATGCATACTCTGCTTGCATAAGTGTGTATTGTCTGGAGAAAATTTGAAGAAAGTTTGGAAATATAGGAACGAGCGAGAGGACTACTGTCACATCGCTTTATATTCCTCACTTTATATTTCGGAGCCATTCTGATATCCGTCCGATTTCAAAACGCCTGCCTAGACTCATCAAATTGCTTGATGAATAACCACTAAGATCCGTACGATGGTTGATGGTGGTAGTGGGTTTATGGTTTTGTGAAACTGATTTTAAAGAATTGTCGATGACCTTCCGATGTAAAAGGCATATAGATCCCTTGACCGCTTTTGCTCAACGTATTAGTGCTTTTAAATCGGAAAAATATAATTTTTTTTGTGTACAACGCATAGGAAGAAAATGACTCTTTTGTTTGTTTCTTTTTTTTTTTATTTTCATTGCCGCGCCAATATAATTTCACTTATATTGACAGCATGACTGATACTTTGCAAAAAACTCTTTTACGTAACATGTAAACGTTCTCGGTTTAATTAAAATTGTCTCATTTTAAAAAAGAGGAAAGTAACTAGCCATCGGTATGACTCGAAGACATTACCCTTTCAGTCTATGACCGAGCGTTTTACCGTCTAATCTACGCCGAATTAACCAGTGTATTACCTATGTAATTGAGCTCAATGCAAATTTTGCCCATTGCAATTATACATAGGGTTGCTTTTGTTACTGTAACATAAAAAAAAAATCATCGTTTGTAGAAAAACGTGCATATTGAAGATGTACAATTGTAAAAGTTATGAAATCGTGCGTATGGGTCCGTCATTCGTCAGTTTTTTGTTATACCTCAAATGACAATATTATTGTAAAATGTTCTGAGGAACAGCAAATTCGAATTTCGTCAGATAGAACTCACCCCCTGTCGAGCGTATACGTTTTAGATTCGATCTCGTTAAGTTCAGTTGGGAACTTGTATGTTTTCAACTTACTTATATATTGTTATCACTTAAACCACGAAAACGAAATCTCATCATAAAAAAGTATTTCAGATTTTCAGTGCTTCAAATGTCTTGTTTTGCTTTTATTTTCAGAATTTTTGAATTTGTATCTTATATTTACTTTTTTTTTTCTTCTTCAAAAATATTAAGAATTTTACAGATTTTGTCTTCAAATCAGTGAGGAGACACTTTTTACCGTGGTTCGTATTTGATGCACTTGATTAATATAGTTATGTATATTTATTATCAATCAGAAAACTCTCTTGATATTAGAGCTAGGCGGGTTTTTACCAAATAAGTTAATTAAGAGAAATGATTTTTTTTTTAGAATTTAATTTTAATTTGTTTCGGATAGCGTCTGAACTTTAATCTAAATTTGTCATTATTAGTGGATTTGAACAAACATACACCCCAGACCTGTTTTCAGCCCAACAGTAAGGGTTCTATTTGACCATACGTACCATATATTTACTAATGTCATTGATACCCTTTAATAATTTAGAAACAGGTACACGACGATTCATAGGATATGCAATAATACCGTCCTTTAATCTAAGCGCCCTAACATAATAGCTAGAAGTGGGTTATAGGTTTCCTCTTCTTATGTCTGTCTATCTACTTATTCGTCAATTATATGCAAACATCTGATAATCCAAGTTAAAAATACTATTTATTGAAAAACAACCGCTAAAGACATGCATAACATAAATAAATAAGGAAGTAAATAAACAACATGTTATACAAGTTAAGAATCTTAAAAATGTGAACACGAAAAATTCTATCAAATAATTTAGCACATGAAAGACACGAAATTCTCGATTGTAATAAACTTGCACAGATATAGGATGACTATTTGAAATGACATTCGGAAAACAAAATCCATATAGCAGAAAGTCAATCATCATTCAGTATCTATTTAACTGTTGGTTATAAAAGAAATAGAACATACCTTTGAGTTACCCCCCTTTGCTATATGGCTCATCCATAGATGAACAAAATCCTTTATAGCATGTTTCTCCACGTTGGCATTGAAACTGTAACGATTTGACTTAGATTTTAGATTTTAGACTTATCATTTTGAAAATGTAATATATCTGATATGATTTATAGCATATATTACATGATACAATAAACACTGTTACATGAAATAACCACTCTTACTGCATTGATAAAATTGTTACCACACGGTCCGTGCAGCAAACAATAATTATAGCATATATCAAGGTAAAATGCACTCGCTTAAATGACCATTTATATGAAGATTCTATTGCCATTATAACATCTTCCAATATTATACTCAACAAAAAGTAATCTAACTTACGGGTGAACGACATCTCTCTGAAAATTAAAAGAAATGTTGTTATAGAAAAGCACAAATAACTTAACTTTAAAATTCTTTAAGACTACTTCACTTATTTATTTCATATGCTTGCTCTCGATTCTTGATTATATTTATCTGTGTGGTAAATATGACATATTAGTTCAACAGTTTATATGATCAACAGTTAAGTTGCAATCAAGAAATTGAAAATGGAATGTATCGAACTATTTGAATATTCATCTTACTTTTACATTTACATGCACATTCTATACCGCGGCTGCATTGGTTTAAACCCTGAAATAAAATTCGAAAAATTATTTCTATTTAAAGAGAGAGAGAGAGAGACAGAGAAAGAGAGGATTTCATACTATTTGACCTTGCCCTGTTGATCTTGCAAACGAAAATCTATACCATAACATAAAATAGGAAGTCAGCCTCATAATCAAAAATAGGTTGCTTTATTCCAATCTTCAGTCATTCATACTTCATGATAAAAGAAAAAACAATAATAATAAACACGTGATAAAGTAAAACGAGATGTGTGTGAATGATTAGCATGGTGTCGCTCGTCTATACAAATACCTTTTACCTGCACTGTCTTAATGAGGGGCAGGCTTGGTGTTAGGCGCTTGGTTTGCGGCGCCAACGATCCGGGTTCGATCCCGGATTGCGCTACTATGTTTAAGAGGTTGGTTACATCTTGCTGCCATGTCGCGATATAACTGAAAAATTATTGAAAGCGACGTAAAACACCAATCAACCAACCAACCTAATGAACCACCCATAAGTAGATATAAACTTTGATTGTGAAAAGGATGGGTGTTCTTTCAACAGGTGACTAACCCCTATTTGCTTACATCAATAAATCCTGGTATAAACTCCAAGACAATATTTAAATAAAATTTGTGTTAGAAGAAATATTTTAACTTGCTATAAATGCAAAATACGAAAATAACTGTTGTCACATGACTATGGCACTAACAACAATGTACCACAGTGGACATTCACGAACCCCTGAAATTCAGAGGTGAGACCATATACTTACAGGTATACACTCTGGTATCGGTTCTGAAATGAACAGTGAAAATACATCGATCTATGCATTGCATGGAACATACTGCACACCTTTTGAATTTACAGCGAAAAGTCTATAGACACAAATAAATTGTCTCATCTGTTACGATTACGTATATTAGGTAAACTGTAGACGATTTTGTACATAGATTGTATTTTTTATTTTCAAAAGGACTGACTTGGGACAGAGTTTTTTGGATGTGAAATGAAGAGTAATTGTTGCATTTTTCAATTTCCCTATTTGTAATAAAGATTTAATATGTGACACAACATTCAGTCAGGTCTAAATATCCCAAATGAGTTAGGGTTATTTATGATATAGAGTTTAAAACACTACGGGAATTTTAAAACAAGCCTCTATTCATCTTTAAACCCAACCCTTCAAGTCATTCATCCATGAAAAAACACATGCACACACATATGTTGATGATAATGATGATATGCTTATCTTTCGAAATCACAAAACGTATATACATTATATGTAAAAGATTCGCGTAGATTTGTTATCATTGTTATATTAGTACAACATTTAATAAATATATGTAAGCTATCAATAATATTGGTTACTAACCTCGTTCACGAACACACCGACAACGAAACCGATCACAGGAACACTGCTCGCCCCGGAAACATGGCTGGAATTATTTCATCAATCATATAAATACATTTAACCATACTCATACATATCGTTATTTGATAATGGGGTCAGTTAACAGAATGATATATACCCGATGTTTAGGAAAATGATTCCACCGTGGTTTCCATAACACGACAAAATGAATCACATCGTTTATATTAGGTACCAATATATCTAAGACAAGCAAAAATATAATTGATCATTCTTAGAACATTACTTTATATAATGAGGAAATATAAATTTTCATAGAGATACAATGCTTATATGAAATTTAAACGAACAGAAGAGACCAAAAAATCACGAAAGCGAATGACATGCTGCGAATGGGAAAAACAAATAGAAATCAAAACATTCTCATTTAGATATGGAGAATATGCAAAGCCCGAAAAAGTATGTGAGATCAGATGAGAATTAGAATTTCCTGCTCTGTGACAACACCCGTGACTGAAGATTTGTACACCACAATATTGGCAACCAGAGTTTATTAATAATCACAAGAAGAACGTTACCTAAATGTATCTATTCAACACTTTTCGCGTGCAGGCAGGTTGAAAATGTAAAATACTACAGTAGGTTTCAGCGCAGTTTGAAATTCTTCTAATGTAGAAACAAGCTCTGTACTTTAACGGAGAGACTATCTCAGATAAATCCAATCTTATCACCCACCTAAACTTGATATTTTCTGCCTCCATACTTCTTTTTCAGAAGAGACAATATTAAAAGAGGCATAGTGTAAAAGATTCCTCATTATTTCCAATGAAAAAAAAAATGAAGAAATGCACTAAGCAGGTGCTATAGCCATATACATAAAGCACGTTGAAGTTGTGCAAAACATAACATAAACAATAAAACGCATTGAGGTCTGATTCTGCTGCTTGTGATATTTACTCTAAATTTATATCAAAATTCTTCAGATTGGAAAGCCTTGCAACGCTAGGCAGATTTACACTATATTTATATATTGTGGGGGTTTTACATTTAAAATCTACTCCCCGGAAAGCATTCAGCTGTAAATATAGTAATATTATTATTAATTTTTATACATTTTTATATTTCACATGTTGCTACATTTTCCGTCGCGATATTAATAATAATAATGATAATAATTATAACAAGAACAACAATAATAATAATAATAATAATAATAAGAATAATAATAACAATAACAGTATTTATTTGGCACTAGATGTGCACCTGGACAAATAGGGATTCTTCGGTGAATCTCTTAGAAAATAGCATACTTATTTATCACATTGTCTAACAAAAAATACAAAACTTACATCCGTAGGACAAGGTCACCATGCATAGAAGAACGAGGGCTGCTAAGACGAATATCTTCATCCTAATTAAAAAGGTATGAATATTAATTTGTAAGTGAAGACCTTAAAACAATCATAGGTCACTAACAAAACAATTTAAAATTCAATAAAGAAGTCTGTATGTAAAGGTTGCTCAAATTTTTAAACAATACAATTATTAAAATATACGCAATTTAAGAAGTGTATTAACAGAATCGGAACTCACTTTAATCACTTACCTGCTTCTGGCAAATGCTTGCAATATCAGCTATTCAAACTTATTTATAGAGTTTACTCTACTCCATCAAGAATGTAATTTTGAGTATTTTTACATGATGCATTGCATTTGTGTTGTGCTTCACGATTAAAATCAACTGCATATTATAAGTCAGCAAAATTGATAATTTTAAATCATACCAATGATAAATAAAACATAGTCTTCTGTTAGTAAACATATTTTCTTCGCGAGCATTCAATACCTCTCAATGAGGCGTTCAGGCAGCGGTATAATTAAATGCAAAGTTCAATGCACAGCAAAGGTGATCGAAAACAATAAACTGTGTCCCTGGATAATGTTTGTATAGGTATACATATCTTAAAATTATTAAAATTTGCCATTTTTTTTTTTTTTTTTTTTTGCATTAATCCGATAAGTACAGAGTTTCACTCAAAGACGGTATTATCACATCCAAAGCTATTATACTTTTACTTTTTGTTACCCATTTGTCAGGCAAAATGAATTGTGATTTCAACGTGCAATAGGATATTAAATTTCAATTTTTTTCTTCAACAAAGTTGAAACAGCTACGTCGATTCTATGACACCAGGATTGTGACTGGTCGACAGGGAATGCTTACTCTTACAATGGCACCTGACACCAACTCAGGTTCCTCCAGAGAAGCGTAACATTCCGTTCTCTGTTTTCTGAGTAAAAGTTACTTTTAACGTTTGATCGGTATCTCAGCATTCTAATATTGTCGACGGACGTTGAAAGGGTTACCGCTGGGTAAGACTTTTAGTATGTTGGATGAACATTGGAGAGGAAAAGTGGAGAGGCATAATGATATGTATATACATATATCGTGCTGCATACAATTCAGTTTAAATTTTCAGGCACTGCTGTCAATCTTCGGAAAGTGGAAATATATTTATTTATTTACTACATAGGAATAGATAAAAGCATCTCACACCCGTATGTCAGAAATCACCAAAGAGATATACTGTTAATAAACTAATTGTTTTAAAATACCCATAAGAACATTACAAGAACTTTCGATTAAATTTTAGTTGCGATACCGACTTAGGACGGCCATTGATATCACAGTGGTCAAGCAATTGGTGTAGTTAAATGATCTACGGGTTTATCTGCCGTCTTACAGAAGCAATTTAATCAAAGGACACAGATTTAAAAGCTATAAATAATCATCCAGATGGATAGCGATAAATCCACCAGTTCGCAAAGAACATCATCAGCTAACCCAAGTTCAGATATAATGAAATTATGGACTGAAATCCAAGTATCTAAATGAAAGCCAACATCAACAAAAGCGAACTATGATCTGTTAAACAATAAGAGGCAACCCTCTTTAAACTGTATGGGTGATAAATATAGATTTTTTTTCTATTTGATATATACTGGCGTGATGAACTTATTTTCAGATTTTATTATAATTTATACGAAAACAACAAAAAGGTAAACAGCTTTAGGTAAATATAGCATCATGATATATTGTAACAAAGAATATCATTTTGATTGAGAGGAATGCGCAGAACACACAATAAAAACAGAGGGAAACAGGAAAGAAGTCAACGTATTATTTCTATCTATGTAATTACATTACCTGTCCAGTGTAAATTTTATTTCCTACGATCGAGGACAGTATAGTTTTCGATCTGTTATTCATATCCATACATGCATAATTTGTCAAACAATATCTGATTATTCAGTTTGAATTTTCAAAACATTTAAAAGTTGTAATAATTAGTTACTACATTCAAAATTTGTTCTATAGAAACTGTTAATTGATTACTTCGTAGTTTGTGGAATGGGAAATGTATATATAAAGCACAAATACAATCAGTGAAACACCTGGGAGTACTATGGACCTTGGATCTCCAATGAAATACCTGCTGTAGAAAATAAAGAGCAATCAAAGAAACATAGAAAGCACAAAGACAGGCGAATCCTCTAAAAGAATACAATCACTGAAAGAGAAGTAAACATATGTTTAAACATAGAAAGCACAAAGACAGGCGAATCCTCTAAAAGAATACAATCACTGAAAGAGAAATAAACATATGTTTACGTCGGATAAATCCCTTCACCTTCCGCGGCCGTGTTGTCCTGCATGCGATTAGCTAATGATTGTCTATTAAAGCTCTAGTTTTGTGGAGCTCGGGTAGCTCAGTCGGTTAGAGGGTCCGATGCATGTCAGCAAGGTGATTCGGTCGGTTGTCGCTAGCCAAACAGGAGATGCTGTCTCCTCCAAGGCACCTGGTCTCACTTCTGAATTTCTGGGGTACGTGAATGTTCACTGTGGTACATTGTACACCAGTTACTTTAGTATTTTTATTCATAAATGTGTGAATCTGAAATGTGGAAATGAACTCTGTATTCTCGTAATTCCTGGGATGGAAATTCAGCGTTTGTACTCGGTTTGACAACAGACATTTATTTATTTTATCTATTTCATTTTCTTCTCGAAACTATTCTGGAAAATAGAAATAGAAAAGAAAACATGCATAAATAATCAGTAACACTTGCTGTAAGACTTAATATGCATCACCACTAACGAGTACAAGTGGTAAACAAAATGTGTATCGACCGTAATTAGAAAAAATCTTCCAGAAATTATTTTCGCCTTCACGATTACTGCAAAAAAGGTAGTACAGAAATCGAAATAATAAAATGTGGAGCCTAAAAACCTCAAATGAAATAGAGGATCATCTAAGGTCCACAAATTTCGATCAAATTCACTTTTACTCGTCATCGTCATCTCTGTTGTACTGTAATATAAAATACGAAAATAAATGGTGTCACATGACTATGGTACTAACAGCAATGTACCACAGTGGACATTCACGGACCCGTGGAATACAGAGGTGAGACCAGGTGCCCCGGAGGAGTGAGCGTCACCTATTTGGCTAGCCACACAGGCCGTAAATGCCCTTAGGTACAGGTGAAACAAATATAAGTAAAACCTGTGACATGTGTACATCTTCTGCAATGTTTGACAATGAGGAGAAAGAAAGGTTACTTACTCAGCTGTATGACAGAAGTGACCACGGAAATAGACAGTATACAGTGTAATGATATAAGAACACAGAAGGACATCACAAAAACATTCGATTATAGTGCAGTTGTGATACCGACTTAGGACGGTCATTTAATATGACAGTAGTCAATCAGGTCACAGGGGCGACAGATATGCCTCTATACATTTTAATTCAAACATCGAATCACGGATTATGGCCATTGTTTTGATACGAACAGCCACTGGGGGGATAACATTTCATTTGCACCGATGCATTTTTTCACACCTCTGACACATTGAACAAATTAGGTTATGCAATAATGTCTGGGGAATCTTCCACCATAAGTTGATTGATTGATTGATTTTTGTTTTAACGTCACACCACGAATATTTCACGTATATGGTGACGGCATCTGCCTGACGCGGGGTATACAATTTTGAGCTTTGCAACGGACCCACCCGAAGCAGTGAGGGATCTTTAACGTGCCATGCATACCACGACACGGGGTCTCGGTTTTTACTGTCTCATCCGAAAGACATGACACCGGCATGACCAGAGCGGGAATCGAACCCCGGCCTCCCGATCAGGAGTCCAGCGCGATACCACTAGGCCACGCCGGCTTTCCACCATAAGTACAATAAAAGCCAGGCAAAGCGTCGAACGTGGCAGGGAAGTTTGGCTCTAGACGTAGACACTGTTCCATTTTATGCTTAACAAGTTCTATAGGCGATAAATGCGGTGACATCGCTGGCTATTGTAACATTCACGTTTTGCTGTTGAAGGTTGTCACTAACAAGACGTGCGATGTGCCATTGTGCGTTATCCTGCTTAAGCATGACGTTACGCTGATTGTTGTGAATGAATGGAATGTCGCAAAATCTCGTCACGGTAACGTACATCGGCTAAACTGCCTCATACAATTACCAAAGAGGTCCTTCTATGTGTTGTAATTCAACTTAAGACCACAAGGTTCCCTCCACCGAATTGGCAGCACTGAAGAACGCAGACGTCATTGTAACAATTTTCGGTACGACGGTAAGCCCGAACACGACCGTCACTGCTGTCCAGATGAAACCTTGTGTTCAATTTTTCGGAAAGATCCTTAATATATGGTACCGTCCAGGGGCCAGATGTTCGAAACTTTCACCACTGGTTAAGCTTTTCAATAGTTAAATTTTATATGACCATGTCTTTCAACTGAGAATACTTTAAGCCATAGTCTGTGTACTGATTTTTGGCATATAAAACAAGTTTTAAGCTTTATACAGATATCGTATAATTTGAATTCTCTCTCAAACTTTAACCACTGGTTAGCTTAACCAGTGTTGAAAGTTTCGAACAACTTGCCCCAGGATAGATTTCAATAAATGCCTTGATGTATTAGAAGAAGCGTTACAAACATACCGTGAACGTTGGTTTAAAAAAGAATAAGTAAAATGTCATTTGATGAGATTCTAGAATTATCGATATCCGTATTAGGATAACCGCTACTGCTGTTTTGCTACTTTTAATTTACCGCGCACTCGGAAATAAAATTTAAATACCTTTGTCGTAAATCATTAGTAAAATCTAGATTTTAGCTAATAGTAAGTTTATTAGTAAAGTTTGAATCAAGATACAAAAACCTCTATAAACCACAGAAATATTACATAATTAATTTTTTATCTTTAAAATTATTTCATTACGACTATCATCGTTTCGAAGGACGCATCTTAACCGTCTGGGGCATGCATTTTTCATTCTCTACCCAAAGCTCCTTACTCTCGCTTATATCTCTGTCAAAGCCTGAGAAATAGTTCCGTGTCACATGGATAATCATCAAAATTAAAGGATCATAAAGCTTTCAATTGCCTGTCTGTTATTTTCAACAAACTATCACATTCTTTATAAGGCTCATCTACAATGAATTCCATGGTGGCTTCAGCGCACGGATGTTGGGGTAGAGAATGGCAATTGTTTACAAATTGGCAAATACTTGAAAGGCCGATTTGTAAAGAAAGGCATCGAGAAAAGGTACGAATCCGTATCTGTTGCCAATAGAAACGTTTCCGAGTGCCTGAGCTACGTATACCATATCTGACCGGGCAAATATTTCTCATATTGTTGAAGATGTAGTGTTAGACAAAGCTGGCAATCAACTGACATTTACCAACACCAATAGATGGAGAGAAGGAAGAAGAGAGTTGAGCTGGGAGTATTGCAAGACGCGCTGACCGCATGCAAATTTTGTGGGATCGCCCTACCGCTGTCTCACATTACATCTATCAACACCTAGGGCATAGCTGCAATATTGAAAGTAAGAATTGAGAAAATACTATCAACTAATGCTTTGCCTACATGTATAAAACCATATATATGTGGCATCTTGAACACCAAAGAGCATACATGTTTTCATATACTAAATGAAGAGTCACTTTCCATAATTTTATTATTTTATATCCAGTTTGATTATGTTCAATCTTCGATAGCTAGATAATGCATGAAAACTTTTTATTTATTTCACAATTTATTTCATAACTATCTTGAGAGATGTTTTAAACCAGAAAGGTCAGAATTGATATCATACAGTGCATTAATTCACTGCAGACCAACAAAATGTTGTGGAATCAGGTTAGTGTAGCGAGTTTAAGACTCGGCTATAGGGACATCTCTTTAGCTCACTCGGTAACATGGAAATCATGGGTTCAATAAATGTATGTGGGTTCGACACCGGCGATCATCTTTCATGAAATCACTTCGAAAAGTTCTTTAAATGTCTTTGCGATACTTTGCAGTGAGTTAAACGGTGAATTAGTGTCGACATGGGTTCGGTGATTTTGATATTTTTCCAACATGCATTGCCTATCTAACAGACAGAAGAAAAAGATGTGGCCGGACCCGAGAATCGAACTCAGGACCTTCCGCTATCAAAACGGATGCTCTCACCATTGAGCTAATCGGGCCCATACCCATCCGTCACACTCCTCCCCTGCCAGAGGTTTCCTTGGAAATCGAAACACACAATGACCCAAATATCGTACTCTCACAATGCACATGCAACTCATGAGGGCAACGACACAAAATGTAAAAGCCAGACGAAAATTCAAATGTGAACATCATCATCTTTTAAGGTCATAAAATCTTTACATTAGCGAAATGAAATAAAAATTCATAATTTTACAGCAGAGTCAATCGTTATTTATGAATTGGTCAAATAACTTCATTTTATCACAGCCGCTGATGCAATGAGATAGTAGTCCATCTCTCCCTACGTCACATCAGCCAATCACGACTCTCGTTAATTACTCTTCTTTGACCTATAAAGGCACTGAACTACTTTATCAAACTAGAGAATTCCCTGTCAAACAAAAGTGCGTTCTTATAGAGTGAGATCAGATGCCGAGGGAGAATGTTAACATTATATGTTTCATTTGAACCGTGATATATATTTATACTCCCGTTAATTATAACTTAATACTTTTAAATATTTCTTATTTGTCACCAAATTTCAATACACCCGAGACTTGTCACTTTCTGGATTCCTGTCAATCTAAACATCAATGCTTTAAGGAATAGTACAATCCAAATGGAACTGAATTTTTCCACGAAATACAGTAGGGTCTTATTCATGCAGGTATACATCGTTCCATGATTGAGATGGAAACTTGATTACACTTGGTAAGTGAATTACGCTGCATCAGAAATAACTGTTAAATCGCCATTTGTAGGTTATTGTGTGCCAGTAAACAGTAGAACTTTAATAAATAGACTTAACAGGCGACATTATTTCAGTCCGAACTTTTGCCTTCACGACTCTAATTTTTACCGGAAAAATCCGACAGTCTGGTGACTTTCAGATTGACTGCACTTAATTGTAAGTGAACTGAGTAAATTATTCCCATTTAAAATTTATTCCACTCAGATTTTGTATTTTGTAACTTTAAAGCCTTATTGTTTTCATAACTTCAATTATTTTCACAGTGACAAGAGAAAACTTAGCAGCTCTGTTTCCATGATATAGATATAGTACATGAATATATTTCACAAGTTCCTTTTTTTTTTTTTTTTTTTTTTTTTTTTTTTTTTGCAGAGTACTGTTTTATGATAGGAACAGATACAGGAAAGATTATAGGATATAAAATCAGATGTACAACTTGCAAAGTTCGTTATCAAGCAAAGTTTTCGTGCACAGTTGTACAACCCCGTGACTGTTGAAAGAACTCAGTTCAGCAAAGTCTATGGAACAAGACATGGTAAAGAGCAATATTCTCAAAAATATAGAAAAAAGGTCGAAACATCAACTATAATTGGTAACGATGATACTCTAACGATATCACTTCTCCATTCAGCAGTTGACAATTCTATAAGCAAATTTTCAGACAGAAATCATGTGAAGAACATCATTGAAAGAAAAAAAAAAAGAGTTACTGGCTCAGTTATGTGGCATAAGTCACCATGGAGCTATACATACAATGCATAAATATCAATAATATACTAGCACATATAACACATTACAAAAATATTTTATTGTAGTGCAATTACGATACCGACTTAGGTCGGTCACTTAATTTGACAAAAGCCAGACAAATGGTGTGGTTAACCGGTTTACGGGCCCACCTTCCCACTCACCGTAACAGCAGAACAATCAAAGGACGTACATTTAAAAATTTATAAATAACCCTCCATGTAAAAGAAAAAAGAGGAGTTACCGGCTCAGTTATGTGGCAGAAGTCACCATGGAGCTATACAATACATGAAGATAAATAATATACTCGAACATATAACACATTACAAAAATATTTGATTGTAGTGCAATTAGGATACTGACTTAGGACGGCCATTTAATTTGACAAAAGCCAAACAAATGGTGTGGTTAACCGGTTTACAGGTCCACCTTCGCACTCACCGTAACAGCAGAACAATCAAAGGACGTACATTTAAAAATTTGTAAATAATCCTAAAGAACAACGGTCAACAGGTATCGCATATTGACAGGTCATAAAAATATAAACACGTAAGGTATTGTAAAACACATAATGATACAAAATATATGCGACACCAACATGATAAACCGTGCTCTAACAGTCTGAAAGCGAAAAATTTGCTTTATAATTTTAGAAATGTAAAGATGATGGATAAATCCAAACCACAAGTCCGAAAATAATGAAACCCGAGGACATACAAAATCAGTGAACCTAAAAAACCTTTAAAAATTTATAAATAATCCTAAAGAACAACGGTCAACAGGTATCGCATATTGACAGGTCATAAAAATATAAACACGTAAGGTACATGTATTGTAAAACACATAATGATACAAAATATATGCGACACCAACATGATAAACTGTGCTCTAACAGTCTGAAAGCGAAAAATTCACTTTATAATTTTAGAAATGTAAAGATGATGGATAAATCCAAACCACAAGTCCGAAAATCATGAAACCAGAGGACATACAAAATCAGTGAACATAGAAAAACCTAGTTGAAAATAACAAAATAAACCTAGAAAACAGCATAGAAATTTATCTGTAAAAGTAATAACATATGTGCAAAATGCCTGAATTATATGCTCGTCCAAAATAATGGAAATCCTGATGGTATAGAAAAAAGGATTACGATCATTACGCATGCATCAATTTGGAGACCATGCTGATTGTGACAAAAACTGGTGCAGATTTATTAAAAATCCTATGAGTCGATATAAGTCACTTCCTTTTTTTGAAAACAACTAAAGGTTCATTCTTTAGAACAGGATCTGAACAATTTATTTTCTAAATTTATAAGTCGTTCCTCAAAGCTGGCAATTTAGGTAGTACCGAAAGTAATGAGATTATTAATAAGACTGTTGCATCCAAAGCTCCAAAAGCTCATCATTACTCCGGATCTGCTAGTCTAGATTATAGTGTTGCTGCCAGTATGTCTGAAAAGAATATTAGTCAAAGATAATTGTTAGATGTAAGTATGATTAGTACGATTAAATATATAATATCATATGTGCTTTTTATACCCCCAAAAACAAAGTTTTTGAAAATATTGGAATCAGGTTGTCCGTCTGTCTGTTGGTCTGTAGATGCAATGCTATGTGTGCTCTATAGTGTTATCCTTTTCACCTAAAGTCAAGATACCATATATACCGACACTCCATGGAATGGGAATGATCCCCATTGATTTTAGGGTCAAAGGTCAAATGTACTGGACAACAGCGTATGTAAATGGTTTCTACGCTCTCTATCTCCCTTATATATTAAACCTTTGCCTGACACCTGGTGTGTTTATGACAAGTCCTTCAACAAAGGCCTCTCCACTTGGGTCAACATCATCACTGCGCACACATCTCTCACGGAAAGCAACTGCACAAATTCATCCTACCCAAAACTTCTCTTTCTCATGTAGGGTTTTTTTCACGCCATTGCCCTGATCTCCATAAGGTCAATGCCATATTCAAAGAATCATTCTGCAGGCAGGGGTATTTGTGTCTGCCCCATGGCGACAGAACAATTTTTGTTTAATCTATCCGTATGGGACCCATATCTCTTTATTGGTAAATGATCTGGACAATTGGTTCGTGTAAATTTATATTAATCATACTATCTTTTATAATTAATAAATTTTAAACCCCTCCCCCATTTTAATGAAGGTTTCAGGGCATATCATTTATACAATGCATAAATTCGATTCCATACATCAACAAAAGAGTTGGACTTTCTCCCGGAACATATACCCAAATATATGTATCAAACCTTAAGGATATTCAGGCCCGAAAAAGGAAAGGTTTATCAACAACCAGAAAAGCAAAACTACGAAGACACACAGGTAATCATAAATCTGCAATCACTGTTAATATTTCCTTTATTATTATTGTGATTTATAGTCCGTAGACAAAAACTTCAACCTCGATTAAAACATTAGACACAGGGCTTAAATATTTCCCATGTGTATTGTTTCTGCCAAGACCTTTTAGTGGGTACCATAACTCTTGATCTTGTGACCTTGACCTTGAAGTTTCATATCCTTTTATAAAAAAAAAAACTTTAATCTTAGTCATACCGTAAGAACAATAACAGATAGTGTGTATTCCTTGTGATAAGACCATACATTACATAACAAAATTTGTTTCATCTTGACCTTGACCTTGTAGACAGATCTTCTTACAAACTTTGGTTGTCACTGGTGACCTCTGTTGTCTTCTGACAACTTTTGAGTTTTAAGATGGTTTAAGTCAAAACCTTTTTTGTAGGTGCAGGAAAGTTTAATATTTGAGAACATGTTACTCGATAAGAATAATCTACCGATGAATATTTTTCATCTCAAAATACAGTCTCCAAAGGTGCTCGGGAAGGACTTACTTACTCCCCTGCAATAACCCTGGAAAGTAATACAGAGAGAGAGAGATTCAGCGGGCAATCCCTCATCTCTTCTCCTGTGTTGGGGCACTTACCCAAGGATTTCCTTGAACCACAAAACTTTGTTTACTTCGTACTAGAAAAAACTGTTTTTAATAGTGCATAGTGGTTTATTATTCTAATAAATATAAATGTTCCATTTAATTCCGTTACTAATTGTAATGAGTACTGCAATGTTTTTATATTTCATAGTCATATGCATTCTATTAACAAAACGAAATACAGTACTCTGAGGCGTAAAATTTCTGGATCAGTTAGATCGAATTGTCTTTGTAGGGTATAACATAAAATCATATAAATGTCCAATCTTTTTAGATGCTCTGCAGGCCACTGACAAAATTCCAACAAAAAGTGACAGGTTTTTGTTAGTATTTTAAAGCTCATGCGACCTTTGAAACCAGGACCTCCGTCGCATAGTAAACGGAATGTAGTATCTAGATTCATTGACAAGACATGTTCAGAACTTGATGCAAGAAAGGATGTTTTGTCTCTGGTGGATCTTGTTAGGCATTTTTGTGATGATATTGATGAAGAATGCTATAGACTCACTTCATTACTCACGAATAATTAAGAAAACCCTACCTAGTCTACAGTCTTTGTTGAGCAAGGAATTAATCAGCAATGCCATGGCTAGAAAAATAGCCGTTAGTGATCTTAATCTGTGTCACCTATTTCTTGCATATAAGAGACAAGGTAGAGATGGAATTCATGGCATTTTTACAGAGAGATGTAATAATAAACCACAAACCAAAAAAAGTACGAAGATTATAGACTCCGTTTCACAATACTTTGAACCATTGCAGAATAAAATTATGGATGAGAAAACAGACGACATCTGACAAAGCTGCATGACACAGATCACCAAGGACCTCCACACAACAATGACAACAGCAGAATATACACGGAACGACATTACAAAAATATTCGATGGTGCTGCGGTTACGATACCGACTTAAGACGGTAAATTGAAGTAACAAACGTCACTCAATTAGTGTGGTTTAGCGGTTTACGGGCGCCCACCTTCCCACTCACCGCAAAAGCAGCACAATCAAAGGACACACATTTAAAAACATGAGTATAATTACGTATATCCCAACATGATGTTTATGCCTTGACTTTGACTTGTAGGCATGAAGTGCTTATGATCTCTTACAACTTAAAGTGATGTTGTGTTTTATCTGGTCATGCATATGAAGTACAATTCCTTTGCTGCTTTTGTTTATCACCTCAAATGAGCTTTCTGATCACCCGTTGTTCGTCCATCTGTGTGGAAACTTTTAATATTTTCAACTTCATATTAAGTGGTATCGCGCTGGACTCCTAATCGGTAGGCCGGGGTTCGATTCCCGCTCTTGTCATGCCGGTGTCCTGTCTTTCGGATGAGACAGTAAAAACTGAGGCCCCGTGTCGTGGTATGCATGGCACGTTAAAGATCCCTCACTGCTTCGGGTGGGTCCATTGCAACGGTCAAAATTTGTATGATCCGCATCAGGCACATGCCGTCACCATATACGTGAAATATTCGTGGTGTGACGTTAAACAAAAATCAATCAATCAATCAAATTCTTATGCAGAACTGCTCGAATGATTTTGATGAAACTTGGTATACATGAAGTATTATAGGTCCTCCAAAAAGTTTATTCATTTTGTCCAAAGATGAGGCCATCATTACTAAAAATAGGTCGCAGAAGGTACCCATCTCTGAAAATCTTTTTCTTCCGAGCCACAGGATGGATAATAAAAGTCATGGCATCTGAGTGATCTAGCAGTATGTATGTTAGACGTTTGTCCATTTCCTTGAAATATCTCATAAATGATTCATCAATATTTTTCCTATGGTTGACTTGTGCTGCACTGAAATGCTTATTTTAGCTACAATATAGTATTATTCTTTTGAGAGAATTTTAACAAAAATTTATTCTTGGATTTTTCATGAAATTCTATAAATTCCATAAAAGGTAGTGTACCAGGTATATTTATATGCTATGTTTTCTATGTGTAATGGTAGACATATGGGACCACTGGGGTCTCTTTCCTTTAAAAATGGCAAATTATCTTACAAAAATTTGAAGTCTCCACTGTTAAACTAGGTAATTTTGTGTTTCTTGTGTCCAGAAAATTCATTGACACATTTGCAGAGAATCCAAGGGTCATATCTGACCCGTCCCTTTCATAAATGGTCTAAAATCTTAAAAATGTTAAGATGCCAACCATAATTCAAAACATTTTTTTTCATTCTCCTCAATACTATTCATTTACATTAAAAGATCAAAGGAGTTTAAAAATACTTTTCTGCTTCTTTCTTTGGGCAGCTACCTGCTCAGGAAACGATGTGACCCATAAGCCCTTTTTTCACTTTTTCGGTCTCTGATAGAAGTGCAATATGTCAGTTTAATGTAGGTCGTCAATATGATACAATTCATTAAGAGAAAGTGACATGGTTTTCAGTTGAGTGATATCTGCTCCTTTGTTCTCTTTTCTTATCTTGTGAAACTGATATACCATGGTCACTTCTGTTAGTGTCACGCCTTACTATTATCCTTAAGAATATAGTATGACAGATTGAAATTCTGTTATCTAGTGTATTGAAGAAATGTCAAACAGCATTTTACTATTCACGTTTCCGTACACATTTAGATTTTATGCCCCCCACCACATATGGCGGGGGACATAAAGTATTGTACCTCACAAACATTGTGTCCTTCTGTCATTCCGTCATGATACATTTTGTCTTTACAACTCCTCCTAAAACCTTTGGAGAATTTTAATGAGACTTAGTACAAAGATCACAATATGTAGATATGCATATTGTAAGGGGAATGCTGTCCAAAACGCTCTACAGGTATGCCCTTGAACGTAGAGTTTTATGCAAATATAGTAAATTCCCCTTGTCTTCACAACTATTCCTCTGCCCTAAGGAAGATTTCAATTAAACAAAAATCACGGTATGGAGAGGTACATATTTTAAGATGAACCATGTCCTAAAATGTTTACAGGAGTTATGGCCCTTGGACTATATGTGCTGTTCAAAAAATGTGATTTTGAAAATGTTGCTGCCAGCAGGGGGCATTCGTGGCTTAGCAATACATCTGGTTCCTTTTTTCAAGGAATTGTCACTGTAACAAAATTTTAAATATGTAAGAATAGATTAATACATTTTTTCCTTGGAACCAAAACATTCAAATGAACAAATGATTTTTTCCCGAGAATGTAAACTTTTATTTTATTTGAAAATGTTTTGTATAATGATTTGGGACAATTTGAAGGGTTACCTGCCCATTGGGGAAATTATACCTTTTACATATCCACTCAAAAATCTAACTCTTCATTTTAATAAGTAAGTGTGCTTCAAATGTTTGACTTATTTACATATAGACCAATAAATATATGATGGATTTCAACCTGTCATGGTTTATTTATCAAGTTGTTAAAATGATATTGACGACTATTATTTTGTATTTCATTGATCCGCTTTGTATTTATATATGAAGGATATATCTGAAAAACAAAATATTAATATTTGGGTTGTCAAAGCTTTATTTTCAACCTACTACATGTATATATAATTTTATTTTAATTGGTAGGGAGTTTATAGATTTAAGTACATTAACTTTATGCCCTGTGAGCTCTTAGTGTCAGTCGGTTTGTCTGTGGAAAACATTGGATATTTGATATATTAACTTTTAAGTTGGTTATGTGATAGGGTATTCATAACTCACATCTGCATTCAATATGGCCAGACTGTTCTGTTGTTACTATTTTTATTTTACCTTGTGACCTTGCCCTTGGCTTTTAATCTACTTTTATAGGATTTAACAGATTTTGCTAACAAGCCGGCTCACTGAGAGGCATTCATGTTTTTAATACACGTTTAATAAATATTTTGACAAGTTATAATATACAGTTGATATTGTTTCTTAACCATTTTTATAGCAAAATTAATCCGGCGTGGCCTAGTGGTATCGCGCTGGCCTCATGATCGGTAGGCCAGGGTTCGAGTCCCGCTCTGCTCATGCAGGTGGCATGTCTTTCGGATGAGAAAGTAAAAACCGAGGCCACGTGTCATAGTATGCATGGCACGTTAAAGATCCCTCACTGCTTCGGGTGGGTCCGTTGCAAAGGTTGAAATATTCATGGTGTGACGTTAAACAAAAATCAATCAATCAATTTATAGAAAAGCTGTTTGAAAATTATTGGTATATGAACAGAAATTAAACCGAAGGTGAAAATAATGGTAATTTTTTTTAAACTGGGTGATAAGAGAACATTCCTGCTAATATATTTACGGGTACGAATAGCACACTATGACAATTTTTTCAATTGGAGGCTTTGACCCAGGTGCAATTAAAATCCAATAAAATCTTCGGAGAATATCGAAAGACATGAACTCTATATCCCCAATACAATAAGGAAAATAAATAGATAAATAAAAATAGAGCGCACAATACGTAACATACCGAAATACTCTTCTGGTAGCCTATGTCGAACAGAATATTTATTTAGAAAGAATATAAAGTAAATCATAGCACACACAATCTAATGTTTTAACGAAGCAAAAGGCGAAGATAAGCGTTATTTTGCGATAGTGGTATCAAATATAAAGTTCCATTGTAGAAGTTCTTAACACCTGGCGTGTGTAAATTATATGTAATAAGAGAGATAACTTCGATATAAATTATCAGACAGTACTCAATTTTATTTTACACTTTCCAGGATTATTTCCCATACACATTATAGTCCCGCAGTGATAAAGTTGCACATAAAACACGAATCTATATATTTACATGAAAGGGGTGTTAGGATGTACTAGATAAATGTTATTTTTATAGATTGGCGAAACAACAGTTAACACATGTTAACTCGAATGCAAGATTATATCGCTATTGGGCTATAAGAATAAGTGTTTAATGGTTGAAGTACCGGATTCCTCGAATGAAATGTTTTACATACATATACAATAATGGGCTCTCCCATTTAATGTAGATATAAATTTCTTGGCATATCTATGATTTTTCGAGTTCTCATAATAATACCGATGTTGTCACCCATTAACGCGTTTGTCAAGCCAAGAACGAGACAGTTACTCCTCTTTGGCTACTGGTGTCACTTGTAGCGTTTGTCGAGACGTGAATATCCTACATGCCACGTTGGTGTCTGTGTCACAACTATTTGATTTTATCCGTTAACAATTGAAACGCAAAAGAAACAAAAGAGTGGCAAGTTTAAAATTTTAATCGAATTTTCACTGTGAAATGTCTTCAATTAAAGAAAGTTTCATGTATGAATATTGGCGTGGACTGACAAAATTGTAGGAAAGTCCTATGTTAATCCAAAGGTCAGATATATCTACAAAAGAAGAAAATAATTTAATTTTAATACCCCATAATTGTTGTCAATTTACATACCACATAACGTGTATTGAAACTGTACGAAACATACATGTAACAGAATTTAAAATAGTATGTCAGAAATCCATTCTATTAATTCATAAATCTCTATAATCAGTTTCACATATAATGAAATAATGTAGAAAATACAGCAAATAAAACACATAATTCTCGTTTTCGTAAACACCTGTAACTATGCTCAAGATTTGGCAATCATCACAAAAACGATGTTATAATTACCAGTTCAGATTAAACAAGAATAATCTACGTGTCTTGAAAGATGAAGAAAATCTTGTGATAGATAGATGAACAGACACAAATTGAAATGAATGGAAACTTATGCTTGAATTTGATAAAATATTCGGAGTAGGGAGGGGATAATGTACTAGTTACTTAAATATTAAATGGTGCACTCTTAAGTAAGAGAATGGTACGGATTTGATGACGGTATGTACTTACAGTATCACAGAACATAATGTTGTAACTTGTACGCTTAAGTGAGACTCCTACAGATTACGGTATTTGTCCCCCTTTAAACGAGCAGAGCGGGCTTGGATTTTGCTTATGTCGGTTTTTTTTTTCTTTTTTTCTTCAATTTTATTCCATGATACTATCCGTTTTGATGTTTCTATGACTTCCCAACTAGAGTTATCTTTCGATGCATTTTTTGTCAAAGCCATAAATTAATAATTTAAAAACCATTGATTCTGTTGGACATGAAATCTTATCAATACACATATGGTGTTCTCCAACATTAAAATAAGAAGTAAAGGATGCTTCAAGAATTTCGCAATTCAGTATTCAATATTTGAAAAAAAAATGTTTATATATGTATATATATATATATATATTTTAAAAGTTAAATTGACGCCAGAGGTATGTCGCTTGCTGTCTAATTGACCAGAAGTGTATCATCTTGACTTTGAAGGCGATCTTAACCATCAATGAGTGTTGATTTACATCTTCCTCCCTGTAATTGTTTGATGAATGTATGGTGCAGATTAAGTAAGTTATTGCCATAAATGTGTAAGTGTGACAAAGAGACTTGACAATGGCTTTGCAAAAATAACCCTATATTATAACCCAATATTTCAAAACATCTATTTGCAATTCGAAGTTAATACCTTGTAGGGATTGGAATAAAAATAGATAACTTTATACATATATAAAGAAATAATAATAATAATAATAATAATAATAATAATAATAATAAAAAGAAAGATAATTACATGTGGGTACTAGTGCTGAAAACCATCACAAAGGGCCCTGTAAGTATTTATAATGAAGAAAGGATTATCAGAAAAATTCTTTCTAAACGGGATTGGCAGACGGACGGAAAGTTGAACAGGCAAACACTGGCAGTATGTAACTTCAATCATCCACATGGAGACAGTGCGGAATATAAAAACCGCAATGGGCTGGAAATGACTCTTTTTTGTGTCCAGTTGAGGTCAATATGTCACGTTTATGGTTTAATGGAAAAATACATGTTAATTCACAGTCTATTTCTACAAGAAATTCTGACAAACGTTTGGAACGAGCGAGAGGAGTACAGTCACATCGCTTTATATTTCTCGCTTTATATTACGGAGTCACGTACGATGGTTAATGGGTTGTCTTCCGAAGATCGGATAGTGGTCGTAGATTTATGGTCTAGTGAAATTGATTTTAAAAAGTTATCGATGACCTTCCCATGTCTAAGGCGCACGGAATCTTTCGATGGCTTTTCTCAGATCTCTAAATGATTTGAAATTGAAAACATCGGTGTCTTTTGTACAACCCAACGGAAGAAAATAGCTCTACGTTTGTTTCTTTATTTCTTTTTTATTGCCAGCCGAAGGTAATTTCACTTATATGGTGACAGCATGCCAGATGTTTTGCAAATGAATTACGTGAAGGCTGTAGGGGTTTTAAACTGTCTCATTAGAAATTCAGGATACTAACTAGACATCGGGCTGACTCGAACATGACCGAGCACTTAACCGTTTAATCAACGCCGAGTTAACCGGTTTATTACCTATGTCTTGATGCACTGTAAAATTTGCCTATCATCAAGATACTTGGGGTTGGTTTCGTTTACTGCAGCATACAATTTTCATCGTTTGTAAAAAAAAGTGCATATTGAAGAATTTTTATTGTATATATGACCTCATAAACGGATGTTTTGTGGAAAAGCGAATTCCATTTACATCAGATTGTTCTCAACCTGATGTACATACGTTCTAGAGCCGGCGTCGTTAAGTATAATTGGAAAATCGGCCTCGTTAAATTAAATTGGAAACATGTATGTATTCACCTTAATGATATTTTTGATCATATTTAGAACAAAAAGAAAATCTCATCAACAAAAAAGTGTTTCCGATTTTCTGTGCTTTAAATGTTTGGTTATTCACAGGAATTTTGGAATTTCTTTGCTCTTACAATATTTTACAGGTTCGGAGGGTGTTGACATCAGTGAGGAGACATTTTTGACCGTAGTGCGCATATGGTGCACTAGATTATTATAACTATATATCTTTATTATTAGTCAGAAAACCTTCTAGATAACAGGGCTGGACCGGTTTTGACAAAAGAAGAAATGAGAGACAATAGGTTTTACTATTATTGTATTTTTTTGTTTGGATACATATTGGTCTGATTTGAACACACATTAACTGGTTTCATCCCAACAGTAAAGCTTCCATTGAATTACACATATCATATGTTTACTGAGTTCCATTCATACCCTTTACTTATTAAGAAAAAAAAGTACGCGACAATTCATAAGATATGATATGCGATAATACAGTCATTTTATTTAAGTGCCCTAACATAGTACCTAGAGATGGATTACTGGTATTCTCCCCGTATGTCTATATAGTTCTTCGTCGATTACACATAGACAACTGAGAATACCAGTTGAAAATGTCATTATTTAGAGCGGTTCTTTATGATATGATTAATATTACTAAAATTAGTGATAGTAATATTAAAAGGACAGGAGACATTTGAACCCGGTATACAAAAAAAAATCGCTACTGATATGCAGAACATATGGAAAACAACCTCCATATAACTTAAAGTGAAATAACATTCAGTGTCTATGTAACTGTTGGTTATGAACAAACACGTCATACCTTTGACTTTATCCTGCAGGGTCATATGGCTCATCCATAGATGAACAAAATCCTTTATAGCATGTTTCTCCACGTTGGCATTCAAACTGTAACGTTTTTATTTTATATCAGTTTAGACTTATGTTCATCTTAGTATGATTTCTATGTATTCTTTAATCAATTATGTACATCTTGCATGATATAATAAGTACTAAGATTTGAAATAAACCATGCTTACTGCATTGATAAGCTTGTTACCACGAGGACCGTAAATTACACAATAACGATAACGTTTATCATGTTGCAATGCACTGACTTAAATTATCATTTTTATGAAAATTATTATTATCATTATGACATTTTCCAACATAATACGCAACAAAAAGTGATCTAACTTACAGATGAACGACATCTCTCTGAAAACAGAAGGGAATAATGTCATTGTGGTCTGGATAAGGATAAATTACTTGACTAAAATCCTTTTTCAATATTTTTTTTTTGCATACTAACTATGCAACGAAGCCGTGTGAACAAAACTTCATGGACTAACTTCAACTCACCTAAAGAGAACAGAGTTCAATAACGCCTAGTTAGCAAAAGGAATGCAGACAAAAACCTGATAATGAGAAAACACTACCTACGCCTGGTGTCTATAATTCTGTTGTTAAATATAGGAATCAAATGACGATGACAAAATCCGATATTGTTTGGATCAGTGAAGTATTACGAAGTTGGTTTGTTGCATATAATGAGTATTGTGTTACATTATTTTTTCAGATTCGTCTGATCTGATAACGTCTTGAGTTATTCAAAAAGTTCCTATTCATTAACACACTTTATAATTTTAACTTTTATTCTTCCGCAATTTCCGAACGGATTCTCTTAAGAGTTAGAATTTCCTAATGTCGAAACTATATATATTACAAATACTGAGTTTCTTCTCAGATGCCTTTTCTTGCAATACTTGTTTCAAGTGAAAAACTTAAGTTATAAATAGAATTATCTCATGCTGAAAGTCTATATATTACAAATATATTGTTTTATGTTAGATGCTTTCTGTTACAATACTTGTTTGAATTAATAAACTTAAATTATAAATAAAATTATAGATGATTTATCATGTGATTTATACATGCATATGTATTGTATATAATCACTGTATACTATATCTTTATGACTTTTAATCCAAAACTCTTATCAAATTTGCCTTCCTTAGTAACGTTTATCTTAAACGCAACAAGCCAATATCTACGAGTATAGATACACGAAAATTTCTGATTTCGAAATTTAGTTAAAACTTATACATCTTTGTCATATAATGACAAAATATTTTTTATTTTCTTTTTGAATATAACAACTATTTATAATATCTGATTAATTAAGATAACAATCACCAGTTTATTGTGGAATATATAGTTCTATTACGAGTTAAATACTTAACTTACTTTTACATTTACAAGCACATTCTTCGCCGCGTTTGCATTGGTTTAAACCCTGAAATAAAAAAAAAAAAAAAATCGAAAAATTGATTTTTATAAAGAGAGAGAAAGAGAGGGTTTTATACTATATGGACTTGTCATATTGATCTTATTTGCGAAAATAACATAGCATTAAATAGGAAATCAATGTCAGAATCTAAACTAATTCGAATTCTTTAAAGCTTAAGTGATTCAGAATACATAATATAAATGATTAACTCATGGTTGATGAAGTAAAAGGAGATTATGAATGATTAACATGCTATCGCCCTAAAATAAGTTGACCTTAACCATTCCTACTGTGTGATGTCCTAACAAATTGTATTGTCGTTATGAATTACTCATAAGCAGATACGCACTTTGATTGTCTAAACCCTATATGTTTACATCGATAGATCCTTGCATAAACTCCAAGACAAAAAGAAAATTTTAGAAGAACGTATCACCTTGGTATATAATATAACTAGAAGTTAGTAAATATCAGATAGGTGTCCCGGTAAAACGGGAATACCTCTCATTGGCCTACAGTAATAAATTCTGGTATAAACTCCAAGACCAGAAAAAGCACTTTTGATTAGAAGAAAATTAGCTATAAAATAGAACATCACAGCATATACTTACAGGTATACATTGTGGTCTCGTTTCTGAAAATGAATTGAAAACATGCATCACCGACGATTCATTGTCTAGAACATATAGCATATGTCTTGAATTTACAGGAAATAGAAATGAAAAAAAATGTGTCTATAGAAAAAATTAATTGTCTCATCTCTTACGTATATCGTGTAGAGTATAGATGGTTTTGCAGATTTTTATGCAATGGAGCTAAAACACTACAGAGATTGTTAAAAGAAGCATCCATCAATCTAAACACATACAAACATACATACATACATGATAATGGTGAAGAGCAAGAAGAAGAACAATAGAATGATGAAGAGGAAGACAACGACCACTCCTACAATGATGATGATGATGATGATGATGATGATAATGATGATATTTTTTCTTTTGAAATCATAGAACGTATATACGTTAATAGTTAGCGTATATTTGTTCACATTGATAAGTATGCTTTGGATTACATTGGTTACTTACCTCGTTCACGTACACAGTGACAACCAAACCGATCACAGGAACACTGATCGCCCCGGAGACATGGCTGTAATTATTTCATCAGAGATATAAATACATTTGACCATATTCATAAATATTATTATTTGATGATGGGTCCGGGTGACAAAATGATATCTGCCTACTTTTCAGGCGAGCAATTCCACCGTGGGTTCCATAAGACGACAAAAAACATTACAACGTTTATATAAGGTATCAATGTATCTAAGAGAAGCGGAAAAAAGATTTGATCATTCCTAGAACGTCACTTAAAGCAGACTTTATATAGTGATAAAAAGTAAATTTTCATAGAGATACAGTGCTTATAGGATAATGAAAAGCACTCAAGAGACCAAAAGTCATGAAACCGAATGACACGCGGCGAAAAGGAAAACCAAAAACAAATCAAATCATTCACAATTAGATATAGAGAATATGCAAAGCTCCAGAGTAATTGAGATCAGAAGGAAAGAAGCTCATTGACAACACCATCGTGTGAAACACACAGGGTAGATTGTAACTCACAAACCTCGTGTGGGACAATACAACCAAAGACCTTCGGAAGGTGTGTCTGAAATCTTGCGATCTCTTTGGTCCACTAAGAAACAGTGATGATCCAATGGAGCGACACCTAATATCGGCAATACGGGGTTATTTTACCTGTGTCGTAATATGGCGGTGTTCGAAGATGTAAATTATACCAAGCTCAAGGTGCTGCAAAATTTCAAATTAAAAGAATTACAAGATTTTCACAAACACGCTTTTGGTTATGGAGAGACGTGATGTCTTCATATCTGTCAAAACAGGAGTTTAAACACTTCTTTTCGTAAGTAGGATTGATTTGATTTGATGTGGGGGTGGTGTCTGATGACATTAATATTAATGAGTTCCGATGCCGTTTGTTAGTAACCCCACGGAGTTTGTGAGGTACGATCTACCCTATGGGTTTCACACGATGTGACATCACCTGTCATTTATATTCTCTGGTGTCCGTCGAGTCTGGTAAAATTCCAATTTTAGAAGCTGTCAAACTCTTAGTTCAAAATGAGTAGGATAAGTTTTCATCCAGAAAATTAGTCCATTTTCCTGATAACGGTTTATGATTTATCATATGCTAAGTACCATACTTGTTTGCCCACAAAATATCCCTATCCGATCATATGCTTTGACAGATCATTGTCTTCTAGAATTTCTCGAGCATAACGTGCAGAAATAATTCAATGTTGTGTTCGCCTGATATTAAGGTGAAAATTGAGATAGAATTATAAAAGAAGATTTCCCACCACAATATTGGCAACCAGAATTAATTAATAAATGAAGATATAATATCAGCGAAGTGTGAACCTGAAGGAGATTAGAGATGTAAAATACTACAGTAGGTTAAGTCTGAAATTAATCTAATGCAATAACTAGCCATGTAATTTAACGGAGAGACTATATCAGATAAAACTGGTAAACAAATCTCACCACACAGCTAAAGATAATTTTTCTGCATCAATAATTGTCCTTCGGAAGAGACAGTATTAAATAAGGCTTACTGGAAAAGATACCTCATTGCCCCCAATAAAAAAATATGAACGAATGCACTAAGCAGGTGCTATAGCCATATACGTAAACAATGTTGAAGTTGGATAAAACTTTGCATAGACAATAAAACACGTCTCAGTCTGATCCTGCTGCATAAAGACAATTACTCTAAAATTATATCAAAATTCTTCAGATTTGAAAGCCTTGAGAATATGGTTTGAGTTTCCGAATCACAGCTATTTTGTTAAGGTAGTCCGAGTTATAATAGATAAATATATTCTCGGAGTTATTACAGTTAAAATGTACTTACCGGAAAGCATTCAACTGTAAAAATAGTAATATAAATGATAAAAAGAAAGAAATGTTTCTCTTTTCAATTTTACACTTTCATATTTGACATTTTTCTACATTTTATTTGTTTCCTTGAGGAATAATGATAATAATAATGATAATAATAATAGTGATAGTAATAATAATAGTAATAATAATAATAATAATAATAATAATAATAATAATAATAATAATAATAATAAAAGTAGTAAATATTTGGCACTAGATGTGCACTTTGACAAATAGGGATTCCTCAGTGAATATCTTACAAAATAACATTCATATTTATCACAGTGTCTAACAAAAACAAAACAAAAAAAAAAAAAAAAAAAAGAAAAGAAAATAGAAAACTTACATCCGTAGGACAATGCCACAATGCAGAGAAGAAAGAGAGCCGATAAGACGATTATCTTCATCCTAATTTAATACGCATGAAAATTTATTTGTAAGTGAAAGGGAAAAAATATCATTAGTTACTATCAAAACAATTTAATATTGAATACGGAAATCTGTATGTAAGGTTGCTCAAAAGTTTAAACAATAAAACTATTAAAATATACGCAATTTAAGAAGGATATTATCAGAATCGGAACCACTTTAATCACTTACTTGCTTCTGGCAAATGCTTGCAATATCAGCTATTCAAACTTATTTATAGAGTTTACTCTACTCCATCAAGAATTTAGTTTTTAGTATTTTTACATAATGCACTGCATTTGTCTTGTATTTCATCATTAATTTCAACTGCAGATTATAGGTCAGCAAGATTGATAGTTATAGATCATATCAATGATAAATGTTACATGGCATTGTGTTAGTTCGTGTTTAACTTTGTCTCTTTTATTTTCTGTGTTCTTGGTTTCATATAACCTTAGCGCTTCGTTTCCTGATTTCAATTTTGATTCTTTCATTATATATGATCGTAGTTTAATTTGACCCTAACGCACAATTTGTGGAAGTGTTATTCTGTTGTTTGTCATCATAAACATGTATCTTTTATTTTACAGGTGTAAGGTGTGTGTATCTAATACAACATCGACCAGTTAAGAGGTAAACTCGCACCCTGGACCTCACACTCAAATTCCAACCATCTACTCAATTGAACTATGCTGACTCTACCGCTGACTGTGTAGAACAAAAGAAACCCTTATATAATATACGTAATATATATATATATATATATATATATATATATATATATATATATATATATATATATATATATATATGTATATGTGTGTGTGTCTGCGTGTGTGTCTGTGTGTGTCATTTATGAAGTAAGGGGGGGGGGGGGGGTATTGCATTTTCTGAAATATTTTCTCCGCAAGTATGCAATATCTTTCAATGTGGCGTTCAGATAGAGGTATTATTAAATTCGATATGTTGAATGCACAGCTGAAATAAAAAATAACGGAATGCCTGGATAAATTTTGTGCAATACATAGGTATACATATTTTAAAGTTATTCAAAATTTGTATTTTGGCATTAAGTAACTACGGTGTTTCTATCAAAAAAGGTGTGATCACATCCAAAGCTATTATACTTTCACTCTTTGTTACCCATTTGTGAAGTAAGATGATTTGTGAGTAAGTAATTCTATTACCCAAGGGATTTAAAATACAACTGAATTTCAAACTTGTTCTTCAACAAAGTTGAAACAGTTACGTCTATTCTATAACACCACTGCCATCGTGACTGGTCGACGGGGAATGCTTACTCCTACCATGGCAGTTGACACCAAATCAAGACTATAAGTATGTTGGAAAGAAACTGGACGGGAAAACTGATCATCCATTATAATATCCATTTACATATATAGTGCTACATACAATTACATTTAAATTACCAGGCACTGATATCAATCTACGGAAAGAGAAAATGAAAAGTGGAAACGTATTTACATACTACAAAAGATAAAAGCATTTGACACAGCCGTATGACAAATGTCACCAAGGAGATGTACTGGTACTACACTAATTATTTTAAAATAAACATGAGAACATCACAAGAACTTTCGAGTAAATTGCAGTTGCGATACCGACTTAGGGCGGCCATTGATATCACAGTGGTCAATCAACTGGTGTGGTTAACTGATCTACGGGTTCATCTGCCGACTTACAGAAGCAATATAATCAAAGGAAACAGATTTTATAAAAACCACAAATAATCTTCCATATGGAGAGCGATAGATTAACCAGTTCGCAAAGAAATTATCAGCTAACCCAAGTTCAGATATAATGAAATTTTGGGCTGAAATCCAAGTATCTAAAATGAAAACCAGCATCAACAAAAGCCAACTATCATCTGTCAAACGGATAAGAAGCCACCTGCCCTGAACGGTATGAGTAATAAATATAGATTCTTTGTATTAGATATATAGTGGCGTGATGAACCCATTTTAGGATTTTATTATTATTTATCTGAAAACAACAAATACGTAAACAACTTTAGGTAAATATAGCATCATGATATATTGTAACAAAGAATATTATTTTGATTGAGAGGAATGCACAGAACAAACAATAAAACTGAGGGAAACAGTACAGAAGTCAACGTATAATTTCTATCTGTGTAATTACATTACCTGTCCAGTGTAAATTTTATTTTCTACGAGGACAGTATAGTTTTCTATCTGTTATTTATACGCATACATGCATAATTTGTCAAATAATATCTGAATATTCAATTTGAATTTTCAAAACATTGTTAACTTGTAATGCGGATTGACTACATTCTAAATTTGTTATATAGAAAGTGTAAATCTGTAAATTGATTACTTTGTAGTTTGTGGCATGGAAAATGTGCATTTATTCAGTTCCCCGCGGAGGGTTTGATTTAAGTGTTATTATACCCCTTTTCCTGTGCTGAATTATATTTCTTCCGTCTGTATATAACGCATTCACGACAGTTGTGGCTAGCCAGGCACCTTGTCTCACCTCTGAATTTCTGGGGTCCGTGAATGTGGTACGTTATTGTTGGTGCCATTATCATGTAACACCAGTTACTTTCGTATTTTTATTTCTAAATGTGTGAATCTGAAATGTGAAAATGAAGTCTGTATTATCGTAGTTCTTGGGATGGAAATTCAGTATTTTTACTCGGTTTGATATAATGACAACAAAGATTTTCTTCTCGGAACTATTTTGGGAAATAGAAATAGAAAAGAAAATATGCATAAATAATCAGTAACACTTGCTGTAAGAATCAATGTGCATCACCACTAACAAGTAGAAGCGCTTAACAAAATGTGCATCGATCTTAATTACAAAAAAATCCTCAGAAATTAATTTCGCCTTCACGATTACTGCGAAAAAGGGTAGTATAGAAATCGAAATAATAGAATGTGGAGCCTAAAAAGCCTAAATGAAATAAAGGATTATCTAAGGTCTACAAATTTCGATAAAATTCCCTTTCACTCGTCATCTCTGTTGTACTGTAATGTAAAATACGAAAATAAATGGTGTCACATGACTATGGCACTAACAGCAATGTACCACAGTGCACACTCACGGACACCTGGAATACAGAGGTGAGTTCAGGTGCTCCGGTTGAGTGAGCATCTCCTATTTGGCTAGCCACACAGTCCGTGAATGCCCTTTGATACAGGAGAAACAAATATAAATAAAACCTGTGACATGTGTACCTCTTCTTCAATGTTTGACAAGAGGAAAAAAAAAGTTACTTACGCAGCTGTATAATAGAAGTCACCACGGAAATATGCAGTATACAGTGTAATGATATAAAAACACATAAGGACATCACAAAAAGTGCAGTTGTGATACCGACTTAGGACGGTCAGTTAATATGGCAGTAGTTAATCATTTGGTGTAGATAACTAGTTTAAGAGGTCACAAAGGCGACAGATATGCAGTAATATTTCAATTCAAACATCGAATCACGGATTATGGCCATTGTGTTGTTACGAACAGCCACTGTTTAAAATGGTGGTGGGGGCATAAAGTTTAATATCGTGTATGAACGTCATTTGCACCCATGCATTTTTCATACATCTGACGCATTGAACAAATAAGGTAATGCAGAAATGTCGGGGGGGGGGTGTGTTCCACCATAAGTACAATAAAAGCCAGGCAAAGCGTAGAACGTGGCAGGGAAGTTTTGCTCTAGACGTAGACGCTGTTCCATTTTATCCTTAACATGTTCTATAGGCGATAAATGCGGTGACATCGCTGTTGTTTGCTGTTGAAGGTTGTCACTAGCAAAGAAAAAAGAGGAATTACTGGCTCAGATATGTGGCGGAAGTCACCATGGAGCTATACAACACATGAATATCAATACTTCAAATTTTCAGTTATAAAATCAAGTAAAATACTCTAAAACTAAGGAGTATCTCCTTTATGCATAGCTCTGTCCTTAGATAGATTCTTTGGTTCACTTTTTGGTCATTTTGACTTCAACACTGCTCTTTATATTTTATATATTTTGAGAATTCCAATCATTCGGCCACGAGCATCACCAAAGAGACATAACTTGTCGAAATACGCATATGGTGCACAAAATTAAAAGGTATATATTTATTATAACCACTAAGCCGGTGTCACTGCTGGTGGACTGATAGTTCCCGAGGGCACCATAAGTCTAGTTTTCAGTGCTTTTATACTGACATGAAATATATACTTCAAATTTTTAGTTATCAAATTAAGTAAATCACTCTAAAACTAAACAGTATCTCCCTCATGCATAGCTCTGTCCTTAGATAGATTCTTTGGTTTACTATTTTGTCATTTTGGCTTCAACACTGCTCTTCATATTTTATATATTTTGAGAATTCCAATCATTCGGCCACGAGCATCACCAAAGAGACATAACTTGTCGAAATGCGCATATGGTGCACAAAATTAAATGGTATATATCTTCTATATTTATTATAACCACTAAGCCGGTGTCACTGCTGGTGGACTGATAGTTCCCGAGGGCACCATTAGTCTAGTTTTCAGTGCTTTTGTACTGACATGAGATATATACTTCAAATTTTCAGTTATCAAATTAAGTAAATCACTCTAAAACTAAGCAGTATCTCCCTCATGCATAGCTCTGTCCTTAGATAGATGTTTTGGTTTACTATTTTGTCATTTTGGCTTCAACACTGCTATTCATATTTTTATTTATTTTGAGAATTCCAATCATTCGGCCACGAGCATAACCGAAGAGATATAACATGTCGAAATGCGCATATGGTGCACAAAATTAAAAGGTATATATATTCTATATTTATCGTATTCCCACAACGCACACGCAACTCACGAGGGCTGGCAAAAACACCAAATGTGTCAGGCAGGCGAAAATCCAAATGTAAACAACAACACCTTTTTAGGTCATAAAATTTTTACATTGGCGAAATGAAATAAACATTCATGATTTTACAGCAGAATCAATTTTTATTTATGACGATCACATGATTTTAAATTACATTGAAATAGTAGTTTCTCTCCCCTACATCACATCAGCCAATTACGACTCTCGTTAGTTACTGTTCTTTGACCACAATCGGTTAATACAATCCAATTCAAGCAGTCAGAAAAAACGATTAATCCCCTGTATAAACGTAGACAGATAATGTAGTTCAGTACTTCCAAAATGTCACAGTCCATGCCTTATATACATTTTCATATTTATAGACATTTCTAGTTTTGTATAATGTTCAAGTGATTTCCAATACAGAAACATCTAGATTCATAAGAACTTCCAAGAACATTCACAAACCACTATAGAAATAAGGAAGTTCGAAGTAAACGTAGAGCAACAGAACTTTCTAGTTCTTAATAGAACATTCAATTACATGTACAATACATAAATGAATAGATAAAGGATCATCATAACGTAATGAGATTATATATTTTAAAGGAAAATAGAAAGATTAGCGATATATGCCGCTGGGATCTTGTTTTATTCTGAGTGAAAAATTATTATTATGAGTATATTATTTCAGTAAAATTGGGGAGAGGAAAATGATTGGAAGTGTTGATGCCAGATGGCAAAAGACAGGAAGCGGCAATGCTTATAATAGCTAATATGGTAAAAGAATTTATCTGAATATATTTATTATATACATTATAAAGATGATGGATTAATTCAAACCCTAAGTCTGAATATGATGAAACCAGATGACATACAAAGTCAGTGAAAATGAAAACCAAATAGAAGAGGAAGAAAAAGACGAAGAAACAGAAGAATATAATGATGAGGAGGAGGACAACGACAACAACTACTACAAATACGACGACAATTATAATGATTATTTTGCTTTCGAAATCACAGAACCTATATTTGTAAAAGATTTCCGTATATTTGTCATCATTGATATACTAACACAACATTGGATAAATAATCTGTCAATAACATTGGTTATTAACCTCGTCCACGTACACAGTGACAGCCAAACCGATCACAGGAGCACTGTACACCCCTGAAACATGGCTGGAATTATTCCATCAGATATATAAATACATTTAACCATCCACATACATATCGCTATTTGATGGCGAGGTCTGGTGTCAGAACGATGTATGCGTCAATTTCTTGCAAACGACTCCATCGTGAGTTACATAAACGACAAAAAGAATTAAATCGTTTATATTATGTATCAACGTATCTACGGAAAGCAAAACAGAAACTGATCATGCCTAAAACAGACTCTGTATACTGTTTAAATGTAAATTTTCATAAAGATACAACACTTGTATGAAAAGGAAACGGACTCGAGATACCAAAAGTCATGGAACCGAATGACAGGCAAAGTTGATGAAAAGGATAATCAAATAGAAAACACCCCCAAAGAACATTTGCATAGGGAACATCTGTAAAGCTCCAAAAGTCAGTAAGATGAGTTGAACATAAGTGGTATTAATAAACAATTCTGAAATTGAATTTACGCACATATAAGGAAAAACTATGTCTATTTTTGTTATTTCGTTTTAAATACAGACAAAATGTTAAAATTGAACAAAATATTGCACAGAGAATAAAACACGGCTCAGTCTGATTCTGTTGGTTAGTGATATTTACTCTACAGTTATATCAATTTTTTTTCATATCTGAAAGCTTTGAAATATGGTTAGAGTTTCCGAATTACACTATTGTGCAAAGCTAGACATATTTATAATTGATAAGTATAGTGTAGGAGTTTTACAGGTAAAATCTACTTTCCGGAAAGCGTTACCGGGAAGCATTCAATTGTTAAAATAGTAATATTAATGACTAACAGGATGGAGGTATTTCTCTTTTGTATGTACAACTTTTTATTTCATATTTTTCCACATTTTCTGTTCTTTTTTCCTCTTTTTTTGTCTTTTTGTTTTGTTTTTGTTTGGGTGTTTTTTCTTTGTTTTGTTTTTGGCTTTCTTTTTATTTTGGGGCTTTTTTGTGTTAAGGTATAATAATAATAAAGATAATAATGATATATTTGGCACTGGATGTGCATTTGGAAAAACAATGTCTCCCCCGTGAATCGCGGTCACATTGTCATGTTTATCACGTTGTCTATCAAAACGTAGGACTTACCTCCGTAGGACAAAGACACCATACATAAAAGGAAGAGGGCTGCTAAGGCGATAATCTTCGTCCTAATTTAATTAGAAAATTTATTTTAAATCAAGATGGAAAAGTAATTATAAGTCAATGTTAAAAGAAAACAATTCTGAATATAGTATTCTATATGTAAAAGCTGCTCAAATATTAAAACAACAAAATGAGCGAAAGAGGTGAGTTACCGTTAATAACACACTGGCGCTGCATGTCCCGGTCCATATCATCAACTACTGATTAACTACTAAACTAGCTAGACGTACATCTATAATTCTACTTTACAAATGTTTATAAATCATGCCTAGTAATTCGTGTTGCCTTCCCGGGTGCCATGACTGAGGTGGTCATCTATTTCCTTCTGATAAATCTAGACGACAAAGATGGATCATCACAATCAAGCGAGTGGATGAGCACTCTAAGAAATTGTGGAAGCCATCAAAATCAGCTGTTGTATGCAAACGTCATTTCACCCTGTGTCCAAGACGATCCAAGGTATGTTGAAAATTGAAATACAACGTGATTTTATCGCGATTACGTATAATATAATGCCGTGTTACTTGTGCTACGTATGCATGAACAGCCCCCCCCCCCCCCCCCTCACACACACACACACACCACCACCACCACCAACACCACAAACACAAACGCAATGTGGGACCCATGTGACAGTGTCATGGCTGATAAAGGTTTCAATGTTCAAGACTTATTTGCCATACAAAAAAGGGATAGAAAACTGCCCAGCAAAAGGATGCATACAGAACGTATTTTTGGGCTAGGAAAAACCTACAAAATATTTGTGCAGTTCTGAATTTGAGCAAAAAAGAAAAAAGAAAGAAATCCTCCCAAGTTTGTTAAAACAGACTGACATCTACACATAGATTGTATACTGACACATCATTAAGAATATGTATTTTAATCTACGTAGATGACATTCAACTCTTATTTTAATCACTATTTGGTTTGTAAAAATGTTTTTTTTTTTTCCAAACTGCTGCCTTGAAATAAGCATTGAAGAAACATGTAAATTTCTCCAACATATCACAGATAAATTTGTCATCACGTTTTACAGTGACAAGAATGCATGTTTTCGCATTTGTGCATAAAATTTGACCTTGGATTTGATAATAGTAGTCAGGTGTAGGATCTAAAACATAAGAGTTGTCTTCATGTAATTTAATATATGGAATTGTCTTAATTGATATTTCCTTGTCCCAAGATAAGTAAGGGAACTACACCTCCATAAGTTCGTCACTATTAATAATTCCATCCGGGAACACAGCCAAGTACGGATATGCCTTATAGATTATTAGTCCACTAGGAGAGACTTTTTTGCATATCCGTCATGAAGCCATTGTTTTCATAAGTTGATATGAGATAAATTACTTGTATCGCTGACCGCTCTTTGCCTATAATTACGTAATAGACGGTATTGTAGAAGCGATATGCATAGCGGGGGATTAATTCCTAACCTTCAAACCACGTTTTTTAATAGTTGCGTCGGTTTTGTGATAATCATATCGACAGTTTCCAGTAATGCAAACATCTTTAATCGATCGTTACTTGTGTCCTCTTTATGCTTTATCAAAATAAATGATGAATTTGTTCCTGATATTTATTTGATAGACATAACTATAGATTTGAAACTGAAGTGTCCATTTAATTCTATCGATCTCATGTACTTTATATTAGCGTAGTCATGAATTAGCGCACTTTGAACAGCGCTTATTCCGCTAAAACATGAATCCCGCTAAAATAAGTACACGTACAGTATTTGTTAATCGCCGATTGTTCAGTTTCGCAAGGATGTTGTCCTCTGGGGTCAATTCAAAATAGTCAGGTCGAGGGCTACAGCTTGCATATTTGATGGGGCAAAGTTTTGGTAGATTGGCATCCCAGATATCCCAGGGAAATTGAAACAAACGTTTCTAAAGTAGTCAAAATCTATTTCCGTGAATTCGTCAGCCCCAGTCACATGTAATGACTTGGATTTGAGAGGACTTCGCGTGAATTTTTTGCATTTATTGAAGCTCTGAATTTGTTGGGCGCATGTTTCGTCTGTTTTAACAAACCTTGAGGTTGAGAACATGACGGAACCACACAATGCAGTGCACGTGTGTTTGCATTGCACTTTGGGTCCCAATCCTGTTGCGCATTCACAGTTACCTTCCACAACAGATATTCCACAACTACATTATAGCACACTCTCTTTTTCATCTCGGCAGGACAGCTTGTCTTGATAAAGATGTTGCCACTCTTATCTTCGTTAATTGATACCCGATAGAATCGAAGGAATTTCTCATTGTAAAGTTGCGTAATATGAGTGTTGATCTTCTTTTCAAAACTTTCCAGATATTTATTAACTTGTAACATGTTGAGACCACAGAATTACGAATCAGAAGTAATATCAAAATGTGTTTCTTGTGGACTTTGGAAGCAACATATATTCCCGTTCTAAAACCTCTTGTTTACCAAAGTTTCCATTTCTATCGTATGCGAGCAATCTGAAAGCAATAACTTAATTAATGTGAATAATACACTAACTATATTGCGAAATTTCACAATAATTTCGTAATTTAATTTTCATGTTGGTCTTCCGATCTATGGTATAGTATAAAGTGCTTTTTTGACAAATTCACTATAAAACCCGTATAAAGCGTGTAATAGATCGACACTATACTTAGTTTAAGATCACTTTGGAAAAGCAAACATGTAATATAACAACAATGTAAAAGTCTGGTAAATGTCAAATCTCCAACTGGTAAGAGTTTAACTGAGGCTTACAAAGTTGATGATAATATCGATATCTATAATAATAGCCAGCGCGCTTGGCCGTGTATATAAGATTTAATGTTATGTCCAACTAAATATTATCACAATTTTCATGGGATTTCTAACAAAACTGAAGAAATCAGTTTTGATATATTACCTTTCTATTAACTCTTTTTTCTTTCAGATAATTTAGCATTTCTCTTTTTAAGTTCCTTTATAAGCTGCGCTATTGTATAACAGCTGTATTTACATTCATCCCTCTTTTCCGTTTAGCGTATCATATGTAAACAAAGATTCTGATAGATCGGAAAGAATATCACAATCTGGCGGTGCACAGGGGGAGATAACTCACTTCTATTGCTTATTATTAAAATAAATGCGATTTAATTACGATATTATGAGAAACGGATATCAGTTTTATCACTTACCTGCTTGCACTTTTAGCTGTTCAAACTTATTTATGTAGATTACTCTACTCCATCAAGAAAATAATTATGAATATTTTACAACATGCACTGCATTTGTCTGGTTTATCATGACATTTCAACGGCAAATTATAGGTCTGCAACATGATACATGGTTTTGTTTTCATTTTGTCTCTTCTATTTGATATGCTCTTAGTTTCAGTAGACCCCGACACTCCGTTTCCCCCTTCTATTTTGATTCTTTCATAATGTACGAATTTAGTAAAATATTACCGTAGCGCACTGATATTTGACGTTCTCTTTTGTTGTTTGTCATGATATATATGTATGGTTTAGTTTAAGTGGGAGAGACGTGTATCCGATGCAACATTATTCCCCTTGCACTAATAGCAATTGTCTTTAATGGTGTTCTTTTTCCATAGTTTCCCTTTTAGCAATAGTGCGTTGCTAACGTTCATTGTTTTGAACCTTCAATTTACGATATATTTTATGGCCATGAACCCCTTTTTTAGGTACGTGTACAGTACCTCTGATTGAGACTTTCAGACAGAGGCATAATTAAATTCTATTAAGTTTTCTGTACAGCAAAGCTGATCAAAACCATAAAATCAATCTCTGGATAATGTTTGTGTAATGTAGGGGTATACATATATGTGTATTTCAAAGTTATTAAAGTTTGTCATTTTTGGCATGACTCAGATAAGTACAGACATTCTCTATCAAGGAAGGTTTAACGTCATCCAAAACGTTCTGATACGTTTATTATATATATAATTGTGCTGATGACGTCATGTTTCAGAGTTTCTCCATCGACTTCTTGGTTGTGAGAGTAAAGGATATTTCAACCAATTTGAATTAGTTACGACTATTATTTGACATCTCTGAAAATGGGAATGGTCGTCCAGGAATTCTTACAACTGCAATGTCACCTAACACCAACTCAGGTTATTCCAGACGAGTGTGATTTCACTTTTCCATAATTTTGAGTAAAATATCCGTTTAACATCTGGTCGGTAAAGACCGTTCAGATAACTACCATATAGCCAAGTCAGATTTTTATTGCGTTGGTAAGAATCTCTGAGAGGGCGAGTGAATTTTTAATGTAATCCATATATATATACAACGCAAAATCTGAATGTTCAATTTGTACTTTTAAAGATATGAAACTTATAATGCATATTTAGTAAAATCAAAACGTGATCTATATAAAGCGTAAATTTCTTTATACCCTATGTCACATTAAATTTATCATTTGCCATTTATGTTATGTATGTACTATCTTTCAAATTAATACAACGTTCGTATTTACCGGTGTTATACCTCATTTCTATTCACCTTGTATTTATTTAATACACCTTAAAGAACACCGGTTCAATTCACCGCGTAGTTGTCAACCCGTTTTTTTGTTTTTGAAGTTTACTTGCATGTGCTCCGTGCTTTGATCACTTCAGTTGGGAGGTTGTACATTTCTCTTTTCCAGTATTCTTGGTTATTTTGCCATGCGGCTTCATACTTAAATCAAGCCGGCGTGGCCTAGTGGTATTGCGCTGGACTACTGATTAGGAGGCCGGGGTTCGATTCCCGCTCTGGTCATGCCGGTATCCTGTCTTTCGGATGAGAAAGTAAAAACCAAGGCCTCGTGTCGTGGTGTGCATGGCACGTTAAAGATCCCTCACTGCTTCGGGTGGGTCCGTAGCAAAGGTCAAAATTTGTATGCCCCGCATCAGGCAGATGCCGTAACCATATACATGAAATATTCGTGGTGTGACGTTAAACAAAAATAAATCAATCAATCATAATTAAATCTATTGCAGATACTCGGAACACCAAGCAGTCTCATTAAAACTTCATCTATCATGCTCCTTAATTTTATCATGTTCGCTGTGGTAGATCTGAATACATCCCGTTACAGTTCATCTCAGATCGACCTTTGACACTGACCAATCACCAAAAGGAATTCCATATGAATGTGTGTAAACAAATATGGCCGCGCCCATATCTCACGGCAGCACACTTCGAAAAACCTATTTGTATGGCCTATGTAAGTTATATCATTAGAAGTTTTTCAAAGGAGAGTGCCCTCTGAGGCATTTGTCGCCCCAACGTGAATCCATTCCTCGACGAATCTGGCCGAATAACAACAATGTTTGTAAGGGGCCTATCCTACTTCATCCCTACCAAGGTTGATCACAAACCCTCCAGCATTTCTGAAGAAGTCAAACGTATGAAAATTATTCGAACGACGAACTTCACACAATGACAGTAACTCATTTGAGGCATTCACCAAAATCTTCGGACTTCATCGCAGACCATGGATACCTAATCGTCATATCACCAATGCAATAAAAGAGAGAAAAAAAAAAAAACCCATCCTTCATAGTAGGTCACATACCAAAACAACAAATTTTTGGGTGACCTATATCAAACATGTTTATTTTTTCAGACAGAGCAAACAGTAGATAGCACTGCACATTAAAAACCGAAGTCATGCACTGTTCTGGGTTAATGATATGAATAATTGAATTTAATTGTAATATTTCCTAACCCCTGGGAATCCAAATTATATATAGGAGAGATAACTTCGGTGCAATTTTCAAACTCCACTTTCTAAAACTTTATTTTGCATGTATGCTATAGTTAAATATATGACACGAGTGTATATTTTTACATGTAAAGTATAACAAGATGTACTAGATATGTTATGTTGTCACAGTTTACACATGAGCAGTACGTGTTTAGTGCTGGATGTATGATAATGGACTGTACTATTTGACGTAAATATGTCTTTTCTCGGCATACTTATTATTTTCTTTTACCGTAATTGACACCGATTTACGGGTGTAGATAGCAAAAAGTTAGACCCTGTCTCATCTTTGACTAGTGGTGTCACTTCTAGATTTGATCGAATTTTAGACATCTTAAATGTTGACATTGCCACAATTATTTGATACTAATCACCTTTGTTTATATTGATACATAAAATATCGGATATAGTTGAAGCGTATAAGAAACAAAGGAATGGCTGATTCACTACTTTAATCGAAGATTCATTTTGAATTTGAAATTTTGAAATCATTTAAATTGAAAGAAAATGTAATTTTTGAATATTGGCGTAGACTGAGAAAACGATACGGAAGTCCTGTGGTCGTCCAAAGGTCAGATCTACAATGTAAGAAGACTATTTTAATTTTGCATTACTGATGTCAATTTGCATACTGCATTACGTGTACTAAAACTGAACCTTACATATATATACTTTAATATATAATCTTAGATCAGATATCCTTTCTTAAATTCATAAATCTATAGCAAGTGTCATATGCAATGGAATAAAAAAATACTGAAGGAAAAAAGAACACGACCCTCCTTTTTCAAAAAAAAAAAAAAAAAAAAAAAAAAGAAAAAGAAGAATAAAAAAAAAAAAAAAAAGAACAACAACAACACCATACACAGAACTCTGATTTCCTTTATATGACTGTAACTGCGTTCAATTTTTGTCACCCATGACAAAAAGAAAGTTACCTTTACCTGATCATATTAAATTAGTATTAGCATTATCAACGTATTTTGAAAGATAATAGAGTAACATCTTGAGATGATAGATGAATAGACACACACGAACGAAATGTATCTTTTACTGTTACTTGAGACTCATGCAAATCAGGGTATTTATCGTCCTTGATATATAAAAACCGCGCAGGGATCGAACCGACACTAAAGGCATTTTTATGTCCAGTTCAGGACAATATGCAACGTTGACTGTACATTCCTTGAACACCGACTTATTAACGAAAAACGCATGCATATGCATACTCTGCTTGCATAAGTGTATATTGTGTGGAGAAAAATTGAAGAAAGTTTGGAAATATAGGAACGAGCGAGAGGACTACTCTCACATCGCTTTATATTCCTCACTTTATATTTCGGAGCCATTCTGATATCCGTCCGATTTCAAAACGCCTGCCTAGACTCATCAACTCGCTTGATGAATAACGACTAAGATCCGTACGATGGTTGATGGTGGTAGTGGGTTTATGGTTTTGCGAAACTGATTTTGAAGAATTGTCGATGACCTTCCGATGTAAAAGGCATATAGATCCCTTGACCGCTTTTGCTCAACGTATTAGTGCTTTTAAATCGGAAAAATATAATTTTTTTGTGTACAACGCATAGGAAGAAAATGACTCTTTTGTTTGTTTCTTTTTTTTTATTTTCATTGCCGCGCCAATATACTTTCAGTTATATTGACAGCATGACTGATACTTTGCAAAAAACTCTTTTACGTAACATGTAAACGTTCTCGGTTTAATTAAAATTGTCTCATTTTAAAAAAGAGGAAAGTAACTAGCCATCGGTATGACTCGAAGACATTACCCTTTCAGTCTATGACCGAGCGTTTTACCGTCTAATCTACGCCGAATTAACCAGTGTATTACCTATGTAATTGAGCTCAATGGAAATTTTGCCTATTGCAATTATACATAGGGTTGCTTTTGTTACTGTAACATAAAAAAAAAATCGTTCGTAGAAGAACGTTCATATTGAAGATGTACAATTGTAAACGTTATGAACTCGTGCGTATGGGTTCGTCATTCGTCAGTTTTTTGTTATACCTCAAATGACAATATTATTGTAAAATGTTCTGAGGAACAGCAAATTCAAATTACGTCAGATAGAACTCACCCCCTGTCGAGCGTATACGTTTTAGATTCGATCTCGTTAAGTTCAGTTGGAAACTTGTATGTTTTCAACTTACCGATATATTGTTATCACTTTTACCACGAAAACGAAATCTCATCATAAAAAAGTATTTCAGATTTTCAGTGCTTCAAATGTCTTGTTTTGCTTTTATTTTCAGAATTTTGGAATTTGTATCTTATATTTACTTTTTTTTTTCTTCTTCAAAAATATTAAGAATTTTACAGATTTTGTCTTCAAATCAGTTAGGAGACACTTTTTACCGTGGTTCGTATTTGATGCACTTGATTAATATAGTTATGTATATTTATTATCAATCAGAAAACTCTCTTGATATTAGAGCTAGGCGGGTTTTTACCAAATAAGTTAATTAAGAGAAAAGTTTTAATTTTAATTTGTTTCGGATAGCGTCTGAACTTTAATCTAAATTTGTCATTATTAGTGGATTTGAACAAACATACACCCCAGACCTGTTTTCAGCCCAAAAGTAAGGGTTCTATTTGACCATACGTACCATATATTTACTAATGTCATTGATACCCTTTAATAATTTAGAAACAGGTACACGACGATTCATAGGATATGCAATAATACCGTCCTTTAATCTAAGCGCCCTAACATAAAAGCTAGAAGTGGGTTATAGGTTTCCTCTTCTTATGTCTGTCTATCTACTTATTCGTCAATTATATGCAAACATCTGATAATCCCAGTTAAAAATACTATTTATTGAAAAACAACCGCTAAAGACATGCATAACATAAATAAATAAGGAATTAAACAAACAACATGTTATACAAGTTAAGGATCTTAAAAATGTGAACACGAAAAATTCTATCAAATAATTTAGCACATGAAAGACACGAAATTCTCGATTGTAATAAACTTGCACAGATATAGGATGACTATTTGAAATGACATTCGGAAAACAAAATCCATATAACAGAAAGTCAATCATCATTCAGTATCTATTTAACTGTTGGTTATAAAAGAAATAGAACATACCTTTGAGTCACCTTCCTAGGCCATATGGCTCATCCATAGATGAACAAAATCCTTTATAGCATGTTTCTCCAGGTTGGCATTTAAACTGTAACGATTTGACTTAGATTTTAGATTTTAGATTTATCATATTGAAAATGTAATATATCTCATATGATTTCTAGCATATATTACATGATACAATAAACACTGTTACATGAAATAACCACTCTTACTGCATTGATAAAATTGTTACCACACGGTCTGTGCAGCAAACAATAATTATAGCATATATCAAGGTAAAATGCATTCGCTTAAATGATCATTTATATGAAGATTCTATTGCCATTATAACATCTTCCAATATGATACTCAACAAAAAGTAATCTAACTTACGGGTGAACGACATCTCTCTGAAAATTAAAAGAAATGTTGTTATAGAAAAGCACAAATAACTTAACTTTAAAATTCTTTAAGACTACTTCACTTATTTATTTCATATGCTTGCTCTCGAATCTTGATTATATTTATTTGTGTGGTAAATATGACATATTAGTTCAACAGTTTATATGATCAACAGTAAGGTTGCAATCAAGAAATTGAAAATGGAATGTATCGAACTATTTGAATATTCAACTTACTTTTACATTTACATGCACATTCTTCACCGCGGCTGCATTGGTTTAAACCCTGAAATAAAATTCGAAAAATTATTTCTATTTAAAGAGAGAGAGAGAGAGACAGAGAAAGAGAGGATTTCATACTATTTGACCTTACCCTGTTGATCTTGCAAACGAAAATCTATACCTTAACATAAAATAAGAAGTCAGCCTCATAATCAAAAATAGTTTGCTTTATTCTAAGCTTCAGTGATTCATACTTCATGATAAAAGAAAAAATAATAATAATAAACACGTGATAAAGTAAAACGAGATGTGTGTGAATGATTAGCATGGAGTCGCTCGTCTATACAAATACCTTTTACCTGCACTGTCCTAATGAGGGGCAGGCTTGGTGTTAGGCGCTTGGTTTGCGGCGCCAACGATCCGGGTTCGATCCCTGATTGCGCTACTATGTTTAAGAGGTTGGTTACATCCTGCTGCCATGTCGCGATATAACTGAAAAATTATTGAAAGCGACGTAAACACCAATCAACCAACCAAACTAATCAACCACCCATAAGTAGATATAAACTTTGATTGTGAAAAGGATGTGTGTTCTTTCAACAGGTGACTAACCCCTATTTGCTTACATCAATAAATCCTGGTATAAACTCCAAGACAATATTTAAATAAAATTTGTGTTAGAAGAAATATTTTAACTTGCTATAAAATACAACTTCGCTGCATATACTTACAGGTATACACTCTGGTATCGGTTCTGAAATGAACAGTGAAAATACATCGATCTATGCATTGCATGGAACATACTGCACACCTTTTGAATTTACAGCGAAAAGTCTATAGACACAAATGAATTGTCTCATCTGTTTCGATTACGTATATTAGGTAAACTGTAGACGATTTTGTACATATATTGTATTTTTTATTTTCAAAAGGACTGATTTGGGACAGAGTTTTTTGGAGGTGAAATGAAGAGTAATTGTTGCATTTTTCAATTTCCCTATTTGTAATAAAGATTTAATATGTGACACAACATTCAGTCAGGTCTAAATATCCCAAATGAGTTAGGGTTATTTATGATATAGAGTTTAAAACACTACGGGAATTTTAAAACAAGCCTCTATTCATCTTGAAACCCAACCCTTCAAGCCATTCATCCATGAAAAAACACACGCACACACATATGATGATGATAATGATGATATCTTTATCTTTCGAAATCACAAAACGTATATACATTATATGTAAAAGATTGGCGTAGATTTGTTATCATTGTTATATTAGTACAACATTTAATAAATAAGCTATCAATAATATTGGTTACTAACCTCGTTCACGTACACACCGACAACGAAACCGATCACAGGAACACTGCTCGCCCCGGAAACATGGCTGGAATTGTTTCATCAACCATATAAATACATTTAACCATACTCATACCTATCGTTATTTGATAATGGGGTCAGTTAACAGAATGATATATACCCGATGTTTAGGAAAATGATTCCACCGTGGTTTCCATAACACGACAAAATGAATCACAACGTTTATATTAGGTATCAATATATCTAAGACAAGCAAACATGTAATTGATCATTCTTAGAACATTACTTTATATAATGAGGAAATATAAATTTTCATAGAGATACAATGCTTATATGAAATTTAAACGAACAGAAGAGACCAAAAATCACGAAAGCGAATGACATGCTGCGAAAGGGAAAAGCACATAGAAATCAAAATATTCTCATTTAGATATGGAGAATATGCAAAGCCCAAAAAGTATGTGAGATCAGATGAGAATTAGAATTTCCTGCTCTGTGACAACACCCGTGACTGAAGATTTGTACACCACAATATTGGCAACCAGAGTTTATTAATAATCACAAGAAGAACGTTACCTAAATGTATCTATTCAACACTTTTCGCGTGCAGGCAGGTTGAAGATGTAAAATACTACAGTAGGTTTCAGCGCAGTTTGAAATTCTTCTAATGTAGAAACAAGCTCTGTAATTTAACGGAGAGACTATCTCAGATAAATCCAATCTTATCACCCAACTAAACTTGATATTTTCTGCCTCCATACTTCTTTTTCAGAAGAGACAATATTAAAAGAGGCATAGTGTAAAAGATTCCTCATTATTTCCAATGAAAAAAAAATGAAGAAGTGCACTAAGCAGGTGCTATAGCCATATACATAAAGCACGTTGAAGTTATGCAAAACATAACATAAACAATAAAACGCATTGCCGTCTGATTCTGCTGCTTGTGATATTTACTCTAAATTTATATCAAAATTCTTCAGATTGGAAAGCCTTGCAACGCTAGGCAGATTTACACTATATTTATATATTGTGGGGGTTTTACATTTAAAATCTACTCACCGGAAAGCATTCAGCTGTAAATATATTAATATTATTGTTAATTTTGATACATTTTTATATTTCACATGTTGCTACATTTTCCGTCGCGATATTAATAATAATAATAATTATAACAACAACAACAACAATAATAATACTAAGAATAATAACAATAACAGTATATATTTGGCACTAGATGTGCACCTGGACAAATAGGGATTCTTCAGTGAATCTCTTACAAAATAGCATACTTATTTATCACATTGTCTAACAAACAATACAAAACTTACATCCGTAGGACAACGTGACCATGCATAGAAGAAAGAGGGCTGCTTAGGCGAATATCTTCATCCTAATTAAAAAGGTATGAATATTAATTTGTAAGTGAAGACCTTAAAACAATCATAGGTCACTAACAAAACAATTTAGAATTCAATAAAGAAGTCTGTATGAAAGGGTTGCTCAAATTTTTAAACAATAAAATTATTAAAATATACGCAATTTAAGAAGTGTATTATCATAATCGGAACTCACTTTAATCACTCACCTGCTTCTGGCAAATGCTTGCAATATCAGCTATTCAAACTTATTTATAGAGTTTACTCTACTCCATCAAGACTGTAATTTTGAGTATTTTTACATGATTCATTGCATTTGTGTTGTGCTTCACGATTAAAATCAACTGCATATTATAAGTCAGCAGGATTGATAATTATAGATCATACCAATGATAAATAAAATATAGTCTTCTGTTAGTAAACATATTTTCTTCGCGAGCATTTAATACCTCTCAATGAGGCGTTCCGACAGCGGTATAATTAAATGCAAAGTTCAATGCACAGCAAAGCTGATCAAAAACAATAAACTGTATCCCTGGATAAAGTTTATATAGGTATACATATTTTAAAATTATTAAAATTTGCCATTTTCTTGGCATTGATCCGATAAGTACAGAGTTTTTCTCAAAGAAGGTATTATCACATCCAAAGCTATTATACTTTTACCTTTTGTTACCCATTTGTGAAGCAAAATGAATGGTGATTTCAACGTACAATTGGATATTAAATTTCAATTTTTTTCTTCAACAAAGTTGAAACAGCTACGTCGATTCTATGACACCATGATTGTTAATGGTCGACAGGGAATGCTTACTCTTACAATGGCACCTGACACCAACTCAGGTTCCTCCAGAGAAGCGTAGCATTCCGTCCTCTGTTTTCTGAGTAAAAGTTACTTTTAACGTTTGATCGGTATCTCAGCATTCTAATATTGTCGAAAGACGTTGAAAGGGTTACCGCTGGGTAAGACTTTTAGTATGTTGGATGAACATTGGAGAGGAAAAGTGGAGAGGCATAATGATATGTATATACATATATCGTGCTGCATACAATTCAGTTTAAATTGTCAGGCACTGGTGTCAATCTTCGGAAAGTGGAAATGTATTTATTTATTTACTACATAGGAATAGATAAAAGCATCTGACACAATACACATGAGAACATTACAAGAACTTTCGATTAAATTTTAGTTGCGATACCGACTTAGGACGGCCATTGATATCACAGTGGTCAAGCAATTGGTGTAGTTAAATGATCTACGGGTTTATCTGCCGTCTTACAGAAGCAATATAATCAAAGGACACAGATTTAAAAGCTATAAATAATCATCCAGATGTAGAGCGATAGATCCACCAGTTCGCAAAGAACATCATCAGCTAACCCAAGTTAAGATATAATGAAATTATGGACTGAAATCCAAGTATCTAAATGAAAGCCAACATCAACAAAAGCGAACTATGATCTGTTAAACGATAAGAAGCAACCCTCCTTAAACTGTATGAGTGATAAATATAGATTTTTTTCTATTTGATATATACTGGCGTGATGAACTTATTTTCAGATTTTATTATAATTTATACGAAAACAGCAAATAGGTAAACAGCTTTAGGTAAATATAGCATCATGATATATTGTAACAAAGAATATCATTTTGATTGAGAGGAATGCGCAGAACAAACAATAAAAACAGAGGGAAACAGGTAAGAAGTCAACGTATTATTTCTATCTATGTAATTTCATTACCTGTCCAGTGTAAATTTTATTTCCTACGATCGAGGTAAGTATAGTTTTCGATCTGTTATTCATATCCATACATGCATAATTTGTCAAACAATATCTGATTATTCAGTTTGAATTTTCAAAACATAATTAGTTACTACATTCAAAATTTGTTCCATAGAAACTATAAATTGATTACTTCGTAGTTTGTGGAATGGGAAATGTATATATTAAGCAATCACTGAAAGAGAAGTAAACATATGTTTAAACATAGAAAGCACAAAGACAGGCGAATCCTCTAAAAGAATACAATCACTGAAAGAGAAATAAACATGTTTACTTCGGAGAAATCCCTTCACCTTCCGCGGCCGTGTTGTCCTGCATGCGATTAGCTAATGATTGTCTATTAAAGCTCTAGTTTTGTGGAGCTCGGGTAGCTCAGTCGGTTAGAGGGTCCGATGCATGTCAGCAAGGTGATTCGGTCGGTTGTCGCTAGCCAAACAGGAGATGTTGTCTCCTCCAAGGCACCTGGTCTCACTTCTGAATTTCTGGGGTACGTGAATGTTCACTGTGGTACATTGTACACCAGTTACTATTTTTATTCACAAATGTGTGAATCTGAAATGTGGAAATGAACTCTGTATTCTCGTAATTCTTGGGATGGAAATTCAGCGTTTGTACTCGGTTGTCATATAATGACAACAGACATTTATTTATTTTATTTATTTCATTTTCTTCTCGAAACTATTCTGGAAAATAGAAATAGAAATGAAAACATGCATAAATAATCAGTAACACTTGCTGTAAGAATTAATATGCATCACCACTAACAAGTAGAAGTGGTAAACAAAACGTGTATCGATCGTAATTACAAAAAATCTTCTAGAAATTATTTTCGCCTTCACGATTACTGCAAAAAAAGGGTAGTACAGAAATTGAAATATTAAAATGTGGAGCCTAAAAACCTTAAACGAAATAAAGGATCATCTAAGGTCCACAAATTTCGATCAAATTCACTTTCACTCGTCATCGTCATCTCTGTTGTACTGTAATGTAAAATACGAAAATAAATGGTGTCACATGACTATGGTATTAACAGCAATGTACCACAGAGGACATTCACGGACCCGTGGAATACAGAGGTGAGACCAGGTGCCCCGGAGGAGTGAGCGTCACCTATTTGGCTAGCCACTCAGGCCGTAAATGCCCTTAGGTACAGGCGAAACAAATATAAGTAAAACCTGTGACATGTGTACATCTTCTGCAATGTTTGACAAGAGGGAGAAAGAAAAGTTACTTACTCAGCTATATTGACAGAAGTGACCACGGAAATAGACAGTATACAGTGTAATGATATAAGAACACAAAAGGACATCACAAAAACATTCGATTATAGTGCAGTTGTGATACTGACTTAGGACGGTCATTTAATATGACAGTATTCAATCAGTTGGTGTAGATAACTAGTTAAAAGGTCACAGAAGCGACAGATATGCAGTAATATCTCTGTGAAGAACACTGCTTGGATCCTGATGGACTTTGCTGAATACTTGCTTTGCATCGTACTGTCAAATATTTTGTTGCACTATGTATATCACTATTTAGTATAATGCATTGTCTTTCAATTCGGACATCAAATCACGGATTATGGCCATTGTGTTTATACGAACAGCAACTATTAAAAATAGTAGCGAGGGGGGGGGGGGATAAAAGTTTCGCAAGTTTAATATCCTGTATGAACGTCATTTGCACCGATACATTTTTTCACACCTCTGATGCATTGAACAAATTGGGTTATGCAGAAATGTCTGGGGAATGTTTCATCGTAAGTACAATAAAAGCCAGGCAAAGCGTCGAACGTGGCTCGGAAGTTTGGCTCTATACGTAGACGGTGTTCCATTTTATCCTAAACATTTTCTATAGGCGATAAATGCGGTGACATCGCTGGCCATTGTAGCATTCAGGTTTAGCTGTTGAAGGTCACTAACAAGGCGTGCGATGTACCATTGTGTGTTATCCTGCTTAAGAATGACGTTACGCTGATTGTTGTAATTGAATGGAATGACGCTATGACGTACAATTTCATCACGGTAACGTACACCGTTTAAATTGCCCCCCCCCCCTCCCCCCTACACACACACAACCACCATTACCAAAGAGGTCCTTCCATGTGTTGTAATGCAACTCCAGACCATAAGGTTCCCTCCGCCGAATTGGCAGCGGTGAATAACGCATGCGTCAATTTAACATTCTTCGGTACGATGGTAAGCCCGAACACGACCGTCACTGCTGTCCAGATGAAATCTTTGCGTTCAAGATCCTAAATATAGGTAACTGCCCAGGGGCCAGATGTGCCAAACTTTCACCACTGGTTAAGTTTTTCAATGGTTAAATTTCATCCGATTATGTCTTTGAACTGAGAAGACTTTAAGCCATAGTCTGTATACTGATTTCTGGCATATGAAACAAGTTTTAAGCTTTATACAGGTATCGTATAATTTAAATTAATTGTCTCGCAAATTTTGACCACTGGTTAGCTTAATCAGTGGTTAAAGTTTCGAACAACTGGCCCCAGGATACATTTCCATAAATGCTGTGATGTATTAGAAGAAGTGTTACAAACACACCGTGAACGTTGGTGTAAAAATGAAAAAGTAAAATTTCATGCTCTTAATGTAAAGGTGATGGATAAATCCAAACCATAAGCCCCAAAATCATGAAACCAGAGGACATACAAAATCAGTGAAAATGAAAATGAAGTGGAAAACAACAAAATATGTCTACTTGAAGAGCATATGTGAACCCCTATGATGGAGTGAGATCAGGTGCCCGAGGAGAGTGAGCATCTCCTGCTTGCTAGCAACACCCGTCACATATACCCAGTAGAAAGTGTCAAATCGTGTAAATTCCATATATATTTATATATGGAGCTGTCAAAGTAGGTAACCTTCTAGTATAGAAGGTGTCAAATCTGTGTAAAATGCTCGGAATCGGTCTCAGTCCAAAATATCCTCTAAAAGTCTGGATATCATATGGAGTAATAAGAGTCTAGTAACGACTATAAAACTTTCTCAGTGACGTTGCTAGTCTAGCAAATATATAGCCCTGGTTGAGTAGCTTATCTGAAAGTCGCGTAACCCTCAGAACAAAGTCATTGTAATTTGAACATGATTGGAAATGAGATTCTAGAATTATCGACATCTGTATTAGGACGCCTTTTTGCTACTTTTAATTTACCGCGCACTCTGAAATAAAATTTAAACATGTTTGTCGTAAATCGTAAGTAAAATCTAGAGTTTTACTTATAGTAAGTTTATTAGCAAAGTTTGAATTAAAATACAAAAACCCTATAAACCACAGATATCTTACATAATTAATTTTTTATCTTTCACATTATTTCATTACGACTATCATCGTTTCGAAGAACGCATCTTAACCGTCTGGGGCATGCATTTGTTCATTCTCTACCCAAAGTTATCGCTCCTTACTATCGCTTATATCTCTGTCAACGCGTGAGAAATAGTTCCGTGTCACATGGAAAATCATAGAAAATTAAAGGATCATAAAGCTTTCAATTGCCTAGCTGTTATTTTGAACGAACTATCACATTCTTTATAAGTCTCATCTACAATCTACAATGAATCCCATGGTGGCTTCAGCGCTTCAGAAGTCGGGGTAGAGAATGGCATTTGTTTACAAATTGGCAAACACTTCAAAGGCCGATTTGTAAGGAAAGGCATCAAGAAACAGTACGAATCCAATAGAAACCTTTCCGAGTGCCTGAGCATCCGTATGCAATATCTGGCCGGGCAAATATCTCTCATATTGTAGAAGTATTGTAGTGTTAGACAAAGGTAGCAATCCACTGACATTGACCAACACTAATAGTTGGAGAGAAGAAAGAAAGCGAGTTGAGCTGGGAGTGTTGGAAGACGCGCTGACCACATGCAATTTTTCTGGGATCCCCTTATAGCTAACATTACATCTATCAACACCTACTGCATAGCTGCAATATTGAAAGTGAGATTTGAGAAAATACCATCACCTATTGCTTTGCCTACATTGTATAAAACCATATATATGTGGCATCTTGAACACAAAAGAGCATATACATGTTTTCATATACTCAATGAAGAGTCACTTTCCATAATTTATTATTTCATATACAGTTTGATTATGTTCAATCTTCGATAGCTAGATAATGCCCGACAGCTTTTTATTTATTTCACAATTTATTTCATAACTATCTTGAGAAATGTTTTAAACAAGAAAGGTCAGAATTGATATCATACAGTGCAGAAATTCACTGCAGACCAACAAAATGTTGTGGAATCAGGTTAGTGTAGCGGGTTTAAGACTTTGCAGTGAGTTAAACGGTGAATTAGTGTCGGCATGGGTTCGGTGATTTTGATATTTTCCAACATGCATTGCCTATGTAACAGACAGAAGAAAAAGATGTGGCCGGACCCGAGAATCGAACTCAGGACCTTCCGCTATCAAGATGGATGCTCTCACCATTGAGCTATTCGGGCTGATACCCATCGGTCCCACTCCTCCCCTGCCAGAGGTTTCCTTGGAAATCAAAACACACAATAACCCAAGGATCGTACTCTCACAATGCACATGCAACTCATGAGGGCAACGACACCAAATGTGACAGGCAGACAAAAATTCCAATGTAAACGAGAAATCTTTACATTAGCGAAATGAAATAAAAATTCATAATTTTACAGCAGAGTCAATCTTTATTTATGAATTGGTCAAATAACTTCATCTTATCACAGCCGCTGATGCATTGAGATAGTAGTCCCTCTCTCCCTACGTCACATCAGGCAATCACGACTCTCGTTAAATACTCTTCTGTGACCTATAAAGGCATTTAACTACTTTATCAAACTAGAAAATTCCCTGTCAAACAAAAGTGCGTTCTTATGAAGTGAGATCAGATGCCGAGGGAGAATGTTAACATTGTATCTTTCATTTGAACCGTGATTGAATTCAAGAGTTTAATATTTATACTCACGTTAAGTATAACTTAATGCATTAAAAATATTTCTTATTTGTCACCAAATGTCAATACACCCGAGACTTGTCACTTTCTGGATGCCTGTCAATCTAAACATCAATGTTTTATGCAATAGTACAATCCAAATGGAACTGAATTTTTCCACGAAATACAGTAGGGTCTTATTCATGCAGGTATACATCGTTCCATGATTGAGATGGAAACTTGATTACACTTGGTAAGTGAATTACGCTGCATCAGAAATAACTGTTAAATCGCCATTTGTAGGTTATTGTGTGCCAGTAAACAGTAGAACTTTAATAAATAGACTTAACAGGCGACATTATTTCAGTCCGAATTTTTACCTTCCCGACTCTAATTTTTACCGGAAAAATCCGACAGTCTAGTGACTTTCAGATTGACTGCACTTAATTGTAAGTGAACTGAGTAAATTATTCCAATTTAAAATTAATTCCACTGCGATTTTGTAACTTTAAAGCCTTATTGTTTTCATAGCCAGTATTTAATTTTAAACTTCAATCATTTTTACAGTGACCAGAGAAAACTTAGCAGCTCTGTTTGCATGATAAAGATATAGTACATGAATATATTTCACAGGTTACTTGTTTTTTGCAGAGTACTGTTCTATGATAGGAAAAGAAACAGGAAAGATTATAGGATATGAACTCAGATGTAAAACTTGCAGAGTTCGTCATCAAGCAAAGTTTTCGTGCACAGTTGTTCAGCCCCATGACTGAAGAAGATAGAAGAAACTCAGCTCAGCAAAGTCTATGGAACAAGACATGGTAAAGAGCATCATTCTCAAAAATATAGAAAAAGGGTCGAAAAAACAGTTATTATTGGTAACGATGATACTTCAACGATATCACTTCTCCATTCAGCAGTTGACAACTCTATACTCAAATTTTCAGACAGAAATCATGTGAAGAATGTAAAGATGATGGATAAATCCAAACCATAAGTCCAAAAATCATGAACCAGAGGACATACAAAATCAGTGAAAATAAAAACCAAGTGGAAAATAACAAAATATACCTAGAAAACAGCATAGAAATTCATCTGTAAAAGTAATAAGATATGTACAAAATGCCTGAATTATATGTTCGTCCAAAATAATGGAAATCTTGATGGTATAGAAAAAAAGGATTACGATTATTAAGCAAGCATCAAATTGGAGATCATGGTGATTGTGACAAAAACTGGTGCAGATTTATTGAAAATCCTATGAGTCCATATAAGCCACTTCCTTTTTTGAAAACCATTAAAGTTTCATTCTTTACAACAGGATCTGAACAATTTATTTTCTAAATTTATAAGTCATTAATCAAAGCTGGCATTTTAGGTAGTACCGAAAGTAATGAGATTTTTAATAAGACTGTTGCATCCAAAGCTCCAAAATCTCATCATTACTGCGGATCTGCTAGTCTAGATTATAGTGTTGCTGCCAGTATGTCTCAAAAGAATATTAGTCAAAGATAATTGTTAGATGTAAGTATGATTAGTACGATTAAATATATAATATCATATATGCTTTTTATACCCCCAAAAACAAAGTTTTTGAAAATATTGGAATCAGGTTGTCCGTCTGTCTGTTCGTCTGTAGATGCAATGCTATGTGTGCTCTATAGTGTTATCCTTTTCACCTAAAGTCAAGATACCATATATACCGACACTCCATGGAATGGGAATGATCCCCATTGATTTTAGGGTTAAAGTCAAATGTACTGGATAACAGTATATGTAAATGGTTTCTACGCTCTCTATCTCCCTTATATATTGAACCTTTGCCTGACACCTGGTATGTTTGTGACAAGTCCTTCAACAAAGGCCTCTCCACTTGGGTCAACATCATCACTGCGCGCACATCTCTCACGAAAGGCAACTGCACAAATTCATCCTACCCAAAGCTTCCCTTTCTCACCGATTTTTTTTTTCACGTCATTGACCTGATCTCCACAAGGTCAATGCCATATTCAAAGAATCATTCTGCAGGCAGGGGTATTTGTGTCTGCCCCATGACGACAGAAGAATTCTTGTTTAATCTGTCTGTATGGGACCCATATCTCTTAATTGGTAGTTGATCTGGGTCAATTGGTTCGTGTAAATTTATATTAATTAAACTATCTTTTATAATTTATACATTTTAAACCCCCTCTCCCATTTTAATGAAGGTTTCGGGCATGTCATTTATACAATGCATAAATTCAATTCCTTCCATACATCAACAAAAGAGTTGGACATTCTCCCGGAACATACACCAAAATATATGTATCAAAACTTAAGGATATTCAGGCCCGAAAAAGGAAAGGTTTATCAATAACCAGAAAAGCAAAACTACGAAGACACACAGGTAATCATAAATCTGCAACCACAGTTAATAGTTCCTTTATTATTATTATTTATAGTCCGTAGACAAAAATTTTAACCTTGATTAAAACATTAGAGACAGGGCTTAAATATTTCACATGTGTATTGTTTATGTCAAGACCTTTTAGTGGATACCATAGCTCTTGATCTTGTGACCTTGACCTTGAAGTTTCATATTCTTTTATAAAAAACTTCAATCTTAGTCATACCTCATGAACAATAACAGATAGTGTGTATTTCTTGTGATGAGACCATTCATTGCATATAAAAATTTCTTTCATCTTGACCTTGACCTAGTAGACAGACCTTCTTACAAAATTTGGTTGCCACTGGGGATCTCTGTTGTCTTCTGACAACTTTTGAGTTTTAAGATGGATTAAGACAAAAACTTTTTTTATTGGTGCAGGGAAGTTTATATTTGAGATAAGAGTAATCTACAGATGAATATTTTTCATTCAGATCTCAAAATACAGTCCCCGAAGGTACTCGGGAAGGACTTACTCCACTGCAATATCCCTGGAAAGTAATACAGAGAGAGATTCAGCGGGCAATCCCTCATCTCTTCTCCTGTTTTGGAGCACTTACCGAAGGACTTCCTTGAACCACAAAGCTTTGTTTACTTCGTACTAGAAACACCTGTTTTTAATAGTGCATAATGGTTCATTATTCTAATAAATAAAATGTTCCATTTAATTCCGTTACTAATTGTACTGCAATGTTTTTATATTTCATAGTCATATGGATTCTATTAACAAAACGAAATACAGTACTCTGAGGCGTAAAATTTCTGGATCAGTTAGATCGAATTGTCTTTGTAGGGTATAACATAAAATCATATAAATGTTCAATCTTTTTATATGCTCTGCAGGCCACTGACAAAATTCCAACAAAAAGTGACAGGTTTTTATTGGTATTTTAAAGCTCACGTGACCTTTGAAACCAGGACTTCTGTCACATAGTAAGCAGAATGTAGTATCTAGATTCATTGACAAGACATCTTCAGCACATGATGCAAGAGAGGATGTTTTGTCTGTGATGGATCTTGTTGAGCATTTTTGTGATGAAAGTATGAAGAGTGCTATAGACTCACTTGATTATTCACGAATAATTTTAAAGGAAACTCTACCTACAGTCTTTGTTGAACAAGAAATTAATCAGCAATGCCATGGCTAGAAAAATAGCTGTTAGTGATCTTAATCTGTGTCACCTATTTCTTGCATATAAGAGACAAGGTAGAGATGGAATTCATGGCATATTTACAGAGAGATGTTATAATAAACCACAAACCAAAAAAAAGTGGGAAGATTATAGACTCCGTTTCACAATACTTTGAACCATTGCAGAATAAACATACGGATGAGAAAACAGAAGACATCTGACAAAGCTGTATGACACAAATCACCAAGGACCTGCACACAAAAATGACAACAGCAGAATATACACGGAACGACATTACAAAAATATGCGATGGTGCTGCGGTTACGATACCGACTTAAGACGGTAAATTGAAGTAACAAACGTCGCTCAATTGGTGTGGTTTAGCGGTTTACGGGCGCCCACCTTCCCACTCACCGCAAAAGCAGCACAATCAAAGGACACATTTAAAAACATGAGTATAATTAAGTATATTCCAACATGATGTTTATGCCTTGACTTTGACTTGTAGGCATGAAGTGCTTATGATATCTTACAACTTCAAGTGATGTTGTGTTTTGTCTGGTCATGCATATGAAGTACAATTCTTTTGCTGCTGGTTTTTTGGGGGGTTTTTATCACCTCAAATGAGCTCTCTGATCACCAGTTGTTCGTCCATCTGTGTGGAAATATTTCATATTAAGTGGTATCGCGCTGGACTCCTAATCGGTAGGCTGGGGTTCGATTCCCGCTCTTGTCATGCCGGTGCCCTGCCTTTCGGACGAGACAGTAAAAACCGAGGCCCCGTGTCGTGGTATGCATGGCACGTTAAAGATCCCTCATTGCTTCGGGTGGGTCCATTGCAAAGGTCAAAATTTGTATGACCTGCATCAGGCACATGCCATCACCATATACGAGAAATATTCGTGGTGTGTCGTTAAACAAAAATCAGTCAATCAATCAAATTCTTATGCAGAACTGCTCGAATGATTTTGATGAAACTTGGTATACATGAAGTATTATAGGTCCTCCAAAAAGTTTATTCATTTTGTCCAAAGGCGAGGCCTTCATTACTAAAAATAGGTCGCAGAAGGTACCCATCTTTGAAAACCTTTTTCTTCCGAGCCACAGGATGGATAATAAAAGTCATGACATCTAAGTGATCTAGCAGTATGTATGTTAGAAGTTTGTCCATTTCCTTGAAATATCTCATAAATAATTTATCAATATTTTTCCTATGGTTGAGTTGTGCTGCACTGAAATGCTTATTTTAGCTACAATATAGTATTATTCTTTTGAGAGAATTTTAACAAAAAAATATTCTTGGATTTTTCATGAATTTCTATACATTCCATAAAAGGTAGTGTGGCAGGAATTTTTATATGCAATGTTTTCTATGTGTAATGGTAGACATATGGGATCACTGGGGTCTCTTTCCTTTAAAAATGGCAAATTATCTTACAGAAATTTGAAGTCTCCACTGTTAAACTAGGTAATTTTGTGTTTCTTGTGTCCAGAAAATTCATTGACACATTTGCAGAGAATCCAAGGGTCATATATGACCCGTCCCTTTCATAAATGGTCTAAAATCTTAAAAATGTTAAGATGCCAACCATAATTCGAAACATTTTTTTCATTCTCCTCAATAATATTCATTCACATTAAAAGATCAAAGGAGTTTAAAAATACTTTTCTGCTTCTTTCTTTGGGCAGCTACCTGCTCAGGAAACGATGTGACCCATAAGCCCTTTTTTCACTTTTTTGGTCTCTGATAGATTTGTCTACATGTGCAATATGTCAGTTTAATGTAGGTCGTCAATATGATACAATTCATCCTGAGAAAGTGACATGGTTTTCAGTTGAGTGATATCTGCTCCTTGGGTCTCTTTTCTTATCTTGTGAAACTGATATACCATGGTCACTTCTGTTAGTGTCACGCCTTACTATTATCCTTAAGAATATATGACAGATTGAAATTCTGTTATCTAGCGTATTGAAGAAATGTCAAACAGCATTTTACTATTCACGTTTCCGTACACATTTAGATTTTATGCCCCCACCACATATGGCGGGGAACATAAAGTATTGTACCTCACAAACATTGTGTCCTTCTGTCATTCCGTCATGATACATTTTGTCTTTACAACTCCTCCTAAAACCTTTGGAGAATTTTAATGAGACTTAGTACAAAGATCACAATATGTAGATATGCATATTGTAAGGGGAATGCTGTCCAAAACGTTCTACAGGTGTGCCCTTGAACGTAGAGTTTTATGCAAATATAGTAAATTCCCTTTGTCTTCACAACTATTCCTCTGCCCTAAGGAAGATTTCAATTAAACAAAAATCACGGTATGGAGAGGTACATATTTTAAGATGAACCATGTCCTAAAATGTTTACAGGAGTTATGGTCCTTGGACTAAATGTGCTGTTCAAAAAATGTGATTTTAAAAAATTTGCTGCCAGCAGGGGGCATTCGTGGCTTAGCAATACATCTGGTTCCTTTTTTCAAGGAATTGTCACTGTAACAATATTTTAAATATGTAAGAATAGATTAATACATTTTTTCCTTGGAACCAAAACATTCAAATGAACAAATGATTTTTTTCCCGAGAATGTAAACTTTTATTTTATTTGAAAATGTTTTGTATAATGATTTGGGACAATTTTAAGGGTTACCTGCCCATTGGGGAAATTATACTTTTTTACATATCCACTCAAAAATCTAACTCTTCATTTTAATAAGTAAGTGTGCTTCAAATGTTTGACTTATTTACATATAGACCAATAAATATATGATGGATTTCAACCTGTCATGGTTTCTTTATCAAGTTGTTAAAATGATATTGACGACTATTATTTTGTATTTCATTGATCCGCTTTGTATTTATATATGAAGGATACATCTGAAAAACAAAATATTAATATTTGGGTTGTCAAAGCTTTATTTTCAACCTACTACATGTATATATAATTTTATTTTAATTGGTAGGGAGTTTATAGATTTAAGTACATTAACTTTATGCCCTGTGAGCTCTTAGTGTCAGTCAGTTTGTCTGTGGAAAACATTGGATATTTGATATATTAACTTTTAAGTTGGTTATGTGATAAGGTATTCATAACTCACATCTGCATTCAATATGGCCAGACTGTTCTGTTGTTACTATTTTTATTTTACCTTGTGACCTTGCCCTTGGCTTTTAATCTACTTTTATAGGATTTAACAGATTTTACTAACAAGCCGGCTCACTGAGAGGCATTCATGTTTTTAACACACATTTAATAAATATTTTGACAAGTTATAGTATAGGGTTGATATTTTTTCTTAACCATTTTTATAGCAGAATTAATCCGGCGTGGCCTAGTGGTATCGTGCTGGCCTCATGATCGGTAGGCCAGGGTTCAAGTCCCGCTCTGCTCATGCAGGTGGCATGTCTTTCGGATGAGAAAGTAAAAACCGATGCCTCGTTTCATAGTATGCATGGCACGTTAAAGATCCTTCACTGCTTCGGTGGGTCCGTTGCAAAGGTCGAAATATTCATGGTGTGACGTTAAACAAAAATTAATCAATCAATTTATAGCAAAGTTGTTTGAAAATTACTGGTATATGAACAAAAATTAAACCGAAGATGAAAATAATGGTAAATTTTTTTTTTTAAACTGGGTGATAAGAGAACATTCCTGCTAATATATTTACGGGTACGAGTAGCACACTATGACAATTTTTTCAATTGGAGGCTTTGACCCAGGTGCAATTAAAATCCAAAAAAATCTTCGGAGAATATCGAAAGACATGAACTCTATATCCCCAATACAATAAGGAAAATAAGTAGATAAATAAAAATAGAGCGCACAATACGTTACATATCGAAATACACTTCTGGTAGCTTATGTCGAAGAGAATATTTATTTAGAAAGAATATAAAGTAAATCATAGCACACACATTCTAATGTTTTGACGAAGCAAAAGGCGAAGATAAGCGTTATTTTGCGATAGTGGTATCAAGTGTTAAGTTCCATTGTAGAAGTTCTTAACACCTGGCTTGTGTAAATTATATGTAATAAGAGAGATAACTTCGATATAATTTATCAGACAGTACTCAATCTTATTTTACACTTTCCAGGATTATTTCCCATACACATTATACTCCCGCAATGATAAAGTTGCATATAAAACACGAATCTATATATTTACATGAAAGGGGTGTTAGGATATACTAGATAAGTGTTATTTTTATAGATTGGCGAAACAACAGTTAACACATGTTAACTCGAATGCAAGATTATACCGCTATTGGGCTATAAGAATAAGTGTTTAATGGTTGAAGTACCGGATTCCTCGAATGAAATGTTTTACATACATATACAATAATGGGCTCTCCCATTTAATGTAGATATAAATTTCTTGGCATATCTATGATTTTTCGAGTTCTCATAATAATACCGATGTTGTCACCCATTAACGCGTTTGTCAAGCCAAGAACGAGACAGTTACTCCTCTTTGGCTACTGGTGTCACTTGTAGCGTTTGTCGAGACGTGAATATCCTACATGCCACGTTGGTGTCTGTGTCACAACTATTTGATTTTATCCGTTAACAATTGAAACGCAAAAGAAACAAAAGAGTGGCAAGTTTAAAATTTTAATCGAATTTTCACTGTGAAATGTCTTCAATTAAAGAAAGTTTCATGTATGAATATTGGCGTGGACTGACAAAATGGTAGGAAAGTCCTATGTTAATCCAAAGGTCAGATATATCTACAAAAGAAGAAAATAATTTTAATACCCCATAATTGTTGTCAATTTACATACCACATAACGTGTATTGAAACTGTACGAAACATACATGTAACAGAATTTAAAATAGTATGTCAGAAATCCATTCTATTAATTCATAAATCTCTATAATCAGTTTCACATATAATGAGATAATGTAGAAAATACAGCAAATAAAAACACATAATTCTCGTTTTCGTAAACACCTGTAACTATGCTCAAGATTTGGCAATCATCACAAAAACGATGTTATAATTACCAGTTCAGATTAAACAAGAATAATCTACGTGTCTTGAAAGATGAAGAAAATCTTGTGATAGATAGATGAACAGACACAAATTGAAATGAATGGAAACTTATGCTTGAATTTGATAAAATATTCGGGGTAGGGAGGGGATAATGTACCAGTTACTTAAATATTAAATGATGCACTCTTAAGTAAGAGAATGGTACGGATTTGATGACGGTATGTACTTACAATATCACAGAACATAATGTTGTAACTTGTACGCTTAAGTGAGACTCCTACAGATTACGGTATTTGTCCCCCTTTAAACGAGGAGAGCGGGCTTGGATTTTGCTTATGTCGGATTTTTTTCTTTTTTTCTTCAATTTTATTCCATGATACTATCCGTTTTGATGTTTCTATGACTTCCCAACTAGAGTTATCTTTCGATGCATTTTTTGTCAAAGCCATAAATTAATAATTTAAAACCATTGATTCTGTTGGACATGAAATCTTATCAATACACATATGGTGTTCTCCAACATTAAAATAAGAAGTAAAGGATGCTTCAAGAATTTCGCAATTCAGTATTCAATATTTGAAAAAAAAATGTTTTAAAAAGAGATATATATATATATATTTTAAAAGTTAAATTGACGCCAGAGGTATGTCGCTTGCTGTCTAAATGACCAGAAGTGTATCATCTTGACTTTGAAGGCGATCTTAACCATCAATGAGTGTTGATTTACATCTTCCTCCCTGTAATTGTTTGATGAATGTATGGTGCAGATTAAGTAAGTTATTGCCATAAATGTGTAAGCGTGACAAAGAGACTTCACAATGGCTTTGCAAAAATAACCCTATATTATAACCCAATATTTCAAAACATCTATTTGCAATTCGAAGTTAATACCTTGTAGGCATTGGAATAAAAATAGATAACTTTATACATATATAAAGAAATAATAATAATAATAATAAAAAAAAAAAAAGAAAGATAATTACATGTGGATACTAGTGCTGAAAACCATCACAAAGGGCCCTGTAAGTATTTATAATGAAGAAAGGATTATCAGAAAAATTCTTTCTAAACGGGATTGGCAGACGGACGGAAAGTTGAACAGGCAAACAATGGCAGTATGTAACTTCAATCATCCACATGGAGACAGTGCGGAATATAAAAACCGCACTGGGCTGGAAATGACTCTTTTTTGTGTCCAGTTGAGGTCAATATGTCATGTTTATGGTTTAATGGAAAAATACATGTTAATTCACAGTCTATTTCTACAAGAAATTCTCACAAACGTTTGGAACGAGCGAGAGGAGTACAGTCACATCGCTTTATATTCCTCGCTTTATATTACGGAGTCACGTACGATGGTTAATGGGTTGTCTTCCGAAGATCGGATAGTGGTCGTAGATTTATGGTCTAGTGAAATTGATTTTAAAAAGTTATCGATGACCTTCCCATGTCTAAGGCGCACGGAATCTTTCGATGGCTTTTCTCAGATCTCTAAATGATTTGAAATTGAAAACATCGGTGTCTTTTGTACAACCCAACGGAAGAAAATAGCTCTACGTTTGTTTCTTTATATCTTTTTTATTGCCAGCAGAAGGTAATTTCACTTATATGGTGACAGTATGCCAGATGTTTTGCAAATGAATTACGTGAAGGCTGTAGGGGTTTTAAACTGACTCATTAGAAATTCAGGATACTAACTAGACATCGGGCTGACTCGAACATGACCGAGCACTTAACCGTTTAATCAACGCCGAGTTAACCGGTTTATTACCTATGTCTTGATGCACTGTAAAATTTGCCTATCGTCAAGATACTTGGGGTTGGTTTCGTTTACTGCAGCATACAATTTTCATCGTTTGTAAAAAAAAAAAGTGCATATTGAAGACTTTTTATTGTATATATGACCTCATAAACGAATGTTTTGTGGAAAAGCGAATTCCAATTACATCAGATTCTTCTCAACCTGATGTACATATGTTCTAGAGCCGGCGTCGTTAAGTATAATTGGAAAATCGGCCTCGTTAAATTAAATTGGAAACATGTATGTATTCACCTTAATGATATTTTTGATCATATTTAGAACAAAAAGAAAATCTCATCAACAAAAAAGTGTTTCCGATTTTCTGTGCTTTAAATGTTTGGTTATTCACACGAATTTTGGAATTTCTTTGCTCTTACAATATTTTACAGGTTCGGAGGGTGTTGCCATCAGTGAGGAGACATTTTTGACCGTAGTGCGCATATGGTGCACTAGATTATTATAACTATATATCTTTATTATTAGTCAGAAAACCTTCTAGATAACAGGGCTGGACCGGTTTTGACAAAAGAAGAAATGAGAGACAATAGGTTTTACTATTATTGTATTTTTTGTTTGGATACATATTGGTCTGATTTGAACACACATTAACTGGTTTCATCCCAACAGTAAAGCTTCCATTGAATTACACATATCATATGTTTACTGAGTTCCATTCATACCCTTTACTTATTAAGAAAAAAAAGTACGCGACAATTCATAAGATATGATATGCGATAATACAGTCATTTTATTTAAGTGCCCTAACATAGTACCTAGAGATGGATTACTGGTATTCTCCCCGTATGTCTATATAGTTCTTCGTCGATTACACATAGACAACTGAGAATACCAGTTGAAAATGTCATTATTTAGAGCGGTTCTTTATGATATGATTAATATTACTAAAATTAGTGATAGTAATATTAAAAGGACAGGAGACATTTGAACCCGGTATACAAAAAAAAAAAAAAAAAAAAAAAAAATCGCTACTGATATGCAGAACATATGGAAAACAACCTCCATATAACTTAAAGTGAAATAACATTCAGTGTCTATGTAACTGTTGGTTATAAACAAACACGTCATACCTTTGACTTTATCCTGCAGGGTCATATGGCTCATCCATAGATGAACAAAATCCTTTATAGCATGTTTCTCCACGTTGGCATTCAAACTGTAACGTTTTTATTTTATATTAGTTTAGACTTATGTTCATCTTAGTATGATTTCTATGTATTCTTTAATCAATTATGTACATCTTGCATGATATAATAAGTACTAAGATTTGACATAAACCATGCTTACTGCATTGATAAGCTTGTTACCACGAGGACCGTAAATTACACAATAACGATAACGTTTATCATGTTGCAATGCACTGATTTAAATTATCATTTTTATGAAAATTATTATTATCATTATGACATTTTCCAACATAATACGCAACAAAAAGTGATCTAACTTACAGATGAACGACATCTCTCTGAAAACAGAAGGGAATAATGTCATTGTGGTCTGGATAAGGATAAATTACTTGACTAAAATCCTTTTTCAATATTTTTTTTTTTGCATACTAACTATGCAACGAAGCCGTGTGAATAAAACTTCATGGACTAACATCAACTCACCTAAAGAGAACAGAGTTCAATAACGCCTAGTTAGCAATAGGAATGCAGACAAAAACCTGATAATGAGAAAACACTACCTACGCCTGGTGTCTATAATTCTGTTGTTGAATATAGGAATCAAATGACGATGACAAAATCCGATATTGTTTGGATCAGTGAAGTATTACGAAGTTGGTTTGTTGCATATGATGAGTATTGCGTTACATTATTTTTTCAGATTCGTCTGATCTGATAACGTCTTGAGTTATTCAAAAAGTTCCTATTCATTAACACACTTTATAATTTTACCTTTTATTCTTCCGCAATTTCCGAACGGATTCTCTTAAGAGTTAGAATTTCCTAATGTCGAAACTATATATATTACAAATACTGAGTTTCTTCTCAGATGCCTTTTCTTGCAATACTTGTTTCAAGTGAAAAACTTAAGTTATAAATAGAATTATCTCATGCTGAAAGTCTATATATTACAAATATATTGTTTTATGTTAGATGCTTTCTGTTACAATACTTGTTTGAATTAATAAACTTAAATTATAAATAAAATTATAGATGATTTATCATGTGATTTATACATGCATATGTATTGTATATAATCACTGTATACTATATCTTTATGACTTTTAATCCAAAACTCTTATCAAATTTGCCTTCCTTAGTAACGTTTATCTTAAACGCAACAAGCCAATATCTACGAGTATAGATACACGAAAATTTCTGATTTCGAAATTTAGTTAAAACTTATACATCTTTGTCATATAATGACAAAATATTTTTTATTTTCTTTTTGAATATAACAACTATTTATAATATCTGATTAATTAAGATAACAATCACCAGTTTATTGTGGAATATATAGTTCTATTACGAGTTAAATACTTAACTTACTTTTACATTTACAAGCACATTCTTCGCCGCGTTTGCATTGGTTTAAACCCTGAAATAAAAAAAAAAATCGAAAAATTGATTTTTATAAAGAGAGAGAAAGAGAGGGTTTTATACTATATGGACTTGTCATATTGATCTTATTTGCGAAAATAACATAGCATTAAATAGGAAATCAATGTCAGAATCTAAACTAATTCGAATTCTTTAAAGCTTAAGTGATTCAGAATACATAATATGAATGATTAACTCATGGTTGATGAAGTAAAAGGAGATTATGAATGATTAACATGCTATCGCCCTAAAATAAGTTGACCTTAACCATTCCTACTGTGTGATGTCCTAACAAATTGTATTGTCGTTATGAATTACTCATAAGCAGATACGCACTTTGATTGTCTAAACCCTATATGTTTACATCGATAGATCCTTGTATAAACTCCAAGACAAAAAGAAAATTTTAGAAGAACGTATCACCTTGGTATATAATATAACTAGAAGTTAGTAAATATCAGATAGGTGTCCCGGTAAAACGGGAATACCTCTCATTGGCCTACAGTAATAAATTCTGGTATAAACTCCAAGACCAGAAAAAGCACTTTTGATTAGAAGAAAATTAGAACTTGCTATAAAATAGAACATCACAGCATATACTTACAGGTATACATTGTGGTCTCGTTTCTGAAAATGAATTGAAAACATGCATCACCGACGATTCATTGTCTAGAACATATAGCATATGTCTTGAATTTACAGGAAATAGAAATGAAAAAAAATGTGTCTATAGAAAAAATTAATTGTCTCATCTCTTACGTATATCGTGTAGAGTATAGATGGTTTTGCAGATTTTTATGCAATGGAGCTAAAACACGACAGAGATTGTTAAAAGAAGCATCCATCAATCTAAACACATACAAACATACATACATGCATACATGATAATGGTGAAGAGCAAGAAGAAGAACAATAGAATGATGAAGAGGAAGACAACGACCACTCCTACAATGATGATGATGATGATGATGATAATGATGATATTTTTTCTTTTGAAATCATGGAACGTATATACGTTAATAGTTAGCGTATATTTGTTCACATTGATAAGTATGCTATGGATTACATTGGTTACTTACCTCGTTCACGCACACAGTGACAACCAAACCGATCACAGGAACACTGATCGCCCCGGAGACATGGCTGTAATTATTTCATCAGAGATATAAATACATTTGACCATATTCATAAATATTATTATTTGATGATAGGTCCGGGTGACAAAATGATATCTGCCTACTTTTCAGGCGAGCAAATCCAACGTGGGTTCCATAAGACGACAAAAAACATTACAACGTTTATATAAGGTATCAATGTATCTAAGAGAAGCGGAAAAAAAAGATTTGATCATTCCTAGAACGTCACTTAAAGCAGACTTTATATAGTGATAAAAAGTAAATTTTCAGAGAGATACAGTGCTTGTAGGATAATGAAACGCACGCAAGAGAACAAAAAGTCATGAAACCGAATGACACGCGGCGAAAAGGAAAACCAAAAAGAAATCAAATCATTCACAATTAGATATAAAGAATATGTAAAGCTCCAGAGTAATTGAGATCAGATGGAAAGAAGCTCATTGACAACACCATCGTGTGAAACACACAGGGTAGATTGTACCTCACAAACCCCGTGGGACAATACAACCAAAGACCTTCGGAAGGTGTGTCTGAAACCTTGCGATCTCATTGGTCCACTACGAAACAGCGATGATCCAATGGAACGACACCTAATATCGGCAATACGGGGTTATTTTACCTGTGTCGTAATATGGCGGAGTTCGAAGATGTAAATTATAACAAAGTTCAAGGTGCTGCAAAATTTCAAATTAAAAGAATTACAAGATTTTCACACGTTATGGAGAGACGTGATGTCTTCATATCTGTCAAAACAGGAGTTTAAACACTTCTTTTCGTAAGTAGGATTGATTTGATTTGATGTGGGGGCGGTGTCTGTTGACATTAATATTAATGAGTTAGTAACCCCACGGAGTTTGTGAGGTACGATCTACCCTATGGGTTTCACACGATGTGACATCACCTGTCATTTATATTCTCTGGTGTCCGTCGAGTCTGGTAAAATTCCAATTTTAGAAGCGGTCAAATTCTTAGTTCAAAATGAATAGGATAAGTTTTCATCCAGAATATTATTCCATTTTCCTGATAACGGTTTATGATTTATCATATGCTAAGTACCATACTTGTCTGCCCACAAAATATCCCTATTCGATCATATGATTTGACAGGTCATTGTCTTCTAGAATTTCTCGAGCATAACGTGCAGAAATAATTCAATGTTGTGTTCGCCTGATATTAAGGTGAAAATTGAGATAGAATTATAAAACAAGATTTCCCACCACAATATTGGCAACCAGAATTAATTAATAAATGAAGATATAATATCAGCGAAATGTGAACCTGACGGAGATTAGAGATGTAAAATACTGCAGTAGGTTAAGCCTGAAATTAATCTAATGCAAAAACTAGACGTGTAATTCAACGGAGAGACTAGGTCAGATAAAACTGGTAAACAAATGTCACCACACAGCTAAAGCTTATTTTTCTGCCTCAATACTTGTCCTTCGGAAGAGACAGTTTTAAATAAGGCCCACTGTAAAAGATGCCTCATTGCCTCCAATAAAAAAAAATTGAAAGAATGCACTAAGCAGGTGCTATAGCCATATACGTAAACAATGTTGAAGTTGCATAAAACGTTGCATAGACAATAAAACACGTCTCAGTCTGATCTCAGATCCTGCTGCTTAAAGACAATTACTCCAACATTATATCAAAATTCTTCAGATTTGAAAGCCTTGAGAATATGGTTTGAGTTTCAGAATCACACCTATTTTGTAAAGGTAGTCAGAGTTATAATAGATAAATATATTCTCAGAGTTATTACAGTTAAAATGTACTTACCGGAAAGCATTCAACTGTAAAAATAGTAATATAAATGATAAAAAGAAAGAAATGTTTCTCTTTTCAATTTTACACTTTCATATTTGACATTTTTCTACATTTTATTTGTTTCCATGAGGAATAATAATAATAATAATAATAATAATAATAATAATAATAATGATGATAATAATAAAAGTAGGATATATTTGGCAGTAGATGTGCACTTTGACAAATAGGGATTCCTCAGTGAATCTCTTACAAAATAACATGCATATTTATCACAGTGTCTAACAAAAATAATAATAATAAATAAATAAATAAAATAAAATAGAAAACTTACATCCGTAGGACAATGTCACAATGCAGAGAAGAAAGAGAGCCGATAAGACGATTATCTTCATCCTAATTTAATACGCATGAAAATATATTTGTAAGTGAAAGGGAAAAATATCATTAGTCACTATCAAAACAATTTAATATTGAATACAGAAACCTGTATGTAAGGTTGCTCAAAACTTTAAACAATAAAACTATTAAAATATACGCAATTTAAGAAGGATATTATCAGAATCGGAACTCACTTTAATCACTTACCTGCTTCTGGCAAATGCTTGCAATATCAGCTGTTCAAATTTATTTATAGAGTTTACTCTACTCCATCAAGAATTTAGTTTTTAATATTTTTACATAATGCACTGCATTTGTCTTGTATTTCATCATTAATTTCAACTAGAGGTCATAGGTCAGCAAGATTGATAGTTATGGATCATATCAATGATAAATGTTACATGGCATTGTGTTAGTTCGTGTTTAACTTTGTCTCTTTTATTTTGTGTGTTCTTGGTTTCATATAACCTTAGCGCTTCGTTTCCTGATTCCAATTTTGATTCTTTCATTATATATGATCCTAGTTTAATTTGACCCTAACGCACAATTTGTGGAAGTGCTATTCTGTTGTTTGTCATTATAAACATGTATCTTTTATTTTACAGGTGTAAGCATCGTCGGAAACCCACGTCTGATTACGCTTCGTTCCTCTCTCCATCACCCGTGGGTCCATTCATACCGATTCGCTCGTTCTCATGAATACTTAATGAGACAATTTGATTGGTCGCTTTTGGTACACCTAAAGCGATATCGTCCAATGAGGTAGTCCCTTTCAACGCTCTTTCGCTTGATACATCAACATGGCGACAGTTGATCAAGTAGCTACGGAAAGATTCGGAATAAGCAAATTGAAGGAATTTCAGAAAGATACACTAGAAAAACTGCTTGAAGGAAGGGATGTATATTTGTCTATGAAGACAGGGGGTGGGAAAAGTTTATGTTATCAAGCTTTTCAAGTGTTGTGGACTGAAAAACATCACCGTCCCTGCAATGTGTTAGTGATATCCCCTCTTATTTCAATAATGAAGGAACAATGCGAGTTTTTGCAGTTACTTGGATTTACTGCAACATACATCGGTAGAAACTCAGAAGAAGATGCACAGATAGAGGATGAGACGTTTCAGTTTTTATTTACCTCTCCGGAAGCAATATTGTCCGTTACTAAGTGGCGAGATATGGTGACCAGAAGTCAACACTTCAAATTGATAGTAATAGATGAGGCCCACACTGTTTTACGATGGTATGTATCTGCGATAGTATAAAAACTGATGATTCTGTCCTACTCTATGGCTTTGTAAAAATGTATGTACAAGGAATAAAGCTAATGTGGCACAGTGGTTAGCGTGTTCGACCTGTGATCGAGAGGTCGCCGGTTCGAGCCCCATCCTGACCACACCGGTGTTCTGTCTTTCGGATAAGACAGTAAAAACCGAGGTCTCGTGTCATGGTAGGCATGGCTCATAAAAGATCCCTCACTGCTTCGGTTGGGTCCGTTGCACAGGTCTAAATTTGTATGCCCCGCATCACGCAGATGCGGGTACCGGGCAGATGCCGTCACCATATACATCAAATATTCGTGGTGTGACGTTAAACGAAATCAGGTTGCAGTATCACTTTTAAATGAAATTCCTTTTCACTCAAATATTAATTTTAGTATCAAGTCCACTTGCGTGATAATTATGGCGTTTGATTTTCGCTGTTATTATACATTGTGCCATGCTAAATTGTTAAATGTTTTTCCTATAAAGCTGGTAACACGAGCTTTTATTTGTTACAAAATTTGGTGTAAATTTACTTACAACTTGAAACACAGTGAGTGGACATGTAATTTAACACTGGGATTTACTATGGGTTTTATTCTATACATCTTTGGCTTCAAGGTATATGGAATAAAGCCCGAGGGGAAATCATTGTACACCCTTGATTAAATCCGGATAACAAATATTCTCATCAGCTTCTTAAAAATATGGCTTGCAAAATCATTAGGAGTAAAATGTTCTATGTTATATTGCAGGGGTGAAAGTGGTGCCAGAGGGGATGAACCTTTCAGAGTTTGGTATGGAAAAATTGGAGAAATACGATCACTGATACAGTGTCCTATGTTACTGATAACTGCAACTGCTAATAAGGCTGCTCGAGCTGACTTAAAGAAAAAGTTTGCCATGAATAACTGTTATGAAATAATCGATAATCCTGACCGAGACAATATCAAATTATTTGTGAAAAAGGTCAACAGTACTGTACCATTGCCAGATTTATTTTTCTTCTTAATAAAATTATTAAGAGAAAAAGGAACACTCTGTGAACGTTTTATTATTTTTTGCCCTTCTGTCAAGTTATGTGGTGATGTTTTTAGTGCCTTTAGGATGGAAAAATCTCAGCACATTGATATGTATCATTCCAAAACAAATGAAACTGTGAAAGAAAATATAAAACAAGACATGCAGGATGCAAATGGCAAAATAAGAGTGTTGATAGCAACAAGTGCTGCAGGGATGGGAGTAAATTTTAAAGATGTAAACAATGTAATTCATTTTGGTCCACCAAAAGATATGGATTCTTTTGTACAGCAGTTAGGTAGAGCAGGGAGAGATGGCTTACAAACAGCAATGGCCTTATTACTTTACAATTCAAGACAATGTAAAAATTTGGATGATGATATGAAAAAGTACATTTACAATACAGATACTTGCAGGAGGGAAGTTTTGTTGTCTGCTTATAACTATAATCCAGAAGAAGATAGAGTGAAACATTTATGTTGTGACATATGCGCTGCTAGTTGCTCATGCGGTGAAGGAAATTGTAAAGACTATGAACACTTGTGGGCTTTTGAGGAACATGAAACATCCGAGGACTCTGATTTCAATAGTGAAAGTGACACCGATTCTTTTTAATGATAACCATTTACTTTACCACTACAGTAACAACACTTGTTGCATTAGTCATCTTTACATGAGATGTAAATTTTTAACAAGTTATTTTAATACTCTAATTTTGAACTACACCATTTCAATACAGACCTTTGTAAATGCCAGATGACTGTTTTGTTTGTGTACTCGATATTAAATTAATGAAAGGAGAAAAATGTTGGATCTTTTTCCTGTTATATTAAAAAAAACTGAATCTACTATTTCAAATTCTATTGCAAGTAAAGTGTGCATCAAAAATGCAAAGAACCAAGTTGCAAAAACCCTTTGAATAAATATGGAAACCATTTTCAACCATGACCTTGATCTTGCAACACCAAAATCTTGGCACAGCCTTGGCAGAGTTGGTGTAGTGGTTAAGCACCTGGCTTGCGGTGCGGATGACCGGGGTTCGATTCCCCGATTGCGCCACTATGTTTCAGAGGTTGGTAACCTCCTGCTTCCACATCGCGATATGACTGAAATATTGTTGAAAGCGACGTAAAACCCTAATCAATCAACCAACAGGGTACATCCTTGACTCATGGAGAGTATGTGTATGAAGAATCATTGATATATATATTTCAAAAGGTATTTGACTTTCAGTCCGGAAACCAATTGTTATAACAATTTGTTAACATAATTCAGTCACATGCTAAGATCTAGTATGCTGCCATAATTAATAATTTTCCTGCATGTCAATCTAGTGGTAGAAAAAATCATATTAAAGGAAAAATGTATTCACAATTCAGCTTGTTTTATTGCATCACAATCAAGGCATAAATTTTGTCAGTTTTCAGGTATTCTTGCACAAAAATAATGTCAGAAATATTGCACTTAATGTTACTACTTCCAAGTCTCATATCACATGTATCATGATATAATCTGTGAACAGATTTCATAAGCAACCACACAGAAATATTTTTTACTTCATGTACACATTAGCAATTTCTTTCTGTTCAATCATCCACTCGTGTAAATCTATGGGCTTAATACACCTGATTGGATCTTTAAACTTACTGAAACTTGACCAAGTGACGTCTTTGACAAAGCCTTGAGATCTGAGGAAGTTTACAACAGTTATGATGTCGTTTGTCTTATCTACCACTGGTCGACTGCTCTTGGATCGTGCTGTTTTTGTTGTTGACATAAGACCATCTTTTATAGCATCAATGACCTGTGTTGTCATACAGATTTGTTTTGCTGTCTTGAAAGACTTGTTAGAACCCTGTGTGTTCAATTGGCTCTTAATATTGTGGACTTGAATTTCCACACAGTTGTCATTGGGAATGCTCTGTCCTATTCCACCTTGCAAGTTTACAGTCATATTCCATTTATAATCGAAACTCTCTTCAGGACTTAAAAGACACATGTTACACAGAATTCTAAAGAGCCAGATTTTGTACTTGGAATGCCTTATTCCAGCTGCATACAACCACTCAAAATACACGTTTCGTATGATTCTGTCTCCATCCCCCATTCGATACGAGTCATATGTGTCTCTGTATAGCAGTGACATGAACAAAAATGTCTGTATCGGATTGTTCTCATCTGATCTTCCCTGAGGTACATGAAACTTCCAATGATGTTTCTTTTCCAGATGTTTTTTAAGCCAGCCTCTCCTATAATATTGATTCCCGCATACTACACACAAATAGACCTCATCGGTTTTCATGGCATTAAGGTTATTTGTATCACAATCAAGAGCTGCTATGTCATCAACTATATGCTGAAAAGAAACTTTGTTTATTTTCAGTTCTGCGATAACTTTCTCTGATGCATCCACAAGCCACTCGTTTTTCTGGTTGTCAGACATTAATGAAAACAAAGGTATAGGATTAGGTGTAGAATTCAAATCATCCATTTGCATGATATCTAGAAATGCTGCAACAATGTAGGAGTCTGTGATGTCTGCTATGAAGTCATGGTGTGCTCTGCATGAAAAAAAAAACAAAAAACTAAACATTACACATATCATATGAAAAACAAAGAACTAACATTTTCCATCTAATTTTTAAGGGGAGAGTGAGCATTTTTTATGATTCTGATCAAAGAATGTGGTTATACAGGTAAAATGCATCTCAAATAAACTGTCCAAACAATTGATATTAAGTAGCTCAAGTAAAATGAATTACCATATCCAGAATAATTCCTGTAAGTACACTGTACGAAATATGAAGAGTAGCAGTGTAATACATGTACCTGTAGCTTGAAATGACTTCTTCAGGCCCGGACACATTTCGTCTGTTTATCATATTCCTCAACTGGTATAAAGACACTCTATCGACACTACTTTTCCCCTTGTAGAAGAGCTGATATATACCCTGTACAAAGAAAATTGAACACAGTAATCAATCAGGATTTGAACATACACATTACAGATTCATGCATATTGTAATGATGCATAGAGTTCATTACCATATATACAGGAAAAACAAGAAGTCAGTGAGCAAATGCTTAGTAGTAATAACCCTGCTCTAATCTGAATATACTCTCATATGTTGATATCAAATTTGCAATAAAATAAAGCCCCCCATATGACATGCCTAATGAGTGTACTAAAATTTCAATCACCTGAAATGAGTAGTTTCTAAGAAAATTGTTCAACTAATGATTCTATATTTGTTATCTTTTTAAAAGTTTTACAGTAGAACCTCGAAAAACAACATACTGCATATAGCCAATCTCAATACTTGAACCCCTTGAGCAAAGGTCATAATTTTCACATTATTAAATAACTAAAATGGAAGTAATAAATATATGACAATCTCAAGCAATGTAAGTATTAATGTTATAAACTTTTGCATGCAGCTTGAAAAAATTATGAACTTAAAATGGAAAAGCTAACAGAAAGAAATTGAAAACAAACAAGTGGGTAGTGTTTTTAGAACACAATACAAATGTCTCTTCTTCCTAATGGGCAAGTTATAGAATGGGCCAGTCAGTAAAAGTGGAAGAATCTGACAAGGGTTTTGACCTTGAGATTGTAATGTAGGGCAAGGTCAAAAGATTTTCATGTTGGGCAACTTGCCTCACTGTCATCTTTCTTTGTTTCAAGCTTCAAGTTCTTACCACAAAAGGAATTCAAGTTACAGTCAATTCAAATTTGACCTTGAGATGTAAATGTAGTTGGTCAAGGTAAAAAAATGTTCATGTCCTGCACTTTGGCTCACTGTGTCCTTTCTATGTTCCAATTTTTAAGTTCTTACCTCAAAAGGTATTCAAGATATACCAATTTAATATTTGACCTTTAGATTGTGATTGTATGTCAAGGTCAAGAAATTTTTACGCGGTGCACCTCTCCTCCATGTCACCTTTCTATGTTCAAGTTTCATGTTCTTACCTCAAAGGATAATCAAGTTACAGTCTGGAAGGTTTTTTTTTTTTTTTATAAAAGTTGACCTTGAGATTATAAAAGTAGGTCAAGGTCAAAAATTGAACTAGTAAATGTTTGAATACTGTAAATATGGTAAACCAAAACTTTTATTCGTCTGTGAGAAATATTTGCAATCCACTTCAAGTTGAAAATATTAATTGTCGCCAACCATTTATTTTACTTTGTTTTTGTAGAAAATGTTTCCTTATTCATGAGAACGACTTGTCGCGAATTGATTTTAAACTTACAAATTGCAAATAAAAGATGATGCGAATAATAGTTGGTTTACAGCAAATCTACATTAATTATGTAATCATGAATCAATAGACAAGAAAACTCACTTTTTTTAAACAAAAACTGTTATCATAAATGTAACTCCAAACTGTCAACTCCAAAATGTTGATACACTATACCAGAAGGAAGTTCATTTCTCTATGTAGGCCCTCTGGTCTGTGAATAACACCCAATAGGCTCTCGAACTCAGAGGGGCTGTTCTGCATTGCTGCTTGGGCACTGAATGCCCTTTCGTTTGTCAAGACATCCCCACCAAAAACTACCTTTTCCAAAACATTTTTGTCTGGATTATCCCTAACATGCGGAACAGCAAGTTGATGAACTTTTTGTAGAATTTCTATCATACCCTGTGCACTATTCTCACTGGCCTCTATCAAATCGCAGTTCAAAAAAAAAACGGATTTCTTTCTCACCTGATCCATGTACATGTGCTCAATATGCTTGGGAAAACTCGTTATATGCAATTGTAAGTATGGAATGTAACGCATAAGTACACTAGCTACATGAAATTTGAAATTGGACATTAAAGAATTTAATTGTTCACTTGATGGGATCCAGTTTACAGTATTCAATGCTGCAAAATCCACAGGTGGTTCAAAGGGGACTTTAGATTCCTCAAAAGTGATTTGTTTCTCTTTAACCAAAACAAGAAACCAGTGTAAACTTTTCCTTTGGTTTTGCAAGCTCATTTTAGAAGGGGTAATTGTAATATCTAGATTGTCACCTAGTATTTCAATTGGTCGCTGCCTTTTGTTAACTGCACCAGTATCCATTTCGTTCTCTGCACCATTTTCATTTCCCATAATATGCCTCCTTTCAACCTTCTCTACATAGGAAGTCATCAATGAATGTATTTGATTTTCTTGCTGCTTCACAAGCTCCTTTGTTTTCTTATGTAGACTTGTAGGGGAAATTGCTATTCCCAGGTCATGAATAATATTCATTCCCTGGAAGTCAAAATAAGTTTATCTAAACTTACATTGTAAATTCAATTACTTTAACTAATTTATCTTACATGTACAAAACGAAAGTCTAATGCAAGATGGTAGCATTATAAGGCCATCCTTAAAAAATTGTTTGTTTGGTGTAACGCGACTCGATTTTTGACACTGAGTAGGTAGGTAGGTGTATAATTTTTTTTTTTGAAATTGTGATCCTTAAAAAATAAACTTTGAAGTATTAACTACATTAATGATAGATCTGTAGTTCTGAATTGAGAGTTATTTTGTATCTTCATGCATATACATTACTATTTTAATCATTTACATTACCTGTCAACCAAAACATTTTGGTTTAGAATTCCATGAGTTGAAACTCAACATGAAAAAAAAAACATTCTTTTACGAGAATGGCAATAAAAAAGTTTGAGTAGGGAGGTTTTGAGTGAGTAGGTCGCGTTACAGCAAACACATAATTATTTAAGGATGGCCTTATTTTAATTCATATTACATTTAATAATTCAAATTTTCAAAACCAGAGATACTTCGTACATGTAAGAGTAGATGTTTTGTGTCCCTTCACTCACTTGCCCAAAAAAATTTAGGCACGTAGGTAAAAAAATTTTTTTAAATATATTAGAACACTTCTGAGTCTCATCTATGAAAACATTAAATATTGTTGGTCAACTTTCATATTTCTGTAAAATAGCCCACAAAAAATGAAAACAAAAAATATTCTTAGGGTCAGAGGGTAAAATGTAGGGTAGGTTGGTGAAAGGAAACAAAAGTATATTTTTTGCCTATAATATCATAAATATAACATTACCTCTCTGTTCAAGCCACACTTCTGAAGAGTTAAACCAAGTATGTATTGCAGCTGATTGGAGGTCTGTGACCTCCCGTACAAAAGAACAGCTATGGAAGAAAGCATCTGTGGTAGGTTTTTCTTCTTTTGCAAAGAAATAGCACTGCTGAAAACTGAAAAAAGGTAGGGTGCCTTCAACTGAAGCTCTTGGCTTGTCAATTTCCAATCAAATTTTAACAGTTTTTCATTATTTGATGCATGTCCTTTGAACACCTCACTGTCTTTTTGAGAAATCACTCTTATTTCATTCTGAATAGTATTGTTTACAATGTCAAGCATTTCTTTTCTGTATTCTTTATTTTTGCTGAAATTCTGCATCACTGCTCTTGAGGAAGAATTGTTGAGTAATGATTTCAGTGCTGCCTGTTCATGTTCATTTCTTATGATCTTTGATCTCTCCACACCATTGTACCTCACAACTATCTATATATTAAATGATTAAATATTCAATAGAATGCATATATTCATTAGAAATTACAAATATTGTATATATTACATTCAATGTAAAAATGGTTTAGAGCGTGTTTGATTACAAACACCAGAAGTCTCTGTCGAGACTGAAGCTCTACTGGTCACCTCTTATTAAACAACAATATACTTTCACAGAAGAAGGGGGAAAATATATTTGGACCACACCCATATGTGGGACCCCAAGGGGTCTGGACTAGACCAAAATTGCACATGCACAACTAGACCACCTACCAAACATGATGAGATCATAATTTGGACTCTGAGACATATTCTTTCATAGAAGAAGAGGTTACAGGTTTTCAGGACCACACCCTTTTGCTGGGCCCCAGAAGGTAGGGACTGGACCAAAATTATACAACTTACAAGCACAACTACACCAGTGACCACCTACAAAACATGATGAGACTATAAATAGGTCTCTGGGACATATACCTACAGAAAAGAAGAGGGAACAAGATTTTGGGACCACACCCATTTGTGGGACCCCAGGGGGTCCAGACCGGATCAATACTATACATGCACAACTAGACTATCTATCCAACAAAATGAGACTATAATTTGGTTCTTAGGATATATACCTTCAGAGAAGAAAAGGAGACAAGGTGTCGTTAGTGTGGGAGGAAACCGGAGAAAACCCACGAAGCCAGGTTGGTGACAGCCCCACCATCACACGTACTACACCGGGGATTGAACCCGGGTCACATTGGTGAGAAGGGAGCTCGCTACCTGGTCCCCTAATAAGAAATTGAAATATAACATTCTGTTGTTGGCAATTGCCAATACATGAAAGCTAACAGACATTCTACATAAATTTAATGAAATAACAAATATCACTCTAATCTATTCTCGTTACTGTCATGTCGTCAGCCATTTGAAACCGAGAAAACCAATATCTGAGCAGGATTCAGTTTCTCGAATTTAGTTTGGATTTGTAATAACATATGGCATGGTTTACGAATCCGGTTTCAGATTGGTAGTAATCAAATGTACTCTTACACACAACAACTAAAAAGCTAAAACAAATGAGCACTTACCTTGACATCAAACTTTTCTGACTGGTCTTTGGTTTGTGAAGATTTATCAACATTCTTGATGCCATGGCACTTTAAAGGTTCAACTTTTAGGGGACTTGTCCAACTTGAAGTACCGGGATTAACACACTTTAACTGGTTAAATTGTTTTTTGTTTGAAGAAGCAGCCTTAGCAGGACTAACGAACAAGCCTTTCTTAACCTTTGATTTGGGAGTTGGAGTAAGTTTTAATGTACTGATCACTCTTTTCGTTCCCTTTGGTGTGGATAGTTTGTCAGGAAGTTCAAGATTCCGAATTCCTGGCATATCTTTTAAAGTCGATATAAGCTTATCTCGTTCCTCTTTAATATTCACCAACCTCGTTTTCTGGTCATTGTTCAGTTTTTGGATGCGGTTTAACTTATTAGCACACATATTGCAAGCAAATCCTTTGATGACGTGAATGCACAATAGTTTTAACACTTCTTTGTATTGTTCCTGGCTTGTAAAAGACGATAAGGACCTGTATGAACGGTCATATATGCTTTTAACGCATATTGCACAAGATTTACTGCCAATACCGGGTGCAGCCATTGTTGAATGTTGTGCGAGGTTACAGTAATTCTACCTTTAAAACAGGAGAGTTCTGCTTACCTATAACAGCTAATTTCATTGGACAATAAATTTAATGAATATTCATGAGAAACGAGCGAATCGGTATGAATGGACCCACGGGTGATGGAGAGAGGAACGAAGCGTAATCAGACGTGGGTTTCCGACGATGAGGTGTAAGGTATGTGTATATAATACAACATCGACCAGTTAAGAGGTAAACTCGCACCCTGGACCTCACACTCAAATTCGAACCATCTACTCAATTGAACTATGCTGACTCTACCGCTGACTGTATAGAACAAAAGAAACCCTTATATAATATACGTAATATATATATATATATATATATATATATATATATATATATATATATATATATATATATATATATATATATATATATATATATATATATATATGTGTGTGTGTGTGTGTGTGTGTGTGTGTGTGTGTGTGTGTGTGTATTGTTGCCATGAATCCTTCTTTCTTTGCTATTCATTTCATTGATGAAGTAAAGGGGGGAGGGGGGTATTGCATTTTCTGAAATATTTTCTCCGCGAGTATGCAATACCTTTCTATGTGGCGTTCAGATAGAGGTATTATTAAATTCGATTTGTTGAATGCACAGCTGAAATAAAAAATAACGGAATGCCTGGATAAATTTTGTGCAATACATAAGTATACATATATATTAAATTTATTCAAAAATTGCATTTTGGCATTAAGCGGGTAAGTACAGTGTTTCTATCAAAGAAGGTGTGATCACATCCAAAGCTTTTATACTTTCACTCTTTGTTACTCATTTGTGAAGTAAGATGATTTGTGAGTAAGTAATTATATCACCCATGGGATTTAAAATGCAACTGAATTTCAAACTTGTTCTTCAACAAAGTTGAAACAGCTACGTCTATTCTATAACACCACTGCCATCGTTACTGGTCGACGGGGAATGCTTACTCCTACCATGGCAGTTGACACCAAATCAAATTCTTCCAGAGAAGCGTAATATTCCGTTCCTTGTTTTCTGAGTAAAAGTGACTTTTAACGGCCGATCGGTATCTCCGATCTCCGCATGCTAATATTTTCAAGACGTTGAATGAATGAATAACCATAAAGCCACATGTAGTTAAGACTATAAGTATGTTGGAAAGAAACTGGACGGGAAAACTGATCATACATAATAATATCCATTTACATATATAGTGCTACATACAATTAAATTTAAATTACCAGGCACTGATATCAATCTACGGAAAGAGAAAATGAAAAGTGGAAACGTATTTACATATTACAAAAGATAAAAGCATTTGACACAGCCGTATGACAGAAGTGACCAAGGAGATGTACTGGTAATACACTAATTATTTTAAAATAAACATGAGAACATCACAAGAACTTTCGAGTAAATTGCAGTTGTGATACCGACTTAGGGCGGCCATTGATATCACAGTGGTCAATCAACTGGTGTGGTTAACTGATCTACGGGTTCATCTGCCGACTTACAGAAGCAATATAATCAAAGGAAACAGATTAAAAAAAAAAACACAAATAATCTTCCATATGGAGAGCGATAGATTAACCAGTTCGCAAAGAAATTATCAGCTAACCCAAGGTCAGATATAATGAAATTATGGGCTGAAATCCAAGTATCTAAAATGAAAACCAGCATCAACAAAAGCCAACTATCATCTGTCAAACGGATAAGAAGCCACCTGCCCTGAACGGTATGAGTAATAAATATAGATTCTTTGTATTAGATATATAGTGGCGTGATGAACCCATTTTAGGATTTTATTATTATTTATCTGAAAACAACAAATACGTAAACAACTTTAGGTAAATATAGCATCATGATATATTGTAACAAAGAATATCAGTTTGATTGAGAGGAATGCACAGAACAAACAATAAAACTGAGGGAAACAGTACAGAAGTCAACGTATAATTTCTGTTTGTGTAATTACATTACCTGTCCAGTGTAAATTTTATTTTCTACGAGGACAGTATAGTTTTCTATCTGTTATTTATACGCATACATGCATAATTTGTCAAATAATATCTGAATATTCAATTTGAATTTTCAAAACATTGGAAACGTGTAATGCGTATTGACTACATTCTAAATTTGTTCTATAGAAAGTGTAAATCTGTAAATTGATTACTTCGTAGTTTGTGGCATGGAAAATGTGCATTTATTCAGTTCCCCGCGGAGGGTTTGATTTAAGTGTTATTATACCCCTTTTCCTGTGCTGAATTATATTTCTTCCGTCTGTATATAACGCATTCACGACAGTTGTGGCTCGCCAGGCACCTGGTCTCACCTCTGAATTTCTGGGGTCCGTGAATGTGGTACGTTATTGTTGGTGCCATTATCATGTAACACCAGTTACTTTTGTATTTTTATTTACAAATGTGTGAATCCGAAATGTGAAAATGAAGTCTGTATTATCGTAGTTCTTGGGATGGAAATTCAGTATTTTTACTCGGTTTTCATATAATGACAACAAAGATTTTCTTCTCGGAACTATTCTGGGAAATAGAAATAGAAAAGAAAATATGCATAAATAATCAGTAACACTTGCTGTAAGAATCAATGTGCATCACCACTAACAAGTAGAAGCGCTTAACAAAATGTGCATCGATCTTAATTACAAAAAAAATCCTCAGAAATTAATTTCGCCTTCACGATTACTGCGAAAAAGGGTAGTATAGAAATCGAAATAATAGAATGTGGAGCCTAAAAAGCCTAAATGAAATAAAGGATTATCTCAGGTCTACAAATTTCGATAAAATTCCCTTTCACTCGTCATCTCTGTTGTACTGTAATGTAAAATACGAAAATAAATGGTGTCACGTGACTATGGCACTAACAGGAATGTACCACAGTGCACATTCACGGACACCTGGAATACAGAGGTGAGTTCAGGTGCTCCGGTTGAGTGAGCGTCTCCTATTTGGCTAGCCACACAGGCCGTGAATGCCCTTTGATACAGGAGAAACAAATATAAGTAAAACCTGTGACATGTGTACCTCTTCTTCAATGTTTGACAAGAGGAAAAAAAAGTTACTTACGCAGCTGTATAACAGAAGTCACCACGGAAATATGCAATATACAGCGTAATGATATAAAAACACATAAGGACATCACAAAAAGTGCAGTTGTGATACCGACTTAGGACGGTCAGTTAATATGGCAGTAGTTAATCATTTGGTGTAGATAACTAGTGTAGGAGGTCACAGAGGCGACAGATATGCAGTAATATTTCTATTCAAACATCGAATCACGGATTATGGCCATTGTGTTGATACGAACAGCCACTGTTTAAAATGGTGGTGGGGGCATAAAAATTTTGCAAGTTTAATATCGGGTATGAACGTCATTTGCACCGATGCATTTTTCACACCTCTGACGCATTGAACAAATAAGGTAATGCAGAAATGTCTGGGGGGGGGGGGGGATGTTCCACCATAAGTACAATAAAAGCCAGGCAAAGCGTCGAACGTGGCAGGGAAGTTTGGCTCTAGACGTAGACGCTGTTCCATTTTATCCTTAACATGTTCTATAGGCGATAAATGCGGTGACATCGCTGTTGTTTGCTGTTGAAGGTTGTCACTAGCAAAGAAAAAAGAGTTACTGGCTCAAATATGTGGCGGAAGTCACCATGGAGCTATACAACACATGAATATAAATACTTCAATTTTTCAGTTATAAAATTAAGTAAAATACTCTAAAACTAAGGAGTATCTCCTTTATGCATAGCTCTGTCCTTAGATAGATTCTTTGGTTCACTTTTTGGTCATTTTGGCTTCAACACTGCTCTTTATATTTCTATATATTTTGAGAATTCCAATCATTCGGCCACGAGCATCACCAAAGAGACATAACTTGTCGAAATGCGCATATGGTGCACAAAATTAAAAGGTATATATTTATTATAACCACTAAGCCGGTGTCACTGCTGGTGGACTGATAGTTCCCGAGGGAACCATAAGTCTAGTTTTCAGTGCTTTTGTACTGACATGAAATATACTTCAAATTTTCAGTTATCAAATTAAGTAAATCACTCTAAAACTAAGCAGTATCTCCCTCATGCATAGTTCTGTCCTTAGATAGATTCTTTGGTTTACTATTTTGTCATTTTGGCTTCAACACTGCTCTTCATATTTTTATATATTTTGAGAATTCCAATCATTCGGCCACGAGCATCACCAAAGAGACATAACTTGTCGAAAAGCGCATATGGTGCACAAAATTAAACGGTATATATCTTCTATATTTATTATAACCACTAAGCCGGTGTCACTGCTGGTGGACTGATAGTTCCCGAGGGCACCATTAGCCTAGTTTTCAATGCTTTTGTACTGACATGAAATATATACTTCAAATTTTCAGTTATCAAATTAAGTAAATTACTCTAAAACTAAGGAGTATCTCCCTCATGCATAGCTCTGTCCTTAGATAGATTCTTTGGTTCACTTTTTGATCATTTTGGCTTCAACACTGCTCTTCATATTTTTATATATTTTGAGAATTCCAATCATTCGGCCACGAGCATCACCGAAGAGACATAACTTGTCGAAATGCGCATATGGTGCACAAAATTAAAAGGTATATATATTCTATATTTATCGTATTCCCACAACGCACACGCAACTCACGAGGGCTGGCAAAAACACCAAATGTGTCAGGCAGGCGAAAATCCAAATGTAAACAACAACACCTTTTTAGGTCATAAAATTTTTACATTGGCGAAATGAAATAAACATTCATGATTTTACAGCAGAATATATTTTTATTTATGACGATCACATGATTTTATCAAATTACAGCCCCCGATACATTGAAATAGTAGTTTCTCTCCCCTACATCACATCAGCCAATTACGACTCTCGTGAGTTACTGTTCTTTAACCACAATCGGTTAATACAATCCAATTCAAGCAGTCAGAAAAAACGATTAATCCCCAGTATAAACGTAGACAGATAATGTAGTTCAGTACTTCCAAAATGTCACAGTCCATGCCTTATATACATTTTCATATTTACTAGACATTTCTTGTTTTGTATAATGTTCAAGTGATTTCCAATACAGAAACATCTAGATTCATAAGAACTTCCAAGAACATTCACAAACCACTATAGAAAGAAGGAAGTTCGAAGTAAACGTAGAGCAACAGAACTTTCTAGTTCTTAATAGAACATTCAATTACATGTACAATAAATAAATGAATAGATAAATGATCATCATAACGTAATGAGATTATATATTTTAAAGGAAAATAGAAAGATTAGCGATATATGCCGCTGGGATCTTGTTTTATTCTGAGTGAAAAATTATTATTATGAGTATATTATTTCAGTAAAATTGGGGAGAGGAAAATGATTGGAAGTGTTGATGCCAGATAGCAAAAGAGAGGAAGCGGCAATGCTTATAATAGCTAATATGGTAAAAGAATTTATCTGAATATATTTATTATATACATTATAAAGATGATGGATTAATTCCAACCCTAAGTCTGAAAATGATGAAACCAGATGACATACAAAGTCAGTGAAAATGAAAACCAAATAGAAGAGGAAGAAAAAGACGAAGAAGCAGAAGAATATAATGAGGAGGAGGAGGAGGACAACGACAATCACTACTACAAATATGACGACAATTATGTTGGTTGTTTTGCTTTCGAAATCACAGAACCTATATTTGTAAAAGATTTCCGTATATTTGTCATCATTGATATACTAACACAACATTGGATAAATAATCTGTCAATAACATTGGTTATTAACCTCGTCCACGTACACAGAGACAGCCAAACCGATCACAGGAGCACTGTACACCCCTGAAACATGGCTGGAATTATTCCATCAGATATATAAATACATTTAACCATCCACATACATATCGCTATTTGATGGCGAGGTCTGGTGTCAGAACGATGTATGCGTCAATTTCTTGCAAACGACTCCATCGTGAGTTACATAAACGACAAAAAGAATTAAATTGTTTATATTATGTATCAACGTATCTACGGAAAGCAAAACAGAAACTGATCATGCCTGAAACAGACTCTGTATACTGTTTAAATGTAAATTTTCATAAAGATACAACACTTGTATGAAAAGGAAACGAACGCGAGATACCAAAGTTCATGGAACCGAATGACAGGCAAAGTTGATGAAAAGGATAATCAAATAGAAAACACTCCCAAAGAACATTTGCATAGGGAACATCTGTAAAGCTCCAAAAGTCAGTAAGATGAGTTGAACATAAGTGGTATTAATAAACAATTCTGAAATTGAATTTACGCACATATAAGGAAAATTTATGTCTATTTTTTGTTATTTCGTTTTACATACAGACAAAATGTTAAAATTGAACAAAATATTGCACAGAAAATAAAACACGGCTCAGTCTGATTCTGTTGGTTAGTGATATTTACTCTACAGGCATATCATTTTTTTTTTTTTTTCATATCTGAAAGCTTTGAAATATGGTTAGAGTTTCCGAATTACACTATTGTGCAAAGCTAGACATATTTATAATTGATAAGTATAGTGTAGGAGTTTTACAGGTAAAATCTACTTTCCAGAAAGCGTTACCGGGAAGCATTCAATTGTTAAAATAGTAATATTAATGACTAACAGGATGGAGGTATTTATCTTTTGTATGTACAACTTTTTATTTCATATTTTTACACATTTTCTATTCTTTTTTCCTCTTTTTTTTTCTTTTTGTTTTGTTTTTGTTTGGGTGTTTTTTTCTTTGTTTTGTTTTTGGTTTTCTTTTTATTTTGGGGCTTTTTTGTGTTAAGGTATAATAATAATAAAGATAATAATGATATATTTGGCACTGGATGTGCATTTGGAAAAACAATGTCTCCCCCGTGAATCGCGTTCACATTGTCATGTTTATCACGATGTCTATCAAAACGTAGGACTTACGTCCGTAGGACAAAGACACCATGCATAAAAGGAAGAGGGCTGCTAAGGCGATAATCTTCGTCCTAATTTAATTAGAAAATTTATTTTAAATCAAGAAGGAAAAGTAATTATAAGTCAATGTTAAAAGAAAACAATTCTGAATATAGTAATCTATATGTAAAAGCTGCTCAAATATTAAAACAACAAAATGAGCGAAAGAGGTGAGTTACCGTTAATAACACACTGGCGCTGCATGTCCCGGTCCATATCATCAACTACAGATTAACTACTAAACTAGCTAGACGTACATCTATAATTCTACTTTACAAATGTTTATAAATCATGCCTAGTAATTCGTGTTGCCTTCCCGGGTGCCATGACTGAGGTGGTCATCTATTTCCTGCTGATAAATCTAGAAGACAAAGATGGATCATCACAATCAAGCGAGTGGATGAGCACTCTAAGAAATTGTGGAAGGCATCAAAGTCAACTGTTGTATGCAAACGTCATTTCACCCTGTGTCCAAGACGATCCAAGGTATGTTGAATATTGAAATACAACGTGATTTTATCGCGATTACGTATAATATAATGCCGTGTTACTTGCGCTACCTATGCATGAACAGCCCCCCCCCCCCCCCAACCAACCAACCAAAGACACAAACGCACAAAGCCGTGCTTAGACACTGTAGTCAGTGAAAATGCACACAATATACAAATCTGGTGCAACTTTAAACAAGGTAATACTTAGACAGAAATTTAATCGAGATCAGATGGACACACACACACACACACACACACACACACACACACACACACACACACACACACACACACACACCAGTACCAAGCATCTTTGAATGGACTAAGGATAAGGACTCCGCTGCAGCAAATAATAGAGCATTGCGCTCTGAAAACGTCTTGAACGGAAAAGGAAGCTTGATGTAATCCATTTAGAAGCATTGGAGTCCAGTTTATGTGAAAATATAGATTTGGTGGAAGTAAAAGAAGAAGACAATATCGTGGAGGAGAAAGCACACGAGGATGCATCTACACAACCTCCAACATAGCCATTGCTTTCCATACATCAATTTCAAAATTATCCTGCAGCTATACATTTTATACCGGGCTGGAAACCTATCCCAAATTTCTTCTGGTACTTCATTCTTTAGGACCTGCGGCATATTGCTTAAATTATATATATTTTCAAGTACAAGGGGTTTCCATTCCAAAATCAACTTTTCATGACCCTTATGAAATTGAGGAAGTATACAACAAATTTTGAATTACCCAGATTGTTTGGGGTATCTGATGCTACAGTAAAAACATTGTTTATACATGGGTTGTATTCATATCAAAACAGTGGAGAGAAATAAATACATGGCCCTCTCAAAATCTGGTGATTCAGATTGGAAATACACTACAACTCGCTTTATTATAGATGGAACAGAACGTCCAATCAGGAAACCTGGTACTCCAAGAGCGCAGCAAGCAACATTTTCTATATACAAAAATAAAAATACAGCGAAAGTTTTGATTGGATCCACCCCTGGTGGTCTAGTGAATTACGTGTCTCCTGCATATGGTGGATCCACATGTGATCGTCAGATAGTGGAACGCAGTAATTTAATGAAAATGTGGGACCCATGTGACAGGGTCTTGGCTGATAAAGGTTTCAATTTCAAGACTTATTTGCCATACAAAAAAAAAATATTACTATCAATATTCCAACATTTTTCAAGAAGAAAAATAGGATAAGTGGAAAAAGTTGTTCTAAGGGACAGAAAACTGCCCAGCAAAAGGGTGCATACAGAACATATTATAGGGCTAGGAAAAACCTACAAAATACTTGTGCAGTTCTGAATTTGTCATCACGTTTTACAGTGACAAGAATGCTTGTTTTCGCATTTGTGCATACCATTGACCTTGGATTTGATAATAGTAGTCTTGTGTAGGATCTAAAACATAAGAGTTGTCTTCATGTAATTTAATATACGGAATTGTCTTCATTGATCCTTATCCCAAGATTCGTAAGGGCACTACACCTCCGTAAGTTCGTCACTATTAATAGTTCCATCCGGGAACGCAGCCAAGTACGGATATGCCTTACAGATTACTAGTCCACTAGGAGTGACTTTTTTTGCATATCCTTCATGAAACGTTCAATAGTTATCGGTTCGTGCGTATGTCCATGTTCATGTGAGGCTGCGTGTAGATTTTTGACTGTAGACTTACCCAGCTTTTTCTTGTCCGTACTCTCAGTTGCCTTACATATTCTTCCAAATATAAAAGAATTAATGCGTTTGGTTCGCTCCTCTTTCCATGATGTATTAAGGTTTGGCCACGTGTCAACTTCTCTACCTGAGCTATTTGTTTATCTCCGATTGTTCAGTTTCGCAAGGATGTTGTCCTCTGGGGTCAATTCAAAATAGTCAGGTTGAGGGCTACAGCTTGCATATTTGATGGCGCAAAGTTTTGGTAGATTGGCATCCCAGATATCCCAGGGAAATTGAAACAAACGTTTCTAAAGTAGTCAAAATCTATTTCCATGAATTCGTCAGCCCCAGTCACATGTAATGACTTGGATTTGAGAGGACCTCGCGTGACGATGCAGTGCACACATGTTTGCATTGCACTTTGGGTCCCATTCTTGTTGCGCATTCACAGTTACCTTCCACAACAGACCCCCGCTGACATACGTGAATATCTACATTATAGCATAATCTCTTTTTCATCTCCGCCGGACAGCTTTTCTTGATAAAGATGCTGCCACTCTTATCTTCGTTAATTGATACCCGATAGAATTGAAGGAATTTCTCACTGTAAAGTAATATGAGTGTTGATCCTCTATTCAAAACTTTCCAGATATTTATTAACTTGTAAAATGTTGAGACCACAGAATTTCGAATCAGAATTAATATCAAAATATGTTTCGGACTTTGGAAGCAACATATTATATTCCGGTTCTGAAAACTCTTCTTTACCAAAGTTTCCATTTCTATTGTTTGCGAGCAATCTGAAAGCAATAATTTAATTAATGCGAATAATACAATTACTATATTGCGAAATTTCACAATAATTTCGTAATTTTCATGTTGGTCACCCAATCTATTGTATAGTATAAATGCTCTTTTGACAAATTTACTATAAAACCCGTATAACGCGTGTAGTAGATCCACACTATACTTAGTTTAAGAGCACTTTGGCAAAAGCAGACATGTAATATAACAACAATGTAAAAGTCTGGTAAATTTTAAATCTCCGACTAATTGGTAAGAGTTTAACTGAGGCTTACAAAGTTGATGATAATATCGATATCTATAATAATAACCAGTAAGCTTAGCCGTGTATATAAGATTTAATGTTATGTCCTACTAAATAATATCACAATTTTCATGCGAGTTCTAACAAAACTGACGAATTCAGTTATCATATATTACCTTTCTATTAACTCTTTTTTCTTTCAGATAATTTAGCATTTCTAAGTTCCTTTCTAAGCTGCGCAATTGTATAACATCCGTATTTACATTCATCCCCCTTTTCTGTTTAGCGTATCATATGTAAACAAAGATTCTGATAGATCGGAAAGAATATCGCAATCTGGCGGTGCACAGGGGGAGATAACTCACTTCTATTGCTTATTATTAAAATGTGTGCGATTTAAATGCGATATTATGAGAAACGGAAATCAGTTTTATCACTTATTGCTTACACTTTCAGCTATTCAAACTTATTTATGTAGATTACTCTACTCCATCAAGAAAATAGTGATGAATATTTTACAACATGCACTGCATTTGTCTTCTTTATCATGAGTTATTTCAACCGCAAATTATAAGTCTGCAGCATTGATAGTTATAGATTACATCCATGATAAATGATACATGGTTTTGTATTCATTTTGTCTCTTCTATTTGATATGCTCTTAGTTTCAGTGGACCCCGACACTCCGTTTCCCCGTTCTATTTTGATTCTTTCATAATGCACGAATTTACTTATATTTGACCCTAGCGCACTGTTATTTGACGTCCTCTTTTGTTGTTTGTCATGATATACATGTATGGTTTAGTTTAAGTGGGAGAGACATGTATCCGGTGCAACATCGACGAGTTAAGGTCGGGACTCGAACTCGGGACCTCACGCTCAAAGGCCAAGCACTTACTCTATTGAACTATGCTGACTCAATATTCCCCTTGCACTAATAGCAATTGCCTTTAATGTAGTTCTTTTTCCACATTTTTCCTTGTAGCAATAGTACATTGCTAACGTTCATTGTTTTGAACCTTCCATTTACGATATATTTTATGAACATGAACCTTTTATTTATTTATTATTTTTTTATTTTTTTTTTTTTTTGGAATTCATTTCATTACGAAATATTTCCCTTGCGGGTATGTACGTGTACAATACCTCTGATTGAGGCTTTCAGACAGAAGCAGAATGAAATTCTATTATGTTTTCTGTACATCAAAGCTGATCAAAACCATAAAATCAATCTCTGGATAAAGTGTGTGTAATGTGGGGGTATACATATATGTGTATTTCAAAGTTATTAAAATTTGTCATTTTTGGCATGACTCAGATAAGTACAGTCATTCTCTATCAAGGAAGGTTTTACGCCATCCAAAACTTTATCATACGTTTATTATATATGTAATTGTGTTGATGACGTCATGTTTCAGGGTTTCTTCAACCACTTCTTGGTTGTTATTTCAACCAATTTGAAACAGCTACGCCTATTATTTGGCATCTCTGCAAATGGGAATGGTCGTCCAGGAATTCTTACAACTGCAATGTCACCTAACACCAACTCAGGTTATTCCAGACGAGTGTGATGTCATTTTCCGTATTTCTGATTAAAATTTCCGTTTAACATCTGGTCGGTATCTCAACATTCTACTGTTTCCAAAGACCGTTGAGATAATTACCATATAGCTAAGTCAGATTATTATTGCGTTGATAAGAATCTCTGAGAGGATGAGTGAATTTTTGATCTGATATATATATATATATATATATATATATATATATATATATATATATATATATATATATATATATATATATATATATATATATATATATATATATATATATATATATATATATTATATATATATATATATATATATATATATATATATATATATATATATATATATATATATATATATATATATATATATATATATATATATATATATATATATATATATATATATATATATATATATATAATATATATATATATATATATATATATATATATATATATATATATATATATCACTTTGAAAGATATGGAAATTATAATGCATATTTGGTTCATTCAAAACGTGTTTTATATAAAGGATAAATTTGTTTATTCCCTATGTCACATTAAATTTATCATATGTCATTTATGTTATGTATGTACTATTTTTCTAAGTAATCCAACGTTAGTATTTACCGGCGTTATCCCCCATTTCTGTTCACCTTGTATTTATTTAATACTCCTTAAAGAAGATCCCTTCAATTCACAGTGTAGTTGTCAAACCCGTTTTCTATGTTTTAAGTTTACTTGCATGTGGTCCGTGCTTTGAACACTTTAGATTGTACATTTCTCTTTTCCAGTATTCTTGGCTATTTTGCCATGCAGCTTCATACTTAAATCAAGTCTGCGTGGCCTAGAGGTATCGCGCTGGACTCCTGATCGGGAGGCCGGGGTTCGATTCCCGGTCTGGTCATGCTTGTGTCCTGTCTTTCGGATGAGACAGTAAAAACCGAGGCCCCGTGTCGTGATATGCATGGCACGTTAAAGATCCCTCACTGCTTCGGAGGGTTCGTTGCAAAGGTCAAAATGGCAGATGCCGTAACCATATACGTGACATATTCGTGGTGTGACGTTAAACAAAATCAATCAATCAATCATACTTACATTTATTGCAGATACTCGGAACACGAAGCAATCTCATTAAAACTTCATCTATCATGCTCATAAATTTTATTATGTTCGCTGTGGTTACAGTTCATCTCAGATCGACCTTTGACACTCACCAATCACCAAAAGGATTTCCATGTGAATGTGTGTAAACAAATATGGCCGCGCCCATATCTCACGGCAGCACACTTCGAAAAACCTATTTGTATTGCAATTTATACATAGTTTGTGGGTTCAAATTTGAATCATTATAGGTATCGATGGAAAAAAGAACTGACCAGCTTTGCACAGCGGACGCTGAAGTGTCAAGGTTCGATCTCGGATGAACTGCTACGGAGTGTATTGCGATCTACCAAAGTGAACATGATAATACTTGGGAACGTGATATATCGATTTTTAATGAGATTGAAGACCTAGGTAAGTTATATCATAATAAGTTTGTCAAAGGAGAGTGCCCTCTGAGGCATTTGTGGCCCCAACGTGAATCCATTCCTCGACGGATCTGGCCGAATAGCAACAATGTTTGTAAGGGGCCTTTCCTACTTCTTCCATACCAAGGTTGATCACAAACCCTCCAGCATTTCTGAAGAAGTCAAACGTATGAAAATTATTCGAACGACGAACTTCACACAATGACAATTACGAATTTGATGCATCAACCAAAATCTTCGGACTTCATCGCAGACCATGGATACCTTATCGTCATATCGCCAATGCAATAAAAGAGAAAAAACCCCAGTCCGCATAGTAGGTCACATACCAAAACAACAAATGTTTGGATGATCTATATGAAACATCTTTATTTTTTTCAGACAGAGCAAATAGTAGATGGCACTGCACATTAAAAACCGAAGGCATGCGCTGTTCTGTGTTAATGATATGAATAATTGAATTTAATTGAAGTATTTCCTAACTACTGGGAATCCAAATTATATATAGGAGAGATAACTTCGGTGCAATTTTCAAACTCCACTTTCTAAAACTTTATTTTGCATGTATGCTATAGTTCCACATCGATAAATTTGAATATAAAACACGAGTGTATATTTTTACATGGAAAGTATAACAAGCTGTACTAGATATGTTATGTTTTCACAGTTTACACATGAGCAGTACGTGTTTAGTGATGGATGTACGATAATGGACTGTACTGTTTGACGTTAGTATATCTTTTCTCAGCATACCTGTTATTTTCTTTTACCGTAATTGACACCCATTATCGGGTGTAGATAGCAAAAAATTAGACGCTGTCTATTCCTGTGGTCGTCCAAAGGACAGATCTACAATGTAAGAAGACTATTTTAATTCCGTATTATTGATGTCAATTTGCATACCGCATTACGTGTACTAAAACTGAACCTTACATATATATACTTTAATATATAATCTTAGATCAGATATCCTTTCTTAAATTTATGAATCTATAGCAAGTCTCATGCAATGGAATAAAAAAATACTGAAGGAAAAAAGAACACGACCCCCCTTTTCAAAAAAAAAAAAAAAAAAAAAGAGAAAAAGAAAAACAACAACACCATACCACCATACACAGAACTCTGATTTCCTTTATATGACTGTAACTGCGTTCAATATTTGTCACCCATCACGAAAACAAAATCACCTGTACCTGATCATATTCAATTAGTATTAGCATTATCAACGTATTTTGTAAGATAATAGAGGAACATCTTGAGATGATGAAAACACGAACGAAATGGAAATTTACGTTTGAATCGATAAAAATATTCGGGGGACAGTAAGTGTTAATTACTTAAATATTTTTAAAATGTTGCACTTTTAAGTAACAGAATGTAAGGGTTTGATGACGGTCCTTGACCGTACAGTATTAGAGACCATAATCTTGTATCTTGTGCTGTTACTTGGGACTCATGCAGATCAAGGTATTTATCGCCCTTTATATATAAAAGCCGCACAGATATCGAACCGACACTAAAGGCATTTTTATATCCAGTTCAGGACAATATGCCACGTTGACTGTACATTCCTTGAACACTGACTTATTAACGAAAAATTCATGTATATGCATCCTCTGCTTCTTAAGTGTATATTGTCTGGAGAAAATTTGAAGAAAGTTTGGAAATATAGGAACGAGCGAGAGGAGTACTGTCACATCGCTTTACATTCCTCACTTTATATGTCAGAGCCATTCTGGTATCCGTCCGATTTCAAAACGCCTGCCTAGACTCATCAACTCGCTTGATGAATAACGACTAAGATCCGTACGATGGTTGATGGTGGTATTGGGTTTATGGTTTTGTGAAATTGATTTTGAAGAATTGTCGATGACCTTCCGATGTAAAAGGTATACAGATCCCTCGACTGCTTTTGCTCGATGTATTGGTGCTTTTAAATCGGAAAAAAATACGTACCATATGCTTACTAATTTCATTGATACCCTTAAATCTATCTATCTACTGATTCGTTGATTATATGCAAACATCTGAGAATTCAAGTTAAGAATACTATTTTTCATAGCGGTTCCTCTTGTAAAACAACCGCTAAAGATATGTATAACAAAAATAAATAAGCACAATAAATAGACAACAGGGAATAGAAGTTAAGGATCATAAAAATGTGAACAAGAAAAAATCTGTTAAATAAATTAGTACACGAAGGACATCACAGAAATACTCGATTGTAATAAACTGGCACATATATAGGATGGATATTTGAAATGACAATCGGAAAATAAAATCCATATAGCAGAAAGTCAATCATCTATTTAACTGTTGGTTATAAAACAAATAGAACATACCTTTGATTTACCTTCCTTCGTTATATGGCTCATCCATAGATGAACAAAATCCTTTATAGCATGTTTCTCCACGTTGGCATTCAAACTGTAACGATATGATTTTACATTAGTTTGGATTTATCATATTGAAAATTTAATATATCTGATATGATTTCTATGCCCTCTTAAATCAACTATACATAAATTACATGCTACAATAACCACTCTTTCTGCATCGATAAAATTGTTACCACAAGGTCCTTGCGGCAAACAATAACCACATTATATGAAGATTGTTATTCTCGTTATAACATTTTCCAATATAATACTCAACAAAAAGTAATCTAACTTACGGGGGAACGACATCTCTCTGAAAATTGAAAGAAATATTGTTATAGAAAAGCACAAACTACGTAACTTTGAAATTCTTTAAGACTGCTTCACTTATTTATTTCATATACTTCCTATTCAAGAAGCCTTCCGAATTGTAGTGCTGAATAGAGCTATATGGACTTATATAAATTCGCTTATGGATATAAGAGACTGCTTTGTCGTTTAATGACAATGGTTTAATGTTTCCTTTTTGAATGCAACGACTACTTGCAACACCCGATAAATTATGAGAACAATTATTAATTCATCATGATATATATTTGGTGTTTATATAATTGTATCATATGCTTGCTCTCGATTCTTGATTATATTTATTTGTGTGGTAAATATGACATATTAGTTCAACAGTTTATATGATCAACAGTTAAAGTTGCAATCAAGAAATTGAAAATGGAATGTACACAACTATTTGAATATTCAACTTACTTTTACATTTACACGCACATTCTTCACCGCGGTTGCATTGGTTTAAACCCTGAAATAAAATTCGAAAAAGCATTTCTATTTAAAGAGAGAGACAGACAGAGAAAGAGAGGAGTTCATACTATTTGACCTTGCCCTGTTGATCTTGTTAACAAAAATCTATAACATAACATAAAATAGGAAGTCAGCCTCATAATCAAAAATAGTTTGATTTATTCTAAACTTCAGTGATTCATACTTCATGATAAAAAAATAAGAATAATAAACACGTGATAAAGTAAAACGAGATATGTGTGAATGATTAGCATGGTGTCGCTCGTCTAAACAAATACCTTTTAACTGCACTGTCCTAATGAGGGGCCGGCTTGGTGTTAGGCGCTTGGCTTACGGCGCCAACGATCCGGGTTCGATCCCCGGATTGCGCCACTATGTTTAGCAGGTTGGTTACATCCTGCTTCTATGTCGCGATCTAACTGAAAAATTGTTGAAAGCAACGTAAAACACCAATCAACTAACCAACCTAATGAACCACCCATAAGTGGATATAAATTTGATTGTGAAAAGGATGGGTGTTCTTTCAACAGGTGACTAACCCCTTTTTCCTTACATCAATAAATCCTGGTATAAACTCCAAGACAATATTTAAATAAAATCTGTGTTAGAAGAAAGATTTTAACTTGCTATAAAATACAACTTCACTGCATATACTTACAGGTATACACTGTGGTATCGGTTCTGAAATGAACAGTAAAAATACATCGATGTATTCATTGCATGGAGCATACTGCACACCTTTTGAATTTACAGCGAAAAGTCTATAGACACAAATAAATTGTCTCATCTGTTACGATTACGTGTATTAAGTAAACTGTAGACGATTTTGTAGATATATTGTATTTTTTATTTTCAAAAAGACTGATTTGGGACAGAGTTTTTTAGAAGTGAGATGAAGGGTAATTGTTGCATTTTTCAATTTCCATATTTGTAATAAAGATTTAATATGTAACACAACATTCAGTCATGTCTAAATATGCCAAATGAGTAGGGTTATTTATGATATAGAGTTTAAAACACTACGGGAATTTTTAAACAAGCATCTATTCATCTTTAAACCCAACCCTTCAAGCCATTCATCCATGAAAAAACAAACGCACACACATATGATGATGATAATGATGATATGTTTATCTTTTGAAATCACAAAACGTATATACGACATTATATGCAAAAGATTCGCGTAGATTTGTCATATTGGTACAGCATTTAATAAATAAGCTATCAATAATATTGGTTACTAACCTCGTTTACTTACACACAGACAACGAAACCGATCACAGGAGCACTGTTCGCCCCGGAAACATGGCTGGAATTATTTCATCAATCATATAAATACATTTAACAATACTCATACATATCGTTATTTGATAATGGGGTCAGTTAACAGAATAATATATACCCGAAGTTTAGGCAAAAGATTCCACCGTGGCTTCCATAACACGACCAAATGAATCACAGCGTTTATATTAGGTATCAATATATCTAAGAGAAGCAAAAATGTAATTGATCATTCTTAGAACATTACTTTATATAATGAGGAAATTTAAATTTTCATAGAGATACAATGCTTATATGAAATTTAAACGAACAAAAGAGACCAAAAATCATGAAAGCGAATGACATGCTGCGGAAGGGAAAATACATAGAAATCAAAATATTCACATTTAGATATGGAGAATATGCAAAGTCCGAAAAAGTATGTGAGATGTGAGATCAGATGAGAATTAGAATTTCCTGCTCTGTGACAACACTCGTCACTGAAGATTTTTACACTACAATATTGGCAACCAGAGTTTATTAATAACCATACGAAGAACGTTGCCTATATGTATCTATTCGACACTTTTCGCGTGCAGGCAGGTTGGAGATGTAAACTACTACAGTAGGTTTCAGCGCAGTTTGAAATTCTTCTAATGTAGAAAAAAAGCTCTGTAATTTAACGGAAGACTAGCTCAGATAAATCCAATCCCATCACCCAGCTAAAGTTGATATTTTCTGTCTCCATACTTCTTTTTCAGAAGAGACAATATTGAAAGAGGCATAGTGTAAAAGATTCCTCATTGCTTCCAATGAAAAAAAATGAAGAAGTGCACTAAGCAGGTTGTATAGCCATATACATAAAGCACGTTTAAGTTGCGCAAAACCTAACATAAACGCCGTCTGATTCTGCTGCTTACTGATATTTACTCTAAATTTATATCAAAATTCTTCAGATTGGAAAGCCTTGCAACGCTAGGCAGATTTACAATATATTAATATATTGTGGGGTTTTTACATTTAAAATCTACTCACCGGAAAGCATTCAACTTTAAATATAGTAATATTATTGTTAATAAAATATATTTCCATAGTTAACATTTTTATATTTCACATTTTCCGTCGCGATATTAATAATAATTATAACAACAACAACAACAGCAACAACAATAATAATAATAACAATAACAGTATTTATTTTGCACTGGATGTGCACCTGGACAAATAGGGATTCTTTAATGAATCTCTTACAAAATAGCATACTTATTTATCACATTGTCTAACAAAAAATACAAATCTTACATCCATAGGACAAGGTCACCATGCATAGAAGAAAGAGGGCTGCTAAGACGAGTATCTTCATCCTAATTAAAAAGGTATGGGTATTAATTTGTAAGTGAAGACCTTAAAACAATCATAGGTCACTAACAAAATTTAAAATTCAATAAAGAAGTCTGTGTGTAAAGGTTGCTCAAAATTTTAAACAATAAAATTATTAAAATATACGCAATTTAAGAAGGGTATTATCAGAATCGGAACTCACTTTAATCACTTACCTGCTTCTGGCAAATGCTTGCAATATCAGCTATTCAAACTTATTTATAGAGTTTACTCTACTCCATCAAGAATTAATTTTGAGTATTTTTACATGATGCATTGTATTTGTGTTGTGCTTCAGGATTAAAATCAACTGCATATTATAAGTCAGCAAGATTGATAATTATATATCATATCAATGATAAATAAAACATAGTCTTCTGTTAGTAAACATATTTTCTTTGCGAGCATTCAATACCTCTCAATGAGGCGTTCCGACAGAGGTATAATTAAATGCAAAGTTCAATGCACAGCAAAGGTGATCAAAAACAATAAACTGTATCCCTGGATAAAGTTTATATAGGTATACATATTTTAATATATTAGAATTTGAATTTTTTTTGGCATTAATCCGATAAGTACAGAGTTTCTCTCAAAGAAGGTATTATCACATCCAAAGCTATTATACTTTTACTTTTTGTTACCCATTTGTGAAGCAAAATGAATTGTGAGTACGTACTTATATCTCACAGGGGATTTTAAATGCAATATATCCTTGAAAGTATATCGTTTTTATATATTATTGCGTTAATGAATTCATGTTTTAGTGATTTTAACGTTCAATTAGATGTTGAATTTCAATTTTTTTCTTCAACGAAGTTGAAACAGCTACGTCGATTCTATGACACCAGGATTGTGACTGGTCGACAGGGAATGCTTACTCTTACAATGGCACCTGCCACCAACTCAGGTTCCTCCAGAGAAGCGCAGCATTCCGTCCTTTGTTTTCTGAGTAAAAGTTGCTTTTAACGATTGGTCGGTATCTCAGCATTCTAATATTGTCGAAGGACGTTGAAAGGGTTACCGCTGGGTAAGACTTTTAGTATGTTGGATGAACATTGGCGAGGAAAAGTGGAGAGGCATAATGATATGTATATACATATATCGTGCTGCATACAATTCAGTTTAAATTTTCAGGCACTGGTGTCAATCTTCGGAAAGTGGAAATATATTTATTTATTTACTAAATAGGAATAGATAAAAGCATCTGACACACCCGTATGTCAGAAATCACCAAAGACATATACTGTTAATAAACTAATTGTTTTGAAATACACATAAATTTTAGTTGCGATACCGACTTAGGACGGCCATTGATATCACAGTGGTCAAGCAATTGGTGTAGTTAAATGATCTACGGGTTTATCTGCCGTCTTACAGAAGCAATATAATCAAAGGACACAGATTTAAAAGCTATAAATAATCATCCAGATGGAGAGCGATAGATCCACCAGTTCGCAAAGAACATCATCAGCTAACCCAAGTTCAGATATAATGAAATTATGGTCTGAAATCCAAGTATCTAAATGAAAGCCAACATCAACAAAAGCGAACTATGATCTGTTAAACGATAAGAAGCAACCCTCCTTAAACTGTATGAGTGATAAATATAGATTTTTTCTATTTGATATATACTGGCGTGATGAACTTATTTTCAGATTTTATTATAATTTATACGAAAACAACAAATAGGTAAACAACTTTAGGTAAATATAGCATCATGATATATTGTAAGAAAGAATATCATTTTGATGAGAGGAATGCGCAGAACAAACAATAAAAACAGAGGGAAACAGGAAAGAAGTCAACGTATTATTTCTATCTATGTAATTACATTACCTGTCCAGTGTAAATTTTATTTCCTACGATCGAGGACAGTATAGTTTTCGATCTGTTATTCATATCCATACATGCATAATTTTTCAAACAATATCTGATTATTCAGTTTGAATTTTCAAAACATTTAAACGTTGTACTAATTAGTTACTACATTCAAAATTTGTTCTATAGAAACTGTAAATTTATTACTTCGTAGTTTGTGGAATGGGAAATGTGCATTTATTCAGTTCCCCGCGGAGTGTTTGACTCAAGTGTTATTATACCCTTTTTCCTGATGATATGTGGCAGTGGCACTTTCTACACAGTGTTCATAGTCATATAATATATATATATATATATATAAAGAGCAATCAAAGAAACATAGAAAGCACAAAGACAGGCGAATCCTCTAAAAGAATACAATCACTGAAAGAGAAATAAACATGTTTAAACATACAAAGCACAAAGACAGGCGAATCCTCTAAAAGAATACAATCACTGAAAGAGAAATAAACATATGTTTACGTCGGATAAATCCCTTCACCTTCCGCGGCCGTGTTGTCCTGCATGCGATTAGCTAATGATTGGCTATTAAAGCTCTAGTTTTGTGGAGCTCGGGTAGCTCAGTCGGTTAGAGGGTCCGATGCATGTCAGCAAGGTGATTCGGTCGGTTGTCGCTAGCCAAACAGGATATGCTGACTCCTCCCAGGCACCTGGTCTCACTTCTGATTTTCTGGGGTACGTGAATGTTCACTGTGGTACATTGTACACCAGTTACTTTAGTATCTTTATTCATAAATGTGTGAATCTGAAATGTGGAAATGAACTCTGTATTCTCGTAATTCTTGGGATGGAAATTCAGCGTTTGTACTCGGTTGTCATATAATGACAGCAGACATTTATATATTTTATTTATTTCATTTTCTTCTCGAAACTATTCTGGAAATAGAAAAGAAAACATGCATAAATAATCAGTAACACTTGCTGTAAGAATTAATATGCATCACCACTAACAAGTAGAAGTGGTAAACAAAATGTGTATCGATCGTAATTACAAAAAAAATCTTCTAGAAATTATTTTCGCCTTCACGATTACTGCAAAAAAGGTAGTACAGAAATCGAAATAATAAAATGTGGAGCCTAAAAACCTCAAATGAAATAGAGGATCATCTAAGGTCCACAAATTTCGATGAAATTCACTTTTACTCGTCATCGTCATCTCTGTTGTACTGTAATATAAAATACGAAAATAAATGGTGTCACATGACTATGGTATTAACAGCAATGTACCACAGCGGACATTCACGTACCCGTGGAATACAGAGGTGAGACCAGGTGCCCCGGAGGAGTGAGCGTCACCTATTTGGCTAGCCACTCAGGCCGTAAATGCCCTTAGGTACAGGCGAAACAAATATAAGTAAAACCTGTGACATGTGTACATCTTCTGCAATGTTTGACAAGAGGGAGAAAGAAAAGTTATTTACTCAGCTATATGACAGAAGTGACCACGGAAATAGACAGTATACAGTGTAATGATATAAGAACACAAAAGGACATCACAAAAACATTCGATTATAGTGCAGTTGTGATACCGACTTAGGACGGTCATTTAATATGACAGTAGTCAATCAGGTCACAGAGGCGACAGATATGCCTCTATATATTTCAATTCAAACATCAAATCACGGATTATGGCCATTGTTTTGATACGAACAGCCACTGGGGGGATAAAAATTTCATTTGCACCGATGCATTTTTTTCACACCTCTGACACATTGAACACATTAGGTTATGCAATAATGTCTGGGGAATCTTCCACCATAAGTACAATAAAAGCCAGGCAAAGCGTCGAACATGGCAGGGAAGTTTGGCTCTAGACGTAGACACTGTTCCATTTTATGCTTAACAAGTTCTATAGGCGATAAATGCGGTGACATCGCTGGCCATTGTAGCATTTGCTGTTGAAGGTTGTCACTAACAAGACGTGCGATGTGCCATTGTGCGTTATCCTGCTTAAGAATGACGTTACGCTGATTGTTGTGACTGAATGGACTGACGCAAAATCTCGTCACGGTAACGTACACCAGCTAAACTGCCTCATACCATTACCAAAGAGGTCCTTCCATGTGTTGTAATTCAACTTCAGACCACAAGGTTCCCTCCGCCGAATTGGCAGCACTGAAGAACGCAGACGTCAATGTAACCTTTTTCGGTATGACGGTAAGCCCGAACACGACCGTCTCTGCTGTCCAGATATTAATATATGTTACCGTCCAGGGTTCAGATGTTCGAAACTTTCACCACTGGTTAAGCTTTTCAATAGTTAAATTTTATATGACCATGTCTTTCAACTGAGAATACTTTAAGCCATAGTCTGTGTACTGATTTTTGGCATATAAAACAAGTTTTAAGCTTTATACAGATATCGTATAATTTGAATTCTCTCTCAAACTTTAACCACTGGTTAGCTTAACCAGTGTTGAAAGTTTCGAACAACTTGCCCCAGGATAGATTTCAATAAATGCCTTGGTGTATTAGAAGAAGCGTTACAAACATACCGTGAACGTTGGTTTAAAAAAGAAAAAGTAAAATGTCATTTGATGAGATTCTAAAATTATCGACATCCGTATTAGGATGCCCGCTACTGCTGTTTTGCTACTTTTAATACCTTTGTCGTAAATCATTAGTAAAATCTAGATTTTGGGTAATAGTAAGTTTATTAGTAAAGTTTGAATCAAAATACAAAAACCTCTATAAACCACAGAAATATTACATAATTATTTTTTTTATCTTTAAAATTATTTCATTACGACTATCATCGTTTCGAAGGACGCATCGTAACCGTCTGGGGCATGCATTTTTCATTCTTCACCCAAAGCTCCTTACTCTCGCTTATATCTCTGTCAAGGCCTGAGAAATAGTTCCGTGTCACATGCAAAACATCAAAATTAAAGGATCATAAAGCTTTCAATTGCCTGTCTGTTATTTTCAACGAACTATCACATTCTTTATAAGGCTCATCTACAATGAATTCCATGGTGGCTTCAGCGCACGGATGTTGGGGTAGAGAATGGTGAATGTTTACAAATTGGCAAATACTTGAAAGGCCGATTTGTAAAGAAAGGCATCGAGAAAAGGTACCATTAGAAACGTTTCCGAGTGCCTGAGCTACTTATACCATACCTGACCGGGCAAATATTTCTCATATTGTTGAAGATGTAGTGTTAGACAAAGCTGGCAATCAACTGACATTTACCAACACCAATAGATGGAGAGAAGGAAGAAGAGAGTTGAGCTGGGAGTATTGCAAGACGCGCTGACCGCATGCAAATTTTGTGGGATCGCCCTACCGCTGTCTAACATTACATCTATCAACACCTAGGGCATAGCTGCAATATTGAAATTAAGAATTGAGAAAATACTATCAACTAATGCTTTGCCTACATGTATAAAACCATATATATGTGGCATCTTGAACACGAAAGAGCATACATGTTTTCATATACTTAATGAAGAGTCACTTTCCATAATTTTATTATTTCATATCCAGTTTGATTATGTTCAATCTTCGATAGCTAGATAATGCATGAAAACTTTTTATTTATTTCACAATTTATTTCATAACTATCTTGAGAGATGTTTTAAACCAGAAAGGTCAGAATTGATATCATACAGTGCATTAATTCACTGCAGATCAACAAAATGTTGTGGAATCAGGTTAGTGTAGCGGGTTTAAGACTCGGCTATAGGGACATCTCTTTAGCTCACTCGGTAACATGGAAATCATGGGTTCAATAAATGTATGTGGGTTCGAGACCGGCGATCATCTTTCATGTACGGAGCCCCTAAAGGGACATAAAATGACAGGTTAAAAAAAATTATTAATCTGAGATCTCAGATTACTAAACTGAGATCTCAGATTACCAAGCTGAGATCTCAGATTACTAATCTGTTATCTCAGATTACTAAACTGAGATCTCAGATTACTAATCTGAGATCTCAGATTACTAATCTGTTATCTCAGATTACTAAACAGGGATCTCAGATTACTAATCTGTTATCTCAGATTACTAAACTGAGATCTCAGATCACTAAACTGAGATCTCAGATTACTAATCTGTTGTCTCAGATTACTAAACTGAGATCTCAGATTACTAATCTGAGATCTCAGATTACTGATCTGTTATCTCAGATTACTAAACTGAGATCTCAGATTACTAAACTGAGAACTCAGATACCATAACTTTTGACCTAGTGACTTTGACCTTGGACTTTGACCTACTTCTAAAAAACTTTCATTTTGGCTATACCTTTTGAATCAATAGAAATAGGACTTTCATATTTCACACATAGTTTCTTAATAGCGAATGCTTTCAATTGATAAAATTACTTGTGACCTTGACATTGTTTGAAATTGCTTTGCAATCCGGCCATACTGTCTTTAGCGGTTTCTTGTTTTATTTTCAAGAGTATATATATACATAAATAGGTATCTTATTAATTATTCATTTATCGGTAGCTACACTGAAAGACCCACTTCTTCACACATTTTTGCATGACTTTTGATTGATGTTGAAAGATATTGTTAAAAGTTTAATTAAAGAGAATATCAAAAAGGTTGTTAACTTGTATTTGTTATGTGTATAGAGTATTTAAAAAACGGTGAAGTCCACTCCATTGTAAAATATTTGTTTTAGAGGTAATGCACCTCTGCTTATATTTTTTTTCGTGAAACTTATGTCAAATATTGAACATGTTGAAACTATAACGATACAAATTACTTAAGTTTTGATATATATATCCAGTGAAATTTCACAAGAATCAGCTGCTTAAGCAATGGAAGAAAACTCTAAATAAAATGGACTCATACATGGCCTGCTAAGCACGAGTGGTTAGAGCATTCTGACAAAAAAGTTCCCTTTAAAGCACAGTTGCTAGACATTCAGATTAGAAATTTTTATACCCCTCCACAGAAAACGTATGTAGGAATCGCCTTGTCTGTCCGCCAGTAACCCCATGTATCATCTTCTCTGTTCGTCCGTCCGCCCCCTCATATATGAAATGTTTAACAAAACATGTCGATTTAATAACTTTTATAATAACTACGGTCTTTTGAGATGGCATTATTTTGATAAATAGACAGACCCCCTAGCTAGCTAGATGCCCAATAAGTCATGCTTAGACAGACAAATGTGTATGAATTGCGGAGAGTGCGTATGAACTCCGTACAATCTTACGTTAATAAAAAACGTATGAACTGCTTACAAGTGTGGAAGAACCGCAGAAAAACATTTTGTACGCAATCTGGGGTCTGAGCACTACGTATAAAACCGGGTGTCCTGGAATTATCGCCCCATGCTTAATGTTAAACAACATACTGATCTATGAATAATTAAATTCAGGTAATTTTACTCGTTACTCAATATTTTTATACGCTCGACGAATATGTTATGTTAAGGTTTTGTCTACTGCCGTGGGTGAGTCCGTCCGTCTGAGGTCATGCCATCTATGGCCTGGGGCATATAGTACGTGTTGCCCCCTGTCATTCCAAAATCTTGTCATCACAACTCCTCTTGAACTTGTATTCCGAATTCCATGAAACTTAAGAGACACGAAGATCAACATCTCAGAATGTGCATGAAGGGAAAAAAAGAGGGGGGGCCGCTCTGCTCGAGTTTTAGCTCACCTGAGCGTAACTTAAGTGAGCTCTTGTTATAGTGGTTCATCCGTCCATTAACTATTACATTTTCGACTTCTCCAGCACGACTGCACGTATATCACCAAACCTAATAGAAAGTATCTTAGAAAATAGGCACAATTTCCTACTGAAATGAGCTAACATTTGCTTGTAAATAAGCAATTTGTGCTCGGTGAGCGATATAGACCCATTTGTTCCTCTTGTTTTAGAAGAGTTATGGGATTTATAACTTAGAAAATATGTATTCCATAGTCTGAGATCTCAGTTTAGTAATCTGAGATAACAGATTAGTAATCCGAGATAACAGATTAGTAATCTATGATAACAGATTAGTAATCTGAGATCTCAGTTTAGTAATCTGAGATCTCAGTTTAGTAATCTGAGATAAGAGATTAGTAATCTAAGATCACAGATTAGTAATCTGAGATCACAGATTAGTAATCTGAGATCACAAATTAGTAATCTGAGATCACAGATTAGTAATCTGAGATCACAGATTAGTAATCTGAGATCACAGATTAGTAATCTGAGATCTCAGTTTAGTAATCTGAGATAACAGATTAGTAATCTGAGATCACAGTTTAGTAATCTGTGATCACAGTTTAGTAATCTGAGATCTCAGTTTAATATTTTTTTTCACCACATCATTTTATGTCCCTTAAGGGGCTCCGTATTCATGAAATCACTTCGAAAATTTCTTTAAATATCTTTGCGATACTTTGCAATGAGTTAAACGGTGAATTAGTGTCGACATGGGTTCGGTGATTTTGATATTTTTCCAACATGCATTGCCTATATAACAGACAAAAGAAAAAGATGTGGCCGGACCCGAGAATCGAACTCAGGACCTTCCGCTATCAAAACGGATGCTCTCACCATTGAGCTAATCGGGCCCATACCCATTTGTCAAACTCCTTCCCTGCCAGAGGTTTCCTTGGAAATCGAAACACACAATAACCCAAATATCGTACTCTCACAGTGCACATGCAACTCATGAGGGCAACGACACAAAATGTGAAAGCCAGGCGAAAATTCAAATGTAAACAACAACATCTTTTAAGGTCATAAAATCTTTACATTAGCGAAATGAAATAAAAATTCATAATTTTACAGCAGAGTCAATCGTTATTTATGAATTGGTCAAATAACTTCATTTTATCACAGCCGCTGATGCATTGAGATAGTAGTCCCTCTCTCCCTACGTCACATCAGCCAATCACGACTCTCGTTAATTACTCTTCTTTGACCTATAAAGGCACTGAACTACTTTATCAAACTAGATAATTCCCTGTCAAACAAAAGTGCGTTCTTATGGAGTGAGATCAGATGCCAAGAGAGAATGTTAACATTATATGTTTCATCTGAACCGTGATTGAATTCAGGAGTTTAATATTTATACTCCCGTTAATTATAACTTAATGCATTAAAATATTTCTTATTTGTCACCAAATTTCAATACACCCGAGACTTGTCACTTTCTGGATTCCTGTCAATCTAAACATCAATGCTTTAAGGAATAGTACAATCCAAATGGAACTGAATTTTTCCACGAAATACAGTAAGGTCTTATTCATGCAGGTATACATGGTTCCATGATTGAGATGGAAACTTGATTACACTTGGTAAGTGAATCACGCCGCATCAGAAATAACTGTTAAATCGCCATTTGTAGGTTAATGCGCGCCAGTAAATAGTAGAACTTTAATAAATAGACTTAACAGGCGACATTATTTCAGTCCGAACTTTTGCCTTCACGACTCTAATTTTTACCGGAAAAATCCGACAGTCTGGTGACTTTCAGATTAACTGCACTGAATTGTAAGTGAACTGAGTAAATTATTCCCATTTCAAATTAATTCCACTCTGATTTTGTATTTTGTAACTTTAAAGCCTTATTGTTTTCATAACTTCAATTACTTTCACAGTCACAAGAGAAAACTTAGCAGCTCTGTTTCCATGATATAGATATAGTACATGAATATATTTCACAAGTTCCTTTTTTTTTTTTTTTTTTTTTTTTTGCAGAGTACTGTTTTATGATAGGAACAGATACAGGAAAGATTATAGGATATAAAATCAGATGTACAACTTGCAAAGTTCGTTATCAAGCAAAGTTTTCGTGCACAGTTGTACAGCCCCGTGACTGTTGAAAGAACTCAGTTCAGCAAAGTCTATGGAACAAGACATGGTAAAGAGCAATATTCTCAAAAATATAGAAAAAAGGTCGAAACATCAACTATAATTGGTAACGATGATACTCTAACGATATCACTTCTCCATTCAGCAGTTGACAATTCTATAAGCAAATTTTCAGACAGAAATCATGTGAAGAACATCATTGAAAGAAAAAAAAAAGAGTTACTGGCTCAGTTATGTGGCATAAGTCACCATGGAGCTATACATACAATGCATAAATATCAATAATATACTAGCACATATAACACATTACAAAAATATTTTATTGTAGTGCAATTACGATACCGACTTAGGCCGGTCACTTAATTTGACAAAAGCCAAACAAATGGTGTGGTTAACCGGTTTACGGGCCCACCTTCCCACTCACCGTAACAGCAGAACAATCAAAGGACGTACATTTAAAAATTTATAAATAACCCTCCATGTAAAAGAAAAAAGAGGAGTTACCGGCTCAGTTATGTGGCAGAAGTCACCATGGAGCTATACAATACATGAAGATAAATAATATACTCGAACATATAACACATTACAAAAATATTTGATTGTAGTGCAATTAGGATACCGACTTAGGACGGCCATTTAATTTGACAAAAGCCAAACAAATGGTGTGGTTAACCGGTTTACAGGTCCACCTTCGCACTCACCGTAACAGCAGAACAATCAAAGGACGTACATTTAAAAATTTGTAAATAATCCTAAAGAACAAGGGTCAACAGGTATCGCATATTGAGAGGTCATAAAAATATAAACACGTAAGGTATTGTAAAACACATAATGATACAAAATATATGCGACACCAACATGATAAACCGTGCTCTAATAGTCTGAAAGCGAAAAATTCGCTTTATAATTTTAGAAATGTAAAGATGATGGATAAATCCAAACCACAAGTCCGAAAATAATGAAACCAGAGGACATACAAAATCAGTGAACCTAAAAAACCTTTAAAAATTTATAAATAATCCTAAAGAACAAGGGTCAACAGGTATCGCATATTGAGAGGTCATAAAAATATAAACACGTAAGGTACATGTATTGTAAAACACATAATGATACAAAATATATGCGACACCAACATGATAAACTGTGCTCTAACAGTCTGAAAGCGAAAAATTCACTTTATAATTTTAGAAATGTAAAGATGATGGATAAATCCAAACCACAAGTCCGAAAATCATGAAACCAGAGGACATACAAAATCAGTGAACATAGAAAAACCTAGTTGAAAATAACAAAATAAACCTAGAAAACAGCATAGAAATTTATCTGTAAAAGTAATAACATATGTGCAAAATGCCTGAATTATATGCTCGTCCAAAATAATGGAAATCCTGATGGTATAGAAAAAAGGATTACGATCATTACGCATGCATCAATTTGGAGACCATGGTGATTGTGACAAAAACTGGTGCAGATTTATTAAAAATCCTATGAGTCGATATAAGTCACTTCCTTTTTTTGAAAACAACTAAAGGTTCATTCTTTAGAACAGGATCTGAACAATTTATTTTCTAAATTTATAAGTCGTTCCTCAAAGCTGGCATTTTAGGTAGTATCGAAAGTAATGAGATTATTAATAAGACTGTTGCATCCAAAGCTCCAAAAACTCATCATTACTCCGGATCTGCTAGTCTAGATTATAGTGTTGCTGCCAGTATGTCTGAAAAGAATATTAGTCAAAGAGAATTGTTAGATGTAAGTATGATTAGTACGATTAAATATATAATATCATATGTGCTTTTTATACCCCCAAAAACAAAGTTTTTGAAAATATTGGAATCAGGTTGTCCGTCTGTCTGTTGGTCTGTAGATGCAATGCTATGTGTGCTCTATAGTGTTATCCTTTTCACCTAAAGTCAAGATACCATATATACCGACACTCCATGGAATGGGAATGATCCCCATTGATTTTAGGGTCAAAGGTCAAATGTACTGGACAACAGCGTATGTAAATGGTTTCTACGCTCTCTATCTCCCTTATATATTAAACCTTTGCCTGACACCTGGTGTGTTTATGACAAGTCCTTCAACAAAGGCCTCTCCACTTGGGTCAACATCATCACTGCGCACACATCTCTCACGGAAAGCAACTGCACAAATTCATCCTACCCAAAACTTCTCTTTCTCATCTAGGGTTTTTTTCACGCCATTGCCCTGATCTCCATAAGGTCAATGCCATATTCAAAAAATCATTCTGCAGGCAGAGGTATTTGTGTCTGCCCCATGGCGACAGAACAATTTTTGTTTAATCTATCCGTATGGGACCCATATCTCTTTATTGGTAAATGATCTGGACAATTGGTTCGTGTAAATTTATATTAATCATACTATCTTTTATAATTAATAAATTTTAAACCCCTCCCCCATTTTAATGAAGGTTTCAGGGCATATCATTTATACAATGCATAAATTCGATTCCATACATCAACAAAAGAGTTGGACTTTCTCCCGGAACATATACCCAAATATATGTATCAAACCTTAAGGATATTCAGGCCCGAAAAAGGAAAGGTTTATCAACAACCAGAAAAGCAAAACTACGAAGACACACAGGTAATCATAAATCTGCAATCACTGTTAATATTTCCTTTATTATTATTGTGATTTATAGTCCGTAGACAAAAACTTCAACCTCGATTAAAACATTAGACACAGGGCTTAAATATTTCCCATGTGTATTGTTTCTGCCAAGACCTTTTAGTGGGTACCATAACTCTTGATCTTGTGACATTGACCTTGAAGTTTCATATCCTTTTATCAAAAAAAAACTTTAATCTTAGTCATACCGTAAGAACAATAACAGATAGTGTGTATTCCTTGTGATAAGACCATACATTACATAACAAAATTTGTTTCATCTTGACCTTGACCTAGTAGACAGATCTTCTTACAAAATTTGGTTGTCACTGGTGACCTCTGTTGTCTTCTGACAACTTTTGAGTTTTAAGATGGTTTAAGTCAAAACCTTTTTTGTAGGTGCAGGAAAGTTTAATATTTGAGAACATGTTACTCGATAAGAATAATCTACCGATGAATATTTTTCATCTCAAAATACAGTCTCCAAAGGTGCTCGGGAAGGACTTACTTACTCCCCTGCAATAACCCTGGAAAGTAATACAGACAGAGATAGATTCAGCGGGCAATCCCTCATCTCTTCTCCTGTGTTGGGGCACTTACCCAAGGATTTCCTTGAACCACAAAACTTTGTTTACTTCGTACTAGAAAAAACTGTTTTTAATAGTGCATAGTGGTTTATTATTCTAATAAATATAAATGTTCCATTTAATTCCGTTACTAATTGTAATGAGTACTGCAATGTTTTTATATTTCATAGTCATATGCATTCTATTAACAAAACGAAATACAGTACTCTGAGGCGTAAAATTTCTGGATCAGTTGGATCGAATTGTCTCTGTAGGGTATAACATAAAATCATATAAATGTCCAATCTTTTTAGATGCTCTGCAGGCCACTGACAAAATTCCAACAAAAAGTGACAGGTTTTTGTTAGTATTTTAAAGCTCATGCGACCTTTGAAACCAGGACCTCCGTCGCATAGTAAACGGAATGTAGTATCTAGATTCATTGACAAGACATGTTCAGAACTTGATGCAAGAAAGGATGTTTTGTCTCTGGTGGATCTTGTTAGGCATTTTTGTGATGAAATTGATGAAGAATGCTATAGACTCACTTCATTACTCACGAATAATTAAGAAAACCCTACCTAGTCTACAGTCTTTGTTGAGCAAGGAATTAATCAGCAATGCCATGGCTAGAAAAATAGCCGTTAGTGATCTTAATCTGTGTCACCTATTTCTTGCATATAAGAGACAAGGTAGAGATGGAATTCATGGCATTTTTACAGAGAGATGTAATAATAAACCACAAACCAAAAAAAGTACGAAGATTATAGACTCCGTTTCACAATACTTTGAACCATTGCAGAATAAAATTATGGATGAGAAAACAGACGACATCTGACAAAGCTGTATGACACAGATCACCAAGGACCTCCACACAACAATGACAACAGCAGAATATACACGGAACGACATTACAAAAATATTCGATGGTGCTGCGGTTACGATACCGACTTAAGACGGTAAATTGAAGTAACAAACGTCACTCAATTAGTGTGGTTTAGCGGTTTACGGGCGCCCACCTTCCCACTCACCGCAAAAGCAGCACAATCAAAGGACACACATTTAAAAACATGAGTATAATTACGTATATCCCAACATGATGTTTATGCCTTGACTTTGACTTGTAGGCATGAAGTGCTTATGATCTCTTACAACTTAAAGTGATGTTGTGTTTTATCTGGTCATGCATATGAAGTACAATTCTTTTGCTGCTTTTGTTTATCACCTCAAATGAGCTTTCTGATCACCCGTTGTTCGTCCATCTGTGTGGAAACTTTTAATATTTTCAACTTCATATTAAGTGGTATCGCGCTGGACTCCTAATCGGTAGGCCGGGGTTCGATTCCCGCTCTTGTCATGCCGGTGTCCTGTCTTTCGGATGAGACAGTAAAAACTGAGGCCCCGTGTCGTGGTATGCATGGCACGTTAAAGATCCCTCACTGCTTCGGGTGGGTCCATTGCAAAGGTCAAAATTTGTATGATCCGCATCAGGCACATGCCGTCACCATATACGTGAAATATTCGTGGTGTGACGTTAAACAAAAATCAATCAATCAATCAAATTCTTATGCATAACTGCTCGAATGATTTTGATGAAACTTGGTATACATGAAGTATTATAGGTCCTCCAAAAAGTCCAAAGATGAGGCCATCATTACTAAAAATAGGTCGCAGAAGGTACCCATCTCTGAAAATCTTTTTCTTCCGAGCCACAGGGTGGATCATAAAAGTCATGGCATCTGAGTGATCTAGCAGTATGTATGTTAGAAATTTGTCCATTTCCTTGAAATATCTCATAAATAATTCATCAATATTTTTCATATGGTTGACTTGTGCTGCACTGAAATGCTTATTTTAGCTACAATATAGTATTATTCTTTTGAGAGAATTTTAACAAAACTTTATTCTTGGATTTTTCATGAAATTCTATAAATTCCATAAAAGGTAGTGTGCCAGGTATATTTATATGCTATGTTTTCTATGTGTAATAGTAGACATATGGGACCACTGGGGTCTCTTTCCTTTAAAAATGGCAAATTGTCTTACAAAAATTTGAAGTCTCCACTGTTAAACTAGGTAATTTTGTGTTTCTTGTGTCCAGAAAATTCATTGACACATTTGCAGAGAATCCAAGGGTCATATCTGACCCGTCCCTTTCATAAATGGTCTAAAATCTTAAAAATGTTAAGATGCCAACCATAATTCAAAACATGTTTTTTTCATTCTCCTCAATACTATTCATTTACATTAAAAGATCAAAGGAGTTTAAAAATACTTTTCTGCTTCTTTCTTTGGGCAGCTACCTGCTCAGGAAACGATGTGACCCATAAGCCCTTTTTTCACTTTTTCGGTCTCTGATAGATTTGTCTGCAAGTGCAATATGTCAGTTTAATGTAGGTCGTCAATATGATACAATTTATTAAGAGAAAGTGACATGGTTTTCAGTTGAGTGATATCTGCTCCTTTGTTCTCTTTTCTTATCTTGTGAAACTGATATACCATGGTCACTTCTGTTAGTGTCACGCCTTACTATTATCCTTAAGAATATAGTATGACAGATTGAAATTCTGTTATCTAGTGTATTGAAGAAATGTCAAACAGCATTTTACTATTTACGTTTACGTACACATTTAGATTTTATGCCCCCACCATTTATGGCTGAGGACATAAAGTATTGTACTTCACAAACATTGTGTCCTTCTGTCATTCCGTCATGATACATTTTGTCTTTACAACTCCTCCTAAAACCTTTGGAGAATTTTAATGAGACTTAGTACAAAGATCACAATATGTAGATATGCATATTGTAAGGGGAATGCTGTCCAAAACGTTCTACAGGTATGCCCTTGAACGTAGAGTTTTATGCAAATATAGTAAATTCCCCTTGTCTTCACAACTATTCCTCTGCCCTAAGGAAGATTTCAATTAAACAAAAATCACGGTATGGAGAGGTACATATTTTAAGATGAACCATGTCCTAAAATGTTTACAGGAGTTATGGCCCTTGGACTATATGTGCTGTTCAAAAAATGTGATTATGAAAATTTTGCTGCCAGCAGGGGGCATTCGTGGCTTAGCAATACATCTGGTTCCTTTTTTCAAGGAATTGTCACTGTAACAAAATTTTAAATATGTAAGAATAGATTAATACATTTTTTCCTTGGAACCAAAACATTCAAATGAACAAATAATTTTTTCCCGAGAATGTAAACTTTTATTTTATTTGAAAATGTTTTGTATAATGATTTGGGACAATTTTAAGGGTTACCTGCCCATTGGGGAAATTATACCTTTTACATATCCACTCAAAAATCTAACTCTTCATTTTAATAAGTAAGTGTGCTTCAAATGTTTGACTTATTTACATATAGACCAATAAATATATGATGGATTTCAACCTGTCATGGTTTCTTTATCAAGTTGTTAAAATGATATTGACGACTATTATTTTGTATTTCATTGATCCGCTTTGTATTTATATATGAAGGATACATCTGAAAAACAAAATATTAATATTTGGGTTGTCAAAGCTTTATTTTCAACCTACTACATGTATATATAATTTTATTTTAATTGGTAGGGAGTTTATAGATTTAAGTACATTAACTTTATGCCCTGTGAGCTCTTAGTGTCAGTCAGTTTGTCTGTGGAAAACATTGGATATTTGATATATTAACTTTTAAGTTGGTTATGTGATAGGGTATTCATAACTCACATCTGCATTCAATATGGCCAGACTGTTGTTACTATTTTTATTTTACCTTGTGACCTTGCCCTTGGCTTTTAATCTACTTTTATAGGATTTAACAGATTTTACTAACAAGCCGGCTCACTGAGAGGCATTCATGTTTTTAATACACGTTTAATAAATATTTTGACAAGTTATAATATAGAGTTGATATTGTTTCTTAACCATTTTTATAGCAAAATTAATCCGGCGTGGCCTAGTGGTATCGCGCTGGCCTCATGATCGGTAGGCCAGGGTTCGAGTCCCGCTCTGCTCATGCAGGTGGCATGTCTTTCGGACGAGAAAGTAAAAACCGAGGCCACGTGTCATAGTATGCATGGCACGTTAAAGATCCCTCACTGCTTCGGGTGGGTCCGTTGCAAAGGTTGAAATATTCATGGTGTGACGTTAAACAAAAATCAATCAATCAATTTATAGAAAAGCTGTTTGAAAAATATTGGTATATGAACAGAAATTAAACCGAAGGTGAAAATAATGGTAATTTTTTTTAAACTGGGTGATAAGAGAACATTCCTGCTAATATATTTACGGGTACGAATAGCACATTATGACAATTTTTTCAATTGGAGGCTTTGACCCAGGTGCAATTAAAATCCAATAAAATCTTCGGAGAATATCGAAAGACATGAACTCTATATCCCCAATACAATAAGGAAAATAAATAGATAAATAAAAATAGAGCGCACAATACGTAACATACCGAAATACTCTTCTGGTAGCCTATGTCGAACAGAATATTTATTTAGAAAGAATATAAAGTAAATCATAGCACACACAATCTAATGTTTTTACGAAGCAAAAGGCGAAGATAAGCGTTATTTTGCGATAGTGGTATCAAATATAAAGTTCCATTGTAGAAGTTCTTAACACCTGGGGTGTGTAAATTATATGTAATAAGAGAGATAACTTCGATATAAATTATCAGACAGTACTCAATTTTATTTTACACTTTCCAGGATTATTTCCCATACACATTATAGTCCCGCAGTGATAAAGTTGCACATAAAACACGAATCTATATATTTAGATGAAAGGGGTGTTAGGATGTACTAGATAAGTGTTATTTTTATAGATTGGCGAAACAACAGTTAACACATGTTAACTCGAATGCAAGATTATATCGCTATTGGGCTATAAGAATAAGTGTTTAATGGTTGAAGTACCGGATTCCTCGAATGAAATGTTTTACATACATATACAATAATGGGCTCTCCCATTTAATGTAGATATAAATTTCTTGGCATATCTATGATTTTTCGAGTTCTCATAATAATACCGATGTTGTCACCCATTAACGCGTTTGTCAAGCCAAGAACGAGACAGTTACTCCTCTTTGGCTACTGGTGTCACTTGTAGCGTTTGTCGAGACGTGAATATCCTACATGCCACGTTGGTGTCTGTGTCACAACTATTTGATTTTATCCGTTAACAATTGAAACGCAAAAGAAACAAAAGAGTGGCAAGTTTAAAATTTTAATCGAATTTTCACTGTGAAATGTCTTCAATTAAAGAAAGTTTCATGTATGAATATTGGCGTGGACTGACAAAATGGTAGGAAAGTCCTATATTAATCCAAAGGTCAGATATATCTACAAAGGAAGAAAATAATTTTAATACCCCATAATTGTTGTCAATTTACATACTACATAACGTGTATTGAAACTGTATGAAACATACATGTAACAGAATTTAAAATAGTATGTCAGAAATACATTCTATTAATTCATAAATTTCTATAATCAGTATCACATATAATGAGATAATGTAGAAAATACAAGATTTGGCAATCATCACGAAAACGATGTTATCATTACCAGTTCAGATTAAACAAGAATAATCTACGTGTCTTGAAAGATGAAGAAAATCTTATGATAGATAGATGAACGGACACAAATTGAAATGAATGGAAATTTATGCTTGAATTTGATAAAATATTCGGGGTAGGGAGGGGATAATGTACTAGTTACTTAAATATTAAATGATGCACTCTTAAGTAAGAGAATGGTACGGATTTGATGACGGTATGTACTTACAGTATCACAGAACATAATGTTGTAACTTGTACGCTTAAGTGAGACTCCTACAGATTACGGTATTTGTCCCCCTTTAAACGAGCAGAGCGGGTTTGGATTTTGCTTATGTCGGTTTTTTTTTTCTTTTTTTCTCAAATCTTATTCCATGATTGTATCCGTTTTGATGTTTCTATGGCTTCCCAACTAGAATTATCCTTCGATGCATTTTTGTCAAAGCCATAAATTAATAATTTAAAAACCATTGATTCTGTTGGACAGGAAATCTTATCAATACACATATGGTGTTCTCCAACATTAAAATAAGAAGTAAATGATGCTTCAAGAATTTCGCAATTCAGTATTCAATATTTGAAAAAAAAAATGTTTTAAAATGTTTTATATATATATATATATTTTAAAAGTTAAATTGACGCCAGAGGTATGTCGCTTGCTGTCTAATTGACCAGACGTGTATCATCTTGACTTTGAAGGCGATCTTAACCATCAATGAGTGTTGATTTACATCTTCCTCCCTGTAATTGTTTGATGAATGTATGGTGCAGATTAAGTAAGTTATTGTCATAAATGTGTAAGTGTGACAAAGAGACTTGACAATGGCTTTGCAAAAATAACCCTATTTTATAACCCAATATTTCAAAACATCTATTTGCAATTCGAAGTTAATACCTTGTAGGGATTGGAATAAAAATAGATAACTTTATACATATATAAAGAAATAATAATAATAATAATAATAATAATAAAAAAAGAAAGATAATTACATTTGGGTACTAGTGCTGAAAACCATCACAAAGGGCCCTGTAAGTATTTATAATGAAGAAAGGATTATCAGAAAAATTCTTTCTAAACGGGATTGGCAGACGGACGGAAAGTTGAACAGGCAAACAATGGCAGTATGTAACTTCAATCATCCACATGGAGACAGTGCGGAATATAAAAACCGCACTGGGCTGGAAATGACTCTTTTTTGTGTCCAGTTGAGGTCAATATGTCACGTTTATGGTTTAATGGAAAAATACATGTTAATTCACAGTCTATTTCTACAAGAAATTCTCACAAACGTTTGGAACGAGCGAGAGGAGTACAGTCACATCGCTTTATATTCCTCGCTTTATATTACGGAGTCACGTACGATGGTTAATGGGTTGTCTTCCGAAGATCGGATAGTGGTCGTAGATTTATGGTCTAGTGAAATTGATTTTAAAAAGTTATCGATGACCTTCCCATGTCTAAGGCGCACGGAATCTTTCGATGGCTTTTCTCAGATCTCTAAATGATTTGAAATTGAAAACATCGGTGTCTTTTGTACAACCCAACGGAAGAAAATAGCTCTACGTTTGTTTCTTTATATCTTTTTTATTGCCAGCCGAAGGTAATTTCACTTATATGGTGACAGTATGCCAGATGTTTTGCAAATGAATTACGTGAAGGCTGTAGGGGTTTTAAACTGACTCATTAGAAATTCAGGATACTAACTAGACATCGGGCTGACTCGAACATGACCGAGCACTTAACCGTTTAATCAACGCCGAGTTAACCGGTTTATTACCTATGTCTTGATGCACTGTAAAATTTGCCTATCGTCAAGATACTTGGGGTTGGTTTCGTTTACTGCAGCATACAATTTTCATCGTTTGTAAAAAAAAGTGCATATTGAAGACTTTTTATTGTATATATGACCTCATAAACGAATGTTTTGTGGAAAAGCGAATTCCAATTACATCAGATTCTTCTCAACCTGATGTACATATGTTCTAGAGCCGGCGTCGTTAAGTATAATTGGAAAATCGGCCTCGTTAAATTAAATTGGAAACATGTATGTATTCACCTTAATGATATTTTTGATCATATTTAGAACAAAAAGAAAATCTCATCAACAAAAAAGTGTTTCCGATTTTCTGTGCTTTAAATGTTTGGTTATTCACACGAATTTTGGAATTTCTTTGCTCTTACAATATTTTACAGGTTCGGAGGGTGTTGCCATCAGTGAGGAGACATTTTTGACCGTAGTGCGCATATGGTGCACTAGATTATTATAACTATATATCTTTATTATTAGTCAGAAAACCTTCTAAATAACAGGGCTGGACCGGTTTTGACAAAAGAAGAAATGAGAGACAATAGGTTTTACTATTATTGTATTTTTTGTTTGGATACATATTGGTCTGATTTGAACACACATTAACTGGTTTCATCCCAACAGTAAAGCTTCCATTGAATTACACATATCATATGTTTACTGAGTGCCATTCATACCCTTTATTACTTAAGAAAAAAAAAAGTACGCGACAATTCATAAGATATGATATGCGATAATACAGTCATTTTATTTAAGTGCCCTAACATAGTACCTAGAGATGGATTACTGGTTTTCTCCCCGTATGTCTATATAGTTCTTCGTCGATTACACATAGACAGCTGAGAATGCCAGTTGAAAATGTCATTATTTAGAGCGGTTCGTTATGATATGATTAATATTACTAAAATTAGTGATAACAATATTAAAAAGACAGGAGACATTTGAACCCGGTATACAAAAAAAAAAAAAATAAATAAAAATCGCTACTGATATGCAGAACATATGGAAAACAACCTCCATATAACTTAAAGTGAAATAACATTCAGTGTCTATGTAACTGTTGGTTATAAACAAACACGTCATACCTTTGACTTTATCCTGCAGGGCCATATGGCTCATCCATAGATGAACAAAATCCTTTATAGCATGTTTCTCCACGTTGGCATTCAAACTGTAACGTTTTTATTTTATATTAGTCTAGACTTATGTTCATCTGGTATGATTTCTATGTATTCTTTAATCAATTATGTACATCTTGCATGATATAATAAGTACTAAGATTTGACATAAACCATGCTTACTGCATTGATAAGCTTGTTACCACGAGGACCGTAAATTACACAATAACGATAACGTTTATCATGTTGCAATGCACTGACTTAAATTATCATTTTTATGAAAATTATTATTATCATTATGACATTTTCCAACATAATACGCAACAAAAAGTGATCTAACTTACAGATGAACGACATCTCTCTGAAAACAGAAGGGAATAATGTCATTGTGGTCTGGATAAGCATAAATTACTTGACTAAAATCCTTTTTCAATATTTTTTTTTGCATACTAACTATGCAACGAAGCCGTGTGAATAAAACTTCATGGACTAACATCAACTCACCTAAAGAGAACAGAGTTCAATAACGCCTAGTTAGCAATAGGAATGCAGACAAAAACCTGATAATGAGAAAACACTACCTACGCCTGGTGTCTATAATTCTGTTGTTGAATATAGGAATCAAATGACGATGACAAAATCCGATATTGTTTGGATCAGTGAAGTATTACGAAGTTGGTTTGTTGCATATAATGAGTATTGTGTTACATTATTTTTTCAGATTCGTCTGATCTGATAACGTCTTGAGTTATTCAAAAAGTTCCTATTCATTAACACACTTTATAATTTTAAGTTTTATTCTTCCGCAATTTCCGAACGGATTCTCTTAAGAGTTAGAATTTCCTGATGTCGAAACTATATATATTACAAATACTGAGTTTCTTCTCAGATGCCTTTTCCTGCAATACTAGTTTCAAGTGAAAAACTTAAGTTATAAATAGAATTATCTCATGCTGAAAGTCTATATATTACAAATATACTGTTTTATGTTAGATGCTTTCTGTTACAATACTTGTTTGAATTAATAAACTTAAATTATAAATAAAATTATAGATGATTTATCATGTGATTTATACATGCATATATATTGTATATAATCACTGTATACTATATCTTTATGACTTTTAATCCAAAACTCTTATCAAATTTGCCTTCCTTAGTAACGTTTATCTTAAACGCAACAAGCCAATATCTACGAGTATAGATACACGAAAATTTCTGATTTCGAAATTTAGTTAAAACTTATACATCTTTGTCATACATCTTTGTTATATAATGACAAAATATTTTTTATTTTCTTTTTGAATATAACAACTATTTATAATATCTGATTAATTAAGATAACAATCACCAGTTTATTGTGGAATATATAGTTCTATTACGAGTTAAATACTTAACTTACTTTTACATTTACAAGCACATTCTTCGCCGCGTTTGCATTGGTTTAAACCCTGAAATAAAAAAATCGAAAAATTCATTTTTATAAAGAGACAAAGAGAGGGTTTATACTATTTGGACTTGTCATATTGATCTTATTTGCGAAAATAACATAGCATTAAATAGGAAATCAATGTCAGAATCTAAACTAATTCGAATTCTGTAAAGCTTAAGTGATTCAGAATACATAATATGAATGATTAACTCATGGTTGATGAAGTAAAAGGAGATTACGAATGATTAACATGTTATCGCCCTAAAATAAGTTGACCTTAACCATTCCTACTGTGTGATGTCCTAACAAATTGTATTGTCGTTATGAATTACTCATAAGCAGATATGCATTTTGATTGTCTAAACCCTATACGTTTACATCGATAGATCCTTGCATAAAGTCCAAGACAAAAAGAAAATGTTAGAAGAATGTATCACCTTGGTATATAATATAACTAGAAGTTAGTAAATATCAGATAGGTGTCCCGGTAAAACGGGAATACCTCTCATTGGCCTACAGTAATAAATTCTGGTATAAACTCCAAGACCAGAAAAAGCACTTTTGATTAGAAGAAAATTAGAACTTGCTATAAAATAGAACATCACAGCATATACTTACAGGTATACATTGTGGTCTCGTTTCTGAAAATGAATTGAAAACATGCATCACCGACGATTCATTGTCTAGAACATATAACATATGTCTTGAATTTACAGGAAATAGAAATGAAAAAAAAAATGTCTATAGAAAAAATTAATTGTCTCATCTCTTACGTATATCGTGTAGAGTATAGATGGTTTTGCAGATTTTTATGCAATGGAGCTAAAACACTACAGAGATTGTTAAAAGAAGCATCCATCAATCTAAACACATACAAACATACATACATACATGATAATGGTGAAGAGCAAGAAGAAAAACAATATAATGATGAAGAGGAAGACAACGACCACTACCAAAATGATGATGATGATGATGATGATGATGATGATGATGATGATATTTTTTCTTTTGAAATCACAGAACGTATATACGTTAATAGTTAGCGTATATTCACATTGATAAGTATGCTATGGATTACATTGGTTACTTACCTCGTTCACGCACACAGTGACAACCAAACCGATCACAGGAACACTGATCGCCCCGGAGACATGGCTGTAATTATTTCATCAGAGATATAAATACATTTGACCATATTCATAAATATTATTATTTGATGATGGGTCCGGGTGACAAAATGATATCTGCCTACTTTTCAGGCGAGCAATTCCACCGTGGTTCCATAAGACGACAAAAAACATTACAACGTTTATATAAGGTATCAATATATCTAAGAGAAGCGGAAAAAAGATTTGATCATTCCTAGAACGTCACTTAAAGCAGGCTTTATATAGTGATAAAAGGTAAATTTTCATAGAGATACAGTGCTTATAGGAAAATGAAACGCACTCAAGAGACCAAAAGTCATGAAACCGAATGACACGCGGCGAAAAGGAAAACCAAAAACAAATCAAATCATTCACAATTAGATATAGAGAATATGCAAAGCTCCAGAGTAATTGAGATCAGATGGAAAGAAGCTCATTGACAACACCATCGTGTGAAACACACAGGGTAGATTGTACCTCACAAACCCCGTGGGACAATACAACCAAAGACCTTCGGAAGGTGTGTCTGAAATCTTGCGATCTCTTTGGTCCACTAAGAAACAGTGATGATCCAATGGAACGACACCTAATATCGGCAATACGGGGTGATTTTACCTGTGTCGTAATATGGCGGTGTTCGAAGATGTAAATTATACCAAGCTCAAGGTGCTGCAAAATTTCAAATTAAAAGAATTACAAGATTTTCACAAACACGCTTTTGGTTATGGAGAGACGTGATGTCTTCATATCTGTCAAAACAGGAGTTTAAACACTTCTTTTCGTAGGTATGATTGATTTGATTTGATGTGGGGTGGTGTCTGATGACATTAATATTAATAAGTTCCGATGGCGTTTGTTAGTAACCCCACGGAGTTTGTGAGGTACGATCTACCCTATGGGTTTCACACGATGTGACATCACCTGTCATTTATATTCTCTGGTGTCCGTCACGTCTGGTAAAATTCCAATTTTAGAAGCTGTCAAACTCTTAGTTCAAAATGAGTAGGATAAGTTTTCATCCAGAATATTATTCCATTTTCCTGATAACGGTTTATGATTTATCATTTGCTTAGTACCATACTTGTCTGCCCACAAAATATCCCTATCCGATCATATGATTTGACAGATCATTGTCTTCTAGAATTTCTCTAGCATAACGTGCAGAAATAATTCAATGTTGTGTTCGCCTGATATTAAGGTGAAAATTGAGATAGAATTATAAAACAAGATTTCCCACCACAATATTGGCAACCAGAATTAATTAATAAATGAAGATATATCAGCGAAGTGTGAACCTGAAGGAGATTAGAGATGTAAAATATTGCAGTAGGTTAAGCTTGAAATTAATCTAATGCAATAACTAGCCGTGTAATTTAACGGAGAGACTATATCAGATAAGATTGGTAAACAAATCTCACCACACAGCTAAAGATAATTTTTCTGCCTCAATACTTGTCCTTCGGAGGAGACAGTATTAAATAAGGCCCACTGTAAAAGATGCCTCATTGCCTCCAATAAAAAAAAATATGAAAGAATGCACTAAGCAAGTGCTATAGCCATATACGTAAACAATGTTGAAGTTGCATAAAACTTTGCATAGACAATAAAACACGTCTCAGTCTGATCCTGCTGCTTAAAGACAATTACTCCAAAATTATATAAAAGTTCTTCAGATTTGAAAGCCTTGAGAATATGGTTTGAGTTTCCGAATCACAGCTATTTTGTAAAGGTAGTCAGAGTTATAATAGATAAATATATTCTCGGAGTTATTACAGTTAAAATGTACTTACCGGAAAGCATTCAACTGTAAAAATAGTAATATAAATGATAAAAAGAAAGAAATATTTCTCTTTTCAATTTTACACTTTCATATTTGAAATTTTTCTACATTTTATTTGTTTCCTTGAGGAATAATAATAATAATAATAATAATAATAATAATAATAATAATAATAATAATAATAATAATAATAATAATAATAATAAAAGTAGTAAATATTTGGCACTAGATGTGAACTTTGACAAATAGGGATTCCTCAGTGACAAAATAACATGCATATTTATCACAGTGTCTAACAAAGAAAAAAAAAATATATATATATATATATATATATATATATATATATATATATATATATATATATATATATATATATATATATATATATATATATATATATATATATATATATATATATATATATATATATATATATATATATATATATATATATATATATATATATATATATATATATAGATATATATATATATATATATATATATATATATATATATATATATATATATCTATATATATATATATATATATATATATATATATATATATATATATATATATATATAATAAAATAGAAAACTTACATCCGTAGGACAATGTCACAATGCAGAGAAGAAAGAGAGCCGATAAGACGATTATCTTCATCCTAATTTAATACGCATGAAAATATATTTGTAAGTGAAAGGGAAAAAATATCATTAGTCACTATCAAAACAATTTAATATTGAATACGGAAATCTGTATGTAAGGTTGCTCAAAAGTTTAAACAATAAAACTATTAAAATATACGCAATTTAAGAAGGATATTATCAGAATCGGAACTCACTTTAATCACTTACCTGCTTCTGGCAAATGCTTGCAATATCAGCTATTCAAACTTATTTATAGAGTTTACTCTACTCCATCAAGAATTTAGCTTTTAGTATTTTCACATAATGCACTGCATTTGTCTTGTATTTCATCATTAATTTCAACTGCAGATTATAGGTCAGCAAGATTGATAGTTATAGATCATATCAATGATAAATGTTACATGGCATTGTGTTAGTTCGTGTTTAACTTTGTCTCTTTTATTTTGTGTGTTCTTGGTTTCATATAACCTTAGCGCTTCGTTTCCTGATTTCAATTTTGATTCTTTCATTATATATGATCGTAGTTTAATTTGACCCTAACGCACAATTTGTGGAAGTGCTATTCTGTTGTTTGTCATCATAAACATGTATCTTTTATTTTACAGGTGTAAGGTATGTGTATCTAATACAACATCGACCAGTTAAGAGGTAAACTCGCACCCTGGACCTCACACTCAAATTCGAACCATCTACACAATTGAACTATGCTGACTCTACCGCTGACTGTATAGAACAAAAGAAACCCTTATATAATATACGTAATATATATATATATATATATATATATATATATATATATATATATATATATATATATATATATATATATATATATATATATATATATATATATATATCCCTCACTACTTCGGGTGGATCCGTTGCAATGGTCAAAATTTGTATGCCCCGCATCAGGCAGATGCCGTCACTATATACGTGAAATATTCGTGGTGTGACGTTAAACGTTAAACAAATATCAGTGAATTTATCTATCTATTTATCTATCTATCTATCTGTCTGTCTGTCTGTCTGTCCATCTATATATATGTGTGTGTGTGTGTGTCTGTGTGTGTGTCTGTGTGTATGTGTATTGTTGCCATTAATCTTTCTTTCTTTGCTATTCATTTCATTTATGAAGTAAGGGGGGGGGGGGTATTGAATTTTCTGAAATATTTTCTTCGCGAGTATGCAATATCTTTCAATGTGGCGTTCAGATAGAGGTATTATTAAAATAAAAAATAACGGAATGCCTGGATAAATTTTGTGCAATACATAGGTATACATATTTTAAATTTATTCAAAATTTGCATTTTGGCATTAAGTAACTACAGTGTTTCTATCAAAAAAGGTGTGTTCACATCCAAAGCTATTATACTTTCACTCTTTGTTACCCATTTGTGAAGTAAGATGATTTGTGAATAAGTAATTATATCACCCAAGGGATTTAAAATGCAACTGAATTTCAAACTTGTTCTTCAACAAAGTTGAAACAGCTACGTCTATTCTATAACACCACTGCCATCGTGGCTGGTCGACGGGGAATGCTTACTCCTACCATGGCAGTTGACACCAAATCAAATTCTTCCAGAGAAGCGTAATGTTCCGTTCCTTGTTTTCTGAGTAAAAGTGACTTTTAACGGCCGATCGGTATCTCCGATCTCCGCATGCTAATATTTTCAAGACGTTGAATGAATGAATAACCATAAAGCCACATGTAGTTACATGTAAGACTATAAGTATGTTGGAAAGAAACTGGACGGGAAAACTGATCATACATAATAATATCCATTTACATATATAGTGCTACATACAATTAAATTTAAATTACCAGGCACTGATATCAATCTACGGAAAGAGAAAATGAAAAGTGGAAACGTATTTACATACTACAAAAGATAAAAGCATTTGACACAGCCGTATGACAGAAGTCATCAAGGAGATGTACTGGTAATACACTAATTATTTTAAAATAAACATGAGAACATCAGAAGAACTTTCGATTAAATTGCAGTTGCGATACCGACTTAGGGCGGTCATTGATATCACAGTGGTCAATCAACTGGTATGGTTAACTGATCTACGGGTTCATCTGCCGACTTACAGAAGCAATATAATCAAAGGAAACAGATTTTAAAAAAAACACAAATAATCTTCCATATGGAGAGCGATAGATTAACCAGTTCGCAAATAAATTATCAGCTAACCCAAGTTCAGATATAATGAAATTATGGGCTGAAATCCAAGTATCTAAAATGAAAACCAGCATCAACAAAAGCCAACTATCATCTGTCAAACGGATAAGAAGCCACCTGCCCTGAACGGTATGAGTAATAAATATAGATTCTTTGTATTAGATATATAGTGGCGTGATGAACCCATTTTAGGATTTTATTATTATTTATCTGAAAACAACAAATACGTAAACAACTTTAGGTAAATATAGCATCATGATATATTGTAACAATGAATATCAGTTTGATTGAGAGGAATGCACAGAACAAACAATAAAACTGAGGGAAACAGTACAGAAGTCAACGTATAATTTCTGTTTGTGTAATTACATTACCTGTCCAGTGTAAATTTTATTTTCTACGAGGACAGTATAGTTTTCTATCTGTTATTTATACGCATACATGCATAATTTGTCAAATAATATCTGAATATTCAATTTGAATTTTCAAAACATTGGAAACGTGTAATGCGTATTGACTACATTCTACATTTGTTGTATAGAAAGTGTAAATCTGTAAATTGATTACTTCGTAGTTTGTGGCATGGAAAATGTGCATTTATTCAGTTCCCCGCGGAGGGTTTGATTTAAGTGTTATTATACCCCTTTTCCTGTGCTGAATTATATTTCTTCCGTCTGTATATAACGCATTCACGACAGTTGTGGCTAGCCAGGCACCTGGTCTCACCTCTGAATTTCTGGGGTCCGTGAATGTGGTACGTTATTGTTGGTGCCATTATCATGTAACACCAGTTACTTTCGTATTTTTATTTACAAATGTGTGAATCTGAAATGTGAAAATGAAGTCTGTATTATCGTAGTTCTTGGGATGGAAATTCAGTATTTTTACTCGGTTTTCATATAATGACAACAAAGATTTTCTTCTCGGAACTATTCTGGGAAATAGAAATAGAAAAGAAAATATGCATAAATAATCAGTAACACTTGCTGTAAGAATCAATGTGCATCACCACTAACAAGTAGAAGCGCTTAACAAAATGTGCATCGATCTTAATTACAAAAAAATCCTCAGAAATTAATTTCGCCTTCACGATTAATGCAAAAAGGGTTGTATAGAAATCGAAATAATAGAATGTGGAGCCTAAAAAGCCTAAATGAAATAAAGGATTATCTAAGGTCTACAAATTTCGATAAAATTCCCTTTCACTCGTCATCTCTGTTGTCTTGTAATGTAAAATACGAAAATAAATGGTGTCACATGACTATGGCACTAACAGCAATGTACCACAGTGCACATTCACGGACACCTGGAGTACAGAGGTGAGTTCAGGTGCCCCGGTTGAGTGAGCGTCTCCTATTTGGCTAGCCACACAGGCCGTGAATACCCTTTGATACAGGAGAAACAAATATAAGTAAAACCTGTGACATGTGTACCTCTTCTTCAATGTTTGACAAGAGGAAAAAAAAGTTACTTACGCAGCTGTATAACAGAAGTCACCACGGAAATATGCAATATACAGTGTAATGATATAAAAACACATAAGGACATCACAAAAAGTGCAGTTGTGATACCGACTTAGGACGGTCAGTTAATATGGCAGTAGTTAATCATTTGGTGTAGATAACTAGTTTAAGAGGTCACAGAGGCGACAGATATGCAGTAATATTTCTATTCAAACATCGAATCACGGATTATGGCCATTGTGTTGATACGAACAGCCACTGTTTAAAATGGTGGTGGGGGCATAAAAATTTTGCAAGTTTAATATCGTGTATGAACGTCATTTGCACCGATGCATTTTTCACACCTCTGACGCATTGAACAAATAAGGTAATGCAGAAATGTCTGGGGGGATGTTCCACCATAAGTACAATAAAAGCCAGGCAAAGCGTCGAACGTGGCAGGCAAGTTTGGCTCTAGACGTAGACGCTGTTCCATTTTATCCTTAACATGTTCTATAGGCGATAAATGCGGTGACATCGCTGTTGTTTGCTGTTGAAGGTTGTCACTAGCAAAGAAAAAAGAGGAGTTACTGGCTCAGATATGTGGCGGAAGTCACCATGGAGCTATACAACACATGAATATAAATACTTCAAATTTTCAGTTATGAAATGAAGTAAAATACTCTAAAACTAAGGAGTATCTCCTTTATGCATAGCTCTGTCCTTAGATAGATTCTTTGGTTCACTTTTTGGTCATTTTGGCTTCAACACTGCTCTTTAAATTTCTATATATTTTGAGAATTTCAATCATTCGGCCACGAGCATCACCAAAGAGACATAACTTGTCGAAATGCGCATATGGTGCACAAAATTAAAAGGTATATATTTATTATAACCACTAAGCCGGTGTCACTGCTGGTGGACTGATAGTTCCCGAGGGCACCATAAGTCTAGTTTTCAGTGCTTTTGTACTGACATGAAATATATACTTCAAATTTTCAGTTATCAAATTAAGTAAATCACTCTAAAACTAAGCAGTATCTCCCTCATGCATATCTCTGTCCTTAGATAGATTCTTTGGTTTACTATTTTGTCATTTTGGCTTCAGCACTGCTCTTCATATTTTTATATATTTTGAGAATTCCAATCATTCGGCCACGAGCATCACCAACGAGACATAACTTGTCGAAAAGCGCATATGGTGCACAAAATTAAACGGTATATATCTTCTATATTTATTATAACCACTAAGCCGGTGTCACTGCTGGTGGACTGATAGTTCCCGAGGGCACCATTAGCCTAGTTTTCGGTGCTTTTGTACTGACATGAAATATATACTTCAAATTTTCAGTTATCATATTAAGTAAATTACTCTAAAACTAAGGAGTATCTCCCTCATGCATAGCTCTGTCCTTAGATAGATTCTTTGGTTCACTTTTTTAGCATTTTGGCTTCAACACTGCTCTTCATATTTTTATATATTTTGAGAATTCCAATCATTCGGCCACGAGCATCACCGAAGAGACATAACTTGTCGAAATGCGCATCTGGTGCACAAAATTAAAAGGTATATATCTTCTATATTTATTATAACCACTAAGCCGGCGTCACTGCTGGTGGACTGATAGTTCCCGAGGGCACCATTAGTCTAGTTTTCGGTGCTTTTGTACTGACATGAGATATATACTTCAAATTTTCAGTTATCAAATTAAGTAAATCACTCTAAAACTAAGCAGTATCTCCCTCATGCATAGCTCTGTCCTTAGATAGATGTTTTGGTTTACTATTTTGTCATTTTGGCTTCAACACTGCTATTCATATTTTTATATTTTTTGAGAATTCCAATCATTCGGCCACGAGCATCACCGAAGAGATATAACATGTCGAAATGCGCATATGGTGCACAAAATTAAAAGGTATATATATTCTATATTTATCGTACTCTCACAACGCACACGCAACTCACGAGGGCTGGCAAAAACACCAAATGTGTCAGGCAGGCGAAAATCCAGATGTAAACAACAACACCTTTTTAGGTCATAAAATTTTTACATTGGCGAAATGAAATAAACATTCATGATTTTACAGCAGAATCAATTTTTATTTATGACGATCACATGATTTTATCAAATTACAGCCCCTGATACATTGAAATAGTAGTTTCTCTCCCCTACATCACATCAGCCAATTACGACTCTCGTTAGTTACTGTTCTTTGACCACAATCAGTCAATACAATCCAATTCAAGCAGTCAGAAAAAAACGATTAATCCCCAGTATAAACGTAGACAGATAATGTAGTTCAGTACTTCCAAAATATCACAGTCCATGCCTTATATACATTTTCATATTTACTAGACATTTCTAGTTTTGTATAATGTTCAATTGATTTCCAATATAGAAACATCTAGATTCATAAGAACTTCCAAGAACATTCACAATCCATTATAGAAATAAGGAAGTTCGAAGTAAACGTAGAGCAACAGAACTTTCTAGTTCTTAATAGAACATTCAATTACATGTACAATAAATAAATGAATAGATAAATGATCATCATAAAGTAATGAGATTATATATTTTAAATGAAAATAGAAAGGTTAGCGATATATGCCACTGGGATCTTGTTTTATTCTGAGTGAAAAATTATTATTATGAGTATATTATTTCAGTAAAATTGGGGAGAGGAAAATGATTGGAAGTGTTGATGCCAGATGGCAAAAGAGAGGAAGCGGCAATGCTTATAATAGCTAATATGGTAAAAGAATTTATCTGAATATATTTATTATATACATTGTAAAGATGATGGATTAATTCAAACCCTAAGTCTGAAAATGATGAAACCAGATGACATACAAAGTCAGTGAAAATGAAAACCAAATAGAAGAGGAAGAAAATGACGAAGAAGCAGAAGAATATAATGAGGAGGAGGAGGACAACGACAATCACTACTACAAATATGACGACAATTATGTTGGTTGGTTTGCTTTCGAAATCACAGAACCTATATTTGTAAAAGATTTCCGTATATTTGTCATCATTGATATACTAACACAACGTTGGATAAATAATCTGTCAATAACATTGGTTATTAACCTCGTCCACGTACACAGTGACAGCCAAACCGATCACAGGGGCACTGTACACCCCTGAAACATGGCTGGGATTATTCCATCAGATATATAAATACATTTAACCATCCACATACATATCGCTATTTGATGGCGAGGTCTGGTGTCAGAACGATGTATGCGTCAATTTCTTGCAAACGACTCCATCGTGAGTTACATAAACGACAAAAAGAATTAAATCGTTTATATTATGTATCAACGTATCTACGGAAAGCAAAACAGAAACTGATGATGCCTAAAACAGACTCTATATACTGTTTAAATGTAAATTTTCATAAAGATACAACACTTGTATGAAAAGGAAACGAACTCGAGATACCAAAGGTCATGGAACCGAATGACAGGCAAAGTTGATGAAAAGGATAATCAAATAGAAAACACCCCCAAAGAACATTTGCATAGGGAACATCTGTAAAGCTCCAAAAGTCAGTAAGATGAGTTGAACATAAGTGGTATTAATAAACAATTCTGAAATTGAATTTACGCACATATAAGAAAAAATTATGTCTATTTTTTGTTATTTCGTTTTAAATACAGACAAAATGTTAAAATTGAACAAAATATTGCACAGAGAATAAAACACGGCTCAGTCTGATTCTGTTGGTTAGTGATATTTACTCTACAGTTATATCATTTTTTTTTTTCATATCTGAAAGCTTTGAAATATGGTTACAGTTTCCGAATTACACTATTGTGCAAAGCTAGACATATTTATAATTGATAAGTATAGTGTAGGAGTTTTTACAGGTAAAGTCTACTTTCCTCAAAGCGTTACCGGGAAGCATTCAATTGTTAAAATAGTAATATTAATGACTAACAGGATGGAGGTATTTATCTTTCAACTTTTTATTTCATATTTTTCCACATTTTCTATTCTTTTTTCCTCTTTTTTTTTCTTTTTGTTTTGTTTTTGTTTGGGTGTTTTTTCTTTGTTTTGTTTTTGGTTTTCTTTTTATTTTGGGGCTTTTTTGTGTTAAGGTATAATAATAATAAAGATAATAATGATATATTTGGCACTGGATGTGCATTTGGAAAAACAATGTCTCCCCCGTGAATCGCGTTCACATTGTCATGTTTATCACGATGTCTATCAAAACGTAGGACTTACGTCCGTAGGACAAAGACACCATGCATAAAAGGAAGAGGGCTGCTAAGGCGATAATCTTCGTCCTAAATTAATTAGAAAATTTATTTTAAATCAAGAAGGAAAAGTAATTATAAGTCAATGTTAAAAGAAAACAATTCTGAATATAGTATTCTATATGTAAAAGCTGCTCAAATATTAAAACAACAAAATGAGCGAAAGAGGTGAGTTACCGTTAATAACACACTGGCGCTGCATGTCCCGGTCCATATCATCAACTACAGCGTAAACACAGATTAACTACTAAACTAGCTAGACGTACATCTATAATTCTACTTTACAAATGTTTATAAATCATGCCTAGTAATTCGTGTTGCCTTCCCGGGTGCCATGACTGAGGTGGTCATCTATTTCCTGCTGATAAATCTAGAAGACAAAGATGCATCATCACAATTAAACGAGTGGTTGAGCACTCTCAGAAATTGTGGAAGCCATCAAAGTCAGCTGTTGTATGCAAACGTCATTTCACCCTGTGTCCAAGACGATCCAAGGTATGTTGAATATTGAAATACAACGTGATTTTATCGCGATTACGTATAATATAATGCCGTGTTACTTGCGCTACCTATGCATGAACAGCCCCCCCACCCCCCACCCCCCACCCCCGCCCAACCAACCAAAGACACAAACGCACAAAGCCGTGCTTAGACACTGTAGTCAGTGAAAATGCACACAATATACAAATCTGGTGCAACTTTAAATAAGGTAATACTTAGACACAAATTTAATCGAGATCAGATGGATACACACACACACACACACACACACACACACACACACACACACACACACACACACACACACACACCCCAGTACCAAGCATCTTTGAATGGACTAAGGATAAGGACTCCGCTGCAGCAAATAATAGAGCATTGCGCTCTGAAAACGTCTTGAACGGAAAAGGAAGCTTGATGTAATCCATTTAGAAGCATTGGAGTCCAGTTTATGTGAAAATATAGATTTGGTGGAAGTAAAAGAAGAAGACATTATCGTGGAGGAGAAAGCACACGAGGATGCATCTACACAACCTCCAACACAGCCATTGCTTTCCATACATCAATTTCAAAATTATCCTGCAGCTATACATTCTATACCGGGCTGGAAACCTATCCCAAATTTCTTCTGGTACTTCATTCTTTAGGACCTGCGGCATATTGCTTAAATTATATATATTTTCAAGTACAAGGGGTTTCCATTCCAAAATCAACTTTTCATGACCCTTATGAAATTGAGGAAGTATACAACAAATTTTGAATTACCCAGATTGTTTGGGGTATCTGATGCTACAGTAAAAACATTGTTTATACATGGGTTGTATTCATATCAAAACAGTGGAGAGAAATAAATACATGGCCCTCTCAAAATCTGGTGATTCAGATTGGAAATACACTACAACTCGCTTTATTATAGATGGAACAGAACGTCCAATCAGGAAACCTGGTACTCCAAGAGCGCAGCAAGCAACATTTTCTATATACAAAAATAAAAATACAGCGAAAGTTTTGATTGGATCCACCCCTGGTGGTCTAGTGAATTATGTGTCTCCTGCATATGGTGGATCCACATGTGATCGTCAGATAGTGGAACGCAGTAATTTAATGAAAATGTGGGACCCATGTGACAGTGTCTTGGCTGATAAAGGTTTCAATTTCAAGACTTATTTGCCATACAAAAAAAAATATTACTATCAATATTCCAACATTTTTCAAGAAGAAAAATAGGATAAGTGGAAAAAGTTGTTCTAAGGGACAGAAAACTGTCCAGCAAAAGGGTGCATACAGAACATATTATAGGGCTAGGAAAAACCTACAAAAAACTTGTGCAGTTCTGAATTTGTCATCACGTTTTACAGTGACAAGAATGCTTGTTTTCGCATTTGTGCATACCATTGACCTTGGATTTGATAATAGTAGTCTTGTGTAGGATCTAAAACATAAGAGTTGTCTTCATGTAATTTAATATACGGAATTGTCTTCATTGATCCTTATCCCAAGATTCGTAAGGGCACTACACCTCCGTAAGTTCGTCACTATTAATAATTCCATCCGGGAACGCAGCCAAGTACGGATATGCCTTACAGATTACTAGTCCACTAGGAGTGACTTTTTTTGCATATCCTTCATGAAACGTTCAATAGTTATCGGTTCGTGCGTATGTCCATGTTCATGTGAGGCTGCGTGTAGATTTTTGACTGTAGACTTACCCAGCTTTTTCTTGTCCGTACTCTCAGTTGCCTTACATATTCTTCCAAATATAAAAGAATTAATGCGTTTGGTTCGCTCCTCTTTCCATGATGTATTAAGGTTTGGCCACGTGTCAACTATTCTACCTGAGCTATTTGTTTATCTCCGATTGTTCAGTTTCGCAAGGATGTTGTCCTCTGGGGTCAATTCAAAATAGTCAGGTTGAGGGCTACAGCTTGCATATTTGATGGCGCAAACTTTTGGTAGATTGGCATCCCAGATATCCCAGGGAAATTGAAACAAACGTTTCTAAAGTAGTCAAAATCTATTTCCATGAATTCGTCAGCCCCAGTCACATGTAATGACTTGGATTTGAGAAGACCTCGCGTGACGATGCAGTGCACACATGTTTGCATTGCACTTTGGGTCCCATTCCTGTTGCGCATTCACAGTTACCTTCCACAACAGACCCCCGCTGACATACGTGAATATCTACATTATAGCATAATCTCTTTTTCATCTCCGCCGGACAGCTTTTCTTGATAAAGATGCTGCCACTCTTATCTTCGTTAATTGATACCCGATAGAATTGAAGGAATTTCTCACTGTAAAGTAATATGAGTGTTGATCTTCTTTTCAAAACTTTCCAGATATTTATTAACTTGTAACATGTTGAGACCACAGAATTTCGAATCAGAATTAATATCAAAATATGTTTCGGACTTTGGAAGCAACATATTATATTCCGGTTCTGAAAACTCTTGTTTACCAAAGTTTCCATTTCTATTGTTTGCGAGCAATCTGAAAGCAATAATTTAATTAATGCGAATAATACAATTACTATATTGCGAAATTTCACAATAATTTCGTAATTTTCATGTTGGTCACCCAATCTATTGTATAGTATAAATGCTCTTTTGACAAATTTACTATAAAACCCGTATAACGCGTGTAGTAGATCCACACTATACTTAATTTAAGACCACTTTGGCAAAAGCAGACATGTAATATAACAACCATGTAAAAGTCTGGTAAATTTTAAATCTCCGACTAATTGGTAAGAGTTTAACTGGGGCTTACAAAGTTGATGATAATATCGATATCTATAATAATAACCAGTAAGCTTAGCCGTGTATATAAGATTTAATGTTATGTCCTACTAAATAATATCACAATTTTCATGCGAGTTCTAACAAAACTGACGAATTCAGTTATCATATATTACCTTTCTATTAACTCTTTTTTCTTTCAGATAATTTAGCATTTCTAAGTTCCTTTCTAAGCTGCGCAATTGTATAATAGCCGTATTTACATTCATCCCTCTTTTCCGTTTAGCGTATCATGTGTAAACAAAGATTCTGATAGATCGGAAAGAATATCGCAATCTGGCGGTGCACAGGGGGAGATAACTCACTTCCATCGCTCATTATTAAAATGTGTGCGATTTAAATGCGATATTATGAGAAACGGAAATCAGTTTTATCACTTATTGCTTACACTTTCAGCTATTCAAACTTATTTATGTAGATTACTCTACTCCATCAAGAAAATAGTGATGAATATTTTACAACATGCACTGCATTTGTCTTCTTTATCATGAGTTATTTCAACCGCAATTATAAGTCTGCAGCATTGATAGTTATAGATTACATCCATGATGAATGATACATGGTTTTGTATTCATTTTGTCTCTTCTATTTGATATGCTCTTAGTTTCAGTGGACCCCGACACTCCGTTTCCCCGTTCTATTTTGATTCTTTCATAATGCACGAATTTACTTATATTTGACCCTAGCGCACTGTTATTTGACGTCCTCTTTTGTTGTTTGTCATGATATACATGTATGGTTTAGTTTAAGTGGGATAGACATGTATCCGGTGCAACATCGACGAGTTAAGGTCGGGACTCGAACTTGGGACCTCACGCTCAAAGGCCAAGCACTTACTCTGTTGAACTATGCTGACTCAATATTCCCCTTGCACTAATAGCAATTCCCTTTAATGTAGTTCTTTTTCCACATTTTTCCTTGTAGCAATAGTACATTGCTAACGTTCATTGTTTTGAACCTTCCATTTACGATATATTTTATGAACATGAACCTTTTATTTATTTATTTATTTTATTTTTTTTTTTTTTTTTGGAATTCATTTCATTACGAAATATTTCCCTTGCGGGTATGTACGTGTACAATACCTCTGATTGAGGCTTTCAGACAGAGGCAGAATGAAATTCTATTATGTTTTCTGTACATCAAAGCTGATCAAAACCATAAAATCAATCTCTGGATAAAGTGTGTGTAATGTGGGGGTATACATATATGTGTATTTCAAAGTTATTAAAATTTGTCATTTTTGGCATGACTCAGATAAGTACAGTCATTCTCTATCAAGGAAGGTTTTACGCCATCCAAAACTTTATCATACGTTTATTATATATATAATTGTGTTGATGACGTCATGTTTCAGGGTTTCTTCAACCACTTCTTGGTTGTTATTTCAACCAATTTGAAACAGCTACGCCTATTATTTGGCATCTCTGCAAATGGGAATGGTCGTCCAGGAATTCTTACAACTGCAATGTCACCTAACACCAACTCAGGTTATTCCAGACGACTGTGATGTCATTTTCCGTATTTCTGATTAAAATTTCCGTTTAACATCTGGTCGGTATCTCAACATTCTACTGTTTCCAAAGACCGTTGAGATAATTACCATATAGCTAAGTCAGATTATTATTGCGTTGATAAGAATCTCTGAGAGGATGAGTGAATTTTTGATCTGATATATATATATATATATATATATATATATATATATATATATATATATATATATATATATATATATATATATATATATATATATATATATATATATATATATATATATATATATATATATATCACTTTGAAAGATATGGAAATTATAATGCATATTTGGTTCATTCAAAACGTGTTTTATATAAAGGGTAAATTTGTTTATTCCCTATGTCACATTAAATTTATCATATGTCATTTATGTTATGTATGTACTATTTTTCTAAGTAATCCAACGTTAGTATTTACCGGCGTTATCCCCCATTTCTGTTCACCTTGTATTTATTTAATATTCCTTAAAGAAGATCCCTTCAATTCACAGTGTAGTTGTCAAACCCGTTTTCTATGTTTTAAGTTTACTTGCATGTGGTCCGTGCTTTGAACACTTTAGATTGTACATTTCTCTTTTCCAGTACTCTTGGCTATTTTGCCATGCAGCTTCATACTTAAATCAAGTCTGCGTGGCCTAGAGGTACCGCGCTGGACTCCTGATCGGGAGGCCGGGGTTCGATTCCCGGTCTGGTCATGCTGGTGTCCTGTCTTTCGGATGAGACAGTAAAAACCGAGGCCCCGTGTCGTGATATGCATGGCACGTTAAAGATCCCTCACTGCTTCGGTGGGTTCGTTGCAAAGGTCAAAATGGCAGATGCCGTAACCATATACGTGACATATTCGTGGTGTGACGTTAAACAAAAATCAATCAATCAATCATACTTAATCTATTGCAGATACTCGGAACACGAAGCAATCTCATTAAAACTTCATCTATCATGCTCCTAAATTTTATTATGTTCGCTGTGGTAGATCTGAATACACCCCGTTACAGTTCATCTCAGATCGACCTTTGACACTCACCAATCACCAAAAGGATTTCCATGTAAATGTGTGTAAACAAATATGGCCGCGCCCATATCTCACGGCAGCACACTTCGAAAAACCCATTTGTATCGCAATTTATACATAGTTTGTGGGTTCAAATTTGAATCATTATAGATATCGATGGAAAAAAGAACTGACCAGCTTTGCACAGCGGACGCTGAAGTGTCACGGTTCGATCTCGGATGAACTGCTACGGAGTGTATTGCGATCTACCAAAGTGAACATGATAATACTTGGGAACGTGATATATCGATTTTTAATGAGATTGAAGACCTAGGTAAGTTATATCATAATAAGTTTGTCAAAGGAGAGTGCCCTCTGAGGCATTTGTGGCCCCAACGTGAATCCATTCCTCGACGGATCTGGCCGAATAGCAACAATGTTTGTAAGGGGCCTTTCCTACTTCTTCCATACCAAGGTTGATCACAAACCCTCCAGCATTTCTGATGAAGTCAAACGTATGAAAATTATTCGAACGACGAACTTCACACAATGACAATTACGAATTTGATGCATTAACCAAAATCTTCGGACTTCATCGCAGACCATGGATACCTTATCGTCATATCACCAATGCAATAAAAGAGAAAAAAACCCAGTCCGCATAGTAGGTCACATACCAAAACAACAAATGTTTGGATGATCTATATGAAACATCTTTATTTTTTTCAGACAGAGCAAATAGTAGATGGCACTGCACATTAAAAACCGAAGGCATGCGCTGTTCTGTGATAATGATATGAATAATTGAATTTAATTGAAGTATTTCCTAACTACTGGGAATCCAAATTATATATAGGAGAGATAACTTCGGTGCAATTTTCAAACTCCACTTTCTAAAACTTTATTTTGCATGTATGCTATAGTTCCACATCGATAAATTTGAATATAAAACACGAGTGTATATTTTTACATGGAAAGTATAACAAGCTGTACTAGATATGTTATGTTTTCACAGTTTACACATGAGCAGTACGTGTTTAGTGATGGATGTACGATAATGGACTGTACTGTTTGACGTTAGTATATCTTTTCTCAGCATACCTGTTATTTTCTTTTACCGTAATTGACACCCATTAACGGGTGTAGATAGCAAAAAATTAGACGCTGTCTATTCCTGTGGTCGTCCAAAGGTCAGATCTACAATGTAAGAAGACTATTTTAATTCCGCATTATTGATGTCAATTTGCATACCGCATTACGTGTACTAAAACTGAACCTTACATATATATACTTTAATATATAATCTTAGATCAGATATCCTTTCTTAAATTTATGAATCTATAGCAAGTCTCATGCAATGGAATAAAAAAATACTGAAGGAAAAAAGAACACGACCCCCCTTTTCAAAAAAAAAAAAAAGAAAAAAAGAAAAAGAAAAAGAACAACAACAACACCATACCACCATACACAGAACTCTGATTTCCTTTATATGACTGTAACTGCGTTCAATATTTGTCACCCATCACGAAAACAAAATCACCTGTACCTGATCATATTCAATTAGTATTAGCATTATCAACGTATTTTGTAAGATAATAGAGGAACATCTTGAGATGATAGATAAATAGACACACACGAACGAAATGGAAATTTAAGTTTGACTCGATAAAAATATTCGGGGGACAGTAAGTGTTAATTACTTAAATATTTTTAAAATGTTGCACTTTTAAGTAACAGAATGTAAGGGTTTGATGACGGTCCTTGACCGTACAGTATTAGAGAACATAATCTTGTATCTTGTGCTGTTACTTGGGACTCATGCAGATCAAGGTATTTATCGCCCTTTATATATAAAAGCCGCACAGATATCGAACCGACACTAAAGGCATTTTTATATCCAGTTCAGGACAATATGCCACGTTGACTGTACATTCCTTGAACACTGACTTATTAACGGAAAATTCATGTATATGCATCCTCTGCTTCTTAAGTGTATATTGTCTGGAGAAAATTTGAAGAAAGTTTGGAAATATAGGGACGAGCGAGAGGAGTACTGTCACATCGCTTTACATTCCTCACTTTATATGTCAGAGCCATTCTGGTATCCGTCCGATTTCAAAACGCCTGCCTAGACTCATCAACTCGCTTGATGAATAACGACTAAGATCCGTACGATGGTTGATGGTGGTATTGGGTTTATGGTTTTGTGAAATTGATTTTGAAGAATTGTCGATGACCTTCCGATGTAAAAGGTATACAGATCCCTCGACTGCTTTTGCTCGATGTATTGGTGCTTTTAAATCGGAAAAAAAATACGTACCATATGCTTACTAATTTCATTGATACCCTTAAATCTATCTATCTACTGATTCGTTGATTATATGCAAACATCTGAGAATTCAAGTTAAGAATACTATTTTTCATAGCGGTTCCTCTTGTAAAACAACCGCTAAAGATATGTATAACAAAAATAAATAAGCACAATAAATAGACAACAGGGGATAGAAGTTAAGGATCATAAAAATGTGAACAAGAAAAATTCTGTTAAATAAATTAGTACACGAAGGACATCACAGAAATACTCGATTGTAATAAACTGGCACAAATATAGGATGGCTATTTGAAATGACAATCGGAAAACAAAATCCATATAGCAGAAAGTCAATCATCTATTTAACTGTTGGTTATAAAACAAATAGAACATACCTTTGATTTACCTTCCTTCGTTATATGGCTCATCCATAGATGAACAAAATCCTTTATAGCATGTTTCTCCACGTTGGCATTCAAACTGTAACGATGTGATTTTACATTAGTTTGGATTTATCATATTGAAAATTTAATATATCTGATATGATTTCTATGCCCTCTTAAATCAACTATACATAAATTACATGATACAATAACCACTCTTTCTGCATCGATAAAATTGTTACCACAAGGTCCTTGCGGCAAACAATAACCACATTATATGAAGATTGTTATTCTCGTTATAACATTTTCCAATATAATACTCAACAAAAAGTAATCTAACTTACGGGGGAACGACATCTCTCTGAAAATTGAAAGAAATATTGTTATAGAAAAGTACAAACTACTTAACTTTGAAATTCTTTAAGACTGCTTCACTTATTTATTTCATATACTTCCTATTCAAGAAGCCTTCCGAATTGTAGTGCTGAATAGAGCTATATGGACTTATATAAATTCGCTTATGGATATAAGAGACTGCTTTGTCGTTTAATGACAATGATTTAATGTTTCCTTTTTGAATGCAACGACTACTTGCAACACCCGATGAATTATGAGAACAATTATTAATTTATTCTGATATAAATTTGGTGTTTATATAATTGTACCATATGCTTGCTCTCGATTCTTGATTATATTTATTTGTGTGGTAAATATGATATATTAGTTCAACAGTTTATATGATCAACAGTTAAAGTTGCAATCAAGAAATTGAAAATGGAATGAACACAACTATTTGAATATTCAACTTACTTTTACATTTACACGCACATTCTTCACCGCGGTTGCATTGGTTTAAACCCTGAAATAAAATTCGAAAAAGCATTTCTATTTAAAGAGAGAGAGAGAGACAGAGAGACAGAGAAATAGAGGAGTTCATACTATTTGACCTTGCCCTGTTGATCTTGTTAACAAAAATCTATAACATACCATAAAATAGGAAGTCAGCCTCATAATCAAAAATAGTTTGATTTATTCTAAACTTCAGTGATTCATACTTCATGATAAAAAAAAAATAATAATAATAAACACGTGATAATGTAAAACGAGATGTGTGTGAATGATTAGCATGATGTCTCTCGTCTAAACAAATACCTTTTACCTGCACTGTCCTAATGAGGGGCAGGCTTGGTGTTAGGCGCTTGGCTTACGGCGCCAACGATCCGGGTTCGATTCCCGGATTGCGCCACTGTGGTTAGGAGGTTGGTTACATCCTGCTTCCATGTCGCGATCTAACTGAAAAATTGTTGAAAGCGACGTAAAACACCAATCAACTAACCAACCTAATGAACCACCCATAAGTAGATATAAATTTGATTATGAAAAAGATGGGTGTTCTTTCAACAGGTGACTAACCCCTTTTTGCTTACATCAACAAATCCTGGTCTAAACTCCAAGACAATATTTAAATAAAATTTGTGTTAGAACAAAGATTTTAACTTGCTATAAAATACAACTTCGCTGCATATACTTACAGGTATACACTGTGGTATCGGTTCTGAAATGAACAGTAAAAATACATCGATGTATTCATTGCATGGAGCATACTGCACACCTTTTGAATTTACAGCGAAAAGTCTATAGACACAAATAAATTGTCTCATCTGTTACGATTACGTGTATTAAGTAAACTGTAGACGATTTTGTAGATACATTGTATTTTTTATTTTCAAAAAGACTGATTTGGGACAGAGTTTTTTAGAAGTGAGATGAAGAGTAATTGTTGCATTTTTCAATTTCCCTATTTGTAATAAAGATTTAATATGTAACACAACATTCAGTCAGGTCTAAATATGCCAAATGAGTTAGGGTTATTTATGATATAGAGTTTAAAACACTACGGGAATTTTTAAACAAGCATCTATTCATCTTTAAACCCAACCCTTCAAGCCATTCATCGATGAAAAAACAAACGCACACACATATGATGATGATAATGATGATATGTTTATCTTTCGAAATCACAAAACGTATATACGACATTATATGTAAAAGATTCGCGTAGATTTGTTATATTGGTACAACATTTAATAAATAAGCTATCAATAATATTGGTTACTAACCTCGTTTACGTACACACCGACAACGAAACCGATCACAGGAGCACTGTTCGCCCCGGAAACATGGCTGGAATTATTTCATCAATCATATAAATACTTTTAACAATACTCATACATATCGTTATTTGATAATGGGGTCAGTTAACAGAATAATATATACCCGAAGTTTAGGCAAAAGATTCCACCGTGGCTTCCATAACACGACCAAATGAATCACAGCGTTTATATTAGGTATCAATATATCTAAGAGAAGCAAAAATGTAATTGATCATTCTTAGAACATTACTTTATATAATGAGGAAATTTAAATTTTCATAGAGATACAATGCTTATATGAAATTTAAACGAACAGAAGAGACCAAAAATCATGAAAGCGAATGACATGCTGCGGAAGGAAAAAGCACATAGAAATCAAAATATTCACATTTAGATATGGAGAATATGCAAAGCCCGAAAAAGTATGGGAGATGAGATGAGAATTAGAATTTCCTGCTCTGTGACAACACCCGTCACTGAAGATTTTTACACTACAATATTGGCAACCAGAGTTTATTAATAACCATACGAAGAACGTTGCCTATATGTATCTATTCAACACTTTTCGCGTGCAGGCAGGTTGGAGATGTAAAATACTACAGTAGGTTTCAGCGCAGTTTAAAATTCTTCTAATGTAGAAAAAAGCTCTGTAATTTAACGGAGAGACTAGCTCAGATAAATCCAATCTCATCACCCAGCTAAAGTTGATATTTCTGCCTCCATACTTCTTTTTCAGAAGAGACAATATTGAAAGAGGCATAGTGTAAAAGATTCCTCATTGCTTCCAATGAAAAAAAAAATGAAGAAGTGCACTAAGCAGGTTGTATAGCCATATACATAAAGCACGTTTAAGTTGCGCAAAACATAACATAAACGCCGTCTGATTCTGCTGCATACTGATATTTACTCCAAATTTATATCAAAATTCTTCAGATTGGAAAGCCTTGCAACGCTAGGCAGATTTACAATATATTAATATATTGTGGGGTTTTTACATTTAAAATCTACTCACCGGAAAGCATTCAACTTTAAATATAGTATAATTATTGTTAATAAAATACATTTTAAAGTTAACATTTTTATTTTTCACATTTTCCGTCGCGATATTAATAATAATTATAACAACAACAACAAGAATAATAATAATAAAAATAACAGTATTTATTTTGCACTGGGTGTGCACCTGGACAAATAGGAATTCTTCAGTGAATCTCTTACAAAATAGCATACTTATTTATTACATTGTCTAACAAAAAATACAAATCTTACATCCGTAGGACAAGGTCACCATGCATAGAAGAAAGAGGGCTGCTAAGACGAGTATCTTCATCCTAATTAAAAAGGTATGAGTATTAATTTGTAAGTGAAGACCTTAAAACAATCATAGGTCACTAACAAAATTTAAAATTCAATAAAGAAGTCTATGTGTAAAGGTTGCTCAAAATTTTAAACAATAAACTTATTAAAATATACGCAATTTAAGAAGGGTATTATCAGAATCGGAACTCACTTTAATCACTTACCTGCTTCTGGCAAATGCTTGCAATATCAGCTATTCAAACTTATTTATAGAGTTTACTCTACTCCATCAAGAATGTAATTTTGAGTATTTTTACATGATGCATTGTATCTGTGTTGTACTTCAGGATTAAAATCAACTGCATATTATAAGTCAGCAAGATTGATAATTATATATCATATCAATGATAAATAAAACATAGTCTTCTGTTAGTAAACATATTTTCTTCGCGAGCATTCAATACCCCTCAATGAGGCGTTCCGACAGAGGTATAATTAAATGCAAAGTTCAATGCACAGCAAAGGTGATCAAAAACAATAAACTGTATCCCTGGATAAAGTTTATATAGGTATACATATTTTAATATATTAGAATTTGAATTTTTTGGCATTAATCCGATAAGTACAGAGTTTCTCTCAAAGAAGGTATTATCACATCCAAAGCTATTATACTTTTACTTTTTGTTACCTATTTGTGAAGCAAAATGAATTGTGAGTACGTACTTATATCTCACAGGGGATTTTAAATGCAATATATCCTTGAAAGTATATCGTTTTGATATATTATTGCGTTAATGAATTCATGTTTTAGTGATTTTAACGTTCAATTAGATGTTGAATTTCAATTTTTTTCTTCAACGAAGTTGAAACAGCTACGTCGATTCTATCACACCAGGATTGTGACTGGTCGACAGGGAATGCTTACTCTTACAATAGCACCTGCCACCAACTCAGGTTCTTCAAGAGAAGCGTAACATTCCGTCCTCTGTTTTCTGAGTAAAAGTTACCTTTAACGTTTGATCGGTATCTCAGCATTCTAATATTGTCGAAAGACGTTGAAAGGGTTACCGCTGGGTAAGACTTTTAGTATGATGGATGAACATTGGCGAGGAAAAGTGGAGAGACATAATGATATGTATATATGTATATCGTGCTACATACAATTCAGTTTAAATTATCAGGCACTGGTGTCAATCTTCGGAAAATGGAAACGTATTTATTTTCTACAAAGGAAAAGATAAAAGCATATGACACACCCGTATGTCAGAAATCACAAAAGAGATATACTGTTAATAAACTAATCATTTTAAAATACACATAAGAATATTACAAGAACTTTCGATTAAATTTCAGTTGCGATACCGACTTCGGACGGCCATTGATATCATAGTGGTCAAGCAATTGGTGTGGTTAACTGATCAATGGGTTCATCTGCCGACTTACAGAAGCAATGTAATCAAAGGACACAGATTTAAATAGCTATAAATAATCATCCAGATGGAAAGCCATAGATCCACCAGTTCGCAAAGAAAATCATCAGCTAACCCAAGTTCAGATATAATGAAACTATGGTCTGAAATCCAAGTATCTAAAATGAAAGCCAACATCAACAAAAGCGAACTATGATCTGTTAAACGAATAAGAAACAACCCTCCTTAAACTGTATGAGTGATAAATATAGATTCTCTCTATTTGATATATAGTGACGTGATGAACCTATTTTCAGATCTTATTATTATTTATCTGAAAACAACAAATAGGTAAACAACTTTAGGTAAATATAGCATCATGATATATTGTAACAAAGAATATAATTTTGATTGAAAGGAATGCACAGAACAAACAATAAAAACAGAGGGAAACAGTAAAGAAGTCAACGTATAATTTCTATCTCTGTAATAACATTACCTGTCCAGTGTAAATTTTATTTCCTACGAGGACATTACAGTTTTCGATCTGTTATTCATATAAATACATGCATAATTTGCCAAACAATATCAGAATATTCAGTTTGAATTTTCAAAACATTTGAAACTTTTAATAATTAGTTACTACATTCAAAATTTGTTCTATAGTGTAAATCTGTAAATTGATTACTTCGTAGTTTGTGGCATGGGAAATAAGTATTAATTCAGTTCCCTGCGGAGTGTTTGACTTCAGTGTTATTATAGCCTTTTCCCTGATGATATGTGGCAGTGGTACTTTCTACACAGTGTCCATATCTATCTATCTATCTATCTATCTATCTATCTATCTATCTATCTATCTATCTATCTATCTATCTATCTATCTATCTATCTATCTATAATATAATGTCGAATTATATTTCTTCCGTTTGTATATAACGCATTCACGGTGGTTGTGGCTAGCCAAACAGGAGATGCTGACTCATCCCAGGCATCTGGTCTCACCTCTGAAAATCTGGGGTACTAACAAGTAGAAGCTATACGCAAAATGTGTATCGATCTTAATTGCAAAAAAATCTTCCAGAAATTAATTTCGCCTTCACGATTACTGCGAAAAAGGTAGTATAGAAATCGAAATATTAATACCAATTCTCTGTAACCATCAACCTTATGTGGGCACGCATAGCTGCCAATGTAATTGAAACTTTCTGACGATGATCGTTGTGGTGAAATATGAAATTAAGTCTACAGGAGTGATGTTGTTTAGTGTACCGTTACGATGGTAACAAAGGTTCAATTCTGGATTTATACTATTATATGTGTTTTGGGCTTAAGGGCAAATCCTATTATAACCCTGAACATGACAGTTAAATCACTTTTAAATATTATTAGTACTTTTCATAAAGTTTTTTCTCATATTATGTTAAATAGCGCTGATTTTTTTATTATTTTCATACCACTTCCATACGTAATATGAACATAAAATGTGAAGCAACGCAGCGATGCCATGAAAAAATAACTTATGTGATAGAAAATTATCTTTCTGTATTTTTCAAAAGTGTTAAAACATTTCTGGGGCTATTTGAAAAACTCCTCAAATATATTGGAAAACATCTCTGAAAACTGCATTTAATTTTAGAAAAGGGGATTCCCCTCATGAACACTCTCCATATTGGAGGAAGGAAAAGTCATTTGTTGATGTTTACATACATTGTGAAATGGAAATGTCCTCAGATCGTGATTGTTTGCTGTACATAAGATTTAAAATATTTCATTCGATTTTTGTAATATAAACATGTGTTAGAATATGGAGTGTCAATTTTACAACAAAGCAAAACATATTAATTGCTCATTGCAAAAGCAGGTAATAGGAAATGAAAACAGCGCAGAGAAAATTATTATTTTCACTGAATGTGGTTTACTTCCGTCGTCGGATCTCAATTTGTTTATTTGTGCAAACCACTATTCATACGTTTTCGAAACCAACAAGAAAAGAAAAGGACGTTATTCTTGCCAAATACCATCTTTGATTAATAAGCATAAATATACCAGAACTTCTTTGTCGTTGGAAAATGTTTCGTCGATAAATGAAAAGTATGGAATTGTCCTACCAGTTGGAACAGGTGAGATTTTTTGAAATTTCATATTAGATATCTGTTTGGATTGGCAATGTAAAGATGATGGATAAATCCAAACCACAAGTCCAAAAATCATGAAACCATAGGACATACAAAATCAGTGAAAATGAAAAACAAATGGAAAATAACAAAATATGTCTACTTGAAGAGCATATGTGAACCCCTGTAATGGAGTGAGATCAGGTGCCCGGGGAGAGTGAGCATCTCCTGCTTGCTAGCAACACCCGTCACATATACCCCGTAGAAAGAGTCAAATCGTGTGAATTCCATATGTATCTATATATGGAGAAGTCGAAGTAGGTAACCTTCTAGTATAGAAGGTGTCAAATCTGTGTAAAGTGATCGGAATCGGTCTCAATCCAGAATATCATTTAAAAGTCTGGATAACGAGATATCATATGGAGTAATAAGAGTCTCGTAACGACCGTAGAACTTCCTCAGTGACGATGCTAGTCTAGCACATATATAACCCTGGTTGAGCAGCTTAACTGAAAGTCGCCTAGCCCTCAGAACAAAGTCATTGTAATTTGAACATGCTCTGGAATAACGTATTAACTGAGATATGAATACGCCGTATGCGGGCGATGATGGAATGTTGCTACTTATGAAAGGAAAGTTTGTGATAGCGAAATTGAAATCGTCACGTTTGTCATAGAGTGAGGTGTTCAATTGACCATTAATGTCGAAAGACAACATAATATCTAAATACGAAGTAGAATTACTACTTTCTGTGGTTTCTTTGACCTCTAGTTCACTTGGATAGATGATGCTAAGGTAATCCGCGAATGAAGGATTATTAATTGAAAGCAAGTCATCTATATATCTGTAAGTAAAATTGAAGCCAAGAGCCAATTGTTTTTTTCCTTGCGAAAGCAAAGACTGAATGAACTCAGCTTCGTATGAATAAAGGAATATGTCAGCCAGAAGCGGAGCACAGTTAGTGCCCATTGGAATGCCGACAATTTGTTGAAAAACCTTACCTCCAAACACCACAAAAATGTTATCGATAAGAAAGTTCAACATCTGAATGACAGCTGTTTCAGTGTATTTATTTTTGGAATCAGAATTTTCCCTAACAAAGTAAGTTTTATCGTGGCCTATTACTATATATTTGAATTTGCGGCTTCCGTTTTTACTAGTAAATGCATTTTGAATAATTTCCGCTAATCTGTCTTTTAATTTCTGATGAGGGATCGTTGTGTACAGAGTCGAAAAGTCAAAAGACTTGATGGAGTGAATTTTAGTAAAACTTTTTGATTTTAGATGTTCTAACAACCCTTTTGAATTTTTAAGGATCCACATTTGATTAATTCCACTTCTGGAATATACTGTTTCGCAATATCTTTGAAGGCCAGATTTAATTTCTGATAATATTTTTGTGAGTAGCATCGATACAGATTTTGTGGAACACTTCGAGGAACCAGCGATAAAGCGTTGTTTGTACGGAGTTTTGTGCATTTTTGGAATACAGTACAAATATGGAAGTTCTAAATTCAATTTATTTGAGTCAATACCAAACGTATTGAGGACAGATTTATGATGCTCGAGTACTTCCGAAACCGAAAAGTTCGTGAGAGTATAAGTAGGATTTCCTGGAGTTGAATTTAATCCTAATTCTTTCACTAGGCTGTCAAAGTAATATTTCTTACAAGTAAATGTATAATTATTAGATGCTTTATCTGCTGGTGTAATGATATAATGTTCTTGGAGGAAGGTAAGTTCTCTGACAACATCAGGATCTTTAAAAATAGATTCGAATCTGGTGTTTACAGAACCTTGTAATTTTCTAATTTTTGATCTCAGCAGTACTGCAATAGATTTTATCCATTCCGAAAGAGTATCGACTTGTACTTCCTCTCTTTTTGCCCATCGTGTGGCATATTCCTCGCAGCAGTTCATAATATTCTCAAAATTTTGGCTCCATGTGAATGATCTGGGTTCTCTGTATTTTGGACCTTTAAGTAAAAGTTCTCTTAATTTAGTGTTTTTAACTATATCGAGATCACCAGTAATGACATGGCCACAAGGAGAATATACGAAATTAGATGAGGAACATGCACACGGTTGAGAATGGCATGCAGAGTTGCTAAGATCAACACACTGTAGAAACCCTTTGTAATTATAAATTTTGGATGCAACTGATGGCGTGTAGCTATAGGAAATACATGGCGGATCTTTGTTTTTGAAATACGGAGGTATTTTCTCTACAACAGACTTATGATTTAAAATTTGGCCGAAATTTAAATAATCAATGCCTTTATTTGCAAATTTAATTTTGATGAAAGGGCGATTAGATTTTTCCATAGAAATATCGGACTTGACGGGACGAAAAAGTCTAGCGGTCGATATATCCATAATAATGCCATCTAGTCTATACTCTGCAGAGCTTATATCAGTAAATATACGGTGTCTGGACGATACGTACAACTCGTGTAATTTTCTGAGTGAAATAGAATACATAATACATAAATTATAATGCCTTATACAGTGGCGGATTTAGAAGGGGGAAGGGGTAGGGGTGGAAAATTTTACCAAAAAACGTCATTTTTTACCATTTTTAGGGCTGTAACCCCCTTTCCAGACCAATATTGCACTCCTCCCCCTTTCAAAAATTTCTAGATCTGCCTATGTCATTTTTCTTTTTTTTTTTTTTTATCATTAAAATAGGTCCGAAATATTCAAACTGCATTATGGGTGATGACTTTGTTTTTATCTTTTGGAAAAATGCACACTTGCTATTCAAATCTATTAAAAACTGAAAAATAGTGATAGAATTATACTAAATTATTTCCTTAAAAAGTTTCATATAATTACAGGTATTTGCAGAGATTGCAGAAGAGGATTACTTCAGAATCAAGATAATCTGGTTGAAGCATCCCAAGAAATACAAATTGAGCAGGTATATATTACATACTTTAGATGTGCATGGTATTACCTGCTATGTGTGTACATGTAGAAAAATAAACTGTTCTTGCTTAGTCCAAATAGAAAGAGTTATTCTAATAATGTCTTTGCGAACTCTTCCAATCACTGTTACTTTCATACATTTTGGTACAGACTAAAAATTTTAAGGGCAAGTAATTTAATAGTGTTTCACTATGGGATGTTAGCCTGTCAGCGAACCAAGAATTTCTGACAGTGCATTAGACAATATGCAAAGGCTATCTGTCATTTTTATGCCTCTGTATTAGTAGATCGGGAGCATATTGTTTTTGTCCTGTCTGTCTGTCTGTCTGTTTATTGTTTGTTTGTTGCCAACTTTAACCATTGGCTTTAAGTGTCGACAAACCGTGAGGGATAGATACTTCATATTGGAGCCCTGCAGTAGTTTAAATGGTACACATGTACTAAATATTTCTAGGTTCAAGATGTAGATAAAAACACTAGTGCTGCAGATTGCCTTGATGAAATTCCAGTTAAAAGGACAAGAAAGGTAACTGAAACCAAATTTAAATTCTTTCAATCCTTTAGCATTCTCTAAGACTTGTACATATATACTGATCAATATTTGTCAGATTTATTTTTTTTTTTTATCAAAATTTTATGTCATTTAAGATTACAAATGTATCAGAAGTTTCTGATAACAATAGCCATGACTATAGTTAGAAAGAAAAATCCTCCAGTATATTATTATCCATGGCCACTGATTTTGAATATTTGAAATTTGGGAATGCATTTTTATTGATGATAATTACATCATGCAGGGAAAAACAGAATTATTACTTGCATTTTCAAATAGTCATGATTCTTTTCCTAAAAATTAATTGTAGAATGCATCTCTAGCAATTGAATATTCGGACTTGACCACATCAACAGAGGGCAGTCAGGAAAACGAATGTAGTCAATCGTCTTCTGTTTTGTGTTGGTCTAATGCATGCAGACTAGATGCTCCCCGGGAAGCTCTAAACAAATTCCTCGATTTGTCAGGTATGTTAATATATATTAAAGAGCAATACATGCGTATTAAAGTCAATTTTTAAGTTTTTTTCTATTTTACTAGGAGAAAATCAGTCGGTCAAACATTTTTCAATGAATAATAGCAAACAATATTCAACACATATTGAACTCATAGCATGTATCCAGAGGTATTAGGTTTGAATCTCATCCTAAAACACCTGAATATCCTGTCATTCAAAAGAGACAGTAAAATTTGATGCTGACATGATGTATCATACTCAGGAGTGTTATTACAAATCAGTCAATAAAGTTTTACACTTTTGAAAAAAGTATAGTTTTCATAGGTAAACCTGTTATGTTTTTGTTATGCTAGGATTAAGTCCTGTCAAGGAAATGCAAGGCAATATAAGTGAAGCTAGTAGGAGAACTCAGCAGCGTTACATAAAAAAGGCTGCACAATGCTTTGATTTGATTTGCAACACTATTTGTCCTGGAGAGGGGGATTTCATTAAATCTGCAATTTTTATGGAAAATACCAAAGAAGAGGACAACTCAGCCACCTTGAATACTCTCGTGGAGATTTATAAAAGAGCAGATACTTGGGACTTCCAAAGACAATTTCTGTCAATTATTGCTGGCCAACACAGCTTTGAAGATGTAAAGAAGGTAAAACAGATATAGCAATAATGCTAAGTGTAATATCTAAACTCATTTATTAGGATAATTTATAAAAGCACTTGGTAGATCTAGTTTGTATACATTTAAGGTAATTTTTGAAAACTACCAGAAGCAATTATTGTTATAAGGTAGTAAAAAGCATACATTTATCTGTCATTTAAACTGTATTGTCACCATTAATTATACATTATATTGAATTTATTACCTCTTATATTATCATATTTATAAATTCAGTCGTAACTGTTTTTACATATGTACCATATTGTTATTATATTCCATAGTTAACATTTTCTCTTCCATATATTTATGTACATTTATGACAATAAAATTTTGTCATTGTGTTGTCATATAATATTGTCTAGTTGTTTGTCACACAATTTTAAAGTTAAATTCTAACCTTGTTCATAACTTTTTTAATTAATCAATTTGATTTGTTATCATTAAACCTTTCATATCTATTTTATGTTAATACCTTTTGATACATCCTTTAAACTAAATTGTCTTATGACCTTTTGACAATGTCAGAAAATATATCAGACTTATAAGCCATGAATTGGAACCAAGATCCATACATTTGTTTCTTCTATTTTAAACCTTTGTTATTCAAACATTGTAGCATTATTCTAAATATGGAAATGAGAAGTGTTGCATTTATCTCTTTTTTTATTTTTTTTTTTTGTATATTTTAGCTAATCCCAGAAGTAACTCAGTATAAATTTAAATCTGCAAGGAAGCATTGCAACCAGGTTGGTATAGGAGAGCCTGTATCGAAGACTAAACAGACTAGAGAGAAATTTGATGTTGGTCAGTTGGATCACTTTATTGATTTTATTACCTCTACTCATATTATTAAGGATATGCCTTTTGGAGAGAGGACATTGAAATTAAATGGTGGAGAAGTAATCAAGATACCAAGTGTAATACGAAGCCTTGCACCACCAAGGATAATAGCACAATACACAGCTGTATGCAAAGAGGAAAATATAAAAGAATTAGGTATATATTGTTGGATGGTTATTTCATTAAAGCAATATTAAAATAATAGTAATAAATAAATAAATAAATATAAATGGTTTCTGCTTTTACTTTAACATTTTCACCTCAACCATCAATTATGCTATTCAGATAAGAGGCTTCAATACATGTACTAGAAATTTCATTACTGTAAACCAGTATTTGATGTACTGATATTAATTTGGGAAAACATTCAAATTTCCCACAAAAACCGTGACCTTTAAAAATTTGATCACAAAATCAATACATATTTCCTTAGATCATGGGCTTATTATGAGTTTTCTATACTGCAGAGATGCATGTAGATGAATGACAACAAACAGATAGGTAAAGAGAGACCCAATAAAACTTTATTTTATCAATGAGGATGTAATTAAAGGATTTGCATATAAACATGCTACAATAGTTAATTATCATGAAATTAATATGTATATTTTAATATGCTCCACAGGCTCCAGTACATTGTACAAACTTTTAGATGAGTGTTCAGCATTGGTCAGGCAAAGTATTGAAGGACTAGATAACTATGTGCTGGAGGGTTGTAAAGCTTTTAAGGAATTAGAATCAATAGTTCAACAGCTCGATTTGACCAATATTGAATCCAAGTCATTGCAAGAAAATCTGCAAAGTGCAAAGCGATATCTTAAATCTGAATTAAAGGTATGCATATTCATTTGATATAGAAAGTTGAGCAGTTCATCATCTCACTATTTAAGATAGATATCACAGGAAACTATTTGCTGTGTAAATGTTCAGATAATTCAACATTTAGAGCATATGAATTTTTTTTATGTGTGTTTTCTTTTTTACTCATTAAAAAAATTATTCTGGGTTATTCTAAAACTTTTTGACAGTAAGATGTGTGGGTGCAACAAGAATTTTTCACTAATAAATCATGTTTTATTTATGTCTCAGTTCAGAGTACTCAGAGCCATAAAAAATTTTGCAGATACATGCCACAAGGGAAAACAGAATTGCAGATCATTGCCTGTCATATGCTCTCAGTTCAGCAGACATAAACTTCAAAGCTGCCTGTGGCCATGATCATGACTTGACATGCAAAGATTGTGTTAATATTGACACAACTCTGAAATGCATAAAAGAAAAGTCTGAAACAAAGGAATGGAAAAACAAGGAAGCTACTCTATACACAGTGAGATTATTTTCATACATAACCTTTGAATATTTATGATAGTAATTGTATTGCTTGTGTTTTATAGCATAACATAAGTATCACTTTGTGGGTCATCTGTTTGTCTGTCCTTAAGTCCACTGGTCTGTTTTGAGGTATTTTTCAATTGAATGACTCAGCATGGGACACACATATTATTTGCACACTTTAGTTTTCTTGCTCCTGGATATAATGATCATTGTCATACTGCATTTGTACTGTCTGTTCGTCTGTCTGTTGTCATTCACGCATTGCTCATAAATTATTTAAATATCCCTCTGCAAAAGTTTAGTGTTTTAAATTGTTCTGCTGTTGACAAAATATTAAAACACATGTACATAATCAATCAGTGAAAGAAGTTTTTAAATAAATCATCTGTAGAAGTACATCCATATTGTCTTTTTATTCATTAGTTAACTATAATTTTTATTTTAGGTAGAAGAGTCAATTTCAGCCATAAGGAAGTGGAAGTGCCATGTTGTAAGATCTAGAAACCAGGAAGAGGCCAGATGTGCCATTGTTGAGGATATGAGTAGTTCTGATGTAGTCATCACATGTGATTGGGCTATGAAGTTCCTTCCCAGGAAATATAGAGAAGGTTATTGTTTATCTTATGTGAATATACAATATTGAATTTTTAAATATTATAATGATTTGTCAGCAGTTCACATATTTTTTAAGGACATGTTTTGAATACTGGTATACTGTACTAACAACAGCTAACAATGTTTTATTTAAATGATCCACACTATCAATGTTGAGTTTTAAGCTGCACTATTGATTGTTAACAATGTGTATAGCAGAGCAATAGAAAAGAAACTTGTACATGTAGTATCTTAACCACACTTATTTATATTTTTGAGTAAAATGCTTTGCTGTAAATTTAAGTACATCATGTTGTTTATGGTGTGACGAGTGAGAGCAATGGCATTTATAGAGGAATGTTCAGGGTTTGATTCATGGATCAAGCCACAATTTTTCTCCTGTCTGTTGCAATGATGTATTTGCAATGTAGTCTGAATTAATGCCTGTTTACTTTAGAATATATAATTGTTAAATCAAGCTGTTTACAAAATATGTATGTCATATATTTACAGGTCAAATTGATTGGTTTGCCAAACGTGGTATCAACTGGCACATTGCAGTTTCATTACTGAAGAACCAATCTTCTTTTACAACAATAACTCATATCCATATATTTGAAAACCCTACTGCACAGGATTCAGCTATTACCACACAGATTCTAGTAGATATTTCAAAAGACATTATGGCACACAGAGATGACATAAACCGTATTCATTTTTTCTCGGACAATGCTGGATGTTACAAAAGTTCTTCCACTCTTTTAACATTACAGCAAGAACTCTCATCCTGCATAGTGTCGTACAATTTCTGTGAGGCACAAAATGGGAAAGGTATGCTTAAAATTCACATATGCATTTGCTAGAGTAAAAGATGGTATGAGATGAAACCTTAAAATGTAGAATAATGAGAAAATTAAAAAAAAATATTTTCCTTTTCTGAATCAATGACAGCATTTTAGAAAAAAAATGTGGGTTTGTTTTTGCAAGTTTTATGTGCTTGTAATGTTACATATATATTACAGGACCTTGTGACAGACGTGCTTCACACATAAAATCTGTTATAAAACGTTATATAAATGAAGGCAATGATGTTACCACAGCATTACAAATGAAACAGGTATGCTGTTGAATGATGTATTATTATTGTTATTTTTCCTTTTTTGGTCATACATAATACATTTGATGTTCATTTGTAATTATCAAGTCTTTGTGTTTTACAGAGTTCTTTACTTATTGGGACAGTATTTGATTAAGGAATGACTGTCTATTTTCTAGGTTCATGGGGAATGAACTTGGGTGAGAAACAAACAAATCATGTGAACCACGAAGCAGTTCTCGAATTATTTGTTTGTTTAGCGGTTCACGTGATTTGTTTGTTTCTCACCCAAGTTCATTCCCTATGAACCTAGAAAAAAAAGACAGTCATTCCTTATTTGCACAATGCATTATAAAAGTTTCTTTTTTGAAAAAAAAAATCAAATTCCCCGTTATCAAACTCGGAAGGACCGAATTTTTCCTGAAGTAGAAAAGTACTTCCGCCCCGCAAAATAGTGCGTGTCTAGAATTCTAAAAAATACTCTGTCTGTCCAGGTAATTTCTTTAATTGCTCAAAATTAACAGATGCATTAATTTCATTATTACAATTCTTATATTTAATTAATTCAATTATGCAAGAAAAGATAAATTTTATATTACTACACATGTGATTTGCCATACGCCAGGTACTACTTCCATGACCCAAGTTCATTGGCTGATGAACGGAGTCTGTTTAGCATGGTTCATCGTAGAAATTAGACTAGCATTGTAAATATTGTGGAATAAATGTGGTGTAATCAAATTCTATATGAACTGATGTCAAATTATGGAGAATAAAGGAATAAATATGATGCTTTTTCAATGAAATGCATAATGTCACAAAAACTTTGATGTCAGATACCTTCCAAAATAGGATTAAATAAGTCTGTATAATGCAAATCCAGAAGATATTTAGTTGAATTTTGTTATGGAGTAATCTTACTAGCGCTAAAAAGTAAACAAACAAAATTGTTTATACATCAGTCTTAACAATAAGTGTATTGCTCATTGCTTATTTTCATCTAAATCATATACATGAATTATTTCAGGCTGTAGACAAAGAGAAAAAAGAGAACTTGAAAGTGAAAGTTGTGACATGTTTAAATATTTTGGATGAGACCCCTAGAAAATGTATTATACCAAATATCTCACAGATGTACAACTTCCATTTTACTGAGAGGGGATTAAGAATGTGGAAAGCCTTTTCAGTAGGGGAAGGTAATTCAGAATTATAATTTCCTATCTTGCAATGATTTTGATATTTTGTTGTGTTTCTTGCATTACATTTAGCAGCACATAGGGATCACTTGGGCTGGTGTCTGTCTGTTCCAATTTTTAATAAAAGGGACATAAAATTGTAAATGTAGAAGATAAAGTTTTCATATTTCACATCTTTATTTCTTGTTGGGCTCACACCTAAATAATGGTAGGCATGATTTGCGAATGGTCTATCTCTGCTATAGGTGACTCTGGTACCTGAAGGTATAAATTTCTATGGAATGCATCATGCAGATGCCATACTCATATACTTTAGATAAATTTAGAAAAAAAAAACACTAATGACTCAATCAAACATATCTCTATTTGCAATTATTTTTCCCATAGGAAGGCTATTGAGGTGGGATTACTTAGGAACTCCTGTTAAGACAATTGATCTAAAGACAATTTCAGACTGGATGGGAGGACACATTTCAAACACAAATGAAGAATCTCAAGGTAATTTTAACCCTTTTTTAATCATGTATGTAATGTGACAAGAGACTTACTGGTACTTATTATGCTTCATTGAATAGTGCTGTTATTAATATAAATCTAGTTCACTAAGTTTTAGGAGCCGAATTATTCACTTCATAAATCCATACAAATTTCAATTTCAGTTGTAACTGACGTCAGTGATAGTGCAGACCAGACTTCAACAATTTCTGTAATGGAATGCCCACTTGAAAGCTGCACAAAAACATTTCATTCACGAAAAGCCCTTGATGAGCATATTCTAATGGGTAATTGCAATCTACAAGGAGTGAAAATGAATATTTCAGAAAAGGCAAAACGATTATATGCTGAAAAGATACTATCTATTCAGCCACAGAGAAAAATAGTTTTAGAGTCTGGCCATAATTCTGCATCTGAATGTCTCTCTTTAGAAATGGGCTGGGCTATTAAAGAAAGCAAGCAGAGAGTAGCCCTCACTCCATGCCAGAAAGCCTATATGGTAGAGAAATACAATATTGGAAAAGTGACTGGTAATAAGGTTGATCCTTATGTAGCTGCTGAGGAAATGAGAAATTCTGGTGTGTTTGCAAGATCCCAATATCTCTCAGGTCAACAGATATCTTCGTTCTTTTCCCGCATGTGCCAGAAAGAGAAAAAATGACACCAGAAGACATCTATGCAGCGGGAGAGGAGGAAAAGAAAGACAAAATAAGGAACCTACTGTTAGATCCAAATAACAAGTAACATTTCAAAATAAATATCAAGGGTATCTTGTTTCAAATGTTGTGCATGACCTATTTGTTTTTGGTCCATTCAACATGTGTAAAAGATTCATATATCAACATTGAGAAGAAGTTTCTTACACCATAAATGCATCTACACATGTAAACATAGAGTCTTGTTTCAGATGCTTGCCAGATCTATATTTTCTAGTCTAGTGAACATGTTTGTGTATTTCACCTTGTCTGGGCAATACTTTCTCTATACATTACAAGAATGAAATCATATTTTTACATGTACTTTATAAGTTACTTGTTTATCATGACTTGACTTTAGGTCTTATTTACATGGTCAAGGTTTCTGTGGACTCACAAAAGTTCATTAGTCAAAATAACCTTTATCAATTCAAGACAATATTCATTTTTTCCTGCTGAAAACGTGGGGGGTTGTGGGTTGTGATGTAGTAAGTAGTGCAGTTAAATTAGGTCTAATGATCTAAAAACCCAAGGTGAAAATATTCTCCTTATACATAATGCATTAATTCTATAGAGAGAATAAATTTGTCTGGTTGAATAAACATGAAAAGAAATAACCTAATTACTGGCAAAATCCTTGAGTAAAGTTTATATATATATATATATATATATATATATATATATATATATATATATATATATATATATATATATATATATATATATATATATATATATATAATATATATATATATATATATATATATATATATATATATATATATATATATATATATATATATATATATATATATATATATATATATATATATATATATATATATATATATATATATATATATATATATATATATATATATTTACAAAAGAAATATTTATCTCTCAGATCACATTCAGAAAACGATGAAATTGCTATAATGAGGGATATGACCCAAATTTTCTGATATGATATATTATAACTTTATTTCAAAATCAAGGTCAATTTCAAGGTCAAGGTCATTAAAGAACATAGTATTCAATAGATCTCACAATGTTATATCAACCTGCAGTGTTTGATGCTTATACACCTCACAATTCTCTCACAGTAGATTTATATGCAAGAACTTAACCACTTCGTTGTCATACAAACATATTGAAAGATGGATTAACGTCAGTTTTATCCAAACTCCCTTTGGTACATTATTTCCATTCCATTCCAGTAAATTATGACCTTGACCTTGAGAATCTGACCCTGAGACAAGGTCATGACACTTCCTTGAGATGTAAGTAACAATGATGTGTAATATTAATGAAATCCATCAAGGCGCTAAAAAATTATGGCCCGCACAATTTTTTACCATTCCAGCCCATTGTGACCTTGACCTTGAGAATTTTATCCTGGGTCAGGTCATGACATTTCCTTGAGATGTAAGCAACAATCATATGTAATATTATTGATATCCATCAAGGCGTTAAAAAGTTAAGGCCCAGACAAGTGAACACACCCACACACATATATTTATGTACATATATACATACATACATACACACGGCGGTGTTACTATATCCCCTCTGCAACAAGTTGCGCGAGGGGATAACAACTTAATATGACATACATATGAGTACTTTAAAATTCTCAAAACAGGTTTGTAATCAAAGTTTATTGCAAACCAGAAAACAGTATATATATAGTTATATTTTGATTACAGGTGCTAACTATCTAAATGATAGTTTGTATCTACCCAGTTGTCATGGCAACACATTTTTAAAGAGTATAATTTATATTTTTTTCCCATAAACTACCCTCATTTGTATAATATAAAATAGTATAGTAATGAAAATAAAGAGATTTGTCAGCTACTACTTGTCGTTTTGTCCATTTTGTACTTGAAAATTATGGAAAATTGTCACTTTCTTTTCCATGGTTACTGCTCTTGAGCTTAATTCCCCCAAAAATATTATTGTGTATAATGATACTATAACAGGTCTCCTTTATATTGATTATCATGTCCTAGTCCATCATGGTTGCAAATGGTTACAATTCTTTCTCAAAATATGTCTATATTTAACACTTTGTAGAGATGCCATGGGACACCATTTTGTCACTAGGTATATCAATGGTGGCTAAATTTTTTCAAAAAGTTCTAAAACATAAAAGTGTTTACTTTGAACCATGTTAGCAAAAAAGAGAGTGAAAACATAAATATCTTTTTTATAAAGAATCATGCAAATGCCCCCAAAACAACAATTTTCTTAAAATATAAGGCGCATTTCAGAAGGGCAAATTACATAGACCTGTTACCATGGCAACCGTTACTCATAGCAACAAAATGAATATAGAATTTTTATCTGCTTATGTCACTTAAATAACAAAAACCGTTTGATGTCCTTCTGAGACTGTGCGTGCCACACCCTCTATATAACATGGTTGATGTTTACAGAGAATCAGTATTAAAATGTGGAGCCTAAAAACCTCAAACGAAATAAAGGATCATCTAAGGTCCACAAATTTTGATAAAATTCACTTTCACTCGTCATCGTCATCTCTGTTGTACTGTAATGTAAAATACGAAAATAAATGATGTCACATGACTATGGCACTTACAGCAATGTACCACAGTGGACATTCACAGACCCGTGGAATACAGAGGTGAGATCAGGTGCTCCGGATGAGTGAGCGGCTCCCATTTCGCTAGCCACACCAGCCGTTAATGCCCTTAGATACAGGCGAAACAAATATATGTAAAGCCTGTGGCATGTGTACCTCTTTTTCAATGTTTGACAAGAGGGAGAGAGAAAAGTTACTAACTCAGCTGTATGACAGAAGTCACCACGGAAATATATAGTATACAGTGTAATGATATAAAAACACATAAGGACACAAAAAATTAGGATGGTCATTTAATATGACAGTAGTCAATCAGTTGGTGTAGATAACTAGTTTAAGAGGTTACAGAGGCGACAGATATGCAATAATATTTCAATTCAAACATCAAATCACGGATTATGGCCATTGTGTTGATACGAACAGCCTCTGTTAAAAATGGTGGTGGGGGCATGAGAATTTCGCAAGTTTAATATCGTGTATGAGCGTCATTTGCACCGATGCATTTTTTTTCACACCTCTGACGCATTGAACAAATTAGTTTATGCAGAAATGTCTGGGGGATGTTCCACCATAAGTACAACAAAAGCCAGGCAAAGCGTCCAACGTGGCAAGGAAGTTTGGCTCTAGACGTAGACGCTGTTCCATGTTTTCCTTAACATGTTCTATAGGCGATAAATGCGGTGACATCGCTGGCCATTGTCGCATTCACGTGTTGCTGTTGAAGGTTGTCACTAACAAGACGTGCGATGTGCCATTGTGCGTTATCCTGCTTAAGAATGACGTTACGCCAATTGTTGTGGCTGAATGGAATGACGCTATGACGTACAATCTCGTCACGGTAACTTACACTGGTTAAACTGCCCCACCATTACCAAAGAGGTCCTTCCATATGTTGTAATTCAACTCCAGCCCATAAGGTTCCCTCCGCCGAAATGGCAGCGCTGAATGACGCAGGCGTCCATGCAACATTCTTCGGTACGATGGTAAGCCCGAACTTGTCCGTCACTGCTGTCCAGATGAAATCTTTGTGTTCAATTTTTCGGAAAGATCCTAAATATAAGTTACCGTCCAGGGTCCAGATGTTCGAAACTTTCACCACTGGTTAAGCTTTTCAATGGTTAAATTTCATCTGACCATGTCTTTTAACTGAGAAGACTTTAAGGCATAATCTGTGTACTGTTTTTTGGCATATGAAACAAGTTTTGAGCTTTATACAGATATCGTATAATTTGAATTGTCTCTCAAACTTTAACCACTGTTTAGCTTAACCAGTGTTGAAAGTTTCGAACAACTTGCCCCAGGATAGATTGCAATAAATGCCTTGATGTATTACAAGAAGCGTTACAAACATACCGTGAACGTTGGTTTAAAAAAGAAAAAAAAGTAAAATTTCATTTGATGAAATTCTAAAATTATCGACACCCGCATTAGGATGCCCGCTACTGCTTTTTTTTTTTTTTTTTTTTTTTTTTGGTTTTAATTTACTGCGCACTCGGAAATAAAATGGAAATATGTTTGTTGTAAATCATAAGTAAAATCTAGATTTTGACTAACAGTAAGAATATTAGTAAAGTTTGAATCAAAATACAAAAGCCTCTATAAACCAAATAAATATTACATAATTAATTTTTTATCTTTAAAATTAGTATTTCATTACGACTATCATCTTTTCGAAGGACGCATCTTAACCGTCTGGGGAATGCATTTGTTCATACTCTACCTAAAGTTATCGCTCCCTAATCTCGCTTATATCTCTGTCATCGCCTGAGAAATAGTTCCGTGTCACATGGAAAATCTTCAAAATTAAAGGATCATAAAGCTTTCAATTGCCTGTCTGTAATTTTCAACGAATCTATCACATTCTTTGTAAGTCTCATCTACAATGAATTTCATGGTGGCCTCAGCGCACGGAAATCGGGGTAGAGAATGGCATTTGTTCACAAATTGGCAAACACTTCAAAGGCCGATTTGTAAAGAAAGGCATCGAGAAAAGGTGCGAATCCGTATCTGTTGCCAATAAAAACGTTTCCGAGTGCCTGAGCATTCGTATGCAATATCTCACCGGGCAAATATCTCTCATATTGTTGAAGATGTAGTGTTAGACAAAGCTGCCATAAACTGACATTTACCAACACCAACAGTTGGAGAGAAGGAAGAAAGAGAGTTGAGCTGGGAGTATTGGAAGACGCGCTGACCGTATGCAATTTTTTGGGATCCCCCTACCGCTGTCTAACATTACATCTATCAACACCTAGGGCATAGCTGCAATATTGAAAGTAAGATTTAAGAAAATACTATCAAATAATGCTTTGCCTACATGTATAAAACCATATATCTGTGACATCATGCACACCAAAGAGCATATATGTGTTTTCATGTACTTAATGAAGAGTCACTTTCCATGATTTTATTATTTCATATACAGTTTGATTGTGTTCCATCTTCGATAGGTAGATAATGCATGAACACTTTTTATTTATTTCACAATTTATTTCATAACTATCTTGAGAGATGTTTTAAACCAGAAAGGTAAGAATCGATACCATACAGTGCATGAATTCACGGCAGACCAACAAAATGTTGTGGAATCAGGTTAGTGTAGCGGGTTTAAGACTCGGCTACAGGGACATCTCTTTAACTCACTCGGTAACATTCTGGAATGGAAATCATGGGTTCAATAAATGTATGTGGGTTCCAGACCGGCGATCATCTTTCATGAAATCACTTCGAAAATTTCTCTAAATACCTTTGCGATACTTTGCAATAAGTTAAATGGCGAATTAGTGTCGATATGGGTTCGGTGATTATGATATTTTTCCAACATGCATTGCCTATATAACAGGCAGATGAAAAAGATGTGGCCGGACTCGAAAATCGAACTCAGGACCTTCCGCTATCAAGACGGATGCTCTCACCACTGAGCTATTCGGGCCCATACCCATCCGTCACACTCCTCCCCTGCCAAAGGTTTCCTTGGAAACCGAAACAAACAATAACCCAAAGATCGTACTCTTACAATGCACATGAAACTCAGGAGGGCTGGCAAAAAACACCAAATGTGACAGGCAGGTGAAAATCCAAATGTAAACAACAACACCTATTTAGGTCATAAAATCTTTACATTAGCGAAATGAAATAAAAAGTCATGATCTTACAGCAGATTCAATCTTTATTTATGACGATCAAATAATTTTATCAAATTACAGCCCCCGATACATTGAAATAGTAGCCTCTCTCTTCCTACATCACATTAGCTAATTACGACCCTCGTTACTTACTGTTCTTTGACGACAATCAGTTAATAGAATCCAATTCAAGCAGTCAGAAAACACGATTAATGCCCAGTATATACGTAGACAGTTAATGTAGTTCAGTACTTCCTAAATATCACAATCCATGCCTTATATACATTTTCATATTAACTACACATTTCTAATTTTGTATAATGTTCATTCAAGTGATTTCCAAAATAGAAACATCTAGGATCATAAGAACTTCCAAGAACATTCACAAACCATTATGGAAATGAAGAAGTTCAAAGTTAACGTAGAACAGCAGACATTTCTAGTTCTTAATAGAACATTCCATTACATGTACAATAAATAAATGAATAGATAAATGACCCTCATAACGTAATGAGATTGTACATTTTAAATGAAAATCGAAAATTATTGAATGATTTGTCAGAAATTTATGAATATTTGGCCTGATTGGAAAGCAAATTTATTCAGGAAATCAATGTCTTGTCTTGGGAATTTCCTTTGTTTTTAAAAACTGTTTGAAGTATAAAATTGACAGCTGCTAAGTATTCACAATAACATCTGAAATTATTGTTCAATGATCACTGGCTATACGTTGAAATAGGTGTGGAGGAGTGTAAGGTTAGCGGTACACGCCACTAGGGTCTTGTTTGATTCTGAGTGAAAATTTTTTATTATGAGTATGTTATTTCAGTAAAATTGGGGAGAGGAAAGTGATTTGAAGTGTTGATACTGGATGGCAAAAGAGAGGCAGCGGCAATGCTTATAATAGCTAATATGGTAAAAGAATTTATCTGAATATATTTATTATATACAATGTAAAGATGGTGGATAAATTCAAACCATAAGTCCGAAAATGATGAAACCAGATGACATACAGAGTCAGTGAAAATGAAAACCAAATAGAATATAACGAAAAATGTCTACTTGAAGAGCATATCTGAACCCTATGATGAAGTGAGATCAGGTGCCGGGGGAGAATGTTAACATTGTATGCTTCATTTGAACCGTGATTGAATTCAAGAGTTTGATATTTATACTCACGCTAATTATAACTTAATGCATTTAAAAACAAATTTCTTATTTGTCACCAAATTTCAATACACCCGAGACTTGTCACTTTCTGGATGCCTGTCAATCTCAACATCAGTGCGTTAAGCAATAATACAATCTAAATGGAACTGAATTCCACAAAATACAGTAGGGTCTTATTCATGCTGGTATACATGGTTCCAAGATTAAGATGGAAACTTGATTAAACTGTGTAAGGGAATTACGCTGCATCAGATATAACTGTTAAATCGGCATTTATAGGTTATTGCGTGCCAGTATACAGTAGAACTTTAATAAATAGACGTAACAGGCGACATTATTTCAGTCCGTTTTTTTACATCATGACTCTTATTTTGAATTTTTTTAATTATTCTTAATTTTTATATTTAATCGCAAACTATAATCATTTTCACAGTGACAAGAGAAAACTTAGCAGCCCTGTTTGCATGATATAGTACATCAATATATTTCACAGGTAACTTGGTTTTTGCAGGTCGCTGTTCTATAATAGGAAAAGAAACAGGAAAGTTTATAGGATATAAAATCAGATCGAAACTTGCAGAGATCATGATCAAGCAAAGTTTTCATGCACAGTTATTCAGCCCCATGACTGTAGAACAATCTCAGATAGTTCAGCAAAGTCTATGGAACAGGACATGGTAAACAGCAATATTCAGACAGAAATCATGTGAAGAAGATAATTGAAAATTCACTTTATAATGTTAGAAAACAACATAGAAATTTATCTGTAAAAGTAATAACATATGTACAAAATACCTGAATTATATGCTCGTCCAAAATAATGGGAATCCTGATGGTATAGAAAAAAGATTTACGATCATTAAGCAAGCATCCATTTGGAAACCATGGTGATTGTGACAAAAAACTGGTGCAGGTTTATTAAAAATCCTATGAGTCTATATAAGCCATTACCTTTTATGAAAACCACTAAAGGTTCATTCTTTACAACAGGATCTGACCAATTTATTTTCTGAATTTATAAGTCATTCCTCAACGCTGGCATTTTTAGGTAGTACATACATACATACATACATAATTACATACATACATAATTACATACATAATGGTAAAGAAGAAGAAGAGGAAGAAAAATACGAAGAAACAGAAGAATATAATGATGAGGAGGAGGACAACGACAACAACTACTACAAATACGACGACAATTATAATGATTATTTTGCTTTCGAAATCACAGAACCTATATTTGTAAAAGATTTCCGTATATTTGTCATCATTGATATACTAACACAACATTGGATAAATAATCTGTCAATAACATTGGTTATTAACCTCGTTCACGTACACAGTGACAGCCAAACCGATCACAGGATCACTGTTCACCCCGGAAGAATTATTCCATCAGATATATAAATACATTTAACCATATACATTTTATATATCGCTATTTGATGGCGAGGTCTGGTGCCAGAACGATGTATGCGTCATTTTCCTGTAAACGATTCCGGCGTGAGTTCCATAAACGACAAAAAGAATCAAAACAACGCTCAGTCTGATTCTGTTGGTTAGTGATATTTACTCTAAAGTTATATGTTTATTGTCATATTTGAAAGCTTTGAAATATGGGTGGAGCTTCCGAATTACAGGATTGTGCAAAGCTACACATATTTATAATTGATAAATATAGTGTAGGAGATTTTACAGGTAAAATCTACTAACCAGAAAGCATTCAATTATTAAAACAGTAATATTAATGACTTACAGGATGGAGGTATTTATCTTTTGAATGTACAGATTTTTTATTTCATATTTTTCTACATTTTCTAATTCTCCCCCCCCCCTCTCTCTCTCTCTCTCTCTCTCTCTCTCTTTCTTTTTCTTTTCTTTTTTTTTTTTTTTTGTTTGTTTGTTTGTTTTTGTTTCTTTGGTTTTTGATTTTTGGTTTTTGTTGGTATGTGTGGTTTTTTTTTTATTTGGAAAGGGGGGCGGGGGGGGGGGGGTTGTTTTGTTTTAGGGTTCCTTTTTATTTTTGGGTCTTTTTTATTTTGGTTAAGGCATGAAAATAATAACGATAATAATGATATATTTGGCACTGGATGTGCATTTGGCAAAACAATGTCTCCCCCGTGAATCGCATTCACATTGGCATGTTTATCACGATGTCTGACTAAAAAGTAGGACTTACGTCCGTAGGACAACGTCACCATGCATAGACGGAAGAGGGCTGTTAAGACGATAATCTTCGTCCTAATTTAATTAGAAAATTTATTTTAAATGAAGAAGGAAAAGTAATTATAAGTCAATGTCAAAAGAAAAGAATTCTGAATATAGTATTCTATATGTAAAATCTGCTCGAATATTTTAAAAAACAATAAAATGAGCGAAAGAGGTGAGTTACCGTTCATAACACACTGGCGCTGCATGACCCGCTCCATATAATCTTGTAACCTACAGCGTAAACACATATCAACTACTAAACTAGCTAAACGTACATCTATAATTCTACTTTACAAATTTTTATAAATCATGCCTAGTAATTCTTGTTGCGTTCCCGGGTGCCATGACCGAGGTGGTCATCTATTTCCTGCTGATAAATCTAGAAGTGAAAGATGGATCATCACAATCAAGCGAGAAGATTTTGTGTCGGAGACGATCCAAGGTATTTTGAACATTGAAATACAACGTGATTTTATCGCGATTACGTATAATATAATGTCGAGTTACATGCGCTACGTATGCATGAACAACCCCCCCCCCCCCGCCCAACCACAAACCCACACGCCCAAAGCCGTGCTTAGACACCGTACTCAGTGAAAATGCACACAATATAGAAATCGTTTCATAAGGTAATTCTTAGACAATTTAATCGACATCAGATGGACATATATCTCCAATGAGAAAAAAAAATCTTTTAGCCTTATATTTGTGAGTTTAAGTTATCTATTTCTTTCATTAGGAAACAAGCCACGTTTCGGACGCTTAAAAAGTGAAGCAGTACCAAGCATCTTTGAATGGACTGAGGATAAGGACACAACTGCAGCAAATAATAGAGCATTGCGTTCTGAAAACGTCTTGAAAGAAAAGGGAAGCTTGATGTAATCTATCTATAAGCATTGGAGTCCAGTTTGTAAAAATATAGGTTTGATGGAATTAAATGTCTGGGATGAAAGTATCAGCCTTTCCTAAGAAGATAATATGGTGGAGGAGAAAGCACATTAGGATGCATCTACACAACCTCCAACAAAGCCATTGTTTTCCATACACCAATTTCAAAATTATCCGCAGCTATACATTTTTATACCGGGCTGGAAACGTATCGCAAATTTCTTCTGGTACTTCATTCTTTAGGACCTGTGGCATATTGGTTGAATTATATATATTTTCAAATTGAAAATCAACTTTTCATGACCCTTATGAAACTGAAGAAGTATACAACAAATTTTGATATACCCAGATTCTTTGGAGTATCTGATGCTACAGTAAAAAGATTGTTTATACATGGGTTGTATTCCTGTAAAAACAGTGGAGAGAAATAAATATACAGATGGGCGCAGTCCTAACATAACATGCACGTTAACGCGAACAGCGGTCACGAGGACTGCTTGAGCACACGTGCTAGGACTGCTCGACCAGACGCGCGTGCGCTCCTTGCGTTAACGCAGGAGGAAATTCGCAATAACGCAGTTTATTCCCGCGTGCGCTCGGTCCACTTGCGCGTTCATATGCCTACATTTGTAATTCTTTATGCAGTGGTACGGTTGATGGAAATGAAAGTGATTTAATTAGATTGCTGCAAATGTCGCCGTATATACCTATATTAAATGTAATATTACAATGTCACCCCGCATTAAGTGTTTCGTATGTAAAATGATAATGGTATTTACCGCGTAGACATGCACTAAGGTATTTATGTGAAAAATTCGTCAGTTTATAATATAAAGAATTTAGGATAATTAGATTATAATTCTTTTTTATTAATTTATTTTAATCAATTAAGTTATGTATTTATTTCTTAATTGTTTATTTTGTTACAATTTATTTATGTATTTATTCCAATTTATATATTTATTATTGGTGTTTTTAATTTATCCATTTTTCAGAATATATGAATACCATTATTATCATCATTTTTATTAATTTTCTGTTTATTATTATTTTTTCTTATTATTATTATCATCATAAAATAAGAATAAATTTCATTATATTCAATATTCTGAAATTGTATTCAACATTTTAAAAATGCATCCCTTAACTCATAAGTGTTTTATTTAATTCTAAATATTACCTACACGCACACAGTAATATGTTCTTATGTTCAAATATAAAATGTATATATCGACTCTCCTTCAAATCCTTCTCTATGTACATATTAATGTAAGTTTAAAGTTGTAAGCAAACGAACGTGGCTGTCAAGCATGTTCACGCGGCAGCCAAGCGCGTGAACGTGGCAGTCAAGTGCGTTAACGCGGTCTCGAAATTAAGTTCACGAGGAAATCTGCGTTAACGCAGACGCGTGTACTCAGCAGTCCTGAGCGCACGAGGAAAGCAAACTTCACGTTAAAGCGACGTTATGTTAGGACTGCACCTCACTGTATGGCCCTCTCAGAATCTTGTGAATCAGAATGGAAATACCCTACAACTCGCTTTATTATAGATGGAACAGAATGTCCAATCAGGAAACCTTGTACACCAAGAGCGCAGCAAGCAACATTTTCTACATACAAAGATAGAAATACAGCGAAAGTTTTGATTGGATCCACCCCTTGTGGTTTAGTAAATTATGTGTCTCCTGCATATGGTGAATCCACATGTGATCGTCAGATAGTGGAACGCAGTAATTTAATGAATATGTGGGACCCAAGTGACAGTGTTATGGCTGATAAAGGTTACAATGTTCAAAACTTATTTGCCCAACAAAAAAATATATATAACTATCAATATTCCATCATTTTTCAAGAAGAAAAATAGGATAAGTGGAAAAGTTGTTCTAAGAGACAGAAAAGTGCCCAGCAAAAGGGCGCATGAAGAACGTATTATAGGGTTAGGTATAACCTACAAAATACTTGTGTAATTTTGAATTTGAGCAAAAAAAAAAAAAAAAAAAGAAAGATATCCTCCCAAATTTGTTAAAACACACTGACATCTACACATACATTGTATATTGACACATCATTAAGTACATGTTTTTAATCTATATAGATGTCATTCAAATCTTATTTTAACCACTACATTGTTTGTAAAAATGTTTTTCCAAAACTGCTGCCTTGAAATAAGCATTGACGAAACATTTAAATTTCTCAAACATATCTCAGATAAATTTGTCATCACGTTTTACAGTGACAAGAATGCATGATTTCGCATTTGTGCATACCATTTGACCTTGAATTCGATAATAGTAGTCAGGTGTAGGATCTAAAACATAAGAGTTGTCTTCATGTAATTTAATGTACGGAATTGTCTTAATTGATCACCAAGATACATAAGGGCACTTCAACTCCAGAAGTTCGTCACTATTAATAATTCCATCCGGGGACGCAGTCAAGTACGGATATGCCTTACAGATTACTAGTCCACTGGGAGTGACTTTTTTGCATACCCTTCATGAAACGTTCAATAGCTATGGTTTCGTGCGTATGTCCATGTTTAACTGATTGATTGATTGATTTTTGTTTTACGTCACACCACGAATATTTCACGTATATGGGGACGGCATCTGCCTGATGCGGGTAATACAAATTTTGACCTTTGCAACAGACCCACCCGAAGCAGTGAGGGATTTTTAACGTGCCATGCATACTACGACACAGGGCCTCGGTTTTTACTGTCTCATCCGAAAGACATGACACCGGCATGACCAGAGCGGGACTCGAACCCCGGCCTCCCAATCAGGAGTCCAACGCGATACCACTAGGCCACGCCGGCTTCCATGTTCAACTGAGGCTGCGTGTACATTTTTGACTGTTGTCATCGACTTAGCCAGCTTTTTCTTGTCCGTTCTCTTCGTTGCCTTACATATTCTTCCAAATATACAAGAATTTATGCGTTTGGTTCTCCGCTCTTTCCATAATGTATAAAGTTTGGTCACGTATTAACTTCTCTACCTGAGCTATTTGTTAATCGCTGATTGTTATTAAATTCATTTTTGCAAGGAAGTTGTCTTCTGGGGTCAATTCAAAATAGTCAGGTCGATGGCTTCAGCTTGCATATTTGAAGGCGCAAAGGTTTGGTAGATTGGCATCTCAGATATCCCAGGGAAATTGAAACGAATGTTTCTAAAGTAGTCCTGATGTGTAGATGTTTTGAGGAATTTCTCGGGTCTCTGTTCAAAATCTGTTTTCTTGAATTCGTCAGCCCCAGTCACAAGTAATGTCATGGACTTGAGGCAACTTCCCTTAAATGTTTTGCATTTATGGAAGCTCTGAAGTTGTTGGGTTCATGTTTCTTCTGTTTTGACAAACCTTGAGGTTGAAAACATGACGGCACCATACAATGCAGTCCCAATTCTGCTGCGCATTCACAGTTAGCTTCCAACACAGACCCCGATGACATACGTGAATATCTACATTATAGTATATAATCTCTTTTTCATCTTGGCAGGACAGCTTGTCTTGATAAAGATGCTGCCACTCTTATGTTCGTTAACTGATACCCGATATAATCGAAGGAATTTCTTATTGTAAAGTTGCGTAATATGAGTGTTGATCTTCTTTTCAAAATTTTCCAGATATTTATCAGCTTGTAACATGTTGAGACAACAGAATTTCGAATCAGAATTAATATTGAAATATGTTTCGGACTTTGGAAGCAGAATATTATATTCCGGTTTCCATTTCTATCGTATGCGAGCAATCTGAAAGCAATAATTTAATTAATGTGAATAATACAATTACTATATTGCGAAATTTCACAATAATTTCGTACTTTTCATGTTGGTCATCCGATCTATTGTATGGTATAAAGTGCTCTTTTGACAAATTTACTATAAAACCCGTATAACGCGTGTAGTAGATCGACACTATACTTAGTTGAAGAGCACTTTGGCAAAAGCAAACATGCAATGTAACAACAATGTAAAAGTCTGGTAAATGTCAAATCTCCGACTGGTAAGAGTTTAACTGAGGCTTACAAAGTTGATGATAATATCGATATCTATAATAATAGCCAGTGAGCTTAGCCGTGTATTTAAGATTTAATGTCATGTCCAACTAGATATTATTACAATTATTATGCGATTACTAACAAAGCTGACGAATTCAGTTTGCATATTACCTTTCTATTAAATCTTTTTTTCTTTCAGATAATTTAGCATTTCTCTTTCTAAGTTCCTTTATAAGCTGCGCAATTGTGTAACAGCTGTATTTACATTCATCCCTCTTTCCCGTTTAGCGTATCATATGATTCTGATAGACCGGGAACAATATCGCAATCTGGCGATAACTCACTTCTATCGCTCATTATTAAAATAAATGCGATTTAAATACGATATCATGAGAAACGGAAATCAGTTTTATCATTTATTGCTTGCACTTTCAGCTATTCAAACTTATTTATGTAGATTACTCTACTCCATCAAGAACATAGTTATAAATATTTTACAACATGCACTGCATTTGTCTTGTTTATCATGAGTTATTTCAACCGCAAATTATAAGTCTGCAGCATTGATAGTTACAGATCACATCCATGGTAAATGATACATGGTTTTGTGTACATTTTATCACTTCTATTTGATATGCTCTTAGTTTCAGTGGACCCCGACACTCCGTTTCCGCGTTCTGTTTTGATTCTTTCATAATGCACGAATTTACTTAAATTTGACCCTAGCGCAATGCTATTTGACGTCCTATTTTGTTGTTTGTCATGATATACATGTATGGTTTAGTTTAAGTGGGAGAGACGTGTATCCGGTGCAACATCGACGAGTTAAGGTCGGGACTCGAACCCGGGACCTCACGCTCAAAGGCCAAGCACTTACTCTATTGAACTATACTGACTCAACATTCCCCTTGCACTAATAGCAATTGCCTTTAATGTAGTTCTTTTGTCACATTTTCCCTTTTAGCAATAGTACATTGCTAACATTCATTGTTTTGAACCTTCCATTTACGATCTATTTTATGGCCATGAACCCCCCCCCCCTTTTTTTTTTCTTTTTGGAATTCATTTAATTTACGAAATAATGGGGTATCATTGAATCTGGGTCACATTTCCCTTGCGGGTATGTACGTGTACAATACCTCTGAATGAAGCTTTTAGACAGAGGCAAAATGAAATTCTATTATGTGTTCTGTACAGCAAAGCTGATCAAAACTATAAAATCAATCTCTGGATAAAGTTTGTGTAATGTGGGGGTATACATATATGTGTATTTCAAAGTTATTAAAATTTGTTATTTTTGACTCAGATAAGTACGGACATTCTCTATCAAGGAAGGTTTTACGCCATCCAAAACTTTATCATACGTTTATTATATATATAATCAATTGTATTGATGTTTCAGGGTTTCTTCAACCATTTCTTGGTTGTAAAAGTTAAAGTTATTTCAACCAATTTGAAACAGCTACGCCTATTATTTGGTATCTCTGCAAATGGGAATGGTCGTCGAGGAATTCTTCCAACTGCAATGTCACCTAACACCACCTCAGGTTATTCCAGACGAGTGTGGTGTCACTTTTCCATAATTTGGAGGAAAATTTCCGTTTAACATCTGGTGGGTAAGAAAAAAGAGGAGTTACCGGCTCAGTTATGTGGCAGAAGTCACCATAGAGCTATACAGTACATGAATATAAATAATATACTAGAACATATATCACATTACAAAAATATTTGATTGTAGTGCAATTACGATACCGACTTAGGACGGTCATTTAATTTGACAAAAGCCAAACAAATGGTGTGGTTAACCGGTTTACGGGCCCACCTTCCCACTCACCGTAACACCAGAACAATCAAAGGACTTACATTTAAAAATTTATAAATAATCCTCCATGTAAAGAACAAGGGTCATCGCATATTGAGAGGTCATAAAAATATAAACACGTAAGGTATTGTAAAATACATAATGGTATAAAAATATATGCGACATCAACATGATAAACCGTGCTCTGCCAGTCTGAAAGCGAGCTAAGACCCTAGTTCTGTAGGAGTCCCGACTAACAGTCAGAGGGGACGAGGTTCAGGACCATGTCTCCTCTGAAAGAGGTTTGGACAAGGCCCGTCATATAGTCCCCACCGCCCTGTCAGTCAGCGTGCAACGTTCAAGTAAAAGTCTGCATAAGGCTGTAGAGGGGCCAAATACAAGACCTATAGTCTTTTTGATGATCTCAATATCATATTGTCTATTTATAAGACGTTTGATTATTTTATTACATGATAAAATAACTTTATCGGAGCCTTTTACTTTCCTTAGTTTATATACGAGATCACCGTAAAAATAAGGATGGGAAATTCCATTGGATACATACCGTTGAAAAGAAATATTTCCAAATTTAGATAGAAGTTCTGAATAAGAACTGAAGAATTTGCCGAATGTTTTTCTTAGCTTGTGATATCTGTAACCCTGAGTTAAAAGTTTAGTAGTAATTTGTAAATTTCGTTTATGAAAGTCCAAAACATCGGTGCAGCCTCTGACAAATCGAACTAATTGAGATATATAGATACCATATGATGGGAGTCGAGGGACATTGCCATCCAAGTAAGGGAAATTTACCATAGGAAATCTAAAATCCTCACGTTTATCATAAATATTAGTATATATTAGGTGGTTGATAATTTTGATGTTTAAATCTAAGAAAGGTGTAGATTTATCTCAAGTATTAGCTTTATTCAATGTGAGCTCTGGTGGATAAATTTCTGATATAAATTGTTCGAATTCAGGGTTGTCGATAACCAAAATATCATCCAGATATCTACAAGTATTATTGAATTTGTCAATGAGGTCAAAACGTTTTGATTTTTGAAGAGAAACCATAAAATCCCTCTCATAACAATAAAGAAATAAATCTGCTATCAGAGGCGCGCAGTTAGTACCCATAGGAATCCCAACTATTTGTTGATATATCTTGCCATCAAATTGCACAAAAATATTATTCATGAGAAAATCTAGTGCTTTACATAATTCCTTGCAAGTCCAGTATTTATATGAAGTATATTGTTTGTTGGAAAAGAATCCGGAGTTATTGGAAGTACATATGTACGTTTTAGATTCTCTGTGAAAACACCATTGTATAAGAGACAGCAACTTGCTTTTAATCAAATCATGAGGCAGAGATGTATAAAGTGTAGAAAAATCAAATGTAGAAATTTGAGTCGCTTTGAAATTTAGCGAAAGAAGTTTGTCTATAACTTCATGAGAATTTTTAATCGACCAAAAGTAATTGATGTTACTATTATGAAATGCAACATCACAATATTTGATAATATGATCTTTTATAGCAGTTAGATCAGACGTAATATGCTTCGATAGTACCGTAGTAGAGCAGTGGCTAGAATTAGATATGAAACGTGATTTATATGGACTTTTATGTAGTTTTGGGAGCCAATATATGGTTGGTAGATAAGATTTATCAGTTTAATTTTGAAGTCGGATATGGTCATGAGGTGATCGTGCAAGGTGCTGTCTTTTGAGGTAGGGCTTTCCACATATGTATGAGTGGAGTTTAATTCGTTTTTAAGTACTTCAATATAATATAGTTTTCAAACAACTATTATGTTATTGCCTGCTTTATCAGCAGGAACAAAGACATATTTAGCATGTAAGTCAGCTATCTTCTTTTTAATAGAATTTGCCGTCATTGTATTATGCTGTTGAAATAAATGCGGATTTTCCGTAAAGTTCTTACTACGGATATCGACAATTCTTAAAATCTCGTATTTCCAATCATTAAGAGCATGAACCTTTACCTGTTCTTTTTTAAGACCGTTGAGATAATTACCATATAGCTTAGTCAGAATATTATTGCGTAGGTAAGAAACTCTGAGAGGATGAGTGAATTTTAAATGTTATATATATATATATACAAATATTCAATTTGTACTTTGAAAGATATGAAACTTATAATGCATATTTCTTCATTCAAAAACATGTTCTATGTAAAGGGTAAATTTGTTTATTCCCTATGTCACATTAAATTTATCATATATCATTTATGTTATGTAAGCACTATCGTTCTCAGTAATCCAACGTTAGTATTTACCGGTGTTATCCCTCATTTCTGTTCACCTTGTATTTATTTAATACACCTTAAAGAACATCACTTCAATTCACTGTGTAGTTGTCAAAAATGTTTTCTATTTTTAACGTTTACTTGCATGTGGTCCGTGCTTTGATCACTTCAGTTGGGAGGTTGTATATTTCTCTTTTCCAGTATTCTTGGCTATTTTGCCATGCGGCTTCATACTTAAATCTATAGCAGATACTCGGAACACCAAGCAATCTCATTAAAACTTCATCTATCATGCTCCTTAGTTTTATTATGTTCGCTGTGGTAGATCTGAATACACCCCGTTACAGTTCTCAAATCGACCTTTGACACTGACCAATCACGAAAAGAAATTCCATATAAATGTTTGTAAACAAATATGGCCGCGTTCATATCTCACGTAGTAGACTTCGAAAAACCTATTTGTATGGCAATGTGTACATAGTTTGTGGGTTCAAATTTGAATCATTATAGATATCGATGGAAAAAGAACTGGCCAGCTTTGCACAGCGGACGCTGATTGGTCCGTGTCATGGTTCAATCTGGGATGAACTGCTACGGAGTGAATTGGGATCTACCAAAGCGAACATGATAGTACTTAGGAACGTGATAGATCGATTTTTATTGAGATTGAAGACCTAGATAAGTTATATCATTATAAGTTTGTCAAAGGAGAGTGCCCTCGGAGGCATTTGTCGCCCCAATGTGGACCCATTCCTCGACGGATCTTGCCGAATAGCAACAATGTTTGTAAGGGGCCTTTCCTACTTCACCCCTACCAAGGTTGATCACAAACCCGCCAGCATTTCTGAAGAAGTCAAACGTATGAAAACTTTCCGAACGACGAATTTCATACAATGACAATAACTCATTTGAGCCTTTAACCAAAATCTTTGGACTTCATCGCAGACCATGGATACCTTATCGTCATATCACCAATACAATAAAAGAGAAAAAAAAAACCCCAGCCCGCACAGTAGGTCACATTCCAAAACAGCAAATTTTTGTAGTATTTCCTATCACCTGGGAATCCAAATTATAGATAGGAGAGATAACGTCGGTGCAATTTTCAAACTCCACTTTCTAAAACTTAATTTTGCATGTATGCTATAGTTCCACAACGAAAAAATTGAATATAAAACACGAGTGTATATTTTTACATGGAAAGTATAACTAGCTGTACTAAATATGTTTTCACAGTTTACACATGAGCAGTACGTGTTTAGTGATGAATCTACGATAATGAACTGTACAATTTGACGTTAGTATGTCTTTTCTCGGCATACTTATTATTTTCTTTTACCGTAATTGACACCCATTAACGGGTGTAGATAGCAAAAATTAAACATTGTCTCTTCTTTGACTAATGGTGTCGCTTCTAGATTTGGTCGAATTATAGACATCTTAAATGTAGACATTGCCACAATTATTTGATACTTATCACCTTTGTTTTGATTGATTCATAAAATTTCTGATATAGCTGAAGCGTATATGAAACAAAGGAATGGCTGATTCACTACTTTAATCGAATATTCATTTTGAATTTGAAATTTTGAAATCATTTTAATTGAAAGAAAATGTAATTTTTAAATATTGGCGTAGACTGAGAAAACGATACGGAAGTCCTGTGGTCGTCCAAAGGTCAGATCTACAATGTAAGAAGACTATTTTAATTCCACATTATTGATGTCATGGCATACTGCATTACGTGTAGTAAAACAGAACTTTACATATATACATACTTTAATATATAATCTTAGATCAGATATCCTTTCTTAAATTCATAAATCTATAGCAAGTGTCATATGTAATGAAATAAAAACATACCGAAGGAAAAAAGAACATCTCCCCTCTCAACCCCCCCCCCCCCCCCCCACCCCCGCAAATAAAAACCAAACAAAAAAACAAACCAAAAAAAAAAAACAAGAACAACAACAACTAACCCAGAAGTCTGATTTCCTTTATATGACTGTAACTGCGTTCAATATTTGTCACCCATCACGAAAACAAAGTTACCTGTACCTGATCATATTCAATTGTTATTGAATTATGCATTAAATATATTCAATTATTCAACTCGCGTGATGAATAACGACAAAGATCAGTATGATGATTGATGGTGGTGGTAGGTTTATGGTGTTGTGACCTGATTCTGATACCTGTATTGATCTATATAACTATACACCTGATTCTGATACCTGTATTGATCCATATAACTATACACCTGATTCGGCTACCTGTATTGATCTGTACAGCTATACACCTGATTCTGATACCTGTATTGATCTGTATAACTATACACGTGATTCTTATACCTGTATTGATCTGTATAACTATACACCTGATTATGATACCTGTATTGATCTGTATAACTATACACCTGATTCTGATACCTGTATTGATCTGTACAGCTATACACCTGATTCTGATACCTGTATTGATTTGTATAACTATACACCTGATTCTGATACCTGTATTGATCTATATAGCTATACACCTGATTCTGATACCTGTATTGATCTATATACCTATACACCTGATTCTAATACCTGTGTTGATCTGTACAGCTATACACCTGATTCTGATACCTGTATTGATCTGTACAGCTATACACCTGATTCTGATACATGTATTGATCTGTACAGCTATACACCTGATTCTGATACATGTATTCATCTGTATAACTATACACCTGATTCTGATACCTGTATTGATCTGTACAGCTATACACCTGATTCTGATACATGTATTGATCTGTATAACTATACACCTGATTCTGATACCTGTATTGATCTATATAGCTATACACCTGATTCTGATACCTGTATTGATCAGTATAAGTATACACCTGATTCTGATACCTGTATTGATCTATATAACTATACACCTGATTCTGATACCTGTATTGATCTGTACAGCTATACACCTGATTCTGATACCTGTGTTGATGTATATAACTATACACCTGATTCTGATACCTGTATTGATGTATATAACTATACACCTGATTCTGATACCTGTTATGATCTATATAACTATGCACCTGATTCTGATACCTGTATTGATCTGTACAGCTATACACCTGATTCTGATACCTGTATTGATGTATATAACTATACACCTGATTCTGATACCTGTATTGATGTATATAACTATACACCTGATTCTGATACCTGTTATGATCTATATAACTATGCACCTGATTCTGATACCTGTATTGATCTGTACAGCTATACACCTGATTCTGATACATGTATTGATCTGTATAACTATACACCTGATTCTGATACCTGTATTGATCTGTACAGCTATACACCTGATTCTGATACCTGTATTGATCTATATAACTATACACCTGATTCTGATTCCTGTATTGATCAATGACATTCAAATGTAAAAGGTATACAGATCCCTTGACCGCTTTTGCTCGACGTATTGATGCTTTTAAATCGGAAAAAAAAATTTTTTTTTGTGTGTGTGTGTGCAACGCAACCGACGACAGTGACTCTTTTGTTTGTTTCATTTTCGTTTTTGTATTTTCATTGCCGCACCAATTTAATTGCACTTATATTGACAGCATGACTGATGTTTTACAAAGGAATCTTTTACATAACATGTAACATCTCGGTTTATTTAAAATTGTCTCGTTAGAAAAAAAAATCAGGATAGTAACTAGCCATCGGTATGACTCGAGGACATTATCCTTTCGGTCTATGACCGAGCACTTTACCGCCTAATCTACGCCGAATTAACCAGTTTATTACCTATGTAATGGAGCTGAATGCAAAATTTGCCTATTGCAATGACAATTAGGGTTGCTTTTGTTACTGCAACATAAAAAAAATCCATCGTTCGTAGAAGAACGTGCATATTGAAGATTAACAATTTTAATAGTTATGAACTCGTTCGTATGGGTTCGTCATTCCTCAGTTGTTTATTATACCTCTAATGACGTTAACATTGTAAAATGTTTTGTGGGAAAGCACATTCGAATGACGTCAGATAGAACGCACCCCCCTGTCGAGCGTATACGTTTTAGATTCGACCTCGTTAAGTTCAGTTGGAAACTTGTATGTTTTCATCTTACTGATATATTTTTTATCATGTTTACCACTTTTTAACCATTGTTTTTCAACAAAAAGTGTTTAAGATTTTCAGAGCTTCAAATGTCTTGTGTTGCTCTTATTTTTGTTTTCCTTCAAAAAGATTTGGAATTTTAAAGATTTCGTCTTCAAATCAGTGAGGAGACATGTTTTACCGTGGTGCGTATTTGATGCACTTGATTAATATAGTTATGTATATTTAATATCAATCAGAAAACTCTCTTGATATTAAAGCTCGGCGGGTTTTTACCAAATAAGTTTATTAAGAGACAATATTATTTTTAGAATTTAATTTTAATTTGAATAGGACAGCGTCTGAACTTTAATCTAAATTTGTCACTAGTAATGGATTTGAACACACTCCAGACCTGGTTTCAGCCCAACAGTAAGGTTTCTATTGGAGCATATTTAGGTACCATATGCTTACTAATGTTATTGATACCCTTAAATAATTTAGAAATAGGAACACGACGATTCATAAGGTGTGCAGTAATACAGTCCTTTTATTTAAGTCCCCTTATATAATAGTTATAGTAGGGTAATAGGATTCCTATCCTTATTCGTCGATTGTGTGCAAACATTTGAGAATCCAAGTTAAAAATATTATTTTTCATAGCGGTTCCTCTTGTAAAACAACCGCTAAAGATATGCATAACAAAAATAAATAAGCACATAAATAAACAACGCGTTATAGAAGTTAAGAATCATAAAAATGTGAACACGAAAAATTGTGTCAAATAATTTAGCACACGAAAGACATCATAGAAATACTCGATTGTAATATACTGGCACAAATATAGGTTGGCTATTTGAAATGACAATCGGAGAAATAAATCCATATAGCAGAAAGTCAATAATTATTTCGTATCAATTTAACTGTTGATTATAAAACAAATAGAACATACCTTTGATTTACCTTCTTCCGACATAAGGCTCATCCATAGATGAACAAAATCCTTTATAGCATGTTTCTCCACGTTGGCATTCAAACTGTAACGATATGACTTTACATTAGTTTAGATTTATCAGATTGAAAATGTAATATATCTGATATGATTTCTATGCCCTTTTAAATCAAATATACATAAATTACATGATACAATAACAATTCTTTCCGCATCGATAAAATTGTTACCACAAGATCCTTGCAGCAAACAATAACCATAACATATATCAGGGTAAATTGCACTCGCTGAAATGATCATTTATATGAAGATGGATATTGTCATTATGACATTTTCCAATATAATACTCAACAAAAAGTAATCTAACTTACGGATGAACGACATCTCTCTGAAAATTGAAAGATATATTTTTATAGAAAAGCAAAAATTACTTAACTTTGAAATTCTTTAAGACTACTTCACTTTTTTATTTCATATACTACCTATCCAAGGAAGCCCTGCTAATTGTAATGCTGAATAGAACGATATGGACCGATATAAATTCGCTTATGGATATAAGTCCTTTAATGACAATGATTTAATGTTTCCTTTTTGAATGCAACGACTACTTACAACAACCGATGAATTATGAAAACAATTATCAATTCATTGTGACATATATTTGGTGTTTACATAATTGTATCATATGCTTGGCCTTGATTCTTGTTTATACTTATTTGTCTGGTAAATATGAGAATTTATGACAGTTTATATGATCAACAGTTAAAGTTGCAGTCAATAAGTCAAAAAATGGAATGTACGCAACTATTTGAATATTCAACTTACTTTTACATTTACATGCACATTCTTCACCGCGGTTGCATTGGTTTAAACCCTGAAATAAAATTCGAAAACTTATTTCTATTTAAAGAGAGAGAGAGAGAGAAAGAGAGAGAGAGAGAGGATTTCATACTATTTGACCTTGCCCTGTTGATCTTGTTAATGAAAATTGATAACATAACATAAAATAGGAAGTCAGCTTCATATTCAAAAATAGTTTTGATTTATTCTAATCTTCAGTGATTCATAATACGTGAGAAAAAATAATAAACTCATGATAAAATAAAACGAGATGTGTGTGAATGATCAAAATGTTGTCGCTCGTCTATACAAATATTTTAACCTCCACTGTCCTAATGAGGGGCAGGCTTGGTGTTAAAGGATTGGCTTGCGGCGCTGACGATCCGGGTGCGATCCCCGGATTGCGCCACTATGTTTAAGAGATTGGTTACATCCTGCTACCATGTCGCGATATGACTGAAAAATTGTTTAAAGCGACGTAAAACACCAATCAACCAACCAAACTAATGAACCACCCATACGTAGATATAAACTTTGATTGTGAAAAGGATGGGTGTTCTTTCAACAGGTGACTAACCCCTTTTTGCTTACATCAATAGATTCTGGTATAAACTCCAAGACAATATTTAAATAAAATTTGTGTTAGAAGATCAAGAAGATTTTAACTTGCTATAAAATACAACTTCGCTGCATATACTTACAGGTATACACTGTGGTATTGGTTCTGAAATACACAATGAAAATACATCGATCTATTCATTGTATGGGGCATATTGCACACGTTTTGAATTTACAGCGAAAAGTCTGTAGACACAAATACATTGTCTCATCTGTTACGATTACGTATATTAAGTAAATTGTAGATTGTATTTTTTTATTTTCAAAAAATCCGTGGTTTGGGACAGATTTTTTAGAGTTGAGATGATGGGCAATCGTTGCATTTTTCAATTTCTCTATTTGTAATAAAGATTTAATAAGTAACACAACATTCAGTCAGGTCAAAATATGCCAAATGATTTAGGGTTATTTATGATTTTAAAACACTACGGGGATTTTTAAAACAAACATCTATCCATCTTTCCACCCAACCCCTCAATCCATTCATGCATCAAAAACACACACGCACACACATATGATGATGATATATTGTCTCTCGAAATCACAAAACGTATATATGTCATTATATGTAAAAGATTCGCGTAGATTTGTTATTGATATATTAGTACAACATTTAATAAATAAACTATCAATAATATTGGTTACTAACCTCGTTCACGTACACACTGACAACGAAAACGATCACAGGAGCAGTGTTCACCCCGGAAGCATGGCTGGAATTATCAGACATAAATACATTCAACCATACTCATACATATCGTTATCTCATAATGGGGTCGGGTAACAGAATGATATATGCTTGTTGTTTAGGCAAACGTTTCTACCGTGGGTTCCATAACACGACAAAAAGAATCACATCGTTTATATTAGGTACCAATATATCTAAGAGAAGCAAAAGTAATTGATCATTCTTAGACAGCTACTTTATATAACGAGAAAAGGTAAATTTTCATAGAGATAAAATGCTTATTTGAAAACGAAACGAATTCAAGAGACCAAAAATGATGAAAGCGAATAACATGCTGTGAAAAGGAAAACCAGATAGAAATAAAACCATTCACATTTAGATATGGAGAATATGCAAAGCCCCCAAAGTGAGTGAGATCAGACGAAAATAAGAATTCCCTACTCTTTGACAACACCCGTCATTACATCCTTTCGCGTTCGTTGATTCTGGTGAATTCCAGTTTTAGAAGCTGTCAAATTCGGAGTTCAGAATGAGTAGGGTAACTCTTCATCCACAATATGATTTTATTTTCTTGATAACGAGTTGTCATATCGTATGTTAAGTACCATGGTCGTTACACCTCTGCCCACAAAATATCCCTATCCGATCATATGATTTGACAGTCCATTGTCGTCAGAGCGAAATAGAATTTGACTCTTTCTACTGTGTATATGTGACGTATGTTGTTAGCAAGCAGGAGATGCTCACTCTTCCCGGGCACCTGATCTCACTCCATCATAGGGCTTCTCATATGTTCTTCAAGTAGACATTTTTCGTTATTTTCCACTTGGTTTTCACTTTCAGATTTTGTATGTCCTCTGGTTTTATGACTTTCGGAATAATGGTTTGGATTTATCCATCATCTTTACATTTCATACCCATAACGTGCCGAAATATATAAATGCTTTGTTCGCCTGATATTAAAGTGGAGACTGAGATAGAATTTACGAACATATCCGCAAAGTACATAAATTACTTTTTCTTAACTCGTTTTCTTTTTTCTCTCATTTTGAATATATTTGTTAAACTGAAGATTTTTATACCAGAATATTGGCAACCAGAGTTCAATAATAAATGAAGTTATAATACCATAAGCAGAACATTGCCTATATGTATCTATACAAGACTTTTTACGTGCAGTTTTTACTACAGTAGGTTTCAGCGCAGTCTGAAAATTTTTCTAATGCAGAAATTAGCCATGTAATCTAACAGAGACTAGCTCAGATAAATCTCATTACCCAGCTGAAGCTGATATTTTCTTCCTCCATATTTCTTCTTCAGAGGAGACAGTATTAAAAGAGGCATAGTGCATATAAATAAACCACGCTGAAGTTGCACAAAACATTATATAAACAATAAACACAACTCCGCCTGATTCTGCTGCTTAGTGATATTTACTCTAAAATTATATCACAATTCTTCAAATTTGAAAGCTTGCGAGACATATTTACAGTCTATAAATATATTGTGGGGGTTTACATTTAAAATCTACTTACTGGAAAGCATTCAACTGTGAAAATAGTAATGTTATTGTTAATGAAATATCTTTTGAAGTTAACATTTTTATATTTCACATGTTTCAACATTTTCCGTTGCGATACAACAGCAACAACAAAAACAAATAATAATAATAACAATAACAGCATTTATTTGGCACTAGATGTGCACCTGGACAAATAGGGATTCTACAGTGAATCTGTTACAAAATAGCATACTTATTTATCAGATTGCCTAACAAAAAATACAAAACTTACATCCGTAGGACAACGTCACCATGCATAGAAGAAAGAGGGCTGCTAAGACGAATGTCTTCATCCTAATTAAGAAGGTATGAAAATTAATTTGTAAGTGAAGACGTAAAAAACAATTATTGGTCACTAACAAAACAATTTAAAACTCAATCTAGAAATCTGTATGTAAAGGCTGCTCTAATTTTTAAACAATAAAATTAACATATACGCAGTTTAAGAAGGATATTATCAGAATCGGAACTCACTTTTATCACTTACCTGCTTCTGGCAAATGCTTGCAATATCAGCTATTCAAACTTATTTATAGAATTTACTCTACTCCATCAAGAATGAAGTTTTAAGAATTTTTACATGATGCATTGCATTTGTGTTGTGCTTCACGATTAAAATCAGCTGCATATTATAAGTCAGCAAGATTGATAAGTATAGGTCACATCAATGATGAAAGAAACATAGTCTTTTGCTAGTTCGTGTTTTATTTTGTCTCCTTTACTTTATATGTTTTATAGCTTCATTTGAACCTCACATTCCGTTACCTGATTTCAATTATGATTCTCTCATTATACATGTATATGATATTAATTTAATTTGACTCACACTCACATTTTGTCGACGTCCTGTTTTGTTGCTTGTCATGTTATACATGCATGTTTTAGTTTACGGAGGTGAGACAAGCACCTGATGCAACATCGACCATTTAAGGGCGAAAATTGCACCCTGGACTTCACACTCAAAAACCAACCATCTACTCAATTGAACTATGCTGTCTCGATATTCCCCTTGCAATTGCATTATTTGTAGTTCTTCATTCCACATTATCCCGTTATGCAATGGTATTGTCATTTGTGAACATTGTTACCATTGAGTGTTATCAATTTACGTAATATATATGTTGTGGCCATGAATCTTTCTTTCTTTCCTATTCATTTCATTTATGAAGTAATAGGGTATTGCGCTTTCTAAAATATTTTCTTCGCAAGCATTCAATTCCTCTCACTGAGTCGTTTCAGAATGCTTACTCCTACAATGGCATCTACACTATTAAAAGTAAATACACACAAGAACATCACGATTAATTGCAGTTGCGATACCGACTTAGGACGACCATTGATATGACAGTAGTCAATAAGTTGCTGTGGTTAACCGATCTACGGGACCACCTTCCTACTCACAGAAGCAATGTAATCAAAGGTCACAGATTTAAAAAGCTATAAATAATCTTCCATATGGAGACCGATAGATTCGCAAGGAATATCATCAGCTTACCCAAGTTCAGATATAATGAAAGTATGGGCTGAAGTCCAAGTATCTACAATATATAGCAACATTAACAAATGCGAACTATGATCTGTCCCTGAAATGTAGGAGTTATAAATATAGATTCTTTGTAGTAGATCAATCTGATTAAAACCGTATCTTTATTCCGCTTCTCTATTTGTTCCTTTGCGGATTAAGATCTGGCGAAGCTCGGTAGTATGCCATATCCTGGTGAACTCTGATTTTCAGCCAATCAGTAGATCGGCTACAAGTTCCTGGAAATGAAATTAACATCCACAGAGTGCGTAACCCACAAGGTAGTTTTTGAACAGTGTTTGCTACATATTGCATCACTATCACGTGCCTATCCGTGCCATTGATTCGCTATGGAAAATAACGATTTCAGTGACTGAAACGTCATCAGAGTTCACCAGAACATGACCTCTTACAGGGTTTCACCAAATCTTTATCCACAATAGGACAAATAGAGAAGAGCAATAAAGATACGGTTTTAATAAGATTGGGTAGTAGATATATACTGGCGTGATGAACGTATTCTCGGATTTTATTGTTTATCTCAAAACAACGAATTCACTTTAGGTAAATACAGCACCATGATATATTGTGACAAAGAATACAATTTTGATTGAGAGGAATGTACAGAACAAACAATAAACACAAAAGGAAACAATATAGACCGTCAAATTATAAGTTCCATATATGTAATAATTTGTGAAATTTTATTTATAACCATCTGATACATTACGTGTTCAGTGTAAATTTTATTTCCTATGAAAGCGGTATAGTTATCTATCTGTTATTCATAGTAATACATTCATAATTTCTCAAACAATATCTCATTGTTGAGTTTAAATTTTCAAAACATTTGAAACTTGTAATGCATGCTTACTAAATTAAAAGTCGGTTCTATATAAAGTGTAAATCTGGAAATTCAACATTTGTACGTTGTTGTTACATAATGACAGCAGTGTTTTATTTATTTTATTTACTTTTATTATCTTTTTTCTCTCGGAACCCGTCTGGAAAATAGAAATAGAATACGAAATTTGCTTAAATATTCTGTAACACTTGTACTTATAATAATATGCATTATTGCTAACCGGTAGAAGTGCTAAACAAAATCTGTATCGACCTTAATTACAGCAAGTTCCAGAAATTAATTTGGCCTTTAAAGATTACTGTTGAAAAGCGTAGTAGAGAAATCGAAATAATCAAATGCGGAGTCCAAAATCCAAAAAAAGATATAGGATCATCTAAGGTTTAAAATTCGCTTTCCCTCGTCGTCATCATTTCTAGTGTACTGTAAAACCTATTACATATTATTTCTTGTTAAGTATCTATGTTGTTTGGCAAGAGGTCACAGAGGAGATAGATATGCAGTAATATATCTGTGAACTACACGGATTCGATCCTGATGGATTTTGCTGAATATTTGCTTTGTATCATGCTGACAAATAGGATGAGAATAAAGTTAACATATGAAATCAGTATTTCAGTAGGAGTCGGAGAGTGAATAGCTACAATTTCATGGCTTCACATGCATGTGAAGGTAATTGTAATTAAAATTTCCCTGAATTCATCTTTGTGAAAAGATAAAATGAATATAAAACGATCACTAATGCATATATAGATATAGCCGCAATATCGAGATCTATCTAGTATCTTGCGTCCGATAGAAATCTTTGAATTAGTTTGAATCGTCAAAAAAGGTCGGAATACGTTTCATCCATTCAACTTTCTAGTTACGGAATCTCATAGAGGAGTTCTACGGTCGCTTTGGGGAACTTGTACGAAAATATGATGTACCTCTTTCTAGAATGATTGATAATATTCTGGAATGCGACTAAATGACTTGTTCAGTAAACACCAAATATGACTTTGTATACCAGTTTTGTACTTTTGTATGTACAATTAGGAAACCAAAACTCTTGATTTTGACATGTTTCTTAAGAACTGCTGTGACGGGTGATGCATGCAAACAGGAGACGCTTACTCTCCCCGGGCACCTGGTCTCACCTCAGACTTTTTCAGTATTTCGGGGTTTACAACAGTTCCTTTTTGAAACTTACACGATTTTGTATCTGTCCTTGGACTTTGAGAATGATTAACGGTTTGGTACTTCTTCGATATTGATTGCATGTTAAGTCTGTCTTTGAGATCACAGAACATGCACAGGTGTTAGTCTACCAATAATATGTCCTCGGCTGAGCAGCTTATCTGAAAGTTGATTTGCCGTCAGACACACGTCATTCTAAATTGTCCTCCTGTGGCCTAGTGGATAAGGTGCTCGATTCGTGATCGAGAGGTCGTGTGTTCGTCTCCCGTCCCGGGCACACCGGTGTTCTTTCTTTCGGATGAGACAGTAAAAACCGAGGTCCCGTGTCACGGTAGGCGTGGCACGTAAAAGATCCCTTACTGCTTCGGGTGGGTCCGTTGCAAATGTCTAAATTTGTATGCAATGCATCAGGCAGATGCCGTCACCATATACGTGAAATAATCGTGGAGTGACGTGAAACAATAATCAATCAATCAAATCTCCTGAGATATAAACTGAGATACGAATACGTCAAATGGGGCGATGATATGATACGGCATTTGATTTGAAATCATTCAATTACAAAATTACAAATATGTTATCTACGTGGCTTGAATTCTGAATAACATAAAAATATATAACGGAATAAGAAATTGTGGACTTCGGTAAGTTCATTTATAGACTCCTATACAACATATTTTGTTGCATTATGTATATTAGTATTTAACATAATGCATTGTCTAACAATTCAAACAACAAATCACGGACTACAGCCTTTGCGTTAATACGAACAGCCACTGAATGTAAAGGGGGTGGGGGTTGCATAAAAGATTCTCAAGTTTCATAGCGTGTATGAACGTCATTCTTCTCACCCAAGGCGCATTGAACGAATTAGGTTATGCAGAAATGCCTGGGAAATTCTCCACCATAAGTACAATAAAAACGACGCAACCGTCCAACGTGACATTGAAGTTAGTCTCTTTACATTGACGTCATTCCGTTTTATCCCAAACATGCTCTATAGGCGATAATTCCGGTGACATCGCTGGCTAGAGAAGCACATTCATATTTTGCTGTTGAAGACAGTCACAAACAGCACTTGCGCTGTGTGATTTTGCGTTGTCCTGCTGCAGAATGACGTTACGCTGATTGTTGTGAATGAATGGAATGACACGATGACGTACAATCTCCTCGCGGTAACATACAACGATTCAACTGCCCTGAACTATTACCAAAGGGGTCCCTCCATGGCCGCACCATGGAGGGCGAGATAAATAAACTTGACGAGTGATTTATAAAATCTGCATTCAAGTCTGCTAAAGTCAGTACTTACTGAAATTGTTTTCTTTTGAAGTCTTCCTTCATCTTATTTAATTTTTTTTTCAATAAACTGCGTACACGCGAAGTCAGGTTATGGTGTATCAATGGAATATCTGCTCATTGTACGAAATATTTTCTTTTTATTTCGATATCACCAAAGGATTTCAACGCAAAGTTAATAACTTCAGCCATACGAGAAAAATACAGTTTTCGTTTTACATGCTCTAATTTTTAAATTATACGGAATGATAGGGTATACAACTTTTAAAAAAAATTACAATGCATTCACATCGAAGCTTAATGTTCTAGACCCTATTCTGTTTTTGTGCCATTGTAATATATATATATGCTTTGATTATTTGTAGATCATTTATTTTTTAGCCCCAGTGTTACATTATTGGTTAAACTACTCAACATATGTATAATTTGCAGACAGCAGAATCTGAATGTTCAATTTGTACTTTGAAAATATATGAAACTTATAATGCATATTTAGTTCATTCAAAACGTCTTCAATATATAAATCATAGATTTCTTTACTCTATGTGGCATTAAAGTTATTATATTTCATATATGTAATTTATGTCCTATCTTTCTAAGTAATCCAACGCTGGTATTTACCGGTGTTATCCCTCATTTCTGTACACCTTGTATTTATTTAATACACGTTAATGTATATCGCCTCAAGTAACCGTGAAATTGTCAAACCCGGTTTCTATTTTTAAAGTTTACTTGCATATGGTCCTTGCTTTGATCACTTAAGTTGGGCGGTGTCTTTCGTATTGAGAGGTTGTACATTTCACCTTTCCAGCATTCTTGGCTATTTTGCCATGCGGTTTCATGCTTAAATCTATAACAGATACTCGGAACACCGAACAATCTCATTAAAACTCGATCTATCATGCTCCTTAATTTTATCATGTTCGCTGTGGAAGATCTCGATACACTCCGTTACAGTTAACCTCAGATGGACCTTTGGCACTGACCAATCAGCGAAAGGAATCCCATGTGAAAATGTGTAAAAAATATGGCTGCGCCCATACCTCAAGGCAGCACACTTCGAAATATCAATTTGTATGGCAATTTGTATATAATGTGTGGGTTTAAATTCGAATCATTATAGATATCGAAAAAAGAACTGGCCAGCTTTGCACAGCGGACGCTGATTGTTCCGTGTCAAATGTCGATCTTAGATGAACTGCTATGGAGTGTATTGAGATCTACCACAGCCAACATGATAATACTAAGGAGCGTGATAGATCGATTTTAATGAGACTGAAAACCGAGGTAAGTTATATCATTATAAGTCTGTCAAAGGAGAGTGCCCTCTGAGGCATTTGTCGCACCGACGTGGATACCTGACCATCATATTACCAATACAATAAGAAAAAAAAAAGAAAAAAAAAAAAAAAAACCAGCCCGCATAGTAGGTCATATACCACAACAAATTTTATGGCGACCTATATCAAACATGTTTATTTTTTATCTCAGACAGAACAAACAGTAGATGCTACTGCACATTCTTATGCTTTAAAAAGTAAAGGCATGGGCCGTTCTGTGTTAATGATATGAATAATTGAATTTGATTGTAGTATTTCCTAATCCCTGGGAATCCAAATTATATATATCGGAGAGGTAACTCCGATGCAATTTCCAAACTACTTTCTAAAACTTGTTATAGTCCCACAATGATAAAATTGAATATAAAACACGAGTGCATATTTTTACATAGAAAGCGTAACAGACTTTACTAGATATGCTATTTTTAATAAATATGTGATTTCACAGTTTACACATGAGCAGTACGTGTTGAATGGTTGAAGAAACTGGACAAAATTTGCATGTACGATAATGGACTCTATTATTTGACCTAGGTATATCTTTTTTCCGCAAACCTATTATTTTCTTTTATCGTTATTGGCACCCATCAACGGATGTGGATAGCCAAAAATTACACGCTTACTCCTTTTTGACTAGTGGTGTCACTTCTAGATTTGGTCGAATTTTAGACATCTTAAATACTGACATCGCCACAATTATTTGATACTAAACGCATTTGTTTTTATCGATTCATAAAATTTCGGATATACATGTAGTTGAGTTGAAGCGTATAAGAAATAAAGGGATGGCTGAATCACTACTTTAATCGAATATTAATTTTGAATTTGATATTTTTTCAACTGAAAGAAAATTTAATTTATGAATATTTGCGTAGACTGAGAAAACGATATGGAGGTCCTGTTGTCATCCAAAAGATCTACAATGTAAGAAGACTGTTTTAATTACACATTATTGATGTCAATTTATATACTGCATTACGTGTACTAAAACTGAACCTAAAATATATATACTTTAATCTATAATATTACATCAGAAATCCATTTCTTAAATTCATAAATTTATCGCAAGTGTCATCTGCAATGAAATAAAGAATATACCGAAGGTAAAAAGAAGATTAACCCCCCCCCAAAAAAAAACAAAACAAAACAAAACAAAACAAAACAAAACAAAAAACAAAAAACGAAAAGAAAAACCCCTAAAACAAAACAACAACAACAACACAGAGAGAGAGAGAGAGAGAGAGAGAGAGAGAACTCTGATTTCCTGTGTATGACTAACTGCGTTCAATATTTGTCATCCATCACGAAAACGAAGTTATCTGTACCTGATCAAATTCAATTAGTATTAGCATTATCAACGTATTTTGAAACACAATAGAGGAACATCTTGTGACGATAGATGAACAAACACATACGAATGAAATGGAAATTTACGTTTGAATCGATAAAAGTATTAGGGGACAATAAAATGCTTATTACTTAAATATATTTAAAATGTTGCACTCTTATGAACAGACTGGTAAGGGTTTGATGACGGTCCTTGGCCTTTCGTATTAGAAACATAATCTTGTACAGTTAGTTCAGACTCCTGTAGATCAGGGTATTTATCGTCCTTTATATACATAAACCGCACCGAGATCAAACCGTCACTAAAAGCATTTTTATGTCCAGTTCAGGACAATATACCGAGTTGATTGTAAATTCATTGAAAACTGCTTTATTAACGAAAAATGCAGGTATATACATACTCTGTTCGTATAAGTGTATAATTTCTGGACAAAATCTGAGGAAAGTTTTGCAAACATTCGAACCAGCGAGAGGAGTACAGTCACATTGTTTTATATTCCTCACTTTATATGTCGGAGCTATCCTGATATCCGTCCGATCTCAGAACGCCTGCCTAGACTCATCAACTCGCTTGAAGAATAACGACATACGATAGTTGATGGTGGTAGTGGGTTTATGGTTATGTGAATCTGATTTTAAAGAATAATCGATGACCTTCCGATGTAAAAGGTATACAGATCCCTTGACCGCTTATGTTCGACGTCTTGGTCATTTTAAATTGAAAATAATAATAATAATAATCTTTTGTGTACAATGCATCGGAAGAAAATGACTCTTTTGGTTATTTCTTTATATATTGTTTTTAATTGTCATTGCTGCGCCAATATAATTTCACTTATATTGACAGCATGCCTGATGCTTTGCAAAGAAATCATTTACGTAACACGTAAAGACTCTCGGTTTATTTAGAATTGTTTCATTAGAAAAACAGGATACTAAGTAGCCATCGGTATGACTCGCAGGCAATACAATTTCGGTCTTTGACTGAGCTCTTTACCGTCTAATCTACGCCGAATTAACCAGCTTATAACTACTTCAATTTACGACAAACATGATGCCTTTAGTTTCCCCATTGTTAACTTTCCATATACTAGTAACAACATTTATCACCTGGGTACGGTGTTTATGTATCCCAATTGATTGGATATGCGCGAGCGTCATCTGAGTATTGCTCTTTCATTTATCGAAGCCAATTACTAGGAGAAAAGTTACTCAAACAAGGATATGAGATATCACGACTTATGTCAAAATTCCGCAAATTTTACGGTCGTTATGAAGACCTTATTTGCCCATATGATGTATCGTTGTCTGACATGTTGACTTCCTTATTTCACAGTAACTAAACCATCTGTATTACCTATTCTATACAGCAGTATTATTACTGCTTATGACAACGGCTGTGCCGTTTCCTAATTCTGTGACAGCGAATAATACTATTTCGCTTATACTTATCGCATCACGACGGGTGTGACCGGTCGGCAGGGGATGCTTACTCCTCCATGGCACCCGATCCCACCTCTCTTTTGACAGAGGTCCATGATTGTTTAAATTAAATTTACATATGTATTGTCGTATTTCTTCGACTTCGAGTTGTGGATTTCGGAACAATGTCTTGGATTTGTACTTTGTATTTCTTACCTATGTAATTGAGCTCAATGCAAATTTTGCCTATTGTGATGATACTTAGAGTTGCTTTCGTTACTGCAACATAAAAAAAACAACGCGCATATTGAAGATTTGCAATTGTAATAGTTATGGACTCGTTCGTATGGGTTCGTTATTCGTCGGTTGTTTGTTATACCTCAAATGACGTTAATATTGTAAAATGTTTTTTGGAAGAGCAAATTCCAATTATGTCACATAAAATTCACTCGCTGTCGAGCGTATACGTTTTAGGTTCGACTGGTTAAGTACAGTTGAAAATTTGTATGTTTTCAACTTACTGATATTTTTTCATTATTTATACAACGAAAACGACATCTCATCAACAAAAAGTCTTTCAGATTTTCAGTGCTTCAACTGTCTTGTTTTCCTCTTATTTTCAGAATTTTGGGATTTGTATTTTATTTTTACTATCCATTTATTCTTATTTTCTTTTAAACTATTTAGAATTTTAAAGATATGTATATTCAAATCAGTGAGGGGACATTTTTACCGTGGTGCATATTTGATGCACTTGATTAATATAGTTATGTATATTTAATATCAATCAGAAAACTCTCTTGATAATAGAGCTCGGCGGGTTTTTACCAAATAACTTAATTAAGAGACAATGTTTTTCAGAGTTTTATTTTAATGTGTTTGAACTTTAATCTCAATTTGTCCTTATTAATGGGTTTGAGCACACAAACTCAAGACCTCGTTTCAAACATTATTTTTTCATAGCGGTTCCTCTTGAAAAACAACCGCTAAAGATATTTATAACATCAATAAATAATCACATAAATATACAACGGACTAAGGATCTTAAAAATGTGAACACGAAAAATTCTGTCAAATAATTTAGGACATGAAAGACATCATAGAAATACTCGATTGTAATAAACTGACACAAATATTAGATGGCTATTTGAAATGACAAATAAAATCCATATAGCAGAAAGTCAATCATCATTTGGTATCAATTTAACTGTTGGTTATAAAACAAATAGAACATACCTTTGATTTACCTTCCTTTGCTATATGGCTCATCCATTGATGAACAAAATCCTTTATAGCATGTTTCTCCACGTTGGCATTCAAACTGTAACGATATGACTTTACATTAGTTTAGATTTATCACATTCAAAATTTAATATATCTGATATGATTTCTATGCCTTCTTAAATCAACTATAAATATATTACATGATAAAATAACCACTCTTTCTGCATCGATAAAATTGTTACCACAAGGTCCTTGCAGAAAACAATAACCATAGCATATCACAAGGTAAATTGCACTCGCTTAAATGATCATTAATATGGAAATTATTATTGTCGTTATGACATTTTCCAGCATAATACTCAACAAAAAGTAATCTAACTTACGGGTGAACGACATCTCTCTGAAAATTGAAAGATATATTTTTATAGAAAAGCAAAAATAACTAAACTGTGAATTCTTTAAGACTACATCACATTTATTTCATACACTACCTATCCAAGGAAGCCTGAATAGAACCATATGGACTAATATAAATTCGCTTTTGGATATAAGACGCTGTTTTGGCGATAAAGCTGCAATCAAGAAATTGAAAATGGAATGGATGCAACTATTTGAATATTCCACTTACTTTTACATTTACACGCACATTCTTCACCGCGGTTGCATTGGTTTAAACCCTGAAATAAAATTCGAAAAATTGTTTCTATTTAAAGAGAGAGAGAGACTTTGAAAGAGAGGATTTCATACTATTTGACCTTGCCCTGTTAATCTTGTTAACGAAAATGTATAACATAACATAAAATAAGAAGTCAGCCTCATAATCAAAAATAATTTGATTTATTCTAATCTTCGGTGATTCATCCTTTATGATAAATAAAAAAATAATAATAATACACACGTGATAAAGTAAAACGAGATGTGTGTGAATGATTAACATGGTGTCGCTCGTCTATACAAATACCTTTTACCTGCACTGTCCTAATGAGGGGCAGGCTTGGTGTTAGGCGCTTGCGGCGCCAACGATCCAGGTTCGATCCCCGGATTATGCCACTATGTTTAAGAGGTTGGTTACATCCTGCTTCCATGTCGCGATATAACTGAAAAATTGTTGAAAGCGATGTAAAACACCAATCAACCAACCAACCTAATTAACCACCCATAAGTAGATATAAACTTTGATTGTGAAAAGGATGGGTAATCTTTCAACAGGTGACTAACCCCTTTTTGCTTACCATCAATAAATCCTGGTATAAATTCCAAGACAATATTTAATTAAAATTTGTGTTAGAGGAAATATTTTAACTTGCTATAAAATACAACTTCGCTGCATATACTTACAGGTATACACTGTGGTATCGGTTCTGAAATGAACAGTGAAAATACATCGATCTATTCATTGTATGGAGCATACTACACACGTTTTGAATTTACAACGAAAAGTCTGTAGACACAAATAAATTGTCTCATCTGTTACGATTACGTATATTAAGTATACTGTAGACGATTTTGTAGATTGTATTTTATTATTTTCAAAAAGACCGTGGTTTGGGACAGATGTTTTTAGAGGTGAGATGATCGGCAACTGTTGCATTTTTCATTTTCTCTATTTGTAATAAAGATTTAATAAGTAACACAACATTCAGTCAGGTCAAAATATGCTAAATGATTTAGGGTTATTTATGATTTTAAAATACTACGGGGATTTTTAAAACAAGTATCTATCCATCTTCCCACCTAACCCCTCAATCCATTCATCCATCAAAAACACACACGCAAACACATATGATGATGATATATTTTTCTTTCGAAATCACAAAACGTATATATGTCATTATAAAAGATTCGCGTAAATTAGTTATTGATATATTAGTACAACATTTAATAATACGCTATCAATAATATTGGTTACTAACCTCGTTCACGTACACACTGACAACGAAAACGATCACAGGAGCAGTGTTCACCCCGGAAGCATGGCTGGAATTATCAGACATAAATACATTCAACCATACTCCTACATATCGTTATCTCATAATGGGGTCGGGTAACAGAATGACATATGCTTGTTGTTTAGGCAAACGATTCTACCGTGGGTTGCATAACATCACACCGTTTATATTAGGTACCAATATATCTAAGAGAAGCAAAAAGTAATTGATCATTCTTAGACAGCTACGTTATATAACGAGAAAAGGTAAATTTTCATAGAGATAAAATGCTTATTTGAAAATGAAACAAATTCAAGAGACCAAAAATGATAAAAGCGAATGACATGCTGTGAAAGGGAAAACCAGATAGAAATAAAACCATTCACATTTAGATATGGAGAATATGCAAAGCCCCCAAAGTGAGTGAGATCAGACGAAAATAAGAATTTCCTACTCTTTGACAACACCCGTCATTACATCCTGTCGCGTTCGTCGATTCTGGTGAATTCCAGTTATAGAAGCTGTCAAATTCGGAGTTCAGAATTAGTAGGGTAACTCTTCATCCACAATATGATTTTATTTTCTTGATAACGAGTTGTCATATCGTATGTTAAGTACCATAGTCGTTGCACATCTGCCCACAAAAAATCCCTATCCGATCATATGATTTGACAGCCCATTGTCTTCAGAGCGAAATAGAATTTGACTCTTTCTACTGTGTATATGTGACGTATGTTGCTAGCAAGCTGGAGATGCTCACTCTCCCCGGGCACCTGATCTCACTCCATCATAGGGCTTCTCATATGTTCTTCAAGTAAACATTTTTCGTTATTTTCCACTTGGTTTTCATTTTCAGATTTTGTATGTCCTCTGGTTTTATGACTTTCGGACTAATGGTTTGGATTTATCCATCATCTTTACATTTCATACCCATAACGTGCCGAAATATATAAATGCTTTGTTCGCCTGATATTAAAGTGGAGACTGAGATAGAATTTACGAACATGTCCGCAAAGTATATAAATTAGTTTTTCTTAACTCGTTTTCTTTTTTGTCTCCTTTTTGAATATATTAGTTAAACTGAAGATTTTTACACCAGAATATTGGCAACCAGAGTTCATTAATAAATGGAGTTATAATACCATAAGCAGAACTTTGCCTATATGTATCTATACAAGACTTTTTACGTGCAGGCAGATTGGAGACGTAAAATACTACAGTAGGCCTCAGCGCAGTCTGAAAATTGTTCTAATGCAGAAACTAGCCATGTAATTTAACAGAGACTAGCTCAGATAAATCTCATTACCCAGCTGAAGCTGATATTTTCTTCCTCCATATTTCTTCTTCAGAGGAGGCAGTATTAAAAGAGGCATAATGCTCATTGCCTTCAAGGGCAAAAATGAAGCAGTGTACTAGGTAGGTGCTATAGCCATATACATAAACCACGCTGAAGTTGCACAAAACATTATATAAACAATAAACACATCTCCGCCTGATTCTGCTGCTTAATGATATTTACTCTAAAATTATATCTCAATTCTTCACATTTCAAAGCTTGTTAGACAGATTTACAGTCTATAAATATATTGTGTGGGTTTACATTTAAAATCTACTTACCGGGAAGCATTCAACTGTGAAAATAGGAATGTTATTGTTAATGAAATATCTTTTGAAGTTAACATTTTTATATTTCACATGTTTCTACATTTTCCGTTGCAATAATAATAATAATAATAATAATAATAATAATAATAATAATAATAATAATAATAATAATGATGATAATAATAATAATAGTAATAATGACTTCACACTCAAAAGCCAACCATCTACTCAATTGAACTATGCTGTCTCGATATTCCCCTTGCAATCGCATCATTTGTAGTTCTTCATTCCACATTAACCCGTTATGCAATGGTATTGTCATTTGTGTACATTGTTACCATTAAGTGTTATCAACTTACATCAATTTACGTAATATATATTTTGTGGCCATGAATCTTTCTTTCTTTCCTATTCATTTCATTTATGAAGTTATAGGGTATTGCGTTTTCTAAAATATTTTCTTCGCAAGCATTCAATTCCTCTCAATGAGCCGTTAAGAATGCTTACTCCTACAATGGCATCTACACTATTAAAAAGTTAATACACATAAGAACATCACGATTATTTGAAGTTGCGATACCGACTTAGGACGACCATTGATATGACAGTAGTCAATAAGTTGCTGTGGTTAACTGATCTACGGGACCACCTTCCTACTCACAGAGGCAATGTAATCAAAGGTCACAGATTTAAAAAGCCATAAATAATCTTCCATATGGAGACCGATAGATTCGCAAGGAATATCATCAGCTTACCCAAGTTCAGATATAATGAAAGTATGGACTGAAATCCAAGTATCTACAATATATAGCAATATCAACAAACGCGAAGTATGATCTGTCCCTGAAATGTAGGAGTCATAAATATAGATTCTTTGTAGTAGATCTATCTGATTAAAACCGTATCTTTATTCCGCTTCTCTATTTGTTCCTTTGCGGATTAAGATCTGGCGAAGCTCGGTAGTATGTCATATCCTGGTGAACTCTGATTTTAAGCCAATCAGTAGATCGGCTACACGTTCCTGGAAATGAAATTAACATCCACAGAGTGCGTAACCCACAAGGTAGTTTTTGAACAGTGTTTGCTACATATTGCATCAATATCACGTGTCTATCCGTGCCATTGATTCGCTATGGAAAATAACGATTTCAGTGACTGAAACGTCATCAGAGTTCACCAGAACATGACCTCTTACAGGGTTTCACCAAATCTTTATCCACAATAGGACAAATAGAGAAGAGCAATAAAGATACGGTTTTAATAAGATTGTGCAGTAGATATATACTGGCGTGATGAACGTATTCTCGGATTTTATTGTTTATCTCAAAACAAAGGAATTCACTTTAGGTAAATACAGCACCATGATATATTGTGACAAAGAATACAATTTTGATTGAGATGAATGTACAGAACAAACAATAAAAACAAAAGGAAACAATATAGACCGTCAAATTATAAGTTCCATATATGTAATAATTTGTGAAATTTTATTTATAATCATCTAATACATTACCTGTTCAGTGTAAATTTTATTTCCTATGAAAGCGGTATAGTTATCTATCTGTTATTCATATTAATACACTCATAATTTCTCAAACAATATCTCATTGTTGAGTTTAAATTTTCAAAACATTGGAAACCGGTAATGCATACTAAATTAAAAGTCTGTTCAATATAACGTGTAAATCTGGAAATTCAACATTTGTACGTTGTTGTCACATAGTGACAGCAGTGTTTTATTTATTTTATTCTCTCGGAACCCGTTTGGAAAATAGAAATAGAATACGAAATTTGCTTAAATATTCTGTAACACGTGTACTTCTAAAAATATGCATTATTGCTAACCCGTAGTAGTGCTAAATAAAATCTGTATCGACCTTAATTACAGAAAGTTCCAGAAATTAATTTGGCCTTCAAGATTACTGTTCAAAAGCGTAGTAGAGAAATCGAAATAATCAAATGTGGAGTCCAAAATCAAAAAAAAAAAAAAAAAAAAAAAGATATAGGATCATCTAAGGTTTAAAATTCGCTTTCCCTCGTCATCATCATTTCTAGTGCACTGTAAAACCTATTACATATTATTTCTTGTTAAGTATCTATGTTGTTTGGCAAGAGGTCACAGAGGAGATAGATATGCAGTAATATATCTGTGAACTACACGGATTCGATCCTGATGGATTTTGCTGAATATTTGCTTTGTATCATGCTGACAAATAGGATGAGAATAAAGTTAACATATGAAATCAGTATTTCAGTAGGAGTCGGAGAGTGAATAGCTACAATTTCATGGCTTCACATGCATGTGAAGGTAATTGTAATTAAAATTTCCCTGAATTCATCTGTGTGAAAAGATAAAATGAATATAAAACGATCACTAATGCATTTATAGATATAGCCGCAATATCGAGAGCTATCTAGTCTCTTGCGTCCGATAGAAATCTTTGAATTAGTTTGAATCGTCAAAAAAATGTCGGAAATACGTTTCAACCATTCAACATTCTAGTTACGGAATCTCATAGAGGAGTTCTACGGTCGCTATGGGGAACTTGTACGAAAATATGATGTTCCTCTTTCTAGAATGATTGATAATATTCTGGAATGCGACTAAATGACTTGTTCAGTAAACACCAAATATGACTTTGTATACCAGTTTTCTACTTTCGTATGTACAATTAGGAACCGAAAACTCTTGATTTTGACATGTTTCTTAAGAACTGCTTTGACGGGTGATGCATGCAAACAGGAGACGCTTACTCTCCACGGGCACCTGGTCTCACCTCAGACTTTTTCAGTATTTCGGGGTTTACAACAGTTCCTTTTTGAAACTTACACGATTTTCTATCTGTCCTTGGACTTTGAGAATGATTAACGGTTTGGTACTTTTTCGATATTGATTGCATGTTAAGTCTGTCTTTGAGATCACAGAACATGCACAGGTGTTAGTCTACCAATAATATGTCCTCGGCTGAGCAGCTTATCTGAAAGTTGATTTGCCGTCAGACCAACGTCATTCTAAATTGTCTTCCTGTGGCCTAGTGGATAAGGTGCTCGGCTCGTGATCGAGAGGTCGCGGGTTCGACTCCCGTCCCGGGCACACCGGTGTTCTGTCTTTCGGATGAGACAGTAAAAACCGAGGTCCCGTGTCACGGTAGGCGTGGCACGTAAAAGATCCCTCACTGCTTCGGGTGGGTCCGTTGCAAATGTCTAAATTTGTATGCAATGCATCAGGCAGATGCCGTCACCATATACGTGAAATAATCGTGGAGTGACGTGAAACAATAATCAATCAATCAAATCCTCCTGAGATATAAACTGAGATACGAATATGTCAAATGGGGCGATGATATGATACGGCATTTGATTTGAAATCATTCAATTACAAAATTAAAAATATGTTGTCTACATAGCTTGAATTCTGAATAACATAAAAATATATAACGGAATAGGAAATTGTGGACTTCAGTTTGTTCATTTATAGACTACTATACAACATATTTTGTTGCATTATGTATATTAGTATTTAACATAATGCATTGTCTAACAATTCAAACAACAAATCACGGACTACAGCCTTTGTGTTAAAACGAACAGCCACTGAAAGTAAAGGGATGGGGGTTGCATAAAAGATTCTCAAGTTTCATAGCGTGTATGAACGTCATTCTTCTCACCCAAGGCGCATTGACATTGACGTGACATTGAAGTTAGTCTCTTTACATTGACGTCATTCCGTTTTATCCCAAACATGCTCTATAGGCGATAATTCCGGTTACATCGCTGGCTAGAGAAGCACATTCATATTTTGCTGTTGAAGACAGTCACAAAGAGCACTTGCGCTGTGTGATTTTGCGTTGTCCTACTGCAGAATGACGTTACGCTGATTGTTGTGAATGAATGGAATGACACGATGACGTACAATCTCCTCACGGTAACATACAACGATTATACTGCCCTGAACTATTACCAAAGGGGTCCCTCTATGGCCGCATTATGGAGGGCGAGATAAATAAACTTGACGAGTGATTTTAAAAATCTGCATTCAAGTCTGCTAAAGTCAGTACTTACTGAAATTGTTTTCTTTTGAAGTCTTCCTTCATTTTATTTAAATTTTTTTTAGTAAACTGCGTACACGCGAAGTCAGGTTATGGTGTATCAATGGAATAATTGCTCTTTCTACGAAATATTTTCTTTTTATTTCGATATCACCAAAGGTTTTTAACGCAAATACGAGAAAAATACAGTTTTCGTTTTACATGCTCTAATTTTAAAATTATACCGAATGATAGTGTATACAACTTTAAAAATTACAATGTATTCACATCGAAGCCTAATGTTCTAGACCCTATTCTATTTTTGTGTACTTGTAATATATATATATATATATATATATATATATATATATATATATATATATATATATATATATATATATATATATAGATATATATATATATATATATATATATATATATATATATATATATATATATATATTATATATATATATATATATATATAGATATATATATATATATATATATATATATATATATATATATATATATATATATATATATATATATATATATATATATATATATATATAGATATATATATATATATATATATATATATTATATATATATATATATATATATATATATATATATATATATATATATATATATATATATAGATATATATATATATATATATATATATATATATATATATATATATATATATATATATATATATATATATATATATAATATATATATATATATATATATATATATATATATATATATATATATATATATATATATATATATATATATATATATATATACAGTAATTCTATTAAATTTTGGTAATACATACTGTTTTTAAAATATCTATATTTTATTTCACATTAATTTTAGATTGTTGACGTATATATACTCGAACATAATACACACTTCTTCAGCTGATATTTCTAATAATTGTTTTAGACTGCTTATTATACATAGACTAAGAATTTCACTACTTTTTTCCCTCTCGCAAATGCAGTTTAAGTCAGAGAAAGTAATATAAAAGTCTCCAGTTCAAAAGAGCGTAGATTTGGTGTAAATTATGTTGATCTGCTATGTATCGTCTGTAGGTGAAACACACATCATCAAGCGTATATCTTTGATTTCATTGCCTAATTGGATAATGGGCCATGCTTTTTTAGATATCGATGAGGAATCAAGGAAATGATTTGCTTTGGCTAGCAAGAATGCACGATCCTTTGCATCCATCTGAGATGTTAATTTCTGAAGGATATTCATCTTTTAACTCTACAACTTTTCAACACTTAATCTTTTTAAGATAACAAATGAGTTAGCCAATAGATACACAATAATGAATTTTATACCTGCACACCTCTACCCAAGGGGGAGAACTCCCTCTTAGTTGTCACAGATATTTGACCTGAACATGTACACATTCTATATATACATATACAAACTGACAGGCAGAAAAAATAGATAAAAACCTATTTACCCCAGGATCTCTGATTACGGCTGCATAAACGGCTATCGCTTGTGTGCTTGTCATTTCGGGATTGATTTTTCCCTTGCATTTAAATATATTAAACATATCTTATATGAACGTCAAATTTAATACTCATCAACATTTTGTTCATGATAATTTTCTTTCTAACAATAATAAATTGATAAAGGTAAAAGACATGTTTTGTTTACTGTCTCCTGACTATCCCAATTTTTTTTAACCAAATCGTTATATCCATAAAACTTTACTCTAAGGCAGATTTTATTGTAACTAAATATGTTTTTATCTTAAACCTGCAAAATATAGAAATATTCCAACCTGCCTACCCTATTTTTTAACTATGTGACTGTAAACTCAACATATATTTTTTGGCATATTATACAATTTCATATATAATAATAAGAATAAAGTAATAAATTCATAATAGACATAATATCATTGTCATAACAACAAGAAAGTAATGCATCAAAATACAGCAAGCCGAGTTTTACATGTGTTCGAGGGTCGGGCCGATACATCGATGCATTGTGATATTTTATTTCACGACGGATCCATCCCCACAAGTAGTTGTATCGATACACACCTCTAAAGAAATGTGCGATTTGTTTTTAGCCATTCATTAGCATAGCATTTCAGTTCAGGTTTGTAATTTGGAGACTACCGTAAATACTCGAATCGTGTATCAGGATTGTTCATACTTTTGCTACTAATATTGTATGATTATTTGGAAAAATTAATTAAAATTTAAAACATAACATGATGTCCTGTGATAACTCGAAATAATTAGTAAAGTGAAAACTGTGGAGTCTTTAGTTTCTGAGGAAGTAATTAATTGACTATGAAGTTCTCAATTAAGGATCTGGTACCTGTTGCGGTGTTCCAAGATACTGATAAGATAAATTATTCGGGATAGAAGACGATGATTGTTTAAAACTTTGGCAACATTATTGTATTAAAGGGCTGTGATCATCATGAACATTTGACTTTCAATGAAACTATTATACAATATTCATAAAAGCGAATGGAGATCATGGCGTAAAAGTAAAAACTACATCTACAGCAATATAAATGTATTTTTGAATTAACACGCTCATATTGAGGTGTATGTAGTTTAGGTATCTGTTGTGATTAAACAGAACTGCATACGGAAGGTTTGTTAATAAGTTAATTACTATATATATATTACTGCCTAAGTAATTCTCAGGTAGATCGGCGGCGTAACGTTATTAATTGTTCCTTTAAAAGTTTATAAAAAATGTCAATTTTCAAATTGTCATTATTTAACGTATTGCAATACGTATCTTATCGCGATAGGTATCGGATCGGTCCATAGTGGTATCGGCCCACTCCTACCGAGTGTCATTTTTGAATTATCAACCATTGTGTAGATAAATCCAAATATTGCCTACTCGGTTTATTAATTTTATAATAAAAAGTTCCCCAATGATGAAGAAGCTTTTCTGCATTTTTTTTTTTCTTTTCTTTATTTCCTGCGATGATTTTCCCTCTTTCAACTTATTGTGTATCTTGCTGACAGCCATTTCTAATTTACACTGAGCTTTGTCGTAAGATGCTCTGGAAAGTTTATCTTTCGGATTCAGTTTGAGTAATCTTCTATACTTCAGATATTCATGTACAAGATCATTTTCATTTTCTCCAAGAAGTTCCATAAGGATACTTGTTGTTGTTTGAGTGTCTGCAGTAATGAGTAATATTTATAGTAGATATTCATTGTTTTGTACATGTTTATTTGATAAAGAGAATTTTGAAACAAACCCATGTTCATTATTTGCTAGAATTAACTGTATACCTGAAGATTTAAACCCAATATAATCAAATGTACTTAATTGTATGTAAGTAACTCATCATAATGCTTTGAGTGACATTTATAATATTAATTTTTAATTATATTTTTAATCAAATATATAATAATTATATATCTTTATTCATAAACGAATTTGAAGACTACCTTAAGATGGAGAAAAGAGCTTCCTCTTTACAGGCAATCGCTTTGTTCCTAAAAACATTAAAGGTATAATGAAATATTACCATATTAATTGTTTGATATACTATATTATTTTGTTGAATTGCAAAGCATTTCCAGTTTATAAATTGGCGATGTCTGTCTATATGTCCATCTGTCTGTATGTCTGTCAACATTTTGGTTCAAGTTTATGGTTGAAGCAAATTCTCTGTTATATAATATACATTATACAGTTATGAATGTATACTTGGCATGCAGATAGATCTTGTTGAGAAATACTGAATTTCAAAATTAGGTGTGACCTTGACTTTGACCTTGAAGGCACTTGACCTTTATTTGATTTGAAATCCAACCATCTAACCGACTGAGCTATGGGAGGGGGGGGGGGGGGGGGGGGGGCAAAGCTCCACAAAATTGGATCGTTGATAGTCAGTCATTAGCTAATCGTATGCGCATCGCTCTCTCTCTCTCTCTCTCTCTAAAATTTTAATTACAATCATTTTCACATTTTCATGAACAAAGGGAGTCAACATTACACAGTGCTGCCTGAAAATATTTCAAAAATATTTTAAATAGAATTCTAAACTTATTTCTCTTACTTATAGAGGGAAATGCTGTTTGGCATAGATTCTTGCTCTGTGAATTGGGGAGTACCTAAAATAGAATTTTATTAAGAAATTTTAGTTAAGACTAAGAAAAAGAGGGTGGGGGTGAAATAGATAGACAAACTGTCCAAAAATATTTCAGACTTTGAATAGAATTCTAAACTAAACTTACTTGTCTAACTTGTAGAGGGAAATACTGTTTGGCATAGATTCTTGCTAGGAAGCTCTGTGAATTGGGGAGTGCCTAAAATAGAATTTTATTAAGAACTTTTAGTTAAGACTAAGAAAAGGGGGTGGGGTGAAATAGATAGACAAACTGTCCAAAAATATTTCAGACTTTGAATAGAATTCTAAACTAAACTTACTTGTCTTACTTGTAGAGGGAAATTCTGTTTGGCATAGTTTCTTCCTAGGAGGCTGTGTGAATAGGTCAGCACCTAAAATAGAATTTCATTAAGAAATTTTTGTTAAAACTAAGGAAAAAATGGGGATGTGAAATAGCCAACATGTCCAAAAATATTTCAAGATAAATCAGAGTTTGATTAGAATTCAAAATTACAGAAGTTCATTTTGCATCTAGATCTATTGAGATCTAGCTCCATCTACATTTGATTTATGGTGTCACATTTTAAATCCGCTGAATAATATTTATATTGAATCACAATATTTACATGCGTAAAAGGGGTGTACCGATATTCCATCATCTAATCTTTTTTTAAAGGAAGGGGGGGGGGGTTATCTCAATATTATATCTTTTTTATTATTATTATATCAAGATATTTACATGAAATTATATTTAAAATGACTTGTAAATCTTATGCAATGATATAAGGGACTACCTACTATGAAAATAGTCTTAAATAAGACTTATATTTTCATTTACTAACAAAAAATAGTTTAAAAATATTTATATTCATGTGCTACAGGACGATGAAGTAGCACATGATAGCAGAAAATGTCAAAAATCAAAGAAATTTTTGATGTTTGACAAGGAAAATTAGAACTAGCCCCATGAATGTTCATTGACAAAATTTTGCATATTTGTGAGAAATAAAGAATCCAATCATACTACAAAATATTTTGAATGAACACTTGTGGGACCAACCTTAAAATAAAACTTTTTAGAAATATAGCGTTCCGTATTCTCCGGAAATGTGTTGTGCATTATTTTCCTTCGTAATATTTCCAGCGTAGCAGATGAAGATCAAAGCATAGTAATTCCTTTTCCCATAGGGTCCCATGATAAATTACCAAACTTCCAGCAAGATTTACACATTTTTCTGCACCTTAGCTTTGTATAATTTGTATCATCCAAATATCCAAACGTCATAAAATCTATATATTAGCAAAAGTTGTGATTTTACTGCACGATCACTCTTTATTTATAGATTGATCACAAATAATTTCATCCAATCAGAGTCCCTGATACACTGAAATAGAAGTCCTTCTTTCCTTATTGCAGATCAGCCAATCACACGTCTCGTTAATAACCTTTCTTTGACCTATACAAGACCATAGACTATAATTATTTTATCCCCTCGCAACACCATTGCAAGGGGGATTATTGTAATGATACCGTCGTGGGTGCGTGCATATGTCTGAAACAAAACCTCGTAGACACACTAGACGTCACGGTTTTAGCCCCATTTGGATGATACTTCACACATGACTTAAATATAATGAGAGAAAGATCCCTATTGATTTTGGGGTTAAAAGGTCAAAGGTAAAGGTCAGTAGAGGTCATCACGCTTGGCGTTGATCTCGTTCCTGTTGTTTTCTTGTAGATTAAAAAAATCTTTGCCAAAATCCCATTGCCAATCCGCTTAATTTTTTTCTGAGATTTATGTATGTTGTTATATTACATTAGAGCTGTCATTTATTCTTCTGCAGTAAAAATTGCATACGTTAAATTCGGAATATCTATCAGTACATACAGTGAGGTGCAGTCCTAACATAACATTATGTTAACGTCGCGTTAACGTGAAGTTTGCTTTCCTCGTGCGCTCAGGACTGCTGAGCACACGCGTTTGCGTTAACGCAGATTTCCTCGTGAACTACATTTTGAGACCGCGTTAACGCGCTGGACTGCCGCGTTCACGCGCTGGACTGCGGCGTTCACGCGCTTGGCTGCCGCGTGAACGTGCCTGACAGCCACGTTCGCTTGCTTACAACTTACATGTATATAGAGAAGGATTTAAAGGAGAATCGATATATACATTGTATATTTAAATATATAAATATATTACTGTGTGCATGTAGATAAATATTTAGAATTAGATAAAACGCTTACGAGTAAAAGGGTGAATTTAAAAAATATTGACTACAAATTCCGAACATTGAATATAATGAAATTTATTTTTATTTTAGGGTAATAATAATAATAATAATAATAATAATAATAATGATGATGATGATGATGATGATGATGATGATGATGATGATGATGATGATGATAATAATAATAATAATGATAATAATAATAATAATAATTAAATTAATGAAAAGAATAATAACGATGATAAGCATGGTATTCATATATTATGAAAAATAGCTAAATTACAAAAAAAGAATTGTAAATACATAAATAAGAAAAAAACATAAGTAAATTATAAATAAATAAACAAATAACAAATAAATACATAATTTTATTAATTAAAAATAAACAAATAAGATATAATTAGAATGTAATTTTCCTTGAGTCTTTATAGTATAAACTGACGAAGTTTTTCATAAATACCTGAGTGCATGTCTACGCGGTGATTACCATTATTATATTACATATGAAACCCTTAAATCGGGGTGTCATTTCAACATCACATTTAATGCACGTATATATGGCGATATTTGCGGTAATTTAATTAGATTCCTTTTATTTCCTCCATCCGTACCACTGTAAAGAGAATTACAAATATAATCATGTGAACGCGCGACCGGACTGAGCGCACGCGGGGATAAATCGCGTTAACGTAAATTCCCTCCCGCGTTAACGCAAGGAGCGCACGCGCGTCCGGTCCAGCAGTCCTAGCACGTGTGCTCAAGCAGTCCTCGTGACCGCTTTTCGCGTTAACGTGAATGTTATGTTGGGACTGCACCCATCTGTATCTTGACCCCTATGACTTCACTCTTTTACTGATTAAATCCAGAAATCCATGATTTTCCTTTAACGACAGCGACACCAACTTAGCATAATATTATTTCAAACGCAACAAATATCTAAAGTACATATCTTAAAAAGATTTAATCAATCAAATGCACTGTGACCTTGACCTTGGAGGTATGACCTTCGTCAAGGTCATGTCACAACATTGAGACATGGCCAGCAATTCTGTGCGATATTCAAATTGATGAAGGCCGTAAGAAGTTATGACCCAGACAAGTTCTATCCATCTAATATATTGTGACCTTGACCTTGGAGGTATAACTTTGGCTCAAGGTCATAACACACTGTTTTCCCATAATGACCATTTCTACCAACTATGAAGTTAATCCAACAGGGTATATCGAAACTGACCCTAGTCCTTTCGCGGGTAACAAAGGCATTCGTCGAGTCGGAGTTACTTGCCCTTACCGGCGTCTCTGAAACGTTTGAAATACATTCTAAGCACGAAGTACTCATACATCTATGAAGAAAAACTAAAAGCACCCCCTCATATCGACAAAAGATTATATATGGGGAGTTGAAAAAATTTCCTACACGGAAAGTGCTGCGGGATCATGTAATTATAGCAAGTATCTCGGCAATAACAGAAAATAGATCGAAAAATGCCATTTTCTGGCACTACATTCGTAATTTTTGTTAATTAAACTATAATAGATGAAATTGCGCTTGATCCCGCAGCATTTTTACTAGAGAGGAAGACACAACGGACTAGTCGATGTAAATTTTATGCTAATTCAATAAGGGTAAGAGGGGTGCTTTTGCAAAATATAAGGCCCTTCGATGCTGTTCTATTTTTAGATTTATAGTAAATGGAAGTCACGTTACAATCACAAAAATGTATGGAACACAATTGGGAACATCTGTCCCATTAAGAAAAATAAGTCACATATAGATAACAAGTCAAATGAGACATTTTGGGACTTGAAAAGCTAATATTCAATTTTACTAAGAAAAAAGACGAAATCGGCCTTAACTGTGCTGCGTGTTTACAACAACAACAACAACAACAAAAAGATTTCTCTTAAATTGCTGTAAATATGCTCAACATTTGTACACCATCACGAAAATGAAGTTATGAGAAGGGGCAATCATTTTTCACAGAGTCGTTTGTAATGAATTTACATACGTAAAAAAAATTCTTAAGTCAAAAAGTAAGCCCTACTTTAAACTAGAGGTCCAAGTGAATCTATATCGTTCCCCTGAATACCTAGATTATCAATCATGCAGGAAGGAAGGAAATATTTATTTTTGCATTACTGTGACTAAATCAACACAAACGTTGAAAATGTGTCACATTTTATTTCGGACCAGAGTAAAAACAGCAACAGCTTTTTGCACAACCATTCAGGTGATTTTGATATTAAGCATTTGCTTTGTCTCTGCAAGATGTGATTCAGGGCAACAGGTTTGTCATGTTCTTTAGGTAGGGCTTTTTGTTGATTGTCTGGGTGATGAACAACAATTGTTTCAAATATTGTCCAGATCCAACTTAAAATGGCCTAATTTCATCTGTTGAGTGTTGAAAAACATCTTAAAACTCATTTATATGTGTACAGAAATGAAAAAAAACATTTTTGACCACAGCTGAATTTGAACCGCTACTCTCCATATTTTTATTACCAAGTGGTATATGTACCATTGTGAGAACTTTTTTTCAGACATGGTGGCCCCATCTGTTGACCAATTTGGATAAAATGTAAAAAATGATAGAGGACCTACAGTACTTCATGTATACCATGTTTCATTAAAATCTTTCTTGTGGTATAACAGCAGAAGTTAAAAATGTGAAGAATTGGCCCTATAAACCTTCATTTGGAAGTCTTAAAAAATTCACAAAAAATTCAAAAATTAAGATATTGACATTTTTTTTAAATAACATTCCTTACCATAATTAAACGATCAAAATAGACTATAAGAAATCATTATCAATTAACTAGAAAAGATGACATCTTTCTGCATTGAAATCACTTACTCCAAATCAATGTCGAAAAACGTTCTAAAATTTGATTTTGGAAGGGAACCAAATTGACAAGACTTCTTCACTCATCCCTCTAGATCATTTCTATGCATTCTGTTTGTCTCTGTGCACAGCCAATATGAAGATTGTCAAAGGAGGGTACTCTTTTGTGAACTTCTTTTGACTGTGGTGGCGCCACCTGTAAAGAAGTCTAGACGAAAACGGCAGAATTCGAAGTGGATCATAAGTGATTTATTTCTACCAAGATTTATTAAAATCCTTCGAACAGTTTTGCAGAAAATGTTGACAAGCCTAGCTTTTTAAAACGCTTATGTTGCAATCGAAATAGAATTAAATCTTCAAGCTGTTGATCACAAAGCCAAATCGCTTTATGTAAATAGGAATTACATGTAGCTTGTTTTTGAAACCATATTTTTATGTGCAGTTGTGAATTTTACCGCTGAAATTTCTAAAGCCACGCCTAATTTTTCCTTATTAGGAAAGTAGCCGCACCTTTTTCCTTTTATTTTTTTTTTCGGAAAGTCTCTCGGATGCAATCATTAACATTCGGAAATAAGTTAGTTTTTGTAATGAGCAAATCATATTTTTTTAAATTGTGAAAATTTTATAAAATCAATTTCTAGAAATCTCAATATTTACAGCAGAATCATGTGCTAATATTGTTTCTGAGTACTAGATTATTATCCAACATGCCACGCTAATGGAGTTTGCACATGCGCTCTCAAAGCGAATTTACTATCTTAATATACAATCGGCCGAGGCCGATTGCAATAATGTGAAAATGGACAATCATTATCACATTATCACTTAACTAGGAAATATGACACTTTTCTGCATTGAAATCACTAAGTAAAAAAAAAAAAAGAAATGTCGAAAAAATGTCAAAAATTTGATTTCGGAACAGAACCAAAAATAATAACACTTCTTCACACATTCCTCTAGATCATTCCTATGCATTCAGTTTGCCTCTGTATTCCCCTTGTCTGAATAAGAAGTTTGTCAAAGGGGATACTCTCTGTGACCTATTTTGCCTGTGGTGGCGCCACCTGTTGACGGATCTGGACGAAAAAAAAAACACTTGTAAAAGAACATGAGTGCTTCATGCATACCAAGTTTCATCAAATTCTCTTCAATTGTTCTGAAGAAGTCGAAAATGTGAAAAGTTAACGACGGACGAACGGACGAGTGACTACGATTGATCACAATAGCTCACTTGAGCCTTCGGCTCAGGTGAGCTAAAAATATAGAGAAAGCTTATGAGACAACCCAATAACATATCAGAAACATTTTGCGTTTACTATCGCAAATTAAATGCAGTAATGACGAAGGACACATATTGCGCCTTAGGACAGTACTTTTGCACTCTAGAATTAGCCAGCAGATACTGGCAGGTTGTTAATGACTTCGGACAAACAACAGACCGCTTTTGCAACATACAAAAGTCTCTTCCAGTCCAATGTCATTCATTATGGCCTTTCAAGTAGACCAGCAACCTTTGAGGGGTTAATGAAAAATGTTCTCTCTGAATAACAATGGAAAAAGTGTATAGTGTCTTTTTGGCGATATAATTTCTTTTAGAGCAACATTCCAATAAACCTTGGAAAATCTCATGACAACATCTGAGTGTCTGCGTTTTGCCAATCTTAATTTCAAACTGCAAATGTGTAATTTTTACATATGAAGTTGCCTACCACCTTGTATCTGAAAAATCTCAACCATCGAAAAATGCAGGGCACCCGATAACAATTACCGATGTTAAGAATTTTCTAGAGATAGACTCATAGCTTCATACTATCGAAGGTTAATTCCCAATTTTTCGTCAGTAGCATACCCGTTTTACCACCTTACTTATAAAAGCAAGAAACCCAGTGAACCGACCAAGGTGATCATACCTTCCTAATGCTTAAACGATTGCTGACGTCAGCACCTACTCTAACATATCCAATTAGTAGACATTTATTTGCTGGTCACTTAGGACGTAAAAGAACTTTAGTTACCGTTAAGTGTCTTTTTTATTGGCCAGGAAGGAAAAATGACATAGGTAGATGTCGTAAAATATGTACACCTTGTGCAAAGTAAAGCTGTGTCCAGGTCCTGGCAGATATTCCAGTGAAGCACGTTACAATGTACGGACCTCTTTAATGTATTGCAGTTGACATTATGGGACTTTTTCCGGAAACAGGAAATGGAAATAGTTTCATATGGTTATTTTTCCGAATGGAAAGAGTTCTTTGCCCTACCAAATTACACCACTCAGATTGTGACAGACAAACTCGTTAAAGAATTTATATGCAGATTTAGGGTACTGCATTGCATACGTACTGACCAAGGGAGGGAAATCGAAGCTGAAGCTGACTACGCCCTATCCTCCACAGTCTGATGGTAATCTCGATGTTTATCACAACAATACAGCAAAAATATTTTCGATTTTTGTAGACAAAACCCTTACAATCTAAGATCACTTGCCCTAAGTGTTAGTGGCTTATAGGTCCTCGGTTCATGAGACTACAAAATGTGCATCAAACTTTTTCCTACTTTGTAAGGAAATCAGCATGCCTATGGATGTTGTTTTTGGCGGACTTCCTGATCGTTGCGATGGTAAAGCATTTCTGCAAATTTATGTAGAATTGATCCAGGATAGAATGATTTCTTTTGAAATAGCACATGCAAACCTCATTTCAAAAAATAAAAGCATTGTCATGATGTAAAGCTGAAGCCAAGAAGCTTTCCTTCCGACTGGGAAATCGTGGATTTTGAATATAGATTATCTGAAACCTGCCGATAGGGAATCAACTTATGCGGAAAGAGATGAAACCGGATCTAAGACTCAGTTTGAATATGAAGAATCAAGTACAGAGGCAGGCGATGAGGATTAAAGTCCTCAGTGCACTAAGATGCCCGATGAAGTACAGGCCTCCATTTAAATTCTTATTACAGGTATCCTTAAACCCGAAGTTTTGAAAAACAAAGGGCGGGGGGAAGGGGCAATGTACAATAGAAAATGAATAATTTATTCATAGTGTTCAGATATGGGGGACAATAAGTAAAAGAAGCAAGTGAGTTTCTGAGATGTTTGTATCCTATATTTTTGTGATAAGCACATTTATGTACACAATGGGTTTTTTTACCTTCTGTAGTCTATCTACCCTGGGTTTACTATTGCATATGGCAGGGTGTATTTACTGTAATAATTTTGTTAAGATGTATGGCAAGAGGTTGACGCCATGAAGAATCACATTTTGTATGTTTCTGTATTAAAATGTATGAGGAATTTATATGAATATTTTATTCGTCGCTCTTTACCTTATGACAGATATGGAGGAGGTTTAAGTAATAATAAGTGCAGATTGAATTCTACAATCCTGGGTGAATGTCCTGGATGACTATAATGTAATCGAGAACTAAAGGTTTTACTCATAGGGGAAGAGGCAGAGATGAAAATTATGTGCAGTCCCCAATGAAATATACCTATTCCGTTGCTAGATGCGACGTATCTAGCAAGAAGAGGCCGGATATGAACACCAAACATCAAAAGATAGATTTTAACAGATTATATGAAATCTTTAACAAGTGCAAGAAAACGGTCAAGGATAATAAGTGGTTCATAAAAATTGTGACGAAATTGTGATGCAGACCCCAGCAGCCACTGTACAGAAGGTCCCAGTGGAGGTGAGTGCACCTGTATTGCAGGGCCAGATCCAGCTGAAAACCTGTAATTGGGAATTCCACGATTTCTTAGAGTATGTTAGAACCGTGACCATTAGCAAAGTGGAAGGGGCCAGCTAGACAACCTGTCTGATTTATACAATCACAGCTCTGGGCAACTGCCACCAGAGATGGCCACAGAATTAGAAGCACAGAACGTTGCTATGTAACATAATATACCAGGTTGGAAGGATCCGCGAATTGGTTAAACGGAAATTGGAACAAGTGAGAAAATAAACAAGGACTTCTGGAACAGAAAAGAAAACGAGAGCATGAAACCGAGAACAGGGAACTGAAAAGACAACTGAAGGCGTTCGAATGGAAATCGACCATGTTCATCGGTTCCGAGGAGTGATTTAACTAACGATGATGGACTTTGCAATGAGAGGAAATGTTATAATGGGTTTGTATTTTAATCTCGACCAACAACCGTTATGTCCTCCCTTGGAAATATAGGTCATTGGTTTATATTATAGAGTCTCTGTTTTATCTTTTCTCACTCTTTATAATAAATTGTCAACTTTATACGAAAAATCATTCTTATTATTTGAGGCATCCTGCAAGAATATGGACTTAGACAAATGGATAGAAACACCCCATTACAATATATCGAGAGTTCATCATTCTGAAAGTTCTAAAGATTGACCTAACTGCTAAAAAAGGTAAAATTATTTTTCTCTCCTCCTGCATAACATTATAAATATTTAATTTGAAAACTGGTATGTTTGTTAAATATATACCATACTTACAAGAGAAGAAAACGATTGAATCAAATATCAGAACCATAATTAATGAAAGAAGGGAGAAAGAAGTTTATCCATGGAAAAAAAGAGACTGGAAGTTGGAAATGCAGCGCATCATATGTATGGGGAAAATAAAGGTGGAAACGTAAAACATCTATCAAAGATGTAAATTACAGTTTGTAACATTTCAATGTGTAATTAATGTTTAAAACAACTTTGTATATGTGTGTTCAAAAGATAGATAGATAGATAGATAGATAGATAGATAGATAGATAGATAGATAGATAGATAGATAGATAGATAGATACAGCGGTAGATAGATAGATAGATAGATAGATAGATAGATAGGTAGATAGATAGATAGATAGATAGATAGATAGATATTGACCGGCATATTTTACCAAATAAGGAAAAAACTGCAATTGGTTTTACTTGTATTTTAATTTTTAGGGATTAGTGGGATGTTCAATCTAAGATTCAAATAACCAAGACAATGATATATATTTGTGTACTTATTGTGTGTGTGTGTGTGGGGGGGGGGGGGGGGGGGTTCTTTACACTTCTCCTTTTTTCCCTTTGTTTTAATTTTTCTCTATGTATACTACACTTTTTTCTATTTACAAAGATGTATGCCATTTCTGTACAAGAACTGAGACATCAGGTTAGTGGAAGGTTTCCTTAACGGAAACTGGTGGAAACTTCCGCAGGTTTCCGTTTAACGAGCATCAGGCTAAAAATGATAGTCAAAGAGTCTTACAGTTTTCGCATAAGGGACAAGTTTCGAATATTTATTTTCTCAATGATTTCAATAATATGTGCATGCTCTTTGAAGAGTTGAGATGTATTCATGTGTAGATGACTGTCAATTGTATTTCAGATGCAAGTAAAAAAGATGGTAATCTAGTTTTGAAAGCAGACTAACTCCCAAAGGTTTATATCCCATGATAGTTTTACAAAATGAGTTCTCATAATCTGATAATTGCAATTTTATTTTCAATTAACACTTTCTATTCTGTATCACATTTAGAATATTCAACTGTCTAAGGAAAAAATTACTTTCTCATTTAACAGAATATGAGTTATTATCTTATCTAGCAAATACATTAGAAAAGCAATACTAATGAATAAAGCACAGCAATAAATGTCACTAAAATTAATTATACTGGACAATATATCTTTACCTATCTTGGCCTTTGTTAATTAGACTGTATAGGGATACAGGAGACCTATTTCAAAACATTATCTTTGTATTTATTTTTATTTCAAATACTCTAGTGAAATTGAATACTCAAGTGAGATGAACAACCTTCAATGTAATATTGATACAAATACCTAAGAATGATGTTGATTACAAAGGTAGATGTCTTTAAAGACTTTCCTATCCCAGTTATCCTAGAATAGTAATCGAACATTAAGATGTTTCTTATTCACTACCCTTTAATACTATTTAATAAAATGTGCTTCGGATTCAACTAGCAACTGCACATTGTGTACATGTTCATCTCCACCGATTTTGATTTTGATGAATGTCAAGTCATGGCAATATCGCTGAGAAGGTAACCCTCACACATACACATACAAAAGAAAAAAAGGGGAGGGGTTGGGGTTATAACTGTGTCTCAGATTCGTTAGGGACTTGGGTGATTCTCATTTTATTCGGTACATTCTTAATGTAGATCTAAATACGCTCCTTGAATTATATAAAAAGGTAAAGGATAAAGAAAGGTAATAATAGAAATAAATAAATAGATAAAAAAGAATAAATGAGATAAAATAAAATAAAATAATAATAATAAAACATCAAGTTCATTTACTGCTTATTCAGAAATTTGTTATTTCAATAACCTCATTAGGCTCCATTCTTACACTTGTTTTTCACACCTATCTATCCCGTCTATTGTTCTCCAATAAATTTTACCGTTATCAGTCATGTTATACGGTGTGGCACTACACAGAATATTTACAGTATCGGGGAACAGAAGTAGTTGTTTACAGATTTTATTATGACATTGAGAAAAGTGGATGTTTGAAAGTGTATCTTTTTTTATTATCATGAATTTTACTTATTTGGGAAAGACTCCTGGGCCGGCATAAGACTTGCATGAAAGTTTAAATCAAAAGTATAGATACAAAAAAAATCATAAAATTTTCATATCAATTTGATCTTTAAAACAACAACAACAACAACAACAACAAAACACAAACAAAAACAAACAAAAAACAAAAACTAAAAACAAAACAACATCCCCCCCAAATACCCAAAGATCAAATTTGTATACAAACTTGTATTCTGTGGACACGAAAGCAGGTGTGTCGGGGTCCGATCGATTACCATCGAGGGGAGTATAGTGCCAGGGATGATTGAGTGGGTCCCTCTCTGGCATATGGTTTCGGGGTCACCACCGGGAAACGTGCAGTCCGATATACTTTTGCAACTTACCTTTTTGTGATTTTCCCATAAGGACATGCTTCTGAGTTTCAAGAAATATTCGAACTAATCAAAGGTAACCAAATGATAACCCAACTAAAGTAAAAAAAAATGTAAAGTAAAAAAGAAGTACTGAAGGATAAGCCATATCTTATAGTCTATGGAATAAAAGGACAATATCGTGTATAGTGTCATATTCAGGAAAATGCGAACCCCAATAAAATCGAGGTTAGACCAGGTGCCCGAGAGGAATAAGTGTCCCCTGGTTGCATGCAACACCAGTCGTAATGTCCTGCAACAACCTTTCAAGGTAAATACATAAATATACATGCACGAGCACAAGAAGGAGAGAAGAACACGAAGTCAAATTTTCCCATTCCCATTCAATGAAAACACTCACACTATTGTAAACTTTCAGCTTTTGAAATACATAAACTTCTCGTTGCATCATGAACGAAATATACCCTGATTTAACCGTAAAGCAAATATACACTCTGGAGATAAAAGGTTAACATGGATTTTATATTTCCCAAGTATTATCATATTGACTAGACGAATGTGAATTTACAGCTAAATAAATAATGTATTATTTATATGAAATGAAGTGGAAATGCAGAAAAAAAAAATATAGAGATTGAAATATAAAATTGAATTTTTATCCACATTGACTCTCGTGACTATTATGAAAAACTATAAAGATCTAAATGAAAGTAGTTTTAATATGAGAAAAAAAAAATTGGGGAGTTTTTAAAAGTATTTCAGTCGACCAGTCAGAGTGCTCAAAACATACAGCTCTCCCGGGGATCGAAATCAAAACAGGAGGCCTACACAAGTAGGCTTTTCCATGCATATAGAATTCTTTTACACAACAATTATATTAAAGTTAATGGTGCAAGGTTTGTATGTACATAATTATAAACATATTCATCAACTAGATTACAACGTATTGGTTTTGTTCATGAGTGATCCCGATCTGATCACGCTGCATACACATACTGACTTAGTCAGACATACTTATACTCACCAACGCAGTTTGCTCCGATGTTGATGTTGAGGAAATGAAATATTATGTACGAAATACTTGATGTTGAACTTTGAATGTTAGAATTTACTCTACGTTACATTACGGTACTACATAAAACGTAGGATTTATCGATAAGGGAACAAGAAAACAGTGGTATATATATATACGGTACTACATAAAACGTAGGACTTATCGATATATATACATATATATATATATATATATATATATATATATATATATATATATATATATATATATATATATATATATATATATATATATATATATATATATATATATATCGGTACTACATAATATATATATATATATATATATATATATATATATATATATATATATATATATATATATATATATATATATATATATATATATATATATATATATATATATATATATATATATATATATATATATATATATATATATATATATATATATATATATATATATATATATATATATATATATATATATATATATATAGATTTAGACAGTAAATTTACTATCCGTAAAAATACAACTGCAAAAGTAATTATATCAATGATGAGAAGAAGATACCTTTTGCTTTTGAATTTATATAGATAATACTTTTGTAATATTAGGTGGGAAAATGTTCCAACAGATTGTTGGCATTCCGATGGGTACTAATTGCGCGCCTCTTCTGGCCGACATACTTTTGCGAACCAGAATTCACACTGTCTTTGCTCTTCAAAGGCAGTAAACAATTAGCATTTCGGTTCAACTTTACATACAGATACATCGATGACATTTTCTCGATTAACAACCCTGTATCTAAGGATCACCTCAACAAAATATATCCAAAGGAACTCGAGATAAAAGATACAACGGAGAGTGCATCTTCTGCTTCATACCTCGATATACTCCTATCCATTAGTGGCGATGGTTCATTAGTAACCTTTCTCTATGACAAACGTGACGATTTCAATTTTATTATTACCAACTTCCCTTTTCTGAGTAGCAACATACCTTCCTCTCCCGCATATGGCGTCCTCATTTCACAAATTATGGCTATGCCAGAGCATGCTCTAAATACTAGAATGTCGTCCTTAGAGCTAGGCTTCTTGCCACAAATCTACTTTCACAAGGATATATTAAGAAACGTTTGAAATTGTCACGGTGGAAGTTCTATGGTCGATAAAGGGATCTAGTTCAATTTCAGATCCCTCCGTTAGAATGTTAACCGGGGACCTGGTCGTACAAACTTACCATCTGTTTTTTCTTTTTCTTTTTTTATGTTTGGAGAGTACCTTGGAACATGATCGACTAATAATGCCGAGGAAAGACGTTACAAAGTCAAAAAGTTACAACAGCATAAACTGATAAAAATGATAATTATCGTCCTCATTGTCTGTTAATTTCAAAAATATAAGTCGCATTTGAAGTCACATGGACCACAAATCTTTTTCACGGTTATTGTAAGAGATGTTTTACCGTACAACAACAATATGTTTATTTGACTTTTTCTATTGAAACTGTACAGCAGAGGCGTACATAAAGACAATATATACCGTATACAGAATCAAAGAGAAGAAGAAATATTGACAATATAAACCAATATCTTTGCAGTGACTCTCTTTCACATTGACATGTTTATCACAATGTTTAACAGAGGCCAACAACCTTTCATCCGTAAGACAATGTCACCAACATAGAAGAAAGAGAGCTGCCAAGACGAATATCCTCATCCTTGTTTAATAAAGTAAGAAAATCTATATATAATTGAATAAGGCAAATCAATTATGTCACTATCAAAAATATAAAATATAGTCGAACAAAGTTGCTAGGCGAATGACGTTAATGATGTCATGTTTGAAGAATTTCAACGCCCATTCCTTGGATCTTAAAGGTTTTCTAAACCTGAAATTAATACATTTACCTTTGTCATTACTGCGAATGTTCGTTGTATCTATTCCTTGATGAGTTTTCTTTTCGTCGGCATCTTACATTTAAATGATCAAATACAACAAGAACATAAATTACCAGCTTATTTATTTTTCTGAAAAGCATTTTCTCTAAATATACTCTTGAATAATTTAGTATAATATTTCTTACTATCCCTAATCACTAAAAATTTCCTGATTTCGTAATATATACATTTACGTATGTTGATGGTTCTATAAAATGATTAATGTTGAATTAAGATAATGAATTTTGTCGTCAACTAGGATGCGTTGAAAGAAGGATATGATGAATATTTGGTCAGCAGTTTTGAATCTGCGTTCAATATTCATTTTCACTTTCACTTTCGATTGAACCTGGTGCTTTTTATTGTACTTTATTCGTATTTCTTTGAAATATGTTTACATATCATCGTAAGTACATAGATAACGGATTTGGAATAGAAGGAAAACATCTGATTTAGCTGTATGACAACATACATCACAATACGCGTGAAATCCTACATATATTCTCTATACAAAAAGCTAAAAATAAAAGAGAAATTGTTATTGGATGAACATGCTACAGTGTTTACCTTCCGTACACTGAATCTTGAACTTCATACAACTCATAGATACTGAAGCAACCGTTTATCTCTACTTTTTCGAAGATCTGCCGTCGTGCTCTGGTAAGGAATGCTTCCTTTGAAGTGGTGTAAATAAATTTTGATTACTAAAAACTCTAAAGATTTTTGAAAGCTCAAAATTTCAGACACAATTGGGTTAACCAGATACACGTATGAAATTATAAACTGAATTATTTTGGTAGATGGACTTAATAAACGGAGATAATGAGATGCTAAGTGTATATAGATGACTTGCTTTCAATTAATAACTCTTCATTATCATTATCTTAGCACGATCTATCCAAGTGAACTGGATGTCAAAAAAACCACAGAAAATAGTAATTCTAACTCGTATTTAGATATTATGTTGTCTTCCGACATTAATGGTCAATTGAACACCTCACTCTATGACAAACGTGACTATTTTTAATTTCGCTATCACACACTTTGCTTTCATAAGGAATAACATTCCATCATCGCCCGATTACGGCGTATTTATATCTCAGTTAATACGTTATTCCAGAGAATGTTCAAATTACAATGACTTTCTTCTGAGGGCTAGGCGACTTTCAGATAAGCTACGCAACGAGTTATATATGTGCTAGACTAAGAACGTCACTGAGGAAGTTCTATGGTCATTACGAGACTCTTATTACTCCATATGATATCTCGTTATCCAGACTTTTAAATAATAATCTGGACTGAGACCGACCATTTTACACAGATTCGACACCTTCTATACTAGACGGCTACCTACCTTGACTTCTCCATATATAAATATCTATGAAATTTACACGATTTGACACTTTCTACTTGGTATATGTGACTGGTGTTGCTAGCAAGCAGGAGATGCTCATTTTCCCGGGGCACCTGATCTTACTCCATCATAGGGGTTCACATATGCTCTTCAAGTAGTCATATTTTGATATTTTCCACTTGGATTTCATTTTCACTGATCTGTATGTTCACCGGTTTCATGATTTTCGGACTAATAGTTTGTATTTATCCATCATCTTTACATTTCAGCAAATTTTAAAAGTGGAATTAAATGGTATTCTATTGGACTCAAATCGTGTGATAGTTAATTCGTTCCCTTACTGTTGCGGCGCTGAAAATTATGTGTCAATATACATATCTAATAGAATGTCAGTGCTTTTATTCTAATCCGAATTACAGACGTCATGATTACAGTGAAAAAAGATGTGTTAATCTTTCTCAAACAAATATTCATAGAGTACACTTGAGCAATACGCGAATATATGATATCGTATCTATATTAATATCATTTGAATAAAAACACAATAGAACACATGTTTATATTTACACAAACCAATAATAATAATAATAATAATAATAATAATAATAATAATAATAATAATAATAATAATAATAATAATAATATTAATAAAAATTATCCTCGACATACACACATAAATGATTCAGTACTCCTGTAGCACTTATAACTGAGAATCACGATGGACATTCATGGACCCCTGGGTTAAATAAAATACACAGTTAATGACCAATGGCAGCCATAAGGAAGATATGATGTTTCACACATCAAACATTGTTCGTACCGCTTAAGGCAATCACAAGACTGAAAAAAAATCATGGCTTGATATTCATACTCATTACACGCAAACCAGTTGCCGCTGATCTGTATACATACATACAGAATGTCACTATAGTTGAAATATCATTTAAAATACAATACTTTGTAAAACGCATGTGTATCAATGAACATATCAGCAGTAAAATTATGTTCTTAGCAACTCATTTACGCCAAACTCTTTTCACATACATAGTTCATGGCATCATCATCCCTTGCATTGTTCCATTTGTATGATAATGTGTTATCACCTATGCTTACACAATGCGCCGTTATGTCTGGTATAGTATAATCCGGTTTATTGGGTGCCCAGTCGCTGAAACTGTCATCAAGTTTAATATTTGAAGTTACCCACCGAAATTCACCTTCTACGCCTTTATCAGTTGCACCGATCCATGTCTGTCCACCTTAAAATAGATATACAGTTGTTAAATTGTTTTACTCTATATGAACATCTTACTTGAACTCATGGTCTTCATCCTATTCGGTACCATCTGCTATGCTGGCATGTCATTACTGCGCACATACATATTATGCCATAGTTAATATTCAGAATCCTAGAATATTGTATCATCGTTATAAGGTGTGAAAACACTTTGAAATGATAAATCCAAATCATATGTCCGAAAACCATGAATCCAAAGGACATACAAAATCAGTGAAAATGAAAACCAAATAGAAAACAACGAAAAACGTCTACTTAAAGAGCATATTTGAACACCCTTAATGGAATGAAATCAAGTTATTGGGGAGAGTGAGCATCTCCTGCTTGCTAGCAACACCCAATACATATACCCAGTAGAAAGACTCAAATCGTGTAAATTCCCTATACAATTATACATAAAAATGTCATAGTAGGTAACCGTCTAGTATAGAAGGTGTCAAATCTGTGTAAAATGATCGGAATCGGTCTTATTCCAGAATATCATTTTAAAGTCTGGATAACGAGATATCATATTGTGTAATAAGAGTTTCGTATCGACCATTGAGCTTACTCAGTGTCCTAGTCTAGCACATATATAACCCTGGTTGAGTAGCTTATCTGAAAGTCGCCTAGCCCTAGTCATTGTAATTTGAACATGCTCTGGGATAACCTATTAACTGAGATATGAATACGCAGTATTCGGGCGATGACGCTACTTATGAAAGGAAAGTGTGTTTGAAAGTTAGTTTGCTCTTCATATATCGTGGCGTACAAATTTCGGCGTCAAGCATCACATGGTATACGAAAAGTAATTATGTTGCAATTTATTAATATAGTTCTTTGTTCGTACAATCATTCATTATGTAAATGACTAAAACAATACATTATGCACTCAAAAGTTATAGATTGATGGATTGACTATTGTTTTACGTCACTCCACGAATATTTCACTTATATGGTGATTGCTTTTGCCTGATTTAGACCTCTGCAACGGTGTGGATTGTGTACAGTTTTCAACAAATTTCCGACTTCTTAAACATTTATACATCTGTGAATGTCGAAAGCCCTTGAAATTAGAGATAATTGTAATATTAGTTCAAATTACAGTTAATGGAACATCTGACTCGATTCTGACAGCAGTCAAGAATAATTAAGACATTTTGCAGATGTAGAAATTGTATCACCGACAGTCAATACATGAGAGACACCTTGCACTTTTGGCGGTTTTCTCACTTTAAGATATTAAGGTACCTTGATATTTTTACTTACCTTGATTCGACTGAATCATGGATGTCACGAAATCGTTTTCATTTTTTGATGTGATTTCTGTTAGATATGAGCCTTTATATTCACAATCCATCTGTAAGAATTGTGCGATTATGATAACTTCATCATGACACAGTGTTACTAATATATGTATGTACAATATTGAATTGTTATAATCAATAACAGATATGCCTTTCTTCTCACCAGATGTTTTACATTAGTATCCAAACATTTTTTATGATGATAAATTGTAAATTATGAAATATATATATGTGTATTTGTTTTTACATCTGTATCTTGAGACAAGAGTGATTTACCTGCTAAGATAGTGAGGTCTTACAAGCCATTTTATCAACTCAAAAAGCCCTTTGTAACTATTCGTGTTTTGTATGTGGTATGTGGTTAAGCAGTCTTGGTTTTTAAATTTTTATATATTTTTTTAATTTTTGTTGTTGCTATTAAAAGGAATACTCTTTCGTAGCCTCGGTTGTCAGGTATAAATAATAAACAACACTAGTCCCTCTGTTTTACATTATTTCTATGATTTGTTATTGTAGAATTTTCCCTTAAGTGTGCTTGGTGAATCAATTTCAGAGGCATCCACGGAGGGTTTCATGTAAATTGTATTATACTATACCTAGATTTTGTGTCGATGTAATGCTTTCTTTGCAATATAAATCTTAATGAACATGATATTGAAATAAGTTTGTGTGTCAATGTTGCTATACCAATAAAAATGTGCATTTCACACCGGCAAATATTTTTTGGTTTTTGTTTCTTTTCTTAAATGTTTGCAAGTGCCACGGTGGCTTAGCATCAGTGCTCTGGTAATTTATATTAAAAAAATCTGCTAGAGTTTTTTGGTGTGTTTGGTTTTTGTTTTATTATTATTATTATTATTATTATTATTATTATTATTATTATTATTATTATTATTATTATTAATTTATATGTTTTTATTTCTATGGGGTTTTTATATAATATTTGTGTTTGTTTTTGGTTGCAATTGTATTTGTTTTTTTTTTTTTTTTTTGGGGGGGGGGGGGGTATTTTATACTTGTTATCGATTAATTTATTAAGTTTTTTTTTCTTGCTTTCGTTTTTTCCCTTTAATTGTTTTCTTTTTGTTCTCCGAGCGTTTTCTTTTTTATGCGCCTTATATCCCAATTGTGATTTGCAATTTCTGTACCATAATGATAATTACTTTTTCTTTCATGTTTGCAGTGTTGAAACGGTTGTGTGTCTGTTACAAGTTTTTGGGCTTTTAAGATGTGAGACTTCAATAAAAACTCTTACTTACTTTTGCACTTTGCCAACTGACCCATTGTATAACAAGTTGGTAGCAAGAAGTACCATTCCTTATCCATCCGTCTCCACAGGCTTCTTGAAAAACAAAATGAAAATATTCATTTTCAGAGATTACCGAGTACCGGGTTGAAATAACATATTTCTCATTACTGTGTTGTATAAAGCAACATCAGGTTTATTTTACCAATTGAATGGCACTTGTGATTAGTAATGGATGAAATACTTCAACAACTCTGGCCGATCACATAATTGTACTCATGGTATATACACTGATTGACATAGATATCATGTCATACAATGTAGTCACACTATTGTCCTGCAGGTCAAAGCATAGTAATTCCATTTCCCATAGGGTCCCATGTTAAATTACCGAATTTCCAGCAAGATTTACACAACATCCTACATTTTAGCTATATATAATCCACATATCAAAATGTTTGTCAGACCCTCCTCTATCAGAATTTTAACAGTTTACCATAGGTTATCCACCTTAATTTCGAGAAAATCATGCTGGAAGGGGGATACCCCCCAAAATTGGCTAAAATTCAAATGTAAACAACCACCCCTTTTTAGGTCATTAAATCTTTACATTAGCGAAATGAGATAAAAATTCATGATTTTACAGCAGAATCAATCTTTATTTATACATAAATCAAATAATTTCATCCAATCACAGCTCCTGATACATTGAAATAGTAGTCCCTCTCTCCCTACACCACATCAGCCAATCACGGCTATCGTTAATTACCTTTCTTTGACCTGCAGTGGGCACATTGAATACAGCAGGTGCTCTTGATATGGAAAATTGTCCTGCACATGTACATGAAACGATATCACCAGCCTCTCTCTCTCTAGAATATTGCCCCACAGTAGGTAATCTTGGGATTAAGATAGATGACTTCGACAATACATAATCTATTATGTACACAAATAGTTATCGAGAAATGCTTTACGATAAAAATGAATTCGCTGTTACATATTTTGGTGTTAATGTCACCAGGCTACATCGTATTTTAAAGCTAGCAATGTAAAATGCTATTTGCCTACCACGAATTGACCAAAACTTCAGAAAAGTTACATAATATATCCAGCTTTAGTATATGTTCTACTACCTTTCTCTTAATCTCTGATAACTAGCAACATTTATCATGGATAAATATTATAAATACAAAATTTTGAGTGATAATAACACAATGTATTCGTGCTCCACTCGCTTGAAAAGGAACTAAGATACTAAGATAACCTTCTATAGTATCGTTATGTATAATGCCATTTTACTTATAGTTCTGCAGTAAGTAGATTTGCTATGGATCTAGTCTTATAATGCAAATTAGCAGTCATTTTCAAAATTTCTCTTAAATTACGACACAGACACTTTCAGATAACTCTAACGATTTGTAAATGTAAGACATGAAAGTAACTGGTGCCAAATGACCATAATACTAGCAACAATGAACCATAGTAATTATTCACAGACCCCTGAAGTTCAGTTGCGAGACCACTGAAGGACCTGGCGTCTGTTTGGCTGAGCACACCCGCCATGAATGCCCTAACATACAGACGAAACAAATATAATCACCGTGTATATACATGAATGTGAACCAACACTGTGTTGAAAGTGTCACTGCCACATAACTTCAGGAAAAGTATATAAAAACACTTAAATCGAACTCTTCGCTGGGAACTTTTTACGAGCTCCACACTACAAAGGGAGTACGGGTAACGTTCATGTAAAACACTAAATTACCTGGTGTCACATGACTATGGCACTAACAACAATGTACCACAGTGGAAACTCACGGGCCCCTGAAAATTCAGAGGTGAGACTAGATGCCCGGTAGCAGTAGGCGCCTCCTGTTTGGCAACTACAGCTGTGCTAAATGCTGCATAAGCCTCCCAAGTACTTTGTTTTGAGTCATTCTGTTATTCAATACCTTATCATTATTGTGAATAAGAAACATTTAATTAGAACTTACACATTTTAAATGTATATATACCCATTTAATCAGTTTCAACTTTCTTTCCGAATTAAGTTATTGAAATTTTATCTAGTAGATGAAAAGGAAGGTAACAGGATGTATTCCAAAGTCACTTTATCGTATCAAGAACCCTTGCTATTGAGAAAGAGACCAGAATAATTTATTCCGCAATTTCATGAATTTATATATTATTGCCACTACCATATTTGAATAATATTGGGAAAATCAGATTTGTACAAATAAGATTTATTGTAACAATATAATACTATATGAAAATGATTAAAACTTTGAAGGATGTCATTGGTTAATATGAAATTCGTTCGTATAATTTCTAGAAGCACTGCTATAAAGATGGAAATGTTATTGCATAACAACAATAAATATAATTGACATAGTTTGTTTTATAATTGAGATAGTATTTAATTTCGAAGTTTCATTTCAAGAGCTGGGCTAATGACGATCCAGATATCATCTGTAATGACACTTCTATCAGGAAAAATATAACTGATTTTGGATAAAGAATATGAAGACCGGGTAGGGTATTCGGTACGCGTTGCAAAGCGCATTCGTAATTGTATTTTATTAGCAACTGTGAGACAAAATAATAGGGAATACATTGCATTAATTTATATAAAATATAGCGAAATACAGGATTGCACCTTTTCTTTTTATGAGAGGGATCATTGCGGATGACTTCTTTATCTTTAATGGCAAATTTCTATTTTAAAACTATTGTTTCAAAATAGGCAAATTATCCTCCATGAGTTAGCTGGGTTCAATAATACTAATATGGCGACGGCCACATCACAAATTGTATTCAGGTGCAGGGAGATCAATATAGAAATTACATTGTTTTGACCGCATGCGTTATAGGTTACAAGCAAATGTTACAAAAAGGACTAAACGTGGTGCTTTGACCTTAATGCAGAGGCCAAGAGGAGCCGGAACATTTAAAATATATTTTTCATATTTTCAATACTATGTTTTTTTCTAATGAAAATATTCTTCTTTGTTACCCGAAACCTTAATAGCTGGTGTCAAAAGAAGGAAAGTTAAGTTCTTTTCTGATACTTTTTAAAACTAAGAAAAAGTACATCCTGACTAATGTCTGTAAGAGTAAGAGTTTGCGAAAAGTTAAGTAATGTAAAGATGATGGATAAATCCAAACCAAGAGTCCGAAAATCAAGAAACCAGAGGACAAAAAATCAGTGAAAATGAAAACCAAGTGGAAAGTTACAAAATATGTCTACTTGAAGAGCATATCTGAACCCCTGTGGAGTGAGATCTGGTGTCCTTGCTAGTAACACCCATCACATATAATCAGTAGAAAGAGTCAAATCGTGTAAATTCCATAGATATTTATATATGGAGAAGTCAAGTAGGTAACCTTCTGGTAAAGAAGGTGTCAAATCTGTGTACATGACCGGAATCGGTCTCAGTCCAGAATATCATTTAAAAGTATGGATAACGAGATATCATTTGGAGTAATAAGAGTCTCGTAACGACCATAGAATTTCCCCTTGGTAGTCTAGCACATAAATAACTCTGGTTGCGTAGCTTATCTGAACGTCGCCTAGCCCTCAGAACGAAGTCATTGTAATTTGAACAAGCCCTGGAATAACTTATTAACTGAGATATGAATACGCCATATGCGGGCGATGATGGAATGTTATTACTTATGAAAGGAAAGTTTGTGATAGCGAAATTGAAATCGACACGTTTGTCATAGAGGTAGGTGTTCAATTGACCATTGATGTCGAAAGACAGCAAAATATCTAAATACGTAGTAGAATTACTACCTTCTGTGGTTTGTTTGACCTCTAGTTCACTTGGATAGATGATGTTAAGGTAATCCGCGAATGAAGGATTATTAATTGAAAGCAAGTCATATATATCTGTACGTGAAACTGAAGCCAAGAGCCAATTGTTTCTTTCCTTGCGAAATCAAGGACTAAATGAGTTCAGCTTCGTATGAGTATAGGAATATGTCAGCCAGAAGAAGGGCACAGGTAGTACCCATTTGAATGCCGACAATTTGTTTAAAAACCTTTCATCCAAACACCACAAAAATGTTATCAATAAGAAACTTGAACATCTGGATGACATCTGCCTCGGTGTATTTATTTTTGGAATCAAAATTTTTCCCTAACAAAGTAAGTTTTATCATGGCCTTTAACTATATATTTGAATTTTCGACTTCCGTTTTTACTAGTACATGCATTTTGAATAATTTCCGCTAATCTATCTTTTAATTTCTGATGAGGGATCGTTGTGTAAAGAGTTGAAAAGCCAGAAGACTTGGAGTGAATTTTAGTAAAACTTTTTGATTTTAGATGTTCTAACAATTCTTTTGAATTTTTAAGGATCCACATTTGATTTATTCCACTTCTGGAATATACTGTTGCGCAATACCTATGAAGACCAGATTTAATTTCTGATCATATTTTTGTGAGTAGCATCGATACAGATTTTGTGGAACACTTCGAGGAACAAGCGATAAAGCGTTGTTTCTAAATTTAATTTATTTGTCTCAATACCAAACGTATTGAGGTCAGATTTATGATTCTCAAGTATTTCCGAAACCGAAAACTTCGTGAGAGTATAAGTAGGATATCTTGGAGCTGAATTTAATCCTGATTCTTTCACTAGGCTGTCAAGATAATATTTCTTACAAGTATATGTATAATTGTTAGACGCTTTATCTGCTGATATAATAACATAATGTTGTTGGAGGAAGGTAAGTTCTCTGACAACATCAGGATCTTCAAAAATAGATTCGAATCTGGTGTTTACAGAGCCTTGTAATTTTTTTTTTAAGTTTTGATCTCAGCAGTACTGCAATAGATTTTATCCATTCCGAAATAGTGTCGACCTGTACTTTCTCTCTTTTTGCTCATCTGTAGCATATTCCTCGCAGCAGTTGATAATTTTTCTCAAAATTTTGGCTCCGTGTGAATGATCTGGATTTTGGACCTTTAAGTAAAAGTTCTCTTAATTTGGTGTTTTTAACTATATCAAGATCACCAGTAATGACATGGACACTGGGAGAATATACCAAATTAGATGAGAAACATGCACACGGTTGAGGATGGCATGCAGAGTTGATAAGATCAAGACACTGTAGAAACCCTTTGTAATTATAAATTTTGGATGCAACTGATGGTGTGTAGCTGTAAGAAATACATGGCGGATCTTTTTTTTTAATATGGAGGTATTTTCTCTAATACAGACCTATGATTTAAAATTTGGCCACAATTTAAATAATCAATGCCTTTATTTGCGACAATCTTGAAAATGGCGAGTATTTAGAATTCTTCATGGTGGTTCCTTAGCTAAAATAATACTTCTGCTGCAATGTATTATAATTAATATCTCTTTAATTTTCACCTTTTTTTCCTTTTAATCAAAATAAACATATGTATAGTTGAGAGAAATTTCCATTGAAGGACATGTTCGACATTAAATTCTCTGGGTGCAATTTATCATGCGCACCAATGCAGCAATTATGGTACCGACTTAGAACTGTCAATTGTTACATTAATTATTGATAGCTATTAAATTATCAAAGTCGATTTGTATAAAATATAGAGATGTTTCACATTGAATGACAATTATGGGAATGGTTAAAATTCTCGATAAGAACTATATAAAATGCCATACTCAACCAGATGTTATTGCTTATCCGGATATCACGACACGTCTTAAAAGTAGAACTCCAAAACCACCCCACACAATTCAAATTTGCGAAGATTCTTCCATTTTCACGTCAAAACAGGTACAGATAATGGTATTATATTGCCAGTGAAACAAAATGTACAGGACACGTCGCACGACGGACTCGAAAGTTACAAGGAGTATTTATTTTAAAAAAAAAGGATAATAAATGTTTCACTTGCTATTAATTTTTTTCTGATATATTTATATATTGCATAACCGTTTGACTATACATGATAAATGTGATTATACTGAAATTGTAAATGAAAAATATAAAAACCTTATCGGTTCAGTCGATCATTTCCTTTTACTCTTCTGTACGTGTACGTATTAATGTAACCATGAACATCATTATGTGCCTCAAGAAGAACGCGTCAACAGTGTACACAGTTGAAATAAATTTCATAGATTATACATACATGTTTCGAAAAACATATCCTCATCTGACATAGCTCAGAAGAAAGTATAAAGTAGTAAGCCAAACATTGTGGTCTTTTACATTCCTTATGATATTATTATAAAAATTATTATTATTACTATTATTATTAAAATTATTATTATTATTATCATAAATATGGTTGTTATTGTCGTCATCATCACCATTACCATCCTCCTCATCATCATTATCATCTTCATCACCATTATAAAAATGGGTGTAAGGCGACGTTAATTAATTTTACTTGGCAAAACATAAGCTTAACTGTTTTTATTTCCTCGGCGTATTTGTTAAAGTATGAATAATACGAAATTGGATTGTTTTGCACTAAACTATGCATGAGGTAATGAGTTCAATCGCAATTATATTTATAAACAACGGTACAAGGAAAGTCGTCCAAATATAAACGTTAATGATTTTCATGCATTTATCACATAGACTTTATATTGAAGTTGTACTTACCTCTTCTTGCAAAATACATCCAACCTGTTTGTGGAACCATTTGGACAGCACTTGTGAACTGCTTCGTCAGTAAATGACATGATTCATTTACTTTGTTATATTGAAATGCAGTGCACGGAATATTTGTCTGGCATTGTAAACTACACAAGCTCAAACTGTTGTTTGATAACTTTGTGAATATAAAAGTTTCGTCAGCGGTGTAGTCTTTCAACGCAAGATTCACGTCATAATATGCAACAATTGCTAATGCATTTTTATATTTTGCATATAAAATACACTGCATACAAACGATCCAGATATACATATCGAATCTATTTAAATCATACCGAAATATTCTGGCACTTATATAGTTCAACGCAATCGATTGAAACGTATTATTTATTTGTTATTGATTTGCTGTGTAAAAGAAAGAAATATAAAACAAAACTAAAAAAAAAAAAACCGAATGACGTTCACGAAATCTGGAATCGGAAATCACGATACAAGGTCATTAAACATTGATAAAGTATCTCTGTAAACATACTAACTCTTTCACTGATCTCTGCTATCGATTGAAACTTTAATTTACTTTTATTATTACTGTGTAAAAAAGAAAAGTAAAGCAAAAGAAACATTCCGAATGACGTACACAAAGTCTGAGAATCAGAAATCACGATGTATGATCTCTAAACGTTTATAGACTATTTATCTTTACATACTTAAGTTCATACTGATCTCTGATGCACAAATAGATTGTTTAATGAGAAATTCTTGCTTGACTGTTTAATTGATTTCGCTTATGAAGGCACATACTGACTCGTTGAGTTTTACAGAGGTCCTGTCCCTGGACTTAGGCAAACTGGCTCGGAAATCTTCGATCAGAATCTAACGAATCATTATATTGTGTATTTTAAATTAATATTAACACTTCTTTAGAATAAAAAGGTGATAAAAGTCATAATTTATAAATGATATTGACAATATGTAAACAAGTTTGTTTGAGCATAAGAATCTTTGTGCAATCAGAATGTAGTAAGAAGCTAATCTAACAAATTATGATGTTGCCATGGCGTTTCAGTTCTATGCACAAATGCTGAAAATTAGAGCAGAGATCGGGTGCTTGATATTTCCTGTTTTGCTAATGTCACTTGTCGTGAATGTCATGCTGATGTTGATATGATCGAAATGATTACTCGTTTAATTGAAAGTATCATAACCACAAAACCAAATGATCGGTATTTCATGATAAAGCAAAAGCAAAGCAACGTTTAATATTATCGATATTACATGAACCATTGAAAGGTTTTGGTAACTGATGATGAAAACAACACTTGAGATACACATTTTAGATAACTGTAGATAATTTAATTGTATCACAATATATCAAACAAAAATAGGTCATAAAATACATTTTATAGTTAACAAGCCCTGAAAATGTAACTGGTTGATCTTAAGTACTTCACAATATCGCATTTTCATACTTTTTTCCCAGCAAATCAAAATGCACGAACTTGCAACTTGGTGCATGTATAATTGATCAGTTATGCATAAAATTTGAAATTACAGATATTATTGAAGAAGATGAAAACATTGATTATGAGTCTAATTATATCAAATATATATTCTTAAACTTGAAGGATTGTGAGAAAAAAAAAGCTCAGAAAAAGCAAAAAAAAAAAAAAAAAAAAAACCAAACAAACAAATAAACAAAAAGAAAACTTTTTTTACCTTGATCAGGGGCAGATAACTCTTTAAAGTGCGGGGGAGAGGGGAGGGGAGAAAAATATCAAATACCTTTAAATTTATCACAATATATCTGTAGCTTCATTTTTTATGTTAACTTACTATATGTATTATATTTATTATAAAAAAACCATTAAAATATTATTTATCAGTGTTATTTTCTCTAATGTAAACTCTATTTTTGACCGACGTTTACAGTTTTATTAAGATTTATTATAAGATTTTTGTTGAATGTATTAATTTTCGGCCACTAATGATCAAGAAATCGATGGATTAGCACATTTATCAGGATTACAAATCCTTGATGAAGACTTTAAGAAAGAACTTGCAAATGGGCAAATGGTAAGATAAGGGTTCAGGCGAACAATTCTATTACCCTTCTGGTCTAACTCAAGACCTTTAGAACCACGTTAATGTACTTCAAGAACCCATTAAGAAACTTTTAGACAAAAACGATCCAGCGCAATGGTTAAGAAAGCCTTAGATCAGGTGAAGGCATTACAGACTTCAGTCAGAACCTTTATTACAAGTGGTTAAGACGTTTGGGTGTACACTAAAAATTTAAACAATGGACAAAATGTTAAATGTTATGCAAAAATGGCACGCCTTGAAGATGTCGACGTTCCAAGAACCTTTCATATGATTTGCACAGGGTCGGTCGCTGACAAAAAAAAACCCGAGGAGAACCCGAGTCGGAATGATCTTAAGAGACTAATGCACAGACGATTTACAGGAATAACGGACCCACAGCATACAATGACAGTTTTGAGAAGGTTAAGAAAGGGACTTTTTGAAAGTGTAGGAATGCTTTCTGTACCATTATTTACAATAGCTTAAGACGCTTATCCTTTTCATGTCAATACACACCAGGCTACCATGGCATTACTTAAAAAATTAGTTGACATTTTTTTGTGACGGGTTGTATCATGATTTTCTTAGATTGAAACTTCTAAAATAAAACGCCCAACTTATGATGGTTGGTTGGTTGATTGGTGTTTCACGTCGCTTTCAACAATATTTCAGTTATATCGCGACATGGAAGCAGGAGGTAACCAACCTCTTAAACATAGTGGCGCAACCCGAGAATCGAACCCGGATCATCGGCGCCGCAAGCCAAGCGCTTAACCACTACACTACGCCTGCCCCCTCCCCCCAACTTATGAAAGAGCAGTAGAAGGTGCAGTGAAATAATAGAAACTTTTAGATTTTATCTCCGTTCAGACTCAGACTATGCCTCTGACATATCAATAGACAATGCTTATTCCTGCATCCGCGTCCTATTCACTGAGTGCCAATGCACCAACTTTTATCTCAAAGGTCGGTAATGACGATATACAGATGAACGCGTTGCCAGATAGTGTATCATTACCACAAATTGACGCAAGACAAATGGAGACGATGGAGATAAGATTTCCCGTGCAAAATGAGATTTGTTAAATGTAATGGATTTGGACATGTCGCTCGCGAGTGCAGGTTTAAATATTATTTGGTAAACACAGCCGAAAATGAAAATACAACGAAAAGCACAAACGGCTATGCAAAATCGAGACAATATACAATCGGTGATCCATCTCTCATTTTGTCTGAGCGAAGAATTAACTGGATAAGAAGAGTGGAGTGTCCCATGATAGGTAAGGTAAAAAAAAAGTCCCCACAGAGAAACATCCTACAGGAATAGGGTACCAAAATGTCATGGTTAGCAGAATAGGAACCAGGCAAACTAGAGAGCTTCCCTGACAAGGAACTTATTACATTTTTATTGAATTTGCTGAAACACGGGTTTCCCGCGGAGGGTTTGACTTAAGTTTTATTATACCCTATTCCTGATGTTATGTGGCTGTTAAACTTTCTACATAGTGTTTGTTCACATTAATGTATATATACAGTGCTGAATATATTGTTTCGTCTGTATCTCAGGGCATTCCAGCGGGTGTGGCTAGCCAAACAGGAGACGCTCAATCCTCCCGGTCTCACCTCTGAATTTCAGGGGTCCGTGAATGTCCACTTTGGTACATTGTTGTTAGTGTCATAGTCATGTGACATCAGTTATTTTCGTATTTTATGTTATTAGAGTGGGAAAGTTAAGATGCCGTACTTGGATTGACACGGGAGCTGCAGTTTCCCTTATAAGTAAGAAAATGTTCAATAATTTATCCCCCCCCCCAAAAAAAACAAACCCCTTAAATTGGACAAGATTACCCTGTCCTTACACGCTGCAGAGGGAAAACCACTCTGTCTTAGGACAAGTAACAATACCCTTTTCTATGAACGAACATTCTATTAGTCAACAGTTTTATGTGACATCAAGTTTAAAGCGGAATTTTGTTTTGTGCTGGGACTGGCTTAAAGAACACGGAGTGTGCTTTTTTTAGTTAGATGATGGGCAAAACTTACGTGAAATTAGAAGAAGACATTCATGTTTCATCTATTCTAAGACTCATCAAGAAATACTGCATGTCGCGTTAAATTAAATCAAGGCTTCCGAGCGTCATCATCTGGGCTGCATGAGATAACAAACACAGAATGCATCCAAGAAAAACCAGGAATGATTCTTACAGAAGTATTGAATACCTCTAAGAATCCAAATAAGGTACCGTTAATGATTATCAACAGAACAGACCAATGTTACCGACGTAAGAAAGGAAGTGTAGTAGAAAGGGCAGGACACGTAGATGCCTTATAATTCAACCGCTTGGAATTAAAGGATGTTGATGACGACAAAGAAGGAGAAGATTTTTAGGAACTACGGGTACCAGAGAAATTAAAAAAAAACGAACAGCAAAAGTAATCAAAAGGAACAAGGATTTTTTGGCTAAGAAATATACGAATCTGGGACATACAGAAACCGTCAGGGCCATGATAGATACAGGAGATCAGCGACCTTTATAGAATAGACCGTATATCCTTTCAATACAAGAAAAATTATAGACAAAGCAATAGCTGAGATATTTGAGGCTAAAATAATAGAACGATCAAAGACACCATCGTCATTCTCTTTGGTAGAAGAAAGATGGAAGTGATAGGATTTGAAGAAAGTTCGAGGGTTGCTTCAGTTTAATAAACTTCCATTTGGACTGAGTATGGCCCCAGCAATTTTTCAAGAACTGATGAATATCGTTTTACAGGGCTGCTAGCAATTCGCAATCGCTTTGATATTTTTAGAGACGAAGAAGAATATCTTGGATATATACAAGAGATATTTGATAAAACAACACATGGTTTGAAGTTAAAACTCAAGAAATGTACTTTCGTTTTAGAGGAAACGGATTACTTGGATTTTAATATAAGTAAAGATAGAGTTAAACCGGACATTGGGAAAGTAGAGGCCATAAGAAACTTGACGACTCCCAAGACAGTCAGGGTGTAACTACAGAAGATTTATTCCTAATTTCTCCAAGATTGCGAAGCCTTTGATCAGCCTTACAAGGAAACGTGCAATGTTCAGCTGAGCTACAGAATGTCAGACGGCCCTCAAAGACAGTTTAAAAACAGTAGCATTACTTGGATACCCTGATACTAACAAACCGTATGTTATATAGAGGAATGCTAGTACAGATGCATATGTGCTTGTCTTACACAGAAGATGGACGACGGAGAAGAAAAGACAATTTAATTATTATCACACAAGTTGAGCCAGAAACAGACACGGTGGTCAACGATAGAAAAGGAAGTACTTGCTATTTACTATTTTCTTCAGAGGCTTGACCACTACCTACACAGTGCCAGCTTCATAATAAGGACACCACAAGTTCTTTAAGTACATCTTAGGTTCACTCATGCAAAATAATAAGGTTCAACTATGGGCATTAAGTATAGCCGGATATGACTGTAAGGTGGAATACGTCCACAGAATGGAAAACCATTGTGCTGACTTACTATCCCGAGTGTCTAATAACACACTTAAACATCAAGAATGAGACGATAATCTTGAAAGACCGTATATTGTTTTGAGGTTGGTGTAATTAACTCCAATGTCCGTTCTCCTAAGTGCACAGGGAATATATCATAGAAGAAGAACCAGCAATGTGATCATAGAAAATGGGAGAAGAAGCATGGATACTAAATCCTTAGTGGAACTAAATAAAAGTTATCGCGATTCAGATCTTATTAAGGTGAAGATTTTTTGTGCTTAAGGTATTAAAATGAAAGAAGGAATTTTGTATATTCTGGATGTGCGCGTTGGGTAGACAGTGTAAAGGGCTAATGACAATGTCCGTCGAGAGCATTAGAAATGTTCAAAGGTTCATATGACCGTTGTCAATTACTTGTTTTGATTAGGATGATTATGAAATTAGGTGTATTTCCGCAGGGCAGTTAACTGCAGGAAGACATAATAGGTGCGCGAATGGTTGTAGTGTACCACAGCACGGCACACCTTTCGGGTTGTAGACGCAGGGAACTAACCGCCGTTGAACTCCATGTAATGCGGCACCGACCGCCCACTGGGTCGCAGTTGTATGGTTTATATTATGATAGTGTCATACATGCAGTAGAATGTGTACCGAGGAAATTCCCAAGTTGAGATGAGTATTAAGTCGAATATAAGAACAAAATATAAGTACATGTCTGTGTATTCTAAGTATTGAAATTGTTCGATCAACTCCAGGTCTAAAGCGTAATTTAGATATGTACAACCACAATAGCAAGTGCATGGTATATATGTTCTCGTCTACCAATTAATTCATTGTCCTTGCTACCCAACCTGATGCAGAACATTATGAGACACATTGGAGTCACCGCTTGATTGTAAATTATATATTCAATAAAGTCTCGATATGATACATTTTGTTAAGATTAGATTACAGATGATGTGAATATATCCAATTATCAGTATTGCTCTTTTTTTATTTCATCGTTTTTCGATATAATTTCTACTGAAATTAGATTCGATATAGCACCTTAAACTTACATTAACACTTAAGTGAATAACACTATAAGATTACCATTCTAGGGCACGTATTGTATCGTGAACTAGTGAAATTCATAATATGTTACTTACTGTTTTGATTTTTTATGTGAATTGATGAAAGGCTTCCCCAGCTTGTAACAATCAGTGAATATACAAGTGACTATGTATATGTAACAATACTACTTTGTCTCTTGTATTTAGTTGAGTATCCAACGGGGTACATATTTCTATACTCCAGGGTAAGCAGATTGGACTCCATTTAAAAAGAAAGTGGAGAAATTATTTACGGATAAATATTTTCTATTGGGGAGGGACATTGCGGATAATTTTTTTTAATGTGACGAGTTTAAAAGCAGGTACTGATCACATTTTAATATTATTCATCTATTATTCATTCGTTTATTTATTTATTCATCTATTTATTTATTCATAAATTATTCAATAATTTATGATTTATTCATTTATTTATAGTTCTAGAGATTTTTCTTTTTTTTTCATTCTATTTTATTTCTCCTTCACTATTTTTATACACAGCTTTGAAACAGTGATATTAACCGGGAATATATGTACATACATTTTAATTTGGAAAGGCTCCAAATATAAATGTATATACAAACCTCGGTAAGTATTTGTAGGGTAGTGTGCCTCTGATAGGTTTGTTTTGTTAGAGTTGTCTCCCCCTCATCTCTCTCTCTCTCTCTCTCTCTCTCTCTCTCTCTCTCTTTATCTATCCCTCTTTCAAGTGTTTTAGTTTAGTTTAATAATTCATGTTATCAAACTGTTATTTTTGCAAACGTAAGTCAGAACAGGAACAAGGTACCAGTAATATTAATTTTTGGAGAATCGTTAAAATAATTTTACCTCAAAACATCGTACAATGAAATGCGTGATATGTTTTATTTATTTTCTCTTGTTTTCTCTCTAACTCACCACTAAATAACTCATCACAATTTATATAATTAATGCTCATAGAGCTTATAGAATTTTCAGGGTCGTCAGTGTTGTTAAGAGTTTTTCAGTGTCGATTTAAGAGTTTTTCAGTGTTTAGGAACCTTCAAAGTTTTGCAGACTTTATCAGAGGAAATGGGATTCTTAAGGGGTTTTTTTTTTTTTTTGACCCGGTAGTGCAAATAATATCACTTTCTTTCTTTGCTGACCCACAATGATTGCCACACTATGGTGAACAAATTATCAGTAGCATTGATTTAAAGTAGGTCACAGATACTTTAGTTAAAGAACGGTTAAGTCGTCATAACTAACCTGTTGTGAAGTGTATTTTGATGAGCTCATTATTAATGACTCAGATGACGTAAGACATGAATAATAGTGATGATATTTGTAATTAATTCCCCTTCAAATCACGCGTAAGCACTCATCCGCCTGTATTTTATGCATCGACAGTGTTAATCATTAGAATAAAAGAGTATAATAGTTCAAACGAACTAGGCACTATTTCTGTCACAGACAAACACGCAATACTATAATAAAGTCACTCATTAGTTTTATATTTAAGTACAGGGAACACTACTGTTAAGTATTTCTAGGAGGACAGATAAAGTGCACCAAGAGAACTTTTAGAACTTTACATACAAATTAACCGCTATTCAAATTCAAATAAGAATTTCAATTTCCATTCATCATAATACAATTCTATTTCTTTATCTTTAAAATTCAATAGGTACATCTTGCAATAGAGCCTGGATTCTATGTAAACGGTATGTAAATCATGAGTGCTATGATTGAGGAATAATATGAATGTTATTAATACGCCAAGATTACTAAAATTTTTATTCATTATATTCAAAGTTCTGGGCAAGGCTTTATTTAAGTTCTTAACACTCTTTTTATACAATACCTTTGCATTTTGTTCGTTTCGCAGATTGATTGATTACAGCGTTATGTTTATTATTTTCAAGAGCTCAGGATTGCTGATTATACGTGTTTTGTAAACGCAGATTACCACGTGAACTTGATTTCAAAATTAAATTTACGTCCTTTTTTCCGCGTAAAAGCGTTTCTTCTTTTATTTATTTTATTACTATATTAATTAATTGAATTTGGGGTCCTCTGTCATGGTGTGTTAATCAACATTCTTATTAGTCGAGGGTCAGTTACAAAAGAAGAAGAAGAAGAAAAAAAAAGAAGAAAAGAAAGAAAGAAAGGAAAGAACTCGCATAAGCAACGCAACGCAACGGATTTTTTGTCCATCGCATGAGTTAACACTATTATATTGTTTCGCACATGTATCATTAAGTAATCAATCAATTACTCATAATCATGTATTATTGTTGAACATGTCTGGCGTTAGAGAGTTCTTCATCTCAGATATTTATTCTGCACTTTTTAAACGAAATATACACCAGTGTGGACCATACTCACGTAAAACTCCTCGTCGTCCTACGTTAAGAGAAACAGTGTGATAGACATTTTAGAACTACTTTCGTATTATTATATTTATGCCTTTTTCAGGACATAGCTCTCGGGATTGTGACTTTGGCGTCATACTTGTTCTTTATTGCATAGTGTGTCAAGTTCAAATGCCATTCTCTTTTCTTTCACGTCTCAATAAACAAGAGACGCGTGTTTCTTACACGAGATATGTTTCTTAAATTTATGCTCACGTGACTACTGTATACATGTTATTGATCAGATCTAACTGTATTGGTTATGACATTTGATGATGTACTTTTCTTTATATTATATACCGTATACTCATTTATTCTTATTTTGACTTAAAGAGAGAGTTAATATAGCATGTAGCAGAATCCATTCCCTCTATTGATAATTATATAAATCAAATTAAATTGTATTCGTACTTTACTTGACAATGCGATATCATTGATTTATCGAATTCATTAATATTCCTTGATACTTAACGTATCAAGGGGTTACATGTACTTTGGAAAGTAAAAAAGTTTCAATTATAACACAGGGAAGGAGTAGGAACAAATATGTTTCTTTGGCAATTTTCATCGTTCTATTTATAGTCGGGCAAATTAAAAGTCGCAGTCACTTAGAGTATAAGAAGTAAACAATAAAGAAATACCGAAGGATTGACTACATTTCGTAGTCTATAGAATGAAAGGACAATATCTTGTATAATGTCATATTCATATAAATGCCAACCCCGATTAAATGGAGGTGAGACCAGGTACACGGGAGGAGTAATTGTCCCCTGTTTGCATGCACAATCCTGCATAAATGTTTGAAGCCGAGGAAGTAGATACAGAAATGAGCACATGAAGGAAACACTTAGTGTTGTTCTGGGTGTTCGATGACAAACCCTACCAGATTAGACTTATGGATTATGCATGATAAGATGATGGTTTACGCCAAGCCAACTTAGTATTCAAAAAGAAATAAATGGAAAAGAAACAACATTCTACGAAGTGAACCAACAACAGGGAATGAGATCGTGTGTCCGGTCTGGGAGAGAGTAAACAACTTGTTCTTACTAGAAAAAGAAGAAAAAAATCCTTAAACTTATTTCCACCAAACATCCAAGTTTTAAGGGTGCCAAACGGTATACATTATCAGTTCTAAATGATTCGTATTCATATATTTTTCGTCAATTTTACAGGAATTAAATTTTAGAATATGGTTTTAGTGAATTTTAATTTAATATAGTGAAACTATCTGCAGTCGAATGCCGGGGAACTCTGACAATGAAAATATAAACCCAGCGTAATAAACGCCAAATGCGGTTTTATACTAAACACAAAAAAGATATAGCTCCTTTTGTATACTGCAATCCTCTACTGAATGTTGTAAAAAACACATTATTACAAAGATAAAAGTCCGATATTTCAAATTTTAATTTCCCATATCCCTGTGAAAACATCTCTACCTTTGTTATTTTTGTTTCAGCTATACGAGGATAGTCCGCACTAGTTAACTGCATATATAGTACGGTTAAGTGTAAAAATGAAATAAGGTTGCGAAAAATCACATCTCATATAAACATTCAATATTACGGTCGACTTAGACTTTGTGCGTTAATATCAAAAACAATTTTATGATATATTGCTTCCATCTCTATGAGTAAATTTATTTTATTTTTAGTTTCGATAAATATGCCGGCGTTTTATCAGTGAAAGTGTTGAATAGATTAACTATAGGTGTGTCACTCAATAACAACATTTAAATTGATAAAAAGACATTTACGTCAACATAGTTTTTTCTACACGGTCAGTGTGACAATTCACGATGACATTACATTTTCAGCACAAAGAAAGAACTCGAAAAGAGTTTTACAGAAATTACAGAGATTTACACAACGCTTATGCAAAAAAAAAAAAATACCGCTTTTAACGGAAGTGTCAGTATATAGATGAAAGATAAGAATGCATTTTACTCAGCTGTACGAGATCGTTACGGTCGTGCAGGTCATAGAAGAATAAATACTCAAAAAGACATCACAATAAATATTCGATAGCACTGCAAATTTGGTACCGACTTAGAACGATCAGTTGTTATATCAATATCAAATACAAACAATAAATGAGCGAGAGTCGGTTTTTATAAACTTTCCCACATGCATACCTCTGTCCATAGACTGAATCTTTGGCTCATTTTTTCGGCCACGTTGGTTTTAACTCTGCTCTTCATATATTTATATTTTATTATGCATTTGTCTCATGCTTGATAATTAATTTTACCTGATCAATCAAGAATGATAGTTATAGAACACACGCATGATAAATGATTGATACTCTTGTTTTAGCTGATATTCTATTTTCATTCTTGCGTTATGTTTTATGTTACAGAATAATTGATGATTTTCTACGTTGTTTCTTTCATGATCTTTGTTCTTACTTTAAGAAGATTTCACTGACAGAATTAGAAACTCGGGGCAAGCGTCAAAGCCATGGAACACGGAAGGTTTGACTTAAGTGTTATTATACCCTTTTTCCTGATTTTATGTGGCTGTGACACTTCTACACAGTGTTTTTCAGCATTCATGTAAATATATAGAGTGCTGAAATATATTTGTTTTGTCTGTATGTAAGGGCATTTATGGTGCGTGTGGGTAGTAAAACAGGACACGCTCAAGGGTGCCTGGTCTCACCTCTTAATTTAAGAGGTCCGTGAATGTCCACTTTGGTATATTGTTGTTGTTAGTGTTATGTCCATGTGACACCAGTTAATTTCATAATTTACATTTTTAGCATTGCTACTAGAGTTCCCCGTTTTTTAAATTTCTATCAATTTACTTATTTAGAGCTGTATTGCCATATGATGATTTGATTTAATGTGGTATCATCTATATCGGTAGGGTATTTTCTGACGTATTTCCTTTGCGGGTTTGAACGTGTGTAGCTCATGACCTTCGGTCACGAGATTTCTGTCACGTTCAATGGGGCGTTCAGACAGGGGCATGATAATACAAAACAGATTACTACTGAGCACTTCTATTTATTGAACTGTTGAACTGCATTCTTTCGGATGTCTTAGAAACCCGAATGCACGATGGTGGAAGAAACCAGACGCCTCGAAAGACACGGCTGCTGTGTTCAATAATAGACTCTACTATTTAACGTACATATTCTCCCTCTCTCTCTCTCTCTCTCTCTCTCTCTCTCTCTCTCTCTCTCTCTGTTTCTTTTTTCTTGACATAACCATGAATTTCCTTTTGTCGTTGTTGGGAGTCATTAACTGGTGTGGCTAACTACAATTGAGACGCTTACTCTTCATTGGCTAGTGGTCTCACTTCTAAATTTCGTCGAGTGGTGTCAGTACCACATTTATTAGACATCAATCACCATCATTTTCTATTGGTTGATAGGATATTTATCGTCAAGCGCTAAAGAAACCGCGAAGGGAAACATTTACTATTTTAAACGACATTCCACTTTGAAATGTCTTCAATTAAAAGAAATTTTGATACACAGATATTGGTGTGTGCTGACAAAATGATACAGAATTCGTGCGTGCGCTCATCTAAAGGTCAGATATCTACAAAAAAAAGAGAGAACTATTTCAATATAAAATTATAGTTGGCCTTGTCCAAACCTCTTTCAGAAGAGACATGGCCCTGAACCTCGTCCCCTCTGACTGTTAGTCGGGACTCCTACAGATATAGGGTCTTAGCTCGCTTTCAGACTGGCAGAGCACGGTTTATCATGTTGATGTCGCATATATTTTTATATCATGTGTTTTACAATACCTTACCTGTTTATATTTTTATGACCTCTCAATATGCTATACCTGTTGACCCTTGTTCTTTACATGGAGGATTATTTATAAAATTTTAAATGTACGTCCTTTGATTGTTCTGCTGTTACGGTGAGTGAGAAGGTGGGCCCGTAAACCGGTTAACCACATCATTTGTTTGGCTTATGTCAAATTAAATGACCGTCCTAAGTCGGTATCGTAATTGCACTACAATCAAATATTTTTGTAATGTGTTATAACTAATAGTATATTCATGTATCGTATAGCTCCATGGTGACTTCTGCCACATAATTGAGCCAGTAACTCCTCTTTTTTCTTGTCAATTAACATACCATATTACATATATTAAAAAGCAACCCTTACATAAAATTGTACGTACACGAATTAAAAATATTATATAAGAAATTCGTTTTATAAATTGATAAAGCTCTATAACTAGTAGTGTCATACACAATGAAATAAAGCAAAAAGTACGGAAAAGAAAACTACAGAACTCTGAGTTTTAGTAAATGGCTGCAGAACTTCTGTAAGATTTGTCAATCATGACGAAAATTCCGTTACAGGTCAGATTAAATAGTATTGTCTTTGTATCTTGAAAAAATGGCAAAAGAAAATCTTATGATAGATAGCTGAAAAGTCAGACAATCGAATAAAATGGACATCTATGCTAGAACAAATAATATAATTTGGGAGGACAATAGTGTGTTAATTATTTAAATAGCAGATTTTGCACTTTTAGTAACAAAATGGACGGGTTTTATCTACGTCAAGGCATCATAGAAAATGTTCTGGTATCATACGTGGTTAGTTGAGACTCCTGCAAATCAAAAACTCTGCGCACCGTCAGAGAGTTGGCTTTTGTTTATGTCGCTCTTTTTAGCCTCAAATTTTAGCCGATATACCATTCATCCATGTGCATTGGGTACTGATGGCATTGTACAACATGGGATGTTAGACCCAAACCAAAACTTTAAAGCAATATTTCTCCCATTTGGTCAATGATCATAGACATACTCCAAATTAGGCTTTTCTACGTGCTAGGTGAATATAAAATACATAAGTAAACGATGAAATGACGTACTAACATACTAAAGATAATACCAAGATTAACATGACTGTAACTCGCGAAATCCAAATATCAGACCTGATCCCTGAACGGAAAATATGAGTTTACGATTTGGTTAGATAACCCACCATCTTTTTTAATAGGCAAATATGCAGATTTCATAAATAGTATTGTTATACCCTTTACTATTTTATCCTTAATTATCTATATTTAAGAAAAAGTCCAATAAATCGACTGTTAAAAACAGTCGGTTCAAACTAGCTGTTAAAATCGACTGTTGGACCGGTCACGTGATAAACTGTTGACCGACCAGATCTAGAATGCCGTTATGGTAACAAGTTTTTGTTTTAATTTAAGTTTAATTTAATGATTCCCTCAGTCGGACGCTGAATATTGATAAATTTAATCATTTTCAGCGATGAAATTCATTCTTTAAAAATCAAGCCCCCATTAGGGACCCCTCGACATATTCAAAATAGAGATATTTCCTTCTCGCCTGTTTTTTATATTCTGTGAAAATGGAGGCGACTGAAAGTTTTGCATCTTGTTTATATAAAAAGTATAACAAACAGTTGTTGTCTGCGGTTTCGGTCAACCCAAGTCAACAACAACAACAACTACTACTACTACTACTACTATTACTAAAATTACTACTACTACTACTACTGCTGCCGCTGCTACTACTTCTACTACTACTACTACTACTACTACTACTACTAATAATAATAATAATAATAATAATAATAATAATAATAATAATAATAATAATATTTATTATTATTATTATTATTATTATTATTATTATCATTATTATTATTATTAAACTTGGCAACAGCAGACAGAAATAAAAACAGAATTTAGTTTTAGATAGTTAAAGACGTTGTCGGATAGGAAAGCATAAAAAGCAGACATTTCTGATATCTCCTATCATACAGAAAAGTCTCCTGACACTAGAGCTTGATAAGTTTTGAGCAGATAAGGCAAAAGAAATGTTTGCACTTACCTTTATCTTAATTTTACGGGACGGGTTGGGATCTTCACTTTAAATTTTATTCATTATTCATTGAACTGAAAACACACAAACTTCTAGTCTTTTTTTCAGTCCAAAAATAACTCTTGTATAGGAGTACACATATCATATCATTACTAAGTTTCATTAATACCCTTCAAATAATTAAGTGAAAGGTACCCGACTGTTTAATATTAAGTGCCCCTTTATTTAAGTCCTCACATAATGTCTAGAGTTGGATTATATTTCTCCTCTCCTTATGTCTTTCTATCTACCTATTCCTTGATTATATGCAAACATCTTAGAATTAAAATTTTAAATATTATTATTCATAGCGGATCGTCTTGATATAAATAACAATAATAGTAGTAATATTGAACGGAAAGTAGACATTTGACACAGCCGTATGAAAAAGCCGCTACAGAATTGCAGAATATACAAGAAAAAGCATATAAACAAACAACAGGTTAGTTTAGTTATGAGGTCATAAGAGATGAACATAAGTTACAATAAAAATAGTTTAAGCACGCAAAGGACATCATAAAATATTCGATTTTAATATATTTGCACGGAATAATAATGGCTATTTTATATGACAATTGGAAAACAACTCACACATAACATAAAAGTCGATAAAAACTATATAAAAATTGCTAAAGCCAAAGTACATCAGAATAACAATTTGATAACATATCAATAAAGTCTTTTACAAGAGGAAAATATACATGAGGATGAAGTGACTATTTGAATTTTTAATACAATAAACACTCACTATCTATTTGACTATTGATTTTAACACAAACACAACATACCGTACATTTAACCGTCGACCTATATATGGCTTATCCATAGATGAACAAAATCCTTTATAGCATGTTTCTCCACGTTTGCACTCAAACTGTAACGATATGAATGTAGTTTAGACCTATCATATTGATGAATTTAATGTATATCTGATATGATTTGTGAATTCGTAAAAAGTATGCATATATTACGATGCAATAAGTATTAAGAATTGATGTAAACCACAAATACTGTATTGATAAGGTTTTTACCACGAAAACCGTACAACAAAGAATAACCATAACATTGGTTATGGTAAAATACACTCGCTTAAATGATCATCGGTATCACGATTATCATTCTGACAATTTCCAATATAACAACAACAACAACAATAATAATAATAATAATCGAACTTACAGATAAGCGACATCTCTCTGAAAATAGAAAGGAATATTGTTTTACGGAAAGGCAAACATAACCTCAAGTTTGAAACGGTTTTAAGATTACAGACAACATACTGCAATAAGACTTGATTCGTAATAGGACAAAAAAAAATCACGCTGCGTAGAAACTGATACAGACAAAATAGTGAGCTTAGACTCCCTATACACGCTGTCTGCAATTCTGTTATTGCATTTAGGAATAAAATAACGGCTCATTTAATGTCTTATCTGTTAAACGCCACAAAATTAGGTGCAAACAGTTCCTCATCATTAACATAACGTAACATGTCTAAAGAGTTAGAATTTACCGTATTTGTCAAGTAGAAATATCATCATATATGTAAAACATCTTGTGTTCTGGCTCCTCCCCTTTCTTAGTATTTCTTATGTGTTAAATACATGCATATATATTACACATGCATGCATTTTAAGTATGAATGCATTTTACCATACTTCTAACAACATTTTGTACTAGATCATTATATGTTGCTTGCATACAAATATCTGCCACATAATTGAGCCGGTAACTCCTCCTTTTTCTTTCAATCAGTGACAACAAGCGCATCAGGCATATCTTCATTTTATGCGATGTTATGTTACCAATAGCTTCTTTATTATACTTAAGAAAACGTTTTACCCACCTTCCAACCCCCCCCCCCCCCCAAAAGGAAGAAAGACATAACTTCCCCAAATCATAAGCTTTTTCAAAAGTGATATTTCGAATCTACAAAAGCGATATACAGTTTATATGTTGTACACTATATTGACATCTTCATGATACATACATACATACATACATTCATCCATACATGAATAAGTATGTATGTATGCATGTACAAAAATCTTTTTTTTTTTTTTATCTTTTATCATACTATTTCGACTAAATATGTTTGACTTGTCTAGAAAACATGTCATAACGGTAAGAGGCTTAATGTACTCTTAGCTTAAGTGATCCAGAATTTATGATGAAATAAATGATAAGCGCATCGATGATGAAGTGAAAGAAAATGTGTTTAAATGATTAGCATGGTATCGCACTGAAAACTGTTTGGTCTTCCACTTCCATTGCCTTAATCAACAACACAAAGGTAGATGTAAACTTTGATTGTGAAAAAGTTATTAAAAACGTCTAACCTCATAAACGTACATAAATAAATCCTGATATAAACTCCGAATTCAGATAAAAAACACTTTTGTTTAGAAGAACTTGCTATAATACACAGTCACTGCATTTACTTACAGGTATACACTGTGGTCTTGTTTCTGAAAATGTATAGAGAAAAAACATCAACGACATTTTATTGTATCTAACGTACTGCATATGCTTCAGATTTCTATGAAAAAGTGCAAATGAAGACTGTGGAACAAATATTGCTTGAATGCAATTATGTATGTAGTTAGGTGAGTAGGTAGTTAGGTAATGTACATACATGCATATATACATACCTATATACATACATTGCATACATCCATTTATCCAACCAACATCCATGCATGCATACATAAATACAGACAGACAGATACTTACATCCAGATACATACCTACATTCACCCAGACCCAGCATTATGATAAATATGATAAGAAAGGCATGTCTTGGTTTTAAACTGAATACTTTTATACTTCACATTTAAAATAGTGATAAACAAGAAGGAGAACAGAAGAAGAAGAAGAAGAAGAAGAAGAAGAAGAAGAAGAAGAAGAAGTGCAACAACAAACAAAACAACAAGCAAGCATTTAGTTTAACCAATCGTGGGACACCAATTTTATACATTGAAGCTATACATGTGAACACAATAATAACGACATTGAATGATATATTTATATCATTTGTATCGGAAACAGAAGACTTACATCCGCAGGACAATTTCACCATGCAAAGAAGAAAAAGAGCTGCTAAGATAAATGCCTTCATCCTAATTTGATAAGGTAAGAAAATCTATGTATAAGTGAAAAATGAATCAAATTATATGTCTCTATCAATAAATGTTAAACATACTGGTCTTTTTATCACCTTGATATATAGGTGTTCTACAAGGAAACAAACTTAGAATTGAAAAGGTGACCTTTACAATCAAGGGCCCTCTTGCTAGAAATTGATGTTAAGATATGTTTCACAGTAAATGGTGTTATGAAGTAGAAATAAATGTCAAGACATCTTTCACTGTAAATAGTTTATGCAGAAGAAATATATAAAAAATGGACATAATGCTACCAGACTTGATCGTTTGATTTCTGTTGTACACCTCCCCAAAATTATTGCACATAAATAGTGTCGGTATCTGCCTGATGCATTGCACGGAAGCACAACCCCTTGGAAGCAGTGAGGACACGGGGTTACAAGCCCCGGTAAGGCTCAAACCCGAGACTTCTCGGTCACGAGCCCGGAACCTATTTGATTCAGCTATGCCGGCTAAAACGGAAGTAGAAGTAGTTGTATCTCAAAACCACGTTTGAAAACCGTAACCGTTATTTTGACAGATAGCTTCAAAATAACCCAATCGTTTTGTAATGTCAACTCAAAATTGCGATGTATTAAGCTTTTAAACATTTTATTCCGATATTTAATTTAACCCTTTACAACTTTAAATTCTAAACATATATCAAATATATTTAATAAACAATGAAATTTACTATTAAATATTATTAATGTATTCACTTACCTGGTATTTGCAAATGCTTGTACTTTCACCTATTCTAACTTATTTAGAAAGTTTTTTTCTCCTCATTCTAGTAAGGAATTATGACTGAAATTTCGTTTTGCTTATATGCTTTGCATCGTGTTTTATAATTAATACACCTTCAGATAATCAATCAGCAAGAATGCTAATTTTAGAACACACGCATGACAAATGATACATGCCATTGTTTAGCTGATATTCTAATTTGGGTCTTTCGTTATATTTGTTCTTAGTCTAATTTTACCCAAACAGAATTGATGATGTTATTCTTTGGCCCTTTCTTGATGTATGTTCGTAGTAAAACAAAGAACTAGAAGATGCCTCGTGAAACATCGGACACCGACGAGTTGTATGAATAATTCGAAACCGGGGTCTCTGGATCACGAGACAAATATCAAACCTTTACAACTATAATGACCATCCCTTTATCAATCTAGATATCGTCACGTTTGTCTAATATGCAGGTGCTTGTAGCGAGGTTCCATATTTTCCTTTCATGCAATGATTATTGTATTCTTATCTTACCATCCTTCACCATTTTGAATTTCCCACAATTTACATAATATATGCTGTGATGCTAAGAAAACTAGGAGTAATGGTGTAACAATTATATCGGTAGAGTACTTTCTTTGCGGGTTTGCATTTATTATTTAGTTTATGATGTCTGTGTATGAATATGTTCAATATATACCTGTAGTTGGAATGTTATAAAAGAACGGCATTCAATATTTATATAGTAATTGTGAAAAAAGCTACAAAAGTACATATTCAGCATGCAAGCGTAACATAAGGGCTACGTATTACGGGCCTCCTCATGTAGAGATAGATAATTTATAGACAGACAAATAATAATGGACAGACTAAAACAACAACACTTCTTGATCTCTGTCTCTGTCTGTGTGTCTCTCTCTGTGTCGTTGGAAATCAGCAACATGTGTAAGGAACCTTTTGAACCTCAACGCTGTAGGGTTTCATTAATATATTTGTATTAGTTCTGAGGGATAATTATTGATTATTTGATTGATTGATTATTGTTTTACTTCACTCAAAGTTTATTTCAAATACATCGGGACGGTGTCACAATTGTAAACCTATCCTCCCCCTGACAGGTTTACCCATGGAAGTTTAACTAGATAAAAATACCTTCCCCGTGGGATAAGGTTCTTTGTATAGTAGAACATCCCCCATAGTAAACTCCCCCCTAACCATTACACATACCCGGATTCATTGATCGACACACAGAGATAAATGCTTTATGACCATAGACTGCAGGTTCTTCAACCGCTTATTTCTTTTCCCGAGATGTATATGCCATACTCAAAATATCTATCAATTCATATCTTGGCCCATATGACTTCACTCTCAGGTTTTGTATTCATGCGACAAAATTTCAGCCTAATGACACACTCGGACATGCAGTTAACAGATTAAATGCCATTTATGTCATATATCTGTCTCGCCAACACATTTATTAATGCATCTTGCAATGCCTAGCACAGAATGTCTCTTGTTCTGTTTTCCCCAGAATGATAACAACAGTAACAATTTATGATTGAAAATGACATTGTTAAAAATGACCAAAACCATTGGTTGTGAAGCATTGTCCCCACATAAAACAAACAACAGTTACAAGCATTTCTATGAAGGAAAACAATGATTTTATCAAAACTGGGAAAAGGTGGCATCCAAAAAAGGCTACACACTATAAGAATATATTATAGTATATACCTAAAGTTGGAGACGTTATTTCATGAAAAGGACAACCTTACAGCATGAAATATGGAAATACGAAATTTAGATCCATAGTTATAGTAAAAATCTTTCTACGATAAACAACAAAGCTTAAGTGTCGCTAATTAATTATTAATGAGGTCACATGAACAGTCACTTGAATCCTACACTTGACAACAGCGTAGAATGTGATTGGATGATGTGCTAATTAATTATTAATGAGGTCACATGCAACAAACACATGATCACAAAACAGATTCTGATTGGTTAAATATTTTCTAGGAAAAATATTACATTTGTTTCAATCGAAACACAATAATTCTCGCATGTGATGCCCTAAATTATATTATATCCATAATATAGCTTTTTATAGAAATTTTTGAAAACTCTTTTCTACCAGAAGGTATGTTTAAAATACTTTAAATAGCATCACAACACTGGTAAAATAGAGGAGGACGTCAACATTAAATGTTATATGATGACGACATCTGCCTGATGCATGGCATACAAATTTACACCTTTGCAACAGATCTAACCAAAGCAGTGAGGGATCTTTTTCGTACCACGCCTACTGTCACACGGGACCTCGGTTTTCACTGTCTCATCCGAAAGACAGAACACCGATGCACCCAGGGCGAAAGTCGAACCCCAGACCACTAAATCACGGGCCGAGCACAATGTCTTTTTGTCCTAGAAGGTTGGTTCTAATGCTCTAGAAGATTGCATCACTACTTTCCGGTGAATTGGAAGGTGGGTGCCTATAAACTAGTTAACGATAACAATTAAATACCGTTTTCACTCTGGTGATCGTCCTAAGTCAGTATCGAATCTGTCTTACAATCAATATTTCTGTGAGTTTTGCCCTACAGCTAAGTCAGATGTCTTTCCTTTTCGCTCGCTTGTATTCCATTTCTTTCCAATTACATAAATTCCAATAAAATCAGTTATAATAGCCAAATAGATAACCAGAAAATGCCAACCAAACAAACACAAGACGTCAAAAACTATAACACTTCTAATTCAATACTCTTTTAGATCTTTGGTCCGAACAAAACGTTTGTCAAGTGAAAAACAACAACATCTGTAGGGGACCTTACGTATTTCATCTTTACGAAACTTTATAAAAAAAAATCCCTCCAATGCTCACGAAAACGTCGACTGTAAGTAAAATGTATGTACTACAGACTATGACAATACTTCATTTAAACCAGTGACTAAGGTGAACCTAACACCCTCTCCCAAACACCCATACACACTTCCCTACCCCCCCCCCCCCAAAAAAAAAACAAAACAAAACAAAACAAAGCAAAACAAAAGAAGTATTAAATAAATAAATAAAAAGAACAGACCTTGTCGAATATCATGTACACCTGATCCCCATATTTATACCAATACAATGAGGGAATAATAGCGCACACTGTAGATCAAATACCAAAATTAATTTCGTGTGGCCTTTGTCAACACGTAATTGTTTTACTGAAAAAATAAAATGTAAATCGTACCATATATTCTTTTGCTTTACAAAGCGAACAGCAAAAACCGAAAGCAGAATGCCGAGATACGAATCAGGCCTTAAAAGTTAAATTTACTCAGAAATGGTAGAACGAGGATATTACGCTTCAGAATATATAATACAAATTCATTGATATCCCATTGCTTCGTAAATAAAATGAACGGGACATCATTCCTCTGGTTGAACCTGAGGTGGCATTAGGTTTTATTGCAGGAGTAAACATTCCCTGTCGGCTAGTCACACACGCGGTAATGTCATAGAATAGACGTACTTCTTTCAAATAAGTGTGGTGTGGCTAGCCAAACATAAGACGCTCACTCCTACCGGGTACCTGGTCTCACCTCTGAATTTCAGGGCTCCGTGTATGTCCACTGTGGTACATTGTTTTTGTGACATAGTCATGTGACATCAGTTACTTTCGTATTTTCATGGTAGGAAATGTTGTTTGACTGACATTCCGGGGATTCGCTTCCCTTTTCTCTTGGTGTCAGTTGTTGCACGAGGCGCACGTTTCTCCTCTTTAAAGTGAAAAAAATACATGTGATTCATCATGAAATACCAAGATAGTACGTCAAGAAACAGCGTGCTAAGGTCAGAGTATATATTAAAAAAAGAATCATCAGCAAACGGTGGCTTAGGGTCAAATGAAACTAAGACATATAAAAGGCAAGATAAAACATCATCTAAACCAAGCCCATGAATAATCTATTATGTTGTGACCTATATATAAACATCTGCAGGTGACATTAATTATCAAATAGGAAACAAATACAATATATCTTGTAAAAACATCATATTTCATGATGGAGTAGGGTAAGCCTTATAAATAAGATTGAATAGCTGAAAGTGCAAGTATTTGAGAAAAGGTCCCATTTATTATAATATCGTTTTTAAACCGTATATATTCTAATAGTATCATTTATATATGAACTTCTGTATTTCATTTCTATACTTTCAAGAATGAGATATAATTGATTCTACTTTCTGGCTTACATATATATACTTTTAAGCTTAGGATGACAGCATTCGTCTTAACAACTCTCTTTCGTCTTTGCATGGTAACGTTCTCCTATGGATGTAGGCTTCTTATTTTCTATAAGCCATTGAGATAAATATGCATGCTATTTTGTGAGAGATTCAATGAAGAGACCTTATTTGTCCAAATGCACATTTAGCCAAAAAAAAAATAATAAATAAATAAAATAAAATAAAAATAAATAAATAATAATAATAATAATAATAATAATAATAATAATAATAATAATAATAATAATGATGATGATAAATAAATAAATTAATAAATCAATAATTATATAAATTGTCAAAACGTTTTATTTCTGAATTTTGTCTGATTATGACACTATTCACGATATTGCCCTTTTATTCCATGGACTATGAGATATGGTTTACCCTTCGGTACTTCAGTTTTATTTACTTTTAACCACTGTCCATGTGTCTCTGCTGGTGGGCAAATTGTCCCAGAGGACACTTGTCGGGCAGTAATATTCTATGAATGTCTGATAAGTGGCTGGTACGTCGCCCACTATGAAAAAGGTGCCAGACTATTACATCCAAGGATACTGATGTAATAGATACAATAGGTGTCCCCAAAATCGTCCTACGAGACATCTTGTATTATAAATTAAATTAAATCTGCATCTGGTATAGAAAGATTTCACGATATATGAGCAAGATTTTTTTTTCTGTCCAGAGCGAATTACAAAAATACAGATTTCATGTACACGGCGGCTAATATTCTGATTAACGGAAATTTGCAAATTTCACATTGTAGGGAGTATGAGTAAACAGAACAAACGATTAACAAATGTACACTTAAAATAAAAGAAAGTTTTTATAGACTGAATATGCATTACAAGTTTCCAATGTTTCAAAATATGAGAGTAAGTGATTTCACATGATAGTGACACTAACAACAATAACCGCAGTGGACACTCACGGACGTCTGAAATTCAGAGGCGAGAACATGTACACGAGAGGAGTGACCGTCTCCTGTTTGATTAACCACACCAGCCGTGAATGCCCTTAAATACAGAGGAACAAATATAAATTAGCACTGTATATAATGTATACATGAATGTGAACAAACACTGTGTAGAAAGTGTCATTGCCGCATAAAATCAGAAAAAAGGGTATAATAACACTTAATTCTCTCTGTCTCTGCTGGGAACATTTTCCAGTTGGGGAGATCACAGTTTGCTCCTGTTGACGTTGCTCTATATTATACTTTTTATGTCTAATAATATAACCAAATTCTCTACACACAGGATAAAAATATATGGAGATATAGGGGGCCCTTGCGACAGTCACGATCTACATTAAAGAAGGAAGAAGAAATGCCATATTGAACTACAGAGAGTACACAATCATTATTCAAACATCTAATATATTTTCTAAAATTACTACCAAAATCAAAAAAAAAATCTGAAGCGTTATAAATTAATTTCCATGAGACTGATTCAAAAGCTTTTTCGAAATCCACTAATCCAGTAATGCATATCACATAACTGATATCTGTTTTCGCCAATGTATGCACCTTTAATAAAATCGCCTTGATTTTCATGGATCATGTATGGTAAAGCCTATTTCAATCTATTAGCCAAACGATTTGAACAGATATAACGAAAGAACCAAAATAGAATATCAGCTAAAACAGGAACATGTTCCATTTGTCATTCCTGTGTCCTATAACTATCAATCTTGCTGATTGATTTCCTGCAGGTGAAATTAATGATCAAACACGAGACAAATGCAGTACACATAAGGAAAACGTAAAAACAATCATGATTACTTACTAGATTGAGGAGAGAAAACTATATAAATAAGTTTGAATAGTTGAAAGTACAAACATTTGCAAATACCAGGTAAGTGAATACATTCAAAATAACTTTTCAGTGTATATTAAATACATTCAATGTAAGTTGAGAATTTAAAGTCGTAAAATTTTAATTTACATATATGTATGAAATGTTAAAGGCTTAATACATCGCAGTTTTGAGTTATAACTACAAAACGATTAGCATATTTGGAAGTTAGCTATCTAGTTCAAACCATTCGTAAAAATAACCGATATGGTTGTTAGGGAATATCGTCAGTTTTTAAAGGTGGTTTCTGGGATATAACTCACTCTATTTCGGTTTAAGCCGGTGTAGTCGAATCCGATAAGTTTTATGCACATGACCGAGAGGTCTCCGCTTCAAATTTTTCACCGTGTCCATCGCTGCTTCGGATCGGCTGTCTTTTGCATCAGGCATATGCCGACACGCTTGATGTGCAATAATGTTGTTGAGGCATTAAACAAATTCCATATAAACAAACCAGTCTGGCAGCATTGTATTCATTCTAAGTATATTTCTTCTTCATAAACCATTTACAGCGAAACATGTCTTCACATTTACAGTGAGACATGTCTTAAAATTAACTTCTAGTAAGAAGATCGTTGATTGTAAATGTCACTTTTTAAATTCCCATTTTGTTTCCGTGTAGAACATCTATATATCATACTAGTATATTTAGTATATCGACTATACTCTGTTTTCAACGGTATAACCACAGTATACTTGTCGGAAAGAATCAAACACAGTACGTTTATCCCCATTCTAATTTACTGTAACACAAACATCGTTTTATCTCTTTGAAATTGCTCCAAACATTTCGTTGCTAAGGGACGGATAGCGTCATCTTTATAACAAAGTGATACTTATTGCATGGACATACAAAAATTTAACCATTTTCATCTCCTCAAGGTTTTACGATTAAATTATTAGTCCCAAACTGATTCACACACGAGTGGCTTGACAACCCATCGTAAGCAGCTGAACAGGCAATTTTGCTACGGCGCGGCGAGATGAAAATAACATGCTAGAAAGTATGTTGCACGGTGGTACGTCATGTACTTTGTCAGTTTTTTTTTTTTTCTGGTTCAACTTCATTGTAATAAGTGTGTACTGATCAGTGTTAATCATACAGAAATAAACTGAAAATGTCCTGAAAGCTTAGTATCTGACAATTATAGTGGATGTATACATGTATTGATAGTGACAAATAATTGGATTTCATTCTTCACTTCTATATAGATTCTTACTTTATTCAATTTCATAATACCATTTACTGTGAAACATATCTTAACATCAGTTTCTAGTAAGAAGACCCTTGATTGTAAAGGTCAGCTTTTAAATTCTCATTTTGTTTTCTTGTAGAACACTTATATATCAAAGTGATATACAGACCAGTATATTTAACATTTATTGATAGTGACGTATAATTTGATTCATTTTCTCTTATACATAGATTTTCTTACTTTATCAAATTAGAATGAAGTTATTCGTCTTAGCAGCCCTGTTTCTTCTGTGCATGGTAACGTTGTCCTACGGATGTAAGTTTTCTGTTTTTGATACAAATATATATTATTTTATAATCTGAAATTGGTTGCACGTGGCTCGGTTCCGAGGTGGGGATATCACATCCTCGACACCAGCGGACGTCCATGTAGGTGCATATGTGATATATGAAGTAAATTTATACCGTATGGCGGCTTCGCCTAGCCTACAAAGCATGCCGCATATAACGTCACGCCATGCACCTACATGGACGTCATTGGAACAATCTGTTTTGGGGTTCTCTCCATGGCGTGACGTTATATGCAGCATGCTTTGTAGTGTAAAGATGATGGATAAATCCAAGGCTAGGCGAAGCCGCCGTACGGTATAAATTTACCTCATATATTATTTTATGTCACAATGTATGTTTACCGATCGAAGCTCTCGGATTAATTTAATGTGTTTGTTTTATACCTGTTTATAATTTTGCGTGAAAATGGGCACCCTATTGTCGTTATTATGCTCAAGTACAACACATGTATTCACATGCATAGGTTCAATGTATAAATTCGTGTGGCACGATCTAAACTAAATTCTTGCTTGTTGTTGTTGATGTTTTTGATATTGATGCTTCTTTTTTTTCTTCTTCTTAAAGTCTAAAGCAAAACATGTCTTTCTTATCATATTCATTACTATTTTACAGCGGAATGTTTTCCGGTAAGTAGAATTTTACAGTATGAAACACCCACAGTATGTTTATCTTTTATGAACAACTTTGATTATCTGTCTAGCTTTGTGAATTGGTGGTACATGTAATTCAGAAATTCGAAGTAAAACTAAAGTCAAATCTGAAGAATCTTGATACGGTTTTAGATGTTTACGTGACACTAACAGACATACTCAGATTGAGAAATGTTTATTGTTTATGTAATGCCTTGAGTAAAGTCAACACTACTTTACTTATATGACGATAGTACACTGCATTTTTCTCATTGGAAGCTATGAGGGATATTTAACTTGTTATTCCTGGCACTAGACCTCAAGTTATACCTTTTCATTGGAAGGGTAAATACGGAGTTAGAAAATGAATAGATAAATGAAATCACTTACAGCCAGCCGGTAAGATTGTTTTTCGAATGTGATACTACACTACTAGTCTCTCTGTTGAATTACTTTACGATTGTGCTGAAAGGTTCTTTTGTTACTTTTAAAGTAAATCACACAAAAGATAAATATAATCATTAATCTGCATAATAAATCAATATTACAGCAAGGCAATAAAAGTAAAATAAGTGATACTTATACTCCTGTATGAGAATACCAAAGGTAAAAGGTCCACAAATAGCAAAATATTACGAATAGCTTTATTCATTGATATTCAAAAGAACAACTGTGTAATTTTTTTACGCCATGGTATTGTTATGACGGCAAATAATCTGATCAAATAGGGATATGGCATGGACAGAAACACAACGTCTATGGTAATTATCATATGATATGACAACCTGTTATCAAGAATGTTAAAAATGTTCTGGATTAAGAACTATTCCTGTCATTTTGAACTGCAAGTTTCACATCTTATTGGAATTAACCTTAATCGAAGAATTCCACTCTATGTAAATGACGGATTTTGTTAGCAAGCAGGAAATGTTTATTCTCCCAGATAATCTGATCTAATTTATTTTTCAGGGATCAGGTACGCTCCTTATATAGATTGTGAAAAGTAACCTTATTACATTTGTATAAAGTCTATCGTAAACAGCGTTAAAGGAATTACCTAATACAAACCTTGAAATTCTTTATGTCGTTTATGGAAACCATGGTTTATCCGTTAGCTTGTGAAAATGATTTCCCGGTCACATATTTAATAAGCTTTATCCATGAGACTAATTTTATGTATTTATAAATTTAATGAAATAATTCCAGCCATGTCATCGGGGTGAACACTGTTCCTGTGATCGGTTTGGGTGTCGCTGTGTGCGTGAACGAGGTTAGTAACCAATATCATTGTAAGCTTATTTATCAAGTGTTGTATATTGAATATATGTTGAATATATGAGTGACAACACATCTAATGATATATATACGTTCTGTGATTTCGAAAGAAAATAAAATGTATTCATCATCATCATTATCATTGTAACTAGCAAAAACATAAAGATCGATCACAAAAGTAATGATAAGCCACCATATAAATTATTCTTGTCTTTCTTAATTAAGGTCGTGGATGTTCATTTCGACGGGGATCCAAATGTAACTCAGGTAATGTAAGTCTGAAAATGTGTCTGCATGTCTGCCTCTTTGTCTGACTGTGACTGTGTATGTATGTATGTATATCATGAAGATGCCACTGTAATGTACAACATATAAACTGTGGATTGTTATTGTGTATACATACATACATACATCAAAAATAAAATTACGAATCTATCAACAGTTGACATGACATACATAATCGTAACAGATATGACAATTTCTTTGTTCTATAGAGTTTCTTTTGCTTTTTTTGTAATTTCAAGACATATGCAGTATGTACGAGACAATGATTTGTTATTGATTATTTTCTCAATGCATTTTCAGAAACGAGACCACAGTGTATACCTGTAAGTACATGCAGTGACGTTGTATTTTATAGTAAATTACATTCTGCTTCTAGACAAAGATGCTTTTTCTCTGGTTTTGGAGTTTATACCAGGATTTATTTATGTAGGTCGACGAGAATTAGACATTTTTAATGGGATACCCAGCTTTATAGCACTCAAAGTTAACATCCACTTTTGTGTGGTTTGTAAAGGCAATGGAAATGAAAGGCCACCCACAACAGAGTAGCTATTTTTAAGACCAAACTTAATTTACTACGATAACATGTTAATCATTTACAGGCATATCCTTTCGCTTCATAAGCCACGTGTTTATCATTTATTTTATCATAAATTATGGAACACTTAAGCTTAGAGTACGTTATACTGTTTTACATTATGACTTTTTTTTCAAGACAAGTCCAAAATATTTCGTAGAAATAGTATGATAAAAGATAAAAGAATTGATTTCATTTCAGGGTTTAAACCAATGTAATCGCGATGAAGAATGTGCGTGTAAATGTAAAAGTAAGTTAAGATTTCATATCTTTGTATCCTTATAGAATGTCTTTATTGTTACTATAGCTGTTGATAAGAGAAGACGCCATATTTACAGTAAAGTGATATACATGTTCAAAAGGAATTGAGGACAAGCATATCATGAATTATATATATATATATATATATATATATATATATATATATATATATATATATATATATATATATTTCACAAAAGAAATTGATAATTATTCATCAGATATTGTAAATAGTAATTGCTGTCAAAAATACACCATATCATAGAAAGTGACTTACAATGGTTAAAGATAAATGTTGCTACAGAAAGAAATTTTCACACGGGATTTGTATTAAAATGCACTTTCCTGAAAATTTCCTTAAACACTACTTAGCTGATATTTGTTTATAAGTGATCCATTACAAAATATTGGTAGAAATATGGTAAATTGCCTTCACACTTAAGATACATGCATGAATAATACATATGCATGCATGAAACATATAATAAATGATTTATATTGTTTTCAGAAATTTGTTACTTTTTAGTTTAATAATATTTTATTTCATACTACATTGGCATCGGATTGGGCAAAAGTTATATTTACATTACTATAGCCCTTTCCCTTCTTAAATCAAATATTAAAAAGGGCAGCTACCAATAAGCAAAATGTTTTTAACATATATAATAGTATTTCTACTTCAGACAAACGGTAAAAGTTAACTCTCTAGACATTCTAGTCAGAAATAGCGGAAGACTAAAGTCGAAAATATAGTATGTTAATGATAATGAACCGTTTGTACCCAACTTTGTAGTATTTAACAAACTAAGAAGTTTAATGCGCTATTATTTTATATCTAAATTCAATAATAGGATTACAGACAATGTGCACAGGGAGTCTAAGCTCGGTATCTTGTCTCTATCAGTGTTTCTACTCATCATTTTATTCTCTTTTCCACTACTACATAAGCATTATTGCAGTATACTGTCTGTAATCTTAAAAGAATTTCAAAAGTTTCTGTAATACTACAATTCCTTCTATTTTCAGAGAGATGTCGTTCATCTGTAAGTTCGATTATTATTATTATTATTATTCCTATGGAAGAATTTATTGAGAAATCTCACAATTCTAGTGCTAGAGTTCATAGTAACACCCCCCCCCCCTTTGCCAGATTTAACGTAAATAAATGGTGCCTACTGATACCGTTATTCAATAGAATTGTAGAGGTTTAAGTGTTACTTTGTTGTTGTTGGAAATTGTCATACTGGTAAATGTCATACAAATGATCATTTAAGCGCGTGACTGTACCATGACCAGTGTTATCGTTATTCTTTCTTATACAGTCTTCCTGCTAACAAGCGTATCAATATAGTAAGCGTGGTTTATATCATATATTCATACTTATAGTATCATATAATATAATGTATGCATACTTGATTTAAGAATGCACAGAAATCATATCAGATATACTTTAACATTGTCAATATGATACGTCTAAACGAATGTAACATCATATCGTTACAGATTGAATGTCAACGTGGAGAAACATGCTATAAAGGACTTTGTTCATCTTTGGATGAGCCATATGGCCAAGGAAGGTAAATCAAAGGTATGTTGTATTTGTTTTATAATCAACAGTAAAATAGATACTGAATGTTTATAGTATTAAAAGAACAAATATTCCCTAATTTACATTTATGTTTTCTTCTTGCACATGACTTTATTGAAATATTATTAAGTTTTTATTCTATTATGGTGGCTATAACACTTTATATAGAGAGTTGGTAGAATGTAGTGTTATGTATAAGGTATTTTCCGATTATAATTTCACATAACCATTATTATTCCGTGTCACATTACAATATTTTTATGATGTCTTTTATGGGGTTACGGTAGTGTTATTCTAATTCATGTTCATATTTTATGACCAGTTAAACTGACTAACCTCTTATCTGTTCATATGCGTTTTCTTGTATGCTCTGCATGTCTGTAGCGGCTTGTAACACCTGGGTCAAACGTCTCCTTTATATTCAATATTACTACTATTTTTATTGTTATTTCTATCAAGACGAACTGCTATGAATAATATCTTTAACTTCGATTTTCATGTATTCATGTAATCGGCTTCTATCTAAATAGATAAAAAGAAATAAGGAGAGGAAAGGTATAAATCACCTCTAGCCATTATATATGAGGACTTCAATGTAGGTGCTGTATTATCGCACATAATACGAATCCTCGGGTACCTTTCACTTGATTAATCGAAGGGCATTAATGAAACTTAGTAAAAATATGATACGAGTATTGACAATATAAACTTTTTGCCGCAAATCATATAAAACTTATAAAGCTCTAGTATCAAGAGAGTTTTCTGTATGATAGTAGATATCAGGATAAAGAAGAAATAACTAGATAGATAAATATGATAATAGTAAGAGCAAACGTTTCCTTCTACCGTATATGCTCAAATCTTGTCGAGCTCTAGTATCAATAGGGTTTTCTGTTTGATAGGAGATATCAGATTAATAAATCGATAAATAAATAAATAAAGTCAAAAGATTTCTTTTTGCAAGATATTGGATTAAATAAATAAATACGTAAAGACAAGACAGTTTTGTATTTGATGGTAGATATCAGAAAAATATATACATAAATGAATATATTTGCTGAAAATATCTATGTATATACGAAGTGAATGGAGTGATGCTGAAGTCCTCATTTTAGTCATACTATTACTCAAAATCATTTTGATTTTCGTGTACATGTATATTGAAAACATCTATAGGAGATATGCAACGGGTTTGAATCTCCGCCATGTTGGATGTCGGATACCCCCGATAAGGTTACAGAGCAATAGTTTAAATTAAGAGTTCTTATAACATGCATATAAACCAGGGCGTGAACTCGTTGTTTCTTATTATCATATTTGTTTAGAATATATATCAAGTCGTCTGCTCTTTTTCCTTTTTTTTTCCTTTCCCACAACGTCTTTAACTATCAAAAACCAATTTCTGTTTCCGTTTCTGTTTATTTCTGCCAATAATAATAATAATAATAATAATAATAATAATGATAATAATAATAATAATTATCATTATTATTATTATTATTATTATTATTATTATTATTATTATTATTATTATTATTATTATTATTATTTTTATTATTATAGAATAGTAGTAGTAGTAGTTGTTGTAAAATCTGCAGATATGCCTATTAAAATAGGGTGCGATGTTATCTTACCAAGTCGTGAATTCATAATTTCTGTCCACGGATCAGGCCTGATATTTTTGTGGGCTACAATCATATTAATCTTAATATTATCTTCAGTATGTTACTAATTTCATATTCATCTATTTTATCATGTAGGAAAAATAATTTTGAGTCATACTTCTCGTCTATGACCCAATATGAGAAATATTGCTTGAAATGTTGTGGTTTGGATCTAACATTCCATGTTTTACAATGCAATACATATCGATGAATATATTTATTTCTTATTTTAATATTGGGGAACATCATATGTTTGTGGTTTATGGTGGGATAATATCGAGAATAAAATTTAATGATTACAAAAGAGCAACATAAAAACCCCACTCTGCTCATCTGACGGGATGCAGGAGTCTCACCTAACCGTACAGGATACAGGCATATTTTCTATTTTCTGTGACGCTCTGATGTAAATAAAGCAATTCCATATTGTTACCAAGAGTACAAAATCTGCTAAGTAATAAGCACAGAATTTTCCCCCAAATGATGTTCTCAGTTCTGGCATAGATTTCCATTTCATTCGTCTATCACAAGATTTTCGTCTGCCATCTTTCAAGATACGTGGATAATACTTATTTAATATGACCTGATACAGAAAACCTCAATTTCGTCATGGTTGAAAAATCTTTAGCAGCTCTGCAGCCATTTATTAAACATCAGATTTCTGTAGTTTTCTTTGCTGTATTTTTCCTTTTATGTCATTATATATGGTACTAGTTGCAAAGCTTTATGGATTTCTAAAACGGATTTCTTGTTTAATATTTTGAATTCTTGTATATATATGTAAGGGTTGTTTTTAATATATGTAATATGATATGTAAACTGACAATTATAATTTGGTATTGAAATAGTTTTCTTGCTTTTTAGATATATCTGACCTATGGATGAGCACACGATTTCCGTATCATTTTGCTAGCCTACACCGATATTTGTGTATCAAAATTTCTTTTAATTGAAGAAATTGCAAAGTGAATTGTCGATTAAATTAGGAACTGTTCCCCATCGTTGTTTCTATAGCGCTTCAATTGTTTAAGTAATAAATATTTTATGAACCAATAGAAAATGATTGTGATAGGTGTCTAATAATTGTGGTACTGACACCAACGTGGCATGTAAAATATTCTCCACTCGACCAAACACAGATTTGAAACCACTAGACAAGAAGAGTAAGCGTGTAAGTTTTGGTAAGCCACACCAGTTAATGGATCCCAACAATGAGAAAAGAAACCTCATTGAAATGGGGAAAAACCACCCACCAATACCTACGTTTAGTATGCTGTTTTCCCATCAATTCGTGAATCTAAGCACCATTTCTTTAATATTAATGAATGGTGTAGCTAATTATTTATCATATTTCATATCAAATTTTTTTTAAAATATTCAGTCCAATTAGAAATGAAGAAATATTGCACCAGCATAGCAATATTACTGAGTATTTCGTGATTGAAATTGGGTCACATCGTCTCTTTTTGGACTTGTTTACTTTCTCATCAATTCGTGAATCTTGATCCCGACAATAGAAATACAGGTTTGCTCTAAAGTTTTTGACATTATTTTGGTTTATTCATTATCACATGTTAGCTTTGAATATTTTCACATGGAATGAACATATTTTAACAATTCTTTATTACAGAAAAAATATTTTCATGTTTTAAATTGTACTAAGTAAATCAGAAGTGATTAAATTTTATGTTTTAACATATGCCAATCATCAACTTTTGACTGTCACTGGCAATGAGGACATGAAAACTCACTATCTGTTCTTACAACTCTGGTTTTGGTGCAAAATCCAAGGTGAACCCAATGACTACAATGGTCACATTGAGCCCAATTAACAATTTTCATGTAAGGCAGTTTGCTTAAATTTGGGGGAGAAAATTTTTTGCAAACACAGCAATTATCCTCTTGATTTGTTGAAACCAGGGACTCGTCATCATCGTCAACATCTTGGTCAGTTTCTACCACGACTTTGACCTTCTTATTTGCCCTCTTAGCAGTTTCCCCACTAGTGGATGGCTGTTGAGATTTTTCTAGAGGAAATGATAGTCGTTTTTTAGATTTTGTCTTCGACTTCACTTGTATATATTCCTCTAGTTTCTCTGCAAAATCTCCCTCAGTAATTGCCATTCCTCCTGGATTTGGCCTTGAGATATTGTTGTTGTTGTTGTTGTTGTTGTTGTTGTTGTTATTGTTGTTGTTTTCATCCAGAAATTGCTTTTCCTTTGCACTTATAAATTTCTCACTTTCAACCTTCCCTCCCTTCAATTCTTTGACTTTCCTTATTGGGTCTCTGCTTTGGAATGTTTCAGCTATAAAAAGGTTTTGAGGTTCAATCGCATCTTTGTTGAAGGGGAAAATGCCAGTCTTTTTAAATGCTGCCTGAACATTTTGTGGTGTTGTTGCCTTTAGATATGCCTTGCAAGCTATTGATGCCATGTCATATCTTGTAATGACCCTTCCAACATTTTTTCGAAGGAAACTTCCACATTCTGAATAACAGTAGGACTTAAATGGACCAAACACTCCAACGTCAAGCGGTTGCAACAAGTGGCTAGTATGGGGTGGAAGAACAAAAAGAATGATGCTTTTCTCTCTGGCCCACTTGATCAATGTTGGAGAGATGAGCGAGGAATGGCCATCATATAAGAGAAGGATCTTCTGATCCTGAGTTGGGCGAACATGTTTCACAAAGTGCTCGTCTAGATACTGCTGAAAAATTTCTCTATTTGACCAGCCTGAGTCAGACATTACACCTCGGGCACCAGGGGTTGCATTCTTCATCAGATCCTCACTAAACCGTTTTCCTTTAAAAACAAAGAATGGGGGGAGACTGTTTCCTAATGCATTGGTGCAACCAATCATGGTGACTGTGGTTGACCGTGGAGATGTTATGGTTTGAGGTTTACAGTCTAGAGAGGCAATAATGTTTGCTGGTCGATGATCCGGTTGAAGTCCAGTCTCGTCTAGATTGTAGATTAAATCAGGGCGGTCAGAAAGATTATGTAAGCGGAGTATAGAGTCAAGTTCCTTGTAGTATTTTGAAATTGTTTCTGGCGTTGATGACTTGGCGCGAGTGCTCTCTAATTTACTAGGATGCAGTGATCTTAAGAGGTCTTTCCATCATACGGCGTATTCATATCTCAGTTAATACGTTATTCCAGAGCATGTTCAAATTACAATGACTTTGTTCTGAGGGCTAGGCGACTTTCAGTTAAGCTGCTCAACCAGGGTTATATATGTGCTAGACTAGCATCGTCACTGAGGAAGTTCTACGGTCGTTACGAGACTCTTATTACTCCATATGATATCTCGTTATCCAGACTTTTAAATGATATTCTGGACTGAGACCGATTCCGATCACTTTACACAGATTTGACACCTTCTATACTAGAAGGTTACCTACTTCGACTTCTCCATATATAGATACATATGGAATTCACACGATTTGACTCTTTCTACGGGGTATATGTGACGGGTGTTGCTAGCAAGCAGGAGATGCTCACTCTCCCCGGGCACCTGATCTCACTCCATCACAGGGGTTCACATATGCTCTTCAAGTAGACATATTTTGTTATTTTCCATTTGTTTTTCATTTTCACTGATTTTGTATGTCCTATGGTTTCATGATTTTTGGACTTGTGGTTTGGATTTATCCATCATCTTTACATTGTAAGAAATCCTTGTAACCAATTATTGCTTAGGGGTTTGGAAGTTTCTCTTCTACCCAAACTTTGTGAAAACTCTCCAGCAAAGTGCCGTAGTTGGACATGCGTATAACCACATCCCAATTGGGCCATCACAGTTACATGCTCAATTAGAACTTTTTCCTCTTCCCTAGTTAATAAAGTTCTTGGAATGTCTTTGACGTGTCCTGTTATACGATCCCTAAGAGTTTAGGGAGGAATACCATAGCTTATTGCAGCTCTATATATAGTCTTTTTCTTTCTTTTTACATCATCAATTGCCTTATGGAGTACATCATTATTATATCTTTTATACTGTTTTGTTTTGGATCTCTTCGGATTTTTCTATAAAAAAAAATGAAAAAAAAATGCATTTCTATTTCAATTAATTCACTAGTTACATGAATATTAATATCAACTAAAAACGGACATTGCTTTTGAGCGCACCTGTACTTTGCATTAAAACGTTTACGTGACCATAATTGCGCATCAATGACTATGATCGACAACAAATGGGTAGCAGACAGTTTGGAAGTAGCCGGGTCAAGTTTATGATCAAAGTATTGTTTAAATACGATTTTGAGGGTATAAAATGCTAAAATGGGATGAATATGAATTATTTACCTGCTTATTTCGCATTCTGGACGTGAGGTGAGTAATTGTCTGTCGATGTCGATCTTCTTCAAAACGAAAAATTACGTCACAATGGAGCACGAGTTTCTATTGTGACGATTCACGAATTGATGAGAATTCACGAAATGATGGTAAACGACGATAATAGAGTTTATTGTTGAACACAAAATCTGTGTCTTTCGAGGCGTGCATTCCGGTTTCTAAGACATCCGAAAGAATTCAGTTCAACAATTCAATAAATAGAAGTGTTCAGGTGTAATCTGCTTTGTATTTTGCATAAGAATGTGTAGTTCCATTTAGTATTAGTTTATATAAAACAAACGAGATCGATATAGGCCACCAAAATTGTTTTGGTATGTGACCTCTATGCCTCCTATGGTACTTATGGTAGTGGTGATAGGATGATGATCATGTTTCCAAGGTCTTCAATAAGGTCTATAGTTTTTTTGTTTTTTTGTTTTTTTTTTTTAATTGGTTCGAAATAAGGGGGGGGGGGGTGTTAAGGTCACGTTAGTCAGCGATGGGAGGGATTTTGATTAAACTTAAAATGAATTTCCCCTACAAGTGTTGTTATTATGCCACATCTGTCAAGAGGTGTATCCAGGGCGAAGCAACATATGCACAAGGTGGGACCCACTTTTTCAACAAACAGAATATTTAGAAGTGTGTTTTAAAGAGTATTGTTGTTTTGGTCCCATTCCGAAATAATTTTGACACATATCTTTGTTTGTTTTCGTTCTTGTTTTACTTTTCCTTAATGAGGTTGTTCTTTTTTTTTTTTTTTTTTTTTTTTTTTACTGTTTTCTGGTCATTTCTAAGGATTTGACTTATGGGGACTCTGGGTATACATGTACATTGGGAAATAAAATTATATCAAACTTAGACTTGATTCCGATCATCGTGAATACCGGGTCTCCCCCTTCGTAGCAGAAGAAGCCACCACGGTATTTCTGCTGTGTAGATTTCATTAAAGTAAAAACGTTTCACCGATTTTCTATTTTGTCTCATACAAAACGCTCCTTTAGAAACCAACCAAAGGGAAGTGTTGTCCTACACGGTTCTTGATTTGGTTGCCCGCGGACCTGGATTCCAACCATAATCCTCGGTGAGTCTGATTATTTCCTTGCTGAAATCGTCATGGCTGAAAATATTGATGTCCCTTTACTTTTTCAGGGGTTAGGTAGGCAAGATAATAGATTAAGTGCAGTTTTAACCAAACATACATAAAGTAAGGGGTAAAATTAAAAGTCCTATCTAACGAGACAAATGAAATTGCTTACAGAACAAGGCACGATGCCCTTAGCGACTTTATTGAACGTTTTTACGATGATCACCAAGCATTCAATTGGACTCAAAGTAAGGCAGAGTTATCAATAAGGTTCGCGCTCACAACGGACCGAAGGCACGCGCTGTCATTACTGCAAAGGACTAAGCAAAATGAAGATGAAGAGGTATCGCTGTACGCGCATAGAATGTCAAAACTAGGAGTCCAGGCGTTTGATAACTTGAATACCTCTGAGGATAAGAAGCGATGGGTAAAAAGCCTAAGAAGTCGCGATAAACTATTGTAAGGTTTTGAATTATTTGTAGATATGATAATTAAAGCTTAGTCATGTCCATAGTAAAGTGGCATGTGCTAATATACACAAGAAGGAGATAGTTAATTCCTGAATTACAATAAACGGCTTTAATTAATAGGAAAATCTATTATGTCTGTTCCCATCAATTGTGGTATTTGCGAATAACAAATAACGAAACTGAAACGAATACTTCTTGGACGTGAATCTCAACGCTAACGGTTATTATGCAACTGCTACTAAGACTAAGGTGTCGTTTTCTCAAGTATGTAAACAAGCCTTGAACACTAAAACAATTTCTATAGAAACATTAAAACAGTTTCAATTGACAAATTTATTGATACTATTAGAAATCTTCAGGAAGATAACGTAAAGGAGCCCCTATGAAAGTGGTACTATATTGGGATTTTTGTAATCATAGCAATAGGATTTATTCTTCTGGTAATTATTCATAAGAAAAGCATTTTGGCAAATAAGATTTTTAGGCGATTTCGGAGGGTAAGGTTAGACGTAAACTCAGATGATGCAACTGATATGCAAGATATGAAAGGTTTTGTTGCTAAGGTACCCACTGCCACGCCTACTACTCGAACAGTGGATCAAACCGACACCGAGAAGCCGAGGACCGGCGGAATCGTGTATCCGATTTTCCCCATGACCTAACAGACTTTGGGGGTATGGGATGAGACGACGTCCCCTGTCCGCTTGCGACAAACTGGGATATGGGTTGAGACGACGACCCTTGCCCTTATTGGATTACATTGTAAATAGTGATGTATCCGGAGACACGCTGATCTTCAGTTGATTGAACATAATCCTTATTGTTACGTTACTGGTCCTGGGATTTCAACCTTTCTGTATCGATTAACGTGTACAACGAATTGCATGAGGAGGAGTCAACATTTGTATATCGATTAATGTGGACAATGGATTGCACGAGGATTCCAGACTATGGATCAACGCAACCACATGTTACACAAACACTCGTTTAATGAAAATATCTTACCAGGATATTTTCTAGTACTATGGGGAGGGATGTAAGGAAGCGAGATACTATGCTACCTATGGATACGCTACCTAGGTATCGTTGTTACCTAAGGAACACAACCCATTGATCAACCAAAAGCTGTGTACCTGTAGTTGGCAGTGTGACGGAATAATTCTATTATTTAACTTTGATGTGGACTCTTAACCAACTCATGGTCAATAGACTCTATCATGTTAGATTGTAGTTAACTCTTACTAGTTGTATTAGATGTCGATTATTCTTGATATATAAACATTTGTTCCACCAGATGGTTTTGTGTCAGTAGTAAAATTAGGATTTGACTTATGGGGACTCTGTGTATAAATGTACATTGGGAAATCGAATTATTTCAGTCTCCCCCTTCGTAGCACACGAAGCCACCACTGTATCTCTGCTGTGTAGACTTCATTAAATTTAAAACGTTTCACCGATTTAACTATTTTGTCGCATACACGACGCTCCTTTAGAAACCAACCAACGGGAAGTACTGCCCTACACCAATGTTTTATTTATTTATTTATTTATGTTTTCTTCCTTTTTTTTATGTAGGATAAATTTTTTTCTATTATAATAACATCAGTTAAATACACAAAATCAATACATTATTAATTCCCAAAACTTGATTTTGAAATAGAAAAAAGTAAAGAAAAAACCAACTTCTCTCTCTCTCTCTGATACATTCAATCTCAGGAAGAAGACATGTGAAAAGTTTACGAACAACGGACGGAAGGTTATGACAGTTTGTATATACAATAATGGACTATCCCATTAACGTAGTTCTTGGCATATCTATGAGTTTTAGTGTTCATATATTATTGAAATTGTTGTTTGCAGACATTATAATTATCGGATGTAGCTAGACAAAACCAAGTCTCCGGTCCGTTGTCTCAGTTCTAACTTTAGTCGAGTCGTAAATATCCTAAATGACATGTTGGTGCCAGTGCCACAGTTGTTTGGCACTAATCACTACCGTTTCTATCGATTCATAAAATATTTATTCCGTAAACAATTGAAGCGCAAAAGAAGCACATGAGTGACATATTTACTATTTTAATCGAAAATTCCTATTGAAATGTCTTCAATTAAAAGAAATTTTAGTGCATGAATATTGGCGTGGATTGGCAAAATGATATGGAAGTCCTGTGTTCATCCAAAGGTCAGGTATATCTACAAAGCAAGAAGACTATTTCAATGCCGCATTGTCATTGTCGAATTCCATACATTACATGTATTAAAACTGAAGTTAACATATACGTACCTGAACTTAATAAATTCTTTCAGAAATCCGATTTTCCGTCTAAGACTGTAAATAGTTCAAGATTTGACAGCCATCGCGAAATGAAGTAATCAGTACCAGGTCATATTAAGCAAGATTAATCTACATTCTTAATTGAAAGATGACGGAGGAAAATCTTGTGATAGATAGAAGAACAGATACAAATGAATAAAATAGAAAATATGTGTTCGAACTGATCATTTAGAGTCATAAATGTGCTAGTTCCTTGAACTGTAAATGTTGCATTCATTAATAAGTTAAAGAATGGTAGGGGTTTGATGGCGGACCTTGTGATAAGCGTATAACAGGTCATATACCACAACAAATTTTGGGTGACCTATATCAAATTTAAACATGTTTATTTTTTTCAGTCAGAACAAACAGTAGATGGTACTGCACATTCTTATGCTTTAAAAACTTAAGGCATGGGCTGTTCTGTGTTAATGATATGAATAATTAAATTCAGTTGTAGTAACTCTTAACCCCTTGGAATCCAAAGTATATTGAGGAAAGATAATTTCGATAGCAATTTTCAAACCCCATTTTCTAACACTTTATTTTGCATGCATGCTATAGTCCCAGAGTGATAAAATTGAATATAAAACACGAGTGTTTGTCTTTACATGGAACGTGTTACAAGCTGTATTAGATACGTTTTTTTTAATATGTGTGATTTCACATTTTACACATGAGCAACACGTGTTCAATGATGGAATAAAATTGGACAAAATTTGCATATACGATGATGGACTGTACCATTTGACGCAGGTATATATTCTCTTGGTATACCTGTTATTTTTTTTTTATCGTCATTGACACCCATTAACAGATGTGGATAGCCAAAATTTTAGAGGCTTTCTCCTCTTTGACTTGTGTTGTCACTTCTAGATTTAGTCGAATTGTAGACATCTTACATGTTGACATTGCAACGATTATTTGACACTAATCACCTTTGTTTTTATCAATTCACAAAATTTCGGATAAAGTTTAAGCGTCACAAGAAACAAAATTGCTGATTTATTAATTTAATCTAAAATTCCTTTTGAATTTAAAATTTTGAAATGTTTTCAATTAAAAGAAAATTTAATTTATGAATATTTATGTAGAATAAGAAAACGATACGGAAGTCCTGTGGTCATCCAAAGGTCAGATCTACAATGTAAGAAGACTATTTTAATTCCACATTATTGATGTAAATTTACATACTGCATTACGTGTTCTGAAAGTGACATTACATAGATATATACTTTAATCTATAATTTTATATCAGATATCCATTTCTTCAATTCATAAATCTATGGCAAGTGTCATATGCAATGAAATAAAGAGAGAGAGAGAGAGAGAGAAAGAGAGAACTCTGATTTCCTGACTGTAAACGAAGTTATCTGTGCATGGTGATAATCAATAAGTATTAGCATTATCAACGTATTTTGAAAGATAAAAGAGGAAGATTTTGTGATGATTGATAAACAGACACATACGAATGAAATGGAAATTTCCGTTCGAAGCGATAAAATATTCGGGGGACAATAAAGCGCTAATAACTTAAATATATTTAAAATGTTGCACTATTCAGTAACAGAATGCTAAGGGTTTGATGACGGTCATTGACCTTACAGTATCAGAGAACATAATCTCATAACATGTACAGTTACTTGAGATCAGGGTATTTATCTCGTCAACAATTATTTTTTCAGATTTTCAGTACTTCAAATGTGCTGTGTTGCTCTTATTTTCAGAATTTTGGGATGTGTATTTTATTTTTACTATTCATTTATTTATTCATTTTACAGATTCGGTCTTCAAATTAGTGAAGAGACATGTTTACCATGGTGCGTATATGGTGCACTTGATCAATATAGTTATGTATATTCATCATCAATCAGAAAAATCTCTTGATATTAATGCTCTGCCGATTTTGACCAAATAAGTGAAAAGACAAAAGATTTCTGATCTTTACTCTCTCATTATTAATGGATTTGAACATACATAAACTCCAGACCTGGTTTCAGCCAAACAGTAAGGGTTCTATTGGAGCATGCGTATCATATGCTTACTAAGTTCATTTATACCCTTAAATAATTTAGAAATAGGTGCATCACGATCCATAGGATGTGCAATAATACAGTCCTTTTATCTAAGTCCTCTAACATAATAACTAAAGGCGGGTTATATGTTAAACCTCCTGATGCCTGTCTATCTACTTATTCGTCGACTATAGGCAAACATCTGAGAATCCAAGTTAAAAATACTATTTCTCATAGCGGTTCCTCGTGAAAAACAACCGCTAAAGACATGCAGAACATACATAAATAAGCATATAAAAAGACAAGAAGTTAAGGATCTTAAAAAGTATAAACACGAAATATTCTATCAAATACTTTAAGCACGCGAAAGACATCATAGAAATACTCGATTATAATAAACTGGCACAGATATAGGATTGCTATTTGAAATGACAATCGGAAAACAAAATCCATATAGCAGAAAGTCAATCATCATTTGGTATCAATTTAACTGTTGGTTATAAAACAAATAGAACATACCTTTGATTTACCTTCCTGGCTCATAAGGCTCATCCAAAGATGAACAAAATCCTTTATAGCATGTTTCTCCACGTTTGCATTCAAACTGTAACGTTATGAATTTACATTAGTTTAGATTTATTATATTGAAATTTAATATATGTGATATGATTTCTTTGCACTCTTAAATCAATTATGCCTATATTACATGATGTAATAAGCACTTATACATGATAAAACTACTGTTACTGCATTGAAGAGATTGTTACCACAAGGTCTGTGTAGTAAAAAAATAACCATAACATATATCAAGGGAAAAAAGCACTCGCTTAAATGATCATTTATATGAAGATTGTTATTTTTATTATGACATTTTTTAATCAAATACTCAACAAAAAGTAATCTAACTTGCGGGTGAACGACATCTCTCTAAAATTGAAAGAGATATTTTTATAGAAAAGCATAACTTGACCCATCTCTTTCTCGGAATATTTCTTGAATTTCGTGACGTCACAATACATTTTCAATGTTTGTCCGAGGTATCACCAAGGTGTAAATCAATATCGAAGAAGTACCAACCCGTTACTCATTCTCAAAGTCCAAGGACAGATACAAAATCGTGTAAGTTTCAAAAAGAAACTGTAAGTATTGTGACATCATTTGATTTTTAACGATTTTTTACGCATAAATAGAAGGGTCAATTAATTAACTTTTTAAATTCTTTAGGACTATGTCAGTTATTTCACATACTACCTATGCAAGGAAGCCGTCCAAATTGTAGTGCTGAATAGAACTATATCGACTTATATGAATTCGCATATGGATATAAGACACTACTTTGTCGTTTAATAACAATAATTTAATGTTTGCTTTTTGAATGCAACGACTACTTACACCACCCGATGAATTAGGAGAACAATGATCAATTTATTGTGTTATATATTTGATTTGATATATGATATATTGTGACCAAGAATAGCATTCTGATTTTTTTTTTTTTTTTTTTTTTTTTTTTTTTTTATTCACATTGAAACATACATACATACATATATACATACATACATACATACATACATACATACATACATACATACATACATACATACATACATACATACATACATATATAGGATTACAAAGAATACAATACCATTATATCACTTCTCGACAAGAAGCATTTAACAATAATAGCATACAAGAGCAACACATTACAGCTAACATAAACACATGCATACACACATACAAAAACATGTAGGATACAATCACAAGACAAAAAGCATTCAATGAAATGAAACATACACAAATATCTATAACACAGTAAAGCTACATTATGAACACATGATGAACACATTCACAAAATAAAAAGATTCACATATACAGAGAAAAAGAAAAATCAGAAAAAAGCACACAAAATCACACAGTCAAAAGTAATAATTCAGAGAAATTTATCTGAGTAATAAGTTTTGAAACCTACCCCATTTCCTTGAAAACTTTTCATTTTGAGCATTCTTTTTAAATATGTATTTTTCTGATTTTATATAGTCAATAATATTGCCTTTAGCACCTGTAAAATAGGGAATGCAATTTGTCAACTTCTGTTTGAAAATATAGTGTTTTACTATGCAGATAATAATATTTAATCTATTGTTCCTTCTCTCTGTTAATCCAAATATAATATTTTGGACATTTAAACAAATATCAATTTCAAAGGTATCTTGAAGCCATTTCTCAAATTCTCTCCATAATTTAAGAGAAAAGTCACAATAAAATAGAAGATGGCAAATTGTTTCTGGAAAAATATGACAAAAGGAACACAAATTTGTATCTTTGATACCTATTTTTTGTAAAATGACATTTGTTCCTAAGATTCTGTGGATGACACGATATTGAAACCATTTTAAATTACAATCATTAGTGTTGGTATGTACTGATAGGTTAACATTCTCCCAATAAGATAAGTCAAAAGGTAACTGAAGTTCAACTTCCCATTTTCTCTCACTTTTTGGTCTGATATACTTATTTCTAACAAAGATGTCGTAAAAATCTCTGGAACCCTTTTTGTTTCTATTAAGGATTTGTATATAATACGGGTATCTTATTTGATAATCAACCAAAGGGAACACATCTATATTTAACTTCCTTTTCTCGATACATGATTTTAAGCCATAATATATTGTGAATGGTGGATGGAAGCTGTATCTAGCACAAAACAATTCATAAGACAGCAAATTCCCATGTTCATCCATTAAATCACTGATAAAAAATATTCCTTTGTTAATCCAATTCGTATAACACAGTGTTTTGTTGTTAATTTTAAGCATATTATTGTACCACAATGGTTCATACAAATATTCTTCACAGTCAACAAGATTTCTAAACTGATAAAATGATATAAACACATCTTTCCAAAAAGCATTATCAACTGAGTTTGAAATAAATCTTAAATATTCAGTACCAAAGTTTAGAAAAAATCCCAAGTTAAGAGGAAGTGAATTAGATAAAAGTTTCAGCCATGATAGATGCTCATCTCCATTTATTAATCTTCTTACCCATGTTATCTTTAAACTTTTCATAAATGATTTAATACATATCATTCTTAACCCACCAAATTTGTAATCCTGTATTATGCATTTTCTAGAAATTCTCTCTGTTTTTTTGGTTCCATATGTATTTAAAAAATAATTGTTCAATAACTTTTATAGTTGATTCACATGGGTTTGGAAGAGAAATAAGTAGGTGTGTCAATTTTGGTAATAGAATAGTTTTAACCACAGATATTCTTCCATTAGTACTTAAGAGTCTTCGAGACCATGACTGAATTATCTTTTTTATTTCTTGTAATTTTTGAGGGAAATTCAAATCTTCTATCCTAGACAAATCTGTAGAGAAATTTATGCCTAAAAATTTGAAGGGATCTTGTGACCAGTTTAAGTTATATTCTTCACATAATCGGAGTTTGGAATTTTTTAATGAACCAATTCTAATAATAAGCGTTTTACTGTTATTAGGCTTCAGATCTGAAAATTTTGCAAATTGACCAATTAGAGTAAGGGAGTTTTGTAAAGAATATTCTATGGCTGTAACTATGTTGAAGATATGTAGACCAGGACGAAAACGAAATTATTTAAAACAAATGTTATCTACGCATCATGAAAGATGACAATCGATGTGATAAATAGATGAGGAGACGAATAAAATGGAAATCTATGTGAGAACTAATAAAACATTCGGGGAAACCATACCGTGCTAGTTACTTGAAAGTTGCATAAGGGACTTTTCTTCAAAGTTTATTATTATTCATCACAAACCACTTAATGAGGTAAAATAAACATACATTATGATATATTGTGACCAAGAATAGCATTCTGATTATTTTTTTTTTCACATTGAAACATACATACATACATACATACATACATACATACATACATACATACATACATACATACATACATACATACATACATACATACATACATATATAGGATTACAAAGAATACAATACCATTATATCACTTCTCGACAAGAAGCATTTAACAATAATAGCATACAAGAGCAACACATTACAGCTAACATAAACACATGCATACACACATACAAAAACATGTAGGATACAATCACAAGACAAAAAGCATTCAATGAAATGAAACATACACAAATATCTATAACACAGTAAAGCTACATTATGAACACATGATGAACACATTCACAAAATAAAAAGATTCACATATACAGAGAAAAAGAAAAATCAGAAAAAAGCACACAAAATCACACAGTCAAAAGTAATAATTCAGAGAAATTTATCTGAGTAATAAGTTTTGAAACCTACCCCATTTCCTTGAAAACTTTTCATTTTGAGCATTCTTTTTAAATATGTATTTTTCTGATTTTATATAGTCAATAATATTGCCTTTAGCACCTGTAAAATAGGGAATGCAATTTGTCAACTTCTGTTTGAAAATATAGTGTTTTACTATGCAGATAATAATATTTAATCTATTGTTCCTTCTCTCTGTTAATCCAAATATAATATTTTGGACATTTAAACAAATATCAATTTCAAAGGTATCTTGAAGCCATTTCTCAAATTCTCTCCATAATTTAAGAGAAAAGTCACAATAAAATAGAAGATGGCAAATTGTTTCTGGAAAAATATGACAAAAGGAACACAAATTTGTATCTTTGATACCTATTTTTTGTAAAATGACATTTGTTCCTAAGATTCTGTGGATGACACGATATTGAAACCATTTTAAATTACAATCATTAGTGTTGGTATGTACTGATAGGTTAACATTCTCCCAATAAGATAAGTCAAAAGGTAACTGAAGTTCAACTTCCCATTTTCTCTCACTTTTTGGTCTGATATACTTATTTCTAACAAAGATGTCGTAAAAATCTCTGGAACCCTTTTTGTTTCTATTAAGGATTTGTATATAATACGGGTATCTTATTTGATAATCAACCAAAGGGAACACATCTATATTTAACTTCCTTTTCTCGATACATGATTTTAAGCCATAATATATTGTGAATGGTGGATGGAAGCTGTATCTAGCACAAAACAATTCATACGACAGCAAATTCCCATGTTCATCTATTAAATCACTGATAAAAAATATTCCTTTGTTAATCCAATTCGTATAACACAGTGTTTTGTTGTTAATTTTAAGCATATTATTGTACCATAATGGTTCATACAAATATTCTTCACAGTCAACAAGATTTCTAAACTGATAAAATGATATAAACACATCTTTCCAAAAAGCATTATCAACTGAATTTGAAATAAATCTTAAATATTCAGTACCAAAGTTTAGAAAAATCCCAAGTTAAGAGGAAGTGAATTAGATAAAAGTTTCAGCCATGATAGATGCTCATCTCCATTTATTAATCTTCTTACCCATGTTATCTTTAAACTTTTCATAAATGATTTAATACATATCATTCTTAACCCACCAAATTTGTAATCCTGTATTATGCATTTTCTAGAAATTCTCTCTGTTTTTTGGTTCCATATGTATTTAAAAAATAATTGTTCAATAACTTTTATAGTTGATTCACATGGGTTTGGAAGAGCAATAAATAGGTGTGTCAATTTTGGTAATAGAATAGTTTTAACCACAGATATTCTTCCATTAGTACTTAAGAGTCTTCGAGACCATGACTGAATTATCTTTTTTATTTCTTGTAATTTTTGAGGGAAATTCAAATCTTCTATCCTAGACAAATCTGTAGAGAAATTTATGCCTAAAAATTTGAAGGGATCTTGTGACCAGTTTAAGTTATATTCTTCACATAATCGGAGTTTGGAATTTTTTAATGAACCAATTCTAATAATAAGCGTTTTACTGTTATTAGGCTTCAGATCTGAAAATTTTGCAAATTGACCAATTAGAGTAAGGGAGTTTTGTAAAGAATATTCTGTACCATCCAGAAGTAAGGCGGTATCGTCAGCATATTGTAGAACTTTGTATTCATTGTTAAAGATGCTAATTCCCTTTATATCTTTATTTGACCTGAGTAAAATTGCTAAAATTTCCACACATAATAAAAAAATATATGATGATATAGGATCCCCCTGCCTACAGCCCCGCCCAATCTGAAAGAAGCTTGAAAAAAAAACATTTTGAGATACACAGAGTTTAAAGTCATTGCAGAAGATATTTAGCATATATAGCATTCTGATTGAAGAGAATGCACTGAACATTAGAAACAAACAGACAAAGGTATAGAACGCCAAAACTAGTATCTAATGGTCAAAGTGTTAAAAGTTCTAATAAATGATAATGTGTGAAATGTTACTGTAATCACCCAATACATGTTTCACATATGTACATATGTTTTCATTGTAAACTTAAATTCGTGTAAGGAATAGTAATGGGTTTATCTAAGTTTATAATACTTATCAATATATGTATACATTTTTCTAATTTGTACAGCTCAAACTTTGAGCGATAACTTTGTGTTTATTTGAAATTTGTACTGATTAAACAGTACATACAGGAATATATACATTTATATAATGTGTAAATAAACATTAGAACATACATACGTCATAACTATGAGCATTTCGACATTTAATGTCTCTTCAGAGATGCTCATTGCCGATTGAATAGAATCAATAATAATAATAATAAAAATAATAATAATAATGATAATAATAATAATAATAATAATAACAATGATAATAATAATAATAATAATAATAATAATGTTTGATGGGAACTGTTAAATCTAAACTGACCGAAAAAGGGAGTCAAATGATTAATCTGGGGACAGAGTTGTGCATGAGGAATGTAAAGATGATGGATAAATCCAAACCCCAAGTCCAAAAATCATGAAACCATAGGACATACAAAATCAGTGAAAATGAAAAACAAATGGAAAATAACAAAATATGTCTACTTGAAGACCATATGTGAACCCCTGTGATGGAGTGAGATCAGGTGCCCGGGGAGAGTGAGCATCTTCTGCTTGCTAGCAACACCCGTCACATATACCCCGTAGAAAGAGTCAAATCGTGTGAATTCCATATGTATCTATATATGGAGAAGTCGAAGTAGGTAACCTTCTAGTATAGAAGGTGTCAAATCTGTGTAAAGTGATCGGAATCGGTCTCAGTCCAGAATATCATTTAAAAGTCTGGATAACGAGATATCATATGGAGTAATAAGAGTCTCGTAACGACCGTAGAACTTCCTCAGTGACGATGCTAGTATAGCACATATATAACCCTGGTTGAGCAGCTTAACTGAAAGTCGCCTAGCCCTCAGAACAAAGTCATTGTAATTTGAACATGCTCTGGAATAACGTATTAACTGAGATATGAATACGCCGTATGCGGGCGATGATGGAATATTGCTACTTATGAAATGAAAGTTTGTGATAGCGAAATTGAAATCGTCACGTTTGTCATAGAGTTTGTCATAGAAAATACACCATAATTATAGGGTGATTAAACAATTTCGAGACTGAAAATTTTAGGTATATACTTTAAATTCATTTTAAGGACACACCCGGCTCGCAAAACTTTTATATCTCTGTACTGAAGATTTCCTATTATCAAATGCAGTTGACGACAAGAAAGATAACTCTAATTTAGTCATGAATAAAGCTCCAGGGTTGTCATAAATATTGCAAATACAGATAGATTTTCTCTGTCTTTTCACAGGAAAGGTTTTTGCTTCATTCAAATGATTATATATCCAATATATTTTTAAAATATGAGGAAAAAATGTCCGCAATAAAAGAAAATATTGGGTAATGTTTGTTTTTGCCTATACATGCGGCAATAAAAAACGTTTGAATCAGTCAATCAAGGAAGTTGATAAAAAATAATGGTAACCACATCAGACGTCACTATGAGTCTCTTTGATAGAACATAAGGAGAAACTTGTTCAGTTTTAAAGCAAATATATCCTAAAATTGAATAAATAGGATATGACTTTAAGTATTATTTGAATCGTTTAGTCAGTAATTAATATATACAGATTTCAAATATAGAATAAGTGTGCTAAATTTGTGTTTTGTGACGTGTATGCAACACATAACAAGTACATTTATCGTACATATAATGCGCGTTAGCGCATTATATACGATAAATGTACTTGCTATGTGTTTCATACACGTTACAAAACACAAATTTAGATACTTATTCTTTATATATGCGCCACCTTTCACAACGAACAATCTATTTCGGTCATGAAATAACCTTTTCTATATTTAGATGTAGTGTGTACCTTTGGTTGTAGTCACAATGCGGAACAGCCAGCCCAGATTAATAAAATTAAAACATACACAAATAATTTTGTAATGCTTAATTCGAATCAGTATATTTATTCTTTTTTGAAAATGTAAAGAATAATGAATAAAACATAAAACGTTCAAACTTTTACACAAATTTACCCCGTTGTTTAGGAACTATTTATTTTTGCGGTACTTTCTGTGTAGTTAGTAAATCGGCTCACAGCTGATCGCTGTTCGCGAGTAATTTCAACTAGCTAGTTTCACTTCTAGTACGTGAAGGTTCAGTTATTAAGGACAATGACGGGAGTCAATTTTTTTATATCTCCGCGTTGAAGAGTTCCACCCCGTCCGTGTACGATAACTTCAATTCAATTCTGTTGTTAGTCACACTTCAGTGCTCATATAAATCAAGATTCATAACATGAGTAGTCATTATAATTCTCCAAGGAAAGGAAATGAATCAGTTGAAACCCCTGTTCAAAGGGAATCTGAAGAAGAAAGGTAATTTTGTGATATATGTTTTCGAAAGGGTATACTTGCATGACCCCCTCCCTTGTCCAGGACCTCTTTTCAAAAATGACGGTGTTTACCAATGATTATAATATTTTGCATTCTATGACATGAAAGCAATGTCAATTAGATACAGTCATTATCACAGGAAAATTGTCAAAGAGTAGTGCAAAACCTGCATGTATTATGATATACCGTTTTGGACAATATATTCCCAGTGAGGCAAATATTTCCAATCATTTTCTTGGAATTGCCTAATAGGTATGTATATTCTTCATGCATACTCTTTTATGCATTTTTGCAAAGACTGCAATGCATATTGTAGATACTGAGCATTGTGCTGGCAAGAGTATATCATCAAGAGAGATAACTCTTATTCATGGTTTACAGAATAAATGCAAGTGTCACTTTCCCAGTGCCATTTTCATAAAAGGTACAAGGGAAAGGTGCCAATTTCCTGTCTTTATTTAGAAATATGTATTTCAGAGATCTTGTATTTGAATTCTGAACAGAAAATATCTGCTAGAAAATGTTTGATTGTGAATTGTGTATTTCTGCCTATATGAGGCAATGAAGAAATTCAATGTTCTGTCAAATCAGGAAGTTGGAAAATCTCAGAATGTTTATTGGTAGCCATATCAAAGGTTACAATGAAACTCAATAATGCTCAAGTTTAATACAGCACCTCAAAACTGATAGAAAGATATCTGAAAATTGAATAACCGGGATCTGTCCTTAAACAGGATACACAAATAAACAATGACAACAATTTAATTTTAAAAATTTGTTTAATGAGTGCAAATATCACACAAAAACATATTTATTGATCGATCGAATAAAAGAATAACGTAAGTAGTTCGGATCAGTAGTATTACTACGCGCATTATTGAGGCCTCGTGATGTGACGTCACGATTGTTATTGTACGATGTTATTATAAGGGTATGAATTACAACGTGGTTAAATGAGTTCATCTCAGCAAGTTACATTAATTTTGCATATATTACATTTTAAGAATTCCAATATATGTCTAAGAAATATCTCAAATCTTTGAATATGACGTGCCAATGAAGGGCAAAAAAAAAAAGAGTTTTAAATGTTTAACAAAAACAGATTTCCATGTCTGTCTTTAAAACATTTTGAATCAATTTCTCAAATGTATACATTCAAAATATGAGTATTATGTGAACAATTCTTTTTTTTTAATTGTGTGAATAATGTGTTTTGTTTCCTTTGTATTCTATGCATATCAAGGAACTTTACAATTATCAGTAGATATGAAATATTTCTTCAGTTCTTTTTAAACATTTCAGAGATTTACTCATTATCGAAACTGTATGTTATTAAGACCACTGGAAAGTCATGGGAATTTAATTGTTTACTATACCAGGTATTATCAAAAAGGTCTCGGCCCCATGCATTTTAGAGTGAAAACAATTGTCATTATATATCAATATGATCTCCCATCAACTCAATGCAGTGTCTCTATCTCTGATGCAATTCTTTTTCACTTTAAAATATAATGTTTCATTCTGGTGTCCTAAGTACTCGTGTACAACGTTCATGACACCTTCATTCCCTCCATAATTCTTACCACTTATGTAAGAGTTTAGTTTTGGGGACATATAGAAGTCAGATGAGGTTAAATCTGGAGAAAATGGGGGATGAGGATAAATCTGGAAGCTGTATTCCTTCGAAGCTGTCATTGCAACTTGGGAAATGCGGACTGATGCATTATCCTGCAAGAACAGAACGCTCTGGTTAACTGTCCCCTCCTCTTTCTCACAATCTGCATAATGCGACCATTTATTGTGCCGTTTTCCCCATGAAATTTAATCATGATTATTCCTCAAGCTAGTAAAGTCATGACCTCTATCTTTTGGAACAAAGATAGAGGTCATGCCTTTCCCAGATCACGGAAACTCTCTTGGATTTTGTGAGAATGGTGAGTCAGGGTGAATCCAGTTTTCCAGAATCCATCACACCTGTTTCTCTTGACATCTTCAGTCAGAGACATATCTATCTGAGGCCTTAGACATGCCTAAGATATCGGTTAAAATTGATTGAACATCCTCATTATTTATCTTAACTTTTCTGACTGTATTGAAGGTTTCGTGTTCTATCCAACGAGACAAGGGGGAGCACAATATCAACGTTTTCGTCTGTGGTAGCCCCCTTGGAATGTCCACACCCTTCATCATCTCCAATGCTTTCACTCCCCATTCTAAATTAAGCAGTCCGTTTTTAGTAGTACTATAAGAAGGTGATTCCTTTTTTCACAAGGGTTTTCTTACATTGATAGTTGATCATTGCTCTGACTTCTCGTTTGACAAGCTTTTCAACATCTGAAAGCGAATTCCGTGTATAATCAAAAGCTTGGAAATATTACTCTCTGCCAAAATGTTTAATATGATTAAAAGATTTGTTATATTTATTTATTTTATAAAAGTATATCGGGCCGAAAACTTTTTGATCATAAAACATGATCATGAAAACTATTTGAAATAAAATGATTATATACATGTATATATTTTACTAAAGGTCTTACGAAAAATTTTAGTTTTAATTGATTGATTGATTATTGTTTTACGTCACTCCACGATTATTTCACGTATATGGTGACAGCATCTGCCTGATGCATTGTATACAAATTTAGACCTTTGCAACTGACCCACCCGAAGCAGTGAGGGATCTTTTACGTGCCACGCATACCATGACACGGGGCCTCGGTTTTTACTGTCTCATCCGAAAGACAGAACACCGGTGTGCCTCGGACGGGAGTCGAACCCGCGACCTCTCGATCACGAGTCGAGCACCTTATCCTCTAGGCCACACCGGCTTGAAAAATTTTAGCATTTGTTTGTAATTTTCATCCAGATGAAATATGACTCGTTGATCCTTATTCTCTATATGGAAGTTTATTTATTAATTTCTAAATGTGTGTCTTTTGGTTGTACTGCATCTGCGGTTAGTGGGAAGGTGGGACCATAAAACAAATAATCACACCAACTGAGTACCGTTTCTTACTCAATTGACCGTCCTAAGTCGGTATCGTACCGTCGGACAATCAATATTTTCATAATGCCATTGCATTAGCCGCAAGTAGTGACCCTAAATGTATGACGTGTTTTTCGTCAGCTCCGCCTCTTTTTGTGAGGTTTCGTTTAACGAGATATCGCGAGATCGAATGGCTGACACATTTGAAACAGATGGGGGAAAATGTACATGTGTGTAGAGCCTTCAGACGACAGATCGGGGGTAAGTTATTATTGCCAATCGTTTGCTTTATGTTTATATATGTTAGATATTTGCTTCATTTGATGCCGAAATGCGTAGAATCGTGCCGGCCATTCCGTTTATCAAAAATGCAAGTTTACGCAGGGTAAGGAATTGTGGCCCTATCATTCATTTACGGTCACTACTTCCGGCTACCATTGCATGTATTTCATTACCTGTTACCAAGCCGGCGTGGCCTAGTGGTATCGCGTCGGACTCCTGATCGGGAGGCCGGGGTTCGAGTCCCGCTCTGGTCATGCCGGTGTCATGTCTTTCGGATGAGACAGTAAAAACCGAGGCCCCGTGTCGTGGTATGCATGGCACGTTAAAGATCCCTCACTGCTTCGGGTGGGTCCGTTGCAAAGGTCAAAATCTGTATGCCCCGCATCAGGCAGATGCCGTCACCATGTACGTGAAATATTCGTGGTGTGACGTAAAACAAAAATCAATCAATCAATCATTACCTGTTACCAATTTTTATTGTTCGTCTCCTTTGTGACTTCTGCCCTATATCTAAGTCAGATGTCTTTCTCTTTTCCCTTTTAAACTTCAGTATGAAATATATGAAATGTTTTGTTGTGTTATGGTATGAAAAATATCATCAGTATCACTATATAGCTAGTTTCGGTGCACTATATATTTATCCGGTCCGTTTTGGAGAGTTCGAAGTAAGAAATTTCGGAATGCATCAGTTTAAATGAAATATAACGAAATTACATCCCCTCACTTTTGGGTCAAAAATTGAACATGTTTGAGAAGCATGTGCACCATATTTTAAACGTATATGTTGGCTTTGATTAGGAACGTCTTTCTTTATGTTCTCCATGTATATAAACAACAACAACCAAACGTTCAATGAACGAATTTTGTCATTTATTCATAGATTATAAATGACGCAAAATTACATTACAATATAAAATGCAAAATATCGATTGTCAAAAAAAATTACTAAAAACTAATGACTAACTAGTGTCGATCATCTAATCATTTAACAAAGATTGGGTAAATCTCATAAATTGTGTGGGTGATGTACCAAAGAATGCAAAAGTTTATAGTAAAGATTGAGATAACAAATATACCCATAAGATAACTACATAATACCTAGAACACAACAGCTAATTGTAAACAAAGATTGACATTTCAAACAAATATACAAATCAAATAACTACACATTACATAGAATGCAACATTTAATAATAAACAAGATTGAGATTTAACACTAAAAAAACAAATGAATTAAATGAACAGAACAGACGAACGTCATCAGGTGGATGACAGGGGGTGGTGGTGGGTTGCTGCAAAAATCATGCGGCTAATAAATATGGTTATTGGCGATCGAATGACGCTGCAACAAAACGAAAGGAGCTAACTCTCAGATTTTAAAGTCATTATATATGCAAATGAGGGGTCAAGCAATGTATCTCATATTGCAGATATTATGGAAATTAATTTCGATATATTAATGTTGGGTAGATACATTTCGGTTAAACTATGCTGATTTTAAAATTTGTTGATAATTTTTTGAATATTATTGTTTTTAAGACGCCGACTATTTTAACGATTACAAAAGATCGGCATGCGCTAAAACCTGCGCAGCGCATTAAAACTCATACCGAGAACGGACTCGTTAAGCCACCAATGCCAATAAAATTCACTGGAAGAAGGTCAAGAGACCGAAATTACGGAAGCCCAATAGCTTCACGTAAAAAAATAATTTTATTGCGAATATTCGCAATACTATTAGATACTAGTGTAGATCTCCCCCTCTCAAGTGGAAATTCTAACCGTATGGGTTTCCCTTTCTAGTTATCAGTATAGCCCCCACCTAGGCGGATAAACCGACCTTGATTCCGGATTATTCTTGGGGAGAAATATAGACAGGACAGGACAAAAACCACATATCCCAAATCTTCGATTACGGATGCGTGATACCCATGCGCGGATTTAGGTAGGGGGGGGGGGCGGATTAACGTCCCTCACTAAAATTGGCAAAGCATTGATAAAAAAATACAATTTTAATAACTTTAAATGTATGTTTGAATATGAAATCAACCTTTTACTGTTAATTGAATATAAATTATTGCACTAAACGACGAAAAGTGCTCTCAGAATGCATTATTTTAAATCATTTTTGGGGTAAAATTTTCCGGAGAAGTCTCAGAGGGATGTTGATGGCCCCCTCCCCCACCTTCCCCCTCTCGGCGCTTCGTTCCTCGGTGAAGCTTTCGTGTACCCTGAGCATATTGTTTAATTATTTTTGTATATAGGTTGTAACATCAAAAAGGCTGGATCTTTGACTTTTCCTTTCAAGCCTTAGAACCTTAATCCTCCTCTGAAGTGCCGGTGCTTCTACTAATTAATACTCTATGATTAAGAGCTAAGCAATGTAAGATTTCCGATTAAGTTAATTGCATGAAGTCTTGAATAAAATTTAATTAAACAAGTTGTGTCATCCTAAGACATATCTAACCCGCCAACATGTAATTTACTTACATGAATTCTAATGATTGTGTAAAAATTATTGCGAATATTCGCAATAGTATTGCAAATATTCGCAATAAATATATTTTTTGTGTGAAGCTAATAGGCTTCCGTACGAAATATTGTGCATACAGTGATAATAGTTCTTTGGTTTATGTCACTTCCCTTCGGAGGACTATTAAGATGTTTGCTATAATCTTTTTTTAGGGGGGTGGTTTTACTTAAATGGGGGAATGGGGGACCTCTCTTCTCTCTTATCATTGAAATGTAAAGGAAGCACTAACTGATACTACTTCAGTCTTTACTCATTATATATATATATATATATATATATATATATATATATATATATATATATATATATATATATATATATATATATATATATATATATATAATATATATATATATATATATATATATATATATATATATATATATATATATATATATATATATATATATATATATATACCACTTATGAAGATTAGATATACCCCGCCCCCAAAACAGCCCCACCCCAATAAGACAAGCAAACAAACAAACAATCACACCCAAAAAAAACCCAGTAAGCCAAACCAAAAAAAAGCCCCCCCCCCAAAAAAAAAACCCCAAACAAACAAACAAACAAACAAACCAACCAAAACAAAACAAAAAACACTTTACACTGTGACTTGTATTTAGATTGAATTGTCGATTAGCGATATCGCTCACGTACACTACAATACTGTACGAGGCAGTAGGGCAGTAGTAGGCTAGTTTATGTCCTGGAACTTAAAAGTCTACACGTCAAGTGACTATGACATTGAGATACGTATACACCACGGTAATGTCTGGTTCTTTTACTGATAATAACGTCTATCTATTTGGTAATTTCAATCAATGATCAGCGTTAATATCTCTCAAGTGCATTCGGCCGGCCCGGAAGTGTTTGTCCGGAGCAACATGCAGCTAGACTGCACTGGCTACAGTAGGCTTAATGTTGAGTAAAACTAATACTGTTGTGCAGATAGTTTTGAGATGCTCTTTCACTTGTTCTTTTTTATCGATAAATTATTGTAATGTGTTGGCTTTATGCTCTTTTTTGTAACCCCAATTCGTTTATAACTGGTATGGAATCAACTGCGCAGTTACCAATAAGTCTAGTATCAGAGCCCACTACCTAGATGTGTATGTGGTATATCACTGCAGTCATACTTGACTATTACCTGATTAGTGGCTAGGGATCTTAAGAAATGTTAAAAGCCTAATGACCGTACAGTAGATGGGGGGGGGGGGGATAACTTCCTATATAGAGTTTGCCCATGTGATGTCTCACCACTAGCATTAGCGGCCATGTTGGAGTACAAATCTCGGACTTTTTCCATCTCTACCATGTAAACTTCATTAAATTTCTGAGAAATTAACTTTTCATCAGGGGAGATTTTGTGACTTCCGTCATAATTAATCAGTAAATATAATCAATCAGTTGAAAAATTTCTGTAAAACATATAGATAAACAATGCGATTATTTCGTAAAATTAAGTTAAATCAAGCAGTTTTATATGAGCATTGATGGATAAAGTCCGAGAGTTGTACTCCAGTGAGGGAGATAACTCTAGCTAATTTGAGGAAAACAGGGCTGTATGGGAACACCCTATAAAGGTATATACTGGAATGGGGTATATTAATGAGAATCATTTTCCCTTCAAATATGTATATCAATGGGTATCTTTCAAATTACAAAATATATGAATAGGTAAAACGCAGGTGGCAATTAGAAAGAGAAGATATTTTAGCATATGAATAGGTAGATTTTCACTATGGTCAGTATATGAATGGGTATGTTTTACACTTCGCTCAACGTACAGTACAGTCCAGGTGGAACTTTGAATGCCCACTGTCTACAGTGGCCAGTCCACCTGAAATTTCAGTGGGCATTAGGATTGGACATTTACCTGAGCTATCAAGCTGTCCACTTACCTGTATGTTGATTCTAACTGGCTTTTACAAGAATGTCCACTGTGTCCAGTGGTCAATTTTAATGCCCACTCTAAAAATGCCCACTGTGACCAGTGGGCAAATTAAGTTCCACCCAGACTGTACTGTTTTCTCAAAAGTCGGACATCCGGGTATATGATAACAAGCATTCAGAACATTTGAGGTAAAGCATCAGACTTTTTCATAGAGAGCAATGCATATTCACAGGAGAATGTTGGTAAACTGGAATAAGTAAGATATCATTACCATTCAAACAAGTGAATCTTGAATACATGTACATGCTCTACACATTTCCGTATTTTATAAGAAATTTTAAAAATCACTTTAGAATTGATACAGAAAAACTTAAAGTTGTATTAACGCTAACGATAAACCCTGAGTTTTACCCCATGTGTCATGACCAGACTTTACTTTAGCCACATGATTTTAGTTACTCACTGAGTAACTAACATCACAGGGATACGGGTAATTTGTGCAAACTGCCACATTTTTGGCTTACTATGTGGATTTCTTTATGTGGCTTCTGATTGGTCGAAAGAGAAACCTCGGAACAGTTCCCACCTTTAGAACTGTCATTCTTTTCATTGCAGTCTTTAGCAAACAACTTTTAGTATTATAATAGTAGACTGAAATGCAGAAACAGCTAGTTCCTGGAGGATTGTCGAGTTTTATGGAAAACAAAATTTTATACAGTAACCCAAACAGCATGAAGTTTGGTACGGTGCATGGTTCTTCCTCTATACATTATTACATACACAAATTTACATTTGTAAAACTTAGGCCAAAAAAACAGATATGTTTGTTTCTTTTTTTTCCTATGGAAAATGTCTTGACATTCAGATGGACATACATAATGTATAATAAAAGGTATTGTTCAACATAATTTATCATGTACGACGAGGCTTGATGCCATAGGGATCGCCATATTTGTTTTAAAAACCCCAGAAATAACAACAATGTGAAGTTTCAGAAAACTCATTCCAGAGTTTTGATTCCGGAAATGGTGGCGCTTGTAAATGGCGAAAAAAAAATCAGAGTCGGCACCATTTTTGAGGGGTCGGTCGGGTTATAGGAAACAAAGATATTTTTTTTAAGCTTTATGACAAAAATCATGCATTAACTAAAACTCTTAGATATTTTTACAACCCTCACTTTCAGCCATTTGTGTTTACATCACTGTTATCAAATAAAGTAATCAGAGTTAAGTTTTAAATTGTGAAAAATCCATGCTGACAATACAAATCAAAAATGTAAATTCCTTTCAATGAGAATTTGGGCATATGCTCAACTTAGAGCACATGGTCAAACTCTAATAAGTTCTATAACCTCAGTTTTTTAGGTGATCTCATATTTGAGCATGGGATCAGAGTTAGAGCACGGAGAACGTTCTCAAAAAGTTTCATAACTTTGGGCCCAGGAGCCTTTCCACAGAACCACTGACAGATGGGTACATCTCCCTCTTTTTAAGAGCAAACTGATTGACCTCTGACACAATAGACAAGTCTTTAGCCTTACATTCAATTTGTTCAAAGAAAGACTCACTCCTGTCTTACGTGTATGTCAGCAGATGTTGACTTAGTGATCAGATACCATGTGACTATATATTTGGCTGCTGCTCTTACTGACCAAAATACACCAAAAGCAAAAAAGTTTCTGAAATTTACTAGACCAATTGTTGGTCATTCTAACTTTCGTTTAACCATGTTATCGAGTTCTTGGTGGCATAAAGAATGATGAAATATTTCATTATTGCATTGTGATAGAAAATTAAAAATTAATTACAAACAAATGATTAATTGTAGCTTCTCATCATTAAAATGGAGTTATTACTTACATGTATTTTAACATTAATTTAGTCCAGTAGATATACATAACCTATGATCAGGAATAATCCACATAAACACATGAATTAACAATAAACATGTATACCTACCTTCATAGTTTCTTAACGAGGTGCTAATGTTGTCAACCAGGGATTAATCCAATCAACCAATGAAGTCATCAACTGCTATTAATTGACTACATGTAGGTCACTCATTCAAAAGTTTTCACATGCCAGTCACTTTTGTGTCAGCTTTCATGTGTTTCAATTCAATAGATGGAAAATTCAGAAAGCAGAAAAATTGGCTTTTGCCATAAATCAGAATTTCTTTCACCGACTCTGAACTTCTGTTACCAATGGCAAAAATGGTGAACAGCAGTGCGAGCCCTGATATTGTGCTGCACGGAAAGTGGCCGCATCGCTACTACTGTACTATATCACAGTATATATAACATATCGTGGTGGGGGTATATCGTATCAGTCCTAGTGGCAAGTGAAAAATCCCTAACTGTTTTAGATGGGTCTTTTGCAATGGTATAAATTTCTATGTACCATGTAATATATCAGGCAGGTGCTGTCACCATATATGTATATATATATATATATATATATATATATATATATATATATACTTCAAATAATGGTTGAGTGCGGCAAAGTAATAATCACTTACTGCCCAGAAACTGGTACCCGGTACAATACCAGTACACTTATTTCAGGGTAAAACATGTGAAAAATTTCGTGCATAACTTAAAATATTAATATACATTTTTATGATTCTCATTTGGCAATTTTCATGATTTTGCCAACATTACTGTACATGTATAGTACCTGAAGGCTTTGGTCTCCAAAAGTGATTCTAGCCACTCTGCTAAGGATCAGAATCCCTACCCCTGCTGCTAATTAAATTCATCAAGAAAAATGAAGATTTGTTTTTAGGAAGAAAATTGTCAAGTATCGGCTATAAACATAGCAGATAAAAGTCCTGAAAGAATTTTGTTTGAAGGGGAACAGTATTGGTTGGATGCTAGAGCATCTTACTTTAAACATACATTGTCGATTTAAATTCATTGACACATGAATTACGTTTATTTAATTCTGTTTTTAAGGATTAAAACCATGATGAGCAAAGAAATGGAAGGCTTTCAATGACTTCGTGTTCCTCTTGATTAGACCATTATGTAAAATACAGGTAAAAAGATGAAAAAACATTCAGAAATCCAGATGTGTATTCAGCAGGAAAAACATCCAACTGCAGAAAGTCTTCGCACAGAATATTACAGTATACGTTAACTTCGGGAAAGATCTCAGGATAAATTACAGTATACATTAACTTCTGGAAAGATCACAGGATACAAGTCATACATGGTGACTACTTTAGGATAGTGATATTTATATTACCGCTATGTGTATAGAATACTTTTGAACAATGACCGCAGTCCTCAGCTTCATCGCCATTATGAATGAAATATGTGGTATTGCATGCATCGGTATTTTCCACTAGATGTTTTACGAATTCTTTCATCATAACATAGCTCAAGAATGGAAATAAATGTCAATTATTTCTCATTTAAGAAGTTGGATACCTCCTATTTCCATGTTGCAATATAACTTGAATGAACCAACCATTAACTTCATTTTGGAAGGACGATTGCAATGGTTTCTTCGGTTTGAAAGACACGCGAGTGGACATGCATGAGAAATGAATCTGTCTTTGTACTTAAAAATAAATGCAAATGTGAAAATGAAACAGTGAACAACAGCCAGTAAAATATATTAGCTTTAAGGACTTTTTGCATTTAATTTGGATATGACACTTTTCTTTTGATCTCATATAAAGTATGCATATTTATTTCTGACTGAACAATGCAGCTTTGTGTATGAATTCTACAAATTGTGATCTCAGGAGCAACACAAGAAATTTTGAGGCCTTTCAGTTGACTGGTGACAAATACCTCAACTCTGCAGCAATTTTTTTTTATTACTGGTTATTGGAAATTACAGAAATCCAAAGCTGATAAACATTGTATATTCTTAAATCACAAGGTCTTCATTTGGCAGCAAGTTTAGCCTCTATATATGATCTGATATCATACCACCTGAAAAAGGATTGTTAAGAGATCCGAAGAGATAGATATGGGAATTTTTTTTCTATTTCTTTTCCTTCAAGCAGCCACCATATTTCAGACAAAGGTAAGATATTGGTTTTTTAAGCGAAGGAAAAAGGGAAAAGACTCTTATTGTTGCTAGATAGTTGCACAGACTTAAAATGTGAAAATATATATGGCAGGGCTCCAAGTGATGAGTGAAGTACTTGCATTTGCAAGTAAAAATTAAAAAGGCAGAAGAAAAAATGACTGCTTGTCGCAGAATCGAGAGTAAATTATTGGAACATTACAATTTGCGGGAGTGGATTTTCCAGACCCTTAGCCCATTTCACTAACAATTGTAAGCGCAACTTACGATGAAAGTGCCTTGCACTGAAAATCGTAAGCATAAACATACAATGAAAATTCATTGTAGATTACGACACTGAAGTGCGTATTTGTTTTTAATCCCTGATTTAAAGGATCAGGTACTGGTATGTCTGGTAGCGTATCAAGCGTTTAAATGAACGAGGCATGACTACATCAACATGGCATCCAAACGTAAATATCAACTAAGCCTATCTTCATTTGGCTTCAACAGTGTTCTCATTAACTTATCTACCAAAATGTGTTTGGGACTCACCAAAATTTGTATATTCTTTAACATTTGTAATGAAGATGAATTCCAAGACTAGTGAGAACCTTGTTCAAACTGCCTATGTTGGATTGACGCAGACCAGTCAGTGAATGTCACGGAGTTGTCGATCGACTCGAGTGTTACTCAGCCTAGGTCTAGTATAAGCTATGTACCTTGTAATGAAATGTTCTTTTTACATATTGCTTTTGGGCCTTTTTTGATTCAAAGTTTAAGATTCGATTACCTAATATCAGAGACATAGATACTTTCAATACGTTCAGAGAGAAAGTATCTATGTCTCTGCTAATATGTTGTGAATAAAATATTAAGATTACTAGCCAAATGTCTAGTAATGAAAAAGGTACACTTGGAACCCTGTATGTTCATTATTACGTTCAGAAAGTTCAGACTGGAACTCTCTGAATCCATGGTCATATCTGTTTGAACACAGCATAATATTATTTGTTCATCAACAAGATGGTTGCATGTGTACATATACCCGTAATTAGATAGCTGCTGAACATTGATTTTACAAAGTGTAAAATTGTTTGTTCAGTTTTATAACAACATGTACATGTACATGCTATTGTACATGTATGAAACCAGTATACATGTGTATTTGTACCAAAACCACTGCACGCAAGTATAGGTTCCTTTACTTGACAAAATATGAGCACTTGTTTTTATTTCTTTTATCAACAAAGTATGACATTATTTGTTTATTTATTTAAGGCATCACCTACTCCTCCTAGACAGTTTGATTTGACAGAGGGAGAAATTGGTCGATTGTAAGTTGCTCTATTTTCTACGTAAAATTGCTTTCACTGAGTAGAACATCTGGTTGTTTCTAGATTGTGCCATTATAAGAAATTGATAATCTACCAATTCCATATCATGATATGACTAAATAATAATTGAAGGCAATTTAGTTACTCTATACATTCAAGACAGATAAATAAGATAGTTCTTCACTGGAAACTATGCAGTCTGATTTATACCAGACTTAAATGTGCTCTCATTTACAGCTTTGTTGCAGTACAAGGTCTGGAGAAATCCCCACTAGAGTCATGTATATCTTTTGAACCAATAGATTTAGGGATTTGATACTTCACACATAGGTATTTCATATCAAGACCTTTCATTTGAAACCATAACGTTTGTCCTTGTGATCTTAACCTTGGAATTTGACCAACTTTTCCAAAACTTTTACCTGGGGCTTATATAAGAGATAGGGATCTGACATGTAGATTCATTGTGATCAAGGCTTTCATCTGGTTGTCTGTTGAGCTTTACCTTGTACTTGACCTTAAAGTATATGAACATAGAAATTACATGCTATCCCTTTGATGATTCCACACCAGCAAGCTATGTTGTCTTCTGACAATTCTTGTTTTATGATCTAGGCACAGTCACTGATGCTCAAAATAGATTTTTGGTTTCCAAGTGATTACTTGAATTTGGATCGACCAATATTGATGAAACATTATTCAGTGACAGTTTATGAAGATTGCTTGCATGGGATTGCGTTTGGGGTCAAAAGTCAGATATGTAGGTCACTGTTGCTAAAAATAGATTTTGGGTCTCCAGATAATAACATGAGTTAGGAATGACCCATTTAGTTGATATTTCCATTAATATTTGTGGATGAAGACTTCTATTGTGGGACTGTCAGTCTGTCTGTCCAGGTCACTGATGCTAAAAATAGATTTTTGGTTTACAGATGATTGCTTAAGCTAGGATAAACCAAAATTAATGAAAGTTTACACAGTGATAGTTTATAGTCAAAGGTCAGATATGTAGGTCAGTGTCACTAAAAATAGATTTTGAGGTTTGTAGATGATAACTTGAGTTAGGAATGACCAATTTAGTTGATACTTTATATAATTTTAATTTATGAATACTTCTAGTGTGGGTTGTGTTTGGAGTTGAAAAACAGTTTTTAGGTCACTTGATATAAACAGAGTTTTGGGTTTCAGATAACTCCAGTTAAACCCTCCTATAATACTGTATCTAAACCAATATACACATGTACTTACCAAAAAATAAAATGGTAGTGGTTACTGGCTTACTGGTTTTAATTTCCTATGTGTTGTCGCAACCAGTTCAGTCATTTGCCTTAAACACACTGCCAACAGCAAGAGACGACTATTGCATGCAACACTGACTGTAAGCTTGTTTCCTTTGCTATTCCAAGCAAAAAATAAAGGGGGAGGGAAATAAGGGGAGGGGGAAATAATGATGAAAACCTACCGGACAAGAGAGTCAAAATTCCTTTGTTTGATTTTGTAGGTATATTGATTTTAAAAATATTAGTTGTTACAGTATCGTTTAGGAAAAAGTTTTCTATTTGAAAATATTGGTGTAGTATTACATGTGTTGATTTCATTTAGAACAGTTTACTCTAGCCCTTATCTCCAGTGCAAATTATTCAAGACCCTATGCAAAAATTAATCAGTTAAGAGGGTCTACAGTGTTCAGGGTGTTTAACTGCATCAGTAATTGGTGATAAAATCATTAATATGTGTAGGGGATTCAGATTTGGCCCCAGGGCAGAAATATTGAGTGTTTTATTAAAATCTTTGCTAAAAACCATAAAAATAATGACTTCATATCTGATAAATAAAAAGGAAGTAGTTTAAATGATATTTTCCTTCCTGCAAAAGCCACATGCCATGAAAACTGAGCATGTGGTATAAGCCATCCTGATGATATGAAATACAAAGTTAATTCAAGTTTATTCAAGGAAAATCCTTGCTGCAATACTTTTCCGGCCTCTTAAGACCCATAATTTTTAAAGTAATGCTTATACAGTACAGTCCACAGTGGGCAGTCCACCTGAAATTTCAGTGGGCATAAGGAGTGGACATTTACCTGAGTTATCAAGCTGTCCACTTACCTGTATGTTAATTCCAACTGGCTCTTACAAGAATGTCCACTGTGTCCAGTGGACATTTCGAATGCCCACTCTAAAAATGCCCACTGTGACCAGTGGGCAAATTAAGTTCCACCTGGACTGTACTGTATGTTAAACATTCACATCATTTTGTAATTCTAATGTACCACTATATGTACAGTTCGCATTTTCATATAAAGCATTCTTATAGCTTCCATTAATCAAGTAAGACAAATTATACAGGTCTTACATAGGTATGTTAAAATTCCTGACCCCATCGTGTGAACCTACGGGTAGATCGTACCTTACAAACCCCGTGGGACAATACAAAAAAAAACCTTCGGAACTTATCAATATTCATGTCATCAGACACCGCCCCCACAACCAATCAAATCAATCCTACTTACGACAGGAAATATTTGAACTGTTTTGACAGATATGAAGGCATCCTGTCTCTCCATAACCAAAGCTTGCATTTAGCATATTTCTGAAAATCTTGTTATTCTTTTAATTTGAAATCTTACCTTTGGTATAATTTACATCTTTGAAAGCCGCCATATTACGACACGGGTAACCTAACCCTCAATCTGATTAAAACTTTATCTTTATTCGGCTTCTCTATTTGTTCCAAGATCTGGTGAAACCCTGTAAGGGGTCACGTTCTGGTGAAATCTGATTTTCAGCCAATCAGTGGATCAGTTACAAAATCCTAGGGATGAAATTAACATCCACAGCATGCATGACCCACAAGGTAGTTTTTGAATGGTGTTTGTTACATATTGTGTCACTATCACGTGCCTAGCCGAGTCTCTGATTGGCTATGGGAAATAACGGTTTCGGTGACTGAGACGTCATCAGAGGTCACCAGAACGTGAACCCTTACTAGGCTTCACCAGATCTTTATACACAAAGGGACAAATAGAGAAGCAGAATAAAGATATTGTTTTAATCAGATTGCATTAACCTGTATTGCTGATATTAGATGTCATTTCATTGGATCATCATGGTGTCATGGTGGACCAATGAGATGGCAGGATTTCAGACACACCTTCCAAAGGTTTTTGGTTGTAATGCGGAATGTCCAACAGGGTTTTTGAGGTACAATCTACCCATTGGGTTTCACATGATGCCCTGACCCAGCTTCGGTTCAAGGATTGCACTACTTTATTTAATTTGTTGGCTTCTTCCTGTTTCCATGTTGTAATATAATTTAAAAATTATGTCTTTTTATATGTCCACATAAAAATGTGGATTTGTTATGTTATACTTCTGTTGTCTGTTTGTCTGTGTGTCAGCCAATCTGATTAAAACCATATCTTTATTCCACTTCTCTATTTGTTCCATTGCGTATAAAGGTCTGGTGAAACCCTGTAAGGGTTCATGTTCTGGTGACCTCTGATTTTCATCCAATCAGTGGATCAGCTACAAAATCTTAGGGATGAAATTAACATCCCCATCATACGTGACCCACAAGGTAGTTTTTGAACAGTGTTTGTTACATATTGCGTCACTATCACATGCCTAGCCGAGTCACTGATTGGCTTTGGGAAATAACGGTTTCGGTGACTGAGATGTCATCAGAGGTCACCAGAACATCAACCCTTACGGGGTTTCACCAGATCTTTATACACAATGGAACAAATAGAGAAATGGAATAAAGATATGGTTTTAATCAGATTGTGTGTCAGCACCATTTTGTCGTCACAACTCCTCCTAAAATCTATGGCAGATTTTTATGAAACTTGGTACAAAGGAAGAACACTATACATTGATATGCATATTGGGAAGGGAGTGCTGTTCAAAAACATTTGCTGGAGTCATGGCCCTTCTTAGATTTTACCTTGTCTTCACAACTCTTCCTAAACCCTTAGCCTTAGGGGAATTTTGATGAAACTTATTACAAAGAAAGAACATTGTTTAAAGATAAGTATATTGGAAGGGAAATCCTGTCCAAAAACATTTATAGGAATTACAACTTTTGAACTACAATTCTTCTATGTCTTCTTTGTCTCCTTAATTACTCCTAAACCCTTCAGTTGAATTTGGAACATAAAAGATCACATTATCAATATGTGCGTATTGAGGAGGATTTTTCACATTTCCTTAAAATTTAATACAACACTAGTTTGTGTATTTATGAAAGAGGAGGGTGTTATGATATTTACATATACCAAATTAACAGAATGTTGGCATATCATATACCAGTTTAGTGGTGCCCTTTTTTTTCACCTACCAGTATTTTGGTATTATTGTCTTGATTTATTCAGTGTAGGTAAGCAAGTTTGCAGTCTTTGGTCAGTTTTCAAAAACACATTAAGCAAGAAAATGTATGTATCTGTACATTTCTGCAAACAGTCAGTTGTTTGTGCTCAGTTGAGTGGATACAGACTCACTTGAGCATTTTGTTTTATATTGGCATATGGGTATGGTGGAAAATGGAGAATATTAACTTTGGTGCGGTGCTATAAACTGAGAAAAAAATTAAGGCAATTATTTCACTTTGATTTATCCCATTATCAAAGGTTAAAATAAATTGTCATGCAGAATGATTTAATTGTATTTGATAGAATAAAACTAAATCAAATCCAAATTCTAGTTATTAATTCTTTATTGAACAGGTGAATATGAAATTATGACTTAAGTATTTTCTCAGTTTATGGTGCCGCACCTTTATTCCAAAACAAATTGATTGATTGATTGATTTTTGTTTTACGTCACACCACAAATATTTCACGTATATGGTGATGGCATCTGCCTGATGCGGGGCATACAAATTTTGACCTTTGCAACGGACCCACCCGAAGCAGTGAGGGATCTTTAACGTGCCATGCATACCACGACACGGGGCCTCAGTTTTTACTGTGTCATCCGAAAGACATGACACCAGCATGACCAGAGCAGGACTCGTACCCCGGCCTTGCAATTAGGAGTCCGACGTGATACCACTAGGCCACGCCGGCTTTATTCCAAAACAAGATACGTTGGCAATTAAGGTGATTTTCAATCAACAATGATGATACAAATCGATTTTGAACAGTATTGGTACATTATCTCAATACCAGTACATTTCCATGCTGAAAATGTCTTTATGTATTTGCATTTTCTTGTCTTATGATCAACATGATCAACATAAGTTTTTCCTCGACTGTTGTATCAATACTAAACTGTTCGTCATTGGCATCTCTTTCTTGCTTACTGCATAATTATATGAAAAATCCCTACATGTTCCACAAGTGAATTTTTTTTTAATTGATGTATGGTATCTCCCTCTTAAGGCAGATTACTAGATTATTTCATTCATTTGAATAGTTTCATTATTTCATTTGATGTCTACATTTGTCATTGCTTTTGTTTCAGCTCCTTCACTTTTGACAGTAATATTAGACAACACTTTTATTGTCATCTTGGAACATTAGAAGATTACATCACGAGAAGAAGAGAAGTAGTACAGAAATGTCTGAACAAAAATCTAAAATATTCTTTGGTGAAACCAGGGTCAAAGGAAAAACTTTTTCCATTCTTTAGTCCTCAGTTTGGGGAAAAACCAAGTAAGTACAGGGATAATAGGGTTTTCAGTAAGAATTATTTCAGGAGGTGATCTATAAATTTCAGGTATACCATTTTGAGCACCTTATGCACGAATGTGAGTAGTAAATTCGAGATCAGAGGAAATTCCAAATGGTCATCTCTGTCATTTGAAGCGGCGGTATTTCACCAAGTACCGGCTGTTTTTGAAATCCCTGGGACAACATAATTTATTTTCATATGTTCTTATTTCTACTAAGCTCAAAGTTGAAAACTTCTGAAAAGGCTGACTGAGACAAGAATGTAACAACGTGGGATGTATAATTTGATAACTTGTTTTATACACTTCTGGAGCAGTTGTATCTCAGTAAGTGAGGTGCTCAGCTTTTGAACAAAAGGATTCCTACTTTGGCCAGTGTCCTGTCTTTCGTATGAGACATTGAAAACTTTGGTACCAAGAGACGGGAGGCCTGGTATATAAAAGATTGCTCACTTTTTTTGGTGGGTCCTTTATGAAGGTATAAATTTCTGTGCAGTGTTTTAGATAAATGCCCTCACTGTGTATGTGAAATAACCATGTAGTGACATAAAACAGTAATCAATCCACTACATGCCTTTAAGGTACCTAAACATTTTATATTGAATATGCTAATGCACATGCTATTACATTTTTCATATCACTTCTCATAATTGGACTTTTCAGCTTGTCCTCCCCTTCCTCATTTTGAGAATGGATTTTGGCAGTGTCAAGGTTCACCACGAAGTACAAGAAATGTTGGACCATATACATCGTGTGAACCAAAATGCTACCGGGGTAAATTAGACTCGGAGTTCTATGTTAGATGTAATGAGTCATTGAAATGGGATCACTGGCAGACTCCAAAGTGTATCTTGAACAACATTCCAAGTACGTACAAATGAAAGCTTTAGATGATAAGGCCAAGAAAATAATATATGTTGGTTTCTGGTTACATGGCCTACAAAAATTAAGATTTTTTTGGTTCCTTTGTTTTTTGGGGGCTTTTTTTTTGTTTGTTTGAGGAGTTTTTTTTAGCGTTTTATGAAGCCAGTGTAGCCTAGTGGATAAGGTACTCGGCTCCTGATTGAGACTCCCACCCTGGGCACACTGGTGTTCTGTTTTTCGGATGAGACAGTAAAAACCAAGGTCCTGTGTCACGGTGGGCATAGCACGTAAAAAATCCCTCACTGTGTCGTGTGGGTTCGTTGCAAAGGTCTAAATTTGTATACAGTGCATCAGGCAGATGCCGCGACCATAAACGTGAAATAATCGTGAAGTGATGTAAAACAATAATCAATCAATTTAAGCGTTTTATTTTTTTTTCAACTTTTTTTTAATACTTGTTCACCCATTTGATTAAGGAGGCAGTTGTGTCTGTACATTCGAAAAGAAAATTTTTTGTCTTGAACAAATGAATAACCTCTCCAACTGTATCATGCTAGCGGGCCATATTGCACGTACTGAAAAATTACACTCTGTTTCCTGTAATTAACATCACAATGCTGATTAAAGATCTCCGTAAATCAGTAAATGTGTAACTGTCAGGAAAAAGGAACAAAGGAACAATATATATCCTGCTTGTACCGATAGGTTTTTTTATGTGGGCACAAGGCCCTATATTTCAGTCGCCAAAATAGTCGTCATAGCTTTCAGCTCATTAATCGATATGGTCGAATCGCGTCAATTAATCATAATCAATCAGTTGTTTTATCTTATGATATTTACAATAAAGCATTTAATTGACACTGTTCGTGTAGCTGCCGGTATTCTTTAATGCTCAATATTTTTATTCGGAATTGCATCATCAGATTTTTTGGAAATTTGCAAAAACAAGTCCCAGAGTCCGAGGCTAATAATAGGTTTGGTCTGAAAACCAGAAACTCGCAGATTTTGTTTTTTGGCCTAAGTAAATACATTACATGTGAATTTTATGATAGCTGCCTTATATGGAATATTACCTTAATCATTGTTAACATCTCCAGAGAAAAAAGGTGTTGCTGATGCATCATGATTTATATGCAGACCATTTAAATTCGTGGTTGCTAAATATAACAGAAAATAAACAGTAACCTTCACTTATAACACTCATAATTATAATGAAATTCTGTTGGTAATAAAGTCAATTCTTAGTCCATGGAAATTTGCTGTGCATTTACATGAAATTTCATATCATTGAAACTTTGAATGTAACCAGTTTCTGATTATTATGAAGTCAGTCTCTGTCCCTTTGTCCAATTTTTCTTTTTTAATTTTACCTGTTGTAATTAGGTGGCATATGTGAAGTCCAGTTTACATCTTAGTAGCGAGGTTGTGATAAGTTATTACTTTAATTGCTTTGTTGAAATGTCAAAAAGTAATCAATATGGGGGGCACAGGTAATTTGTGTTGACAATATTTAGTTTAATTACCAGAGAAATAAAGGCAAGACTGATTCCACAGGTATGCAACCTGAGTTCTGCTCTTATAGAAATGATGATCTTTCTGTTTAGTAGATCTCCAAAAAATCAGACTGTGATATAGTATAGTGATTTAAACTGTTATGTGTGCTGCAAGAGCAATTTGACTCTGAAAGCTTGCTAGAGGAAAACTCAGTGTTTCCAATCAACCAATGACAAACTACCATTGGTCACAAGGAAGCTTCGTTACGGAGGCACCTTTATATGGATTCGAAACAACCTGGTTCTTTTGGAATGTTTACAGTATAGGTCACATAGTTTCAAATCCTTCTCACAGTCAGACACATGGTAATTATTTAATATGTTTTAAATAATGCACTTGACAATCATCTCGGTATTGTTGCATATTTTCTCTATGCTTGTCTGTTCACTGATTTAATCTCCCCTCGCAATAGTGTTGCAGGTGTGGGTGAGTGTGAGGGTTCTTCGGTGTGTGCTTTTATCTGTAACATAATCTTGTAAACACTCAAGTAGTCACAGCTTTGGCTGTATTGGGTTCATACTTCACACATAGCTTAAGTATAATGAGAGGAAGATCCATATTGATTTTGGAGATAAAAGGTCAAAGGTTAAGATCATAAGATGTCATCATAAAAAAAAAGCATTCTAGAGGTTACAGTTTTGGCCCCATTGGGTTTATATTTTACATATAATTTGAGTGATAATTGGAGGATCTCTAAAGATTTTTAGGTTAAAAGGTCAAAGGTTTTAAAGGTTTCTAGAGGTCATCATAGAACAGCCTCCTAGACACTCTAGAAGTTACAGTTTTGGTCCTATTGGGTTCATACTTCACATGTAGCTTGAGTATAATGAGAGGAAGATCCCCTATTGATTTTGGGGTCCAAAGGTCAAGGTAAATTTAGTGCAATGGATTTTGCTGCCATACGCGGGGATGTTACGCTTGGTGTTGCTCTTGTCAGAAATTGTAACATTACCATTTATTAATGAGTACCAAGAAAAAGAAGCCGGCGTGGCCTAGTGGTATCGCGCTGGACTCCTGATCAGGAGGCCGGGGTTCAAGTCCCGCTCAGGTCATGCCGATGTTCTGTCTTTCGAATGAGACAGTAAAAACCGAGGCCCCGTGTCGTCGTATGCACGGCATGTTAAAGATCCCTCACTGCTTCGGTGGGTCCGTTGCAAAGGTCAAAATCTGTATGTCCCGCAACAGGCAGATGCTGTCACCATGTACGTGAAATATTAGTGGTGTGACGTTAAACAAAAATCAATCAATCAAAACCAAGAAAATGGTTATCTAAGGTCTTTCTACCAGTAACAAAATATGAACAATGCAAAACTGAATTCATAGTCGCTTGGACTATACAATAAACGAAGTTTACTGAACAATTTTACTTGCTTCTGTCATAATTTTAAATTTCAGGACCTCCTGAAAACATACAAATAAGTCAAATAGGAGCATTTAGTGCCTTCGTTAAATGGAACCAAACTGACTTCAAGAAATACAGAATAAAATTACTAAAACTCGGCGATACAGAACCATATTTCTACATGACTCGAGATAATAAGTATACAATAAATGAACTAAGTCCAAATAGTAGCTATGAAATATGGATAAATACAGTGTACAATGAGGATCAACTTTCCAGTCCCTCAAAATCCTCACAGTTTTCCACTCTACCATTAGGTAAGTTTGGAAGAATTTTCCAAAAGTTTTAAATTTTACGACGATGTGACATACATGTATGTAACCTCTATGAACGAAAGTTTTCTTCACCTTTTATGCCCCTGCCACATATGACTGGGGGCATAGAGCATTATACCTTGTTGTCAGTCCATCATGCATTTTGTCTCAATTCCTCCTAAACCCTTGAGAGAATTTCAATGAAGCTTGTTACAAACAAAGATCTCCATATGTAGATGTGCATAATTGGAAGGAGACTTGTGTTTTGAATTTTTCACAGGAGTTACATCCCTTAGAAAAACACATACTTAAAAAGCTTTGCTGCCGGCAGGGGCATTTGCACAACTGGACAAGGCCTTGCCATATGGCAGATGCCCTATAATACTCACTCTGTCAGTCTCCATCTGTCCGTCCATCTGTCAGTCCTTCAGCACTTTATTCTGCACACGATACCTTGAGCTTTCTTTGAACAGTTTCCATGAATTTTATACATTATATTTTAGTGAATGGGAGGAAGAAGACTTTCGATTTTGAAGATTTTCTGTTTTCTATGTGCACTTATTGGACACTTAATGATTTTCATGAAGTTCACATGAAATTATTTGGGAGTCATCCCCTTCTTACATAGATACTTGAATTACTGCTTTAGCTTAATAGTTAATATGTTTTCTCCATTAATGTCCAATGCAACCAACCTGTGCCTTGTCACTATGAAGGGGAAGTAATTCTGGTATGGCATTAAAAGTAAACAAGCAGTCAGTCAGTCCACTGATATTTTTTTAGTTTGATTTATGTAAAATAATTTTTTTATAATTCATTTTCAGAGTCGCTAGCCCCGACTGTGTTAAATGCTACTGCACTGTCGCCTAATTCTATCATGGTTTCCTACATGTTACCGCCAATCAGCCCTGGTGTTTTGGAGTACAGATTGTTTGTGTCAGATCTAGTGAATCTTGTGAATAAAACAGTTACCAAATACCAGACCTCATTCACAGTGTACAACCTGACCTCAGGAATAAATCATGAAATTAAAATGGCAGCAATTTTAGTCCATGGAATGGAAGTATTCTCCTCGTCTGTGGATATCTATACTCCTCAATTCAGTAAGCAATACTTCATTATATTTAGGCTACAATGAAAAAAATTCTCTTACCTACCAGCTCCAATTTCCGTATTTTGGAAATTTTCAATTAAAAAAAATAGCATCGAGTTAAATTCTGCATCTAACTAGACTTCGGTTATGTAAGTAAAGAAAAGAAGCTATGAAAGCTAATTAATGTTGTTATTCAGTGTTTGCCTAGTCTAATTAGCTGTAATCAGTTCTAATTCCTATAATGAAATTAATATTACAGAAATAGAATTCACTCCCACCCCACTTCAGTTTTTCAGAAATTTAGGAATTTTTGTAACACGAAGTGTTACATTGTTATGGACTGGGGTCATGGGCACTGCCATATTAGGATTAACCCCTTTGCTCATGTATTCCTACACTCAGTGAAATAGGTCCATGATTGTGTGCATTAAATTTGCAAATATTCATGAACATTTGATACTTCTGGTATGTTAAGAACTATACATATTCCGCAAATTATTTAGGAAGATGTATGGAAAGTCTATACCAGAGCTGAACAAACACGATGATTATTTTTGAAACTGGCATGTAACCAATGTTTTCATTCAGTCGTTGATTACTACGCACTGATCGCACATTTTTGGGCCTTTCCATCGGCCCTTGCCAACGACAATGACAACATGCTTTTGATGATGTTATGCCGGAAAATTGATGTTTTACTTGATTAAAGTGGGACAGCAGACTGTATAAGTTAAATTTTTTCCTTTCCGTATTGTAAACATTCTGCGTAAGTTTCACCAGAGCTGGGTGTTAACGTGAAATTACCACCCCCCCACCCCAAATTCTGCGTTGCTAAGGGACGAATAGCGTCATGTATAAAATTCTTCCGAGAAACGAATTGATGATTAAATTATTAATCACAAATTGATTCATGCATGAGTGACTTGACATCGCATTGTAAACAGCTGACCAGGCAGATTTGCTCTGGCGCGGCGAGATGAAATAACATGATTAAAAGCATGTTGCACGGTGGTACGCATGCATATTTTGTACGTTGTCAGTTTTGTTGGTTTAACTTGATTGTAATAATTGTTCACATGAATGGTAGAACTTGCAAATTGTCCTTCATATGAGATTTAAGTTGGACGTTAAGAGCAGTGAACGAAGTTGGTTCAGACAGAATTTTTGATATTTGGAGTCAGAGGCAATGTGGAGAAAGAGTAGGTATAATGACTTAATGTATTAATAAATTTGAGGACGGTATATTGTGGTTATACATGTCTGAACGCTAATGTGTGTACCAATCAGAATTATCAAAAAAAAACAAGGGATCCATATAAATGCCGAAATTACCACTATTTGCCGAAATTACCAAATAAGTTACCAAAATTATCAATAATGTTACCGAAATTACCATTCATATGGTAGATAATGATGTTATTTACCACAGAAAATGATTTTTTTCATAATGATATACTTTCAATGTAGTTATTTCAATTAAAGACTAATCAGATTTGCGATGGTTAAAACCCAGATCTCGATCTTTGAACTTAAACCATTAATTATTTCACCTGTTTAAAGCAGAGGTAAAATGTATCACAAACATAAAAACCCATTATGATTATAATTGGTCATTTAATTGAATCTTATTAGTTATATGAGTTGACTTTCTCATTTTACGACTTTGCATACAAATCAATTATTTATTAAAACAGCAAAGCCATTTATCAATAAATTAAAAGCTTTAAGAATATTTGTTCTCATAAATTGTTCGTACGTCATCATTCAGAACATATATGACACAACATTTAAAAATTTACATGCATGTGCAGATATAACGATATTGACATAAATAAACGAGATCGAAGTTTTTTTTCACAAATCCATTGGTAGTCTTTCAATCCTACATTTTACCTGAAAATAATGAAATTAAAAGTAAAATATTATGAAAAAATCATTTTTTAATGGTAAATACCATCATTATCTACCATATGAGTGGTAATTTCGGTAACATTATTGGTAATTTCAGCAACCTTTTTGGTAATTTCGGCAAATAGTGGTAATTTCGGAATTTATATGCACAGCAAAACAAGTGAATTAGAATGTCTTTTTAACATCACTTTTTGTATACTTGACATCTTCAGAGAGTTCAATCCAACAGTCAAGAGGTATTCTTAAATGCCTTGCACGTCCTGATAATTCTAAATTTCCCCTCCCATGTAGTGCCCCTCTGATTTCTATTAATTGGCTTTCATGGATTTCCCTTAATCTTTCAATTAATTCCGGTACTTTAGAAACCTTCCAGTTACCTAATAATTTGATTTTGTGGTTCATGCTCTCGCAATTGTTATTCTTCCAGTTTGACGGTATTCTAGGGTTTTTCTGGCTGGGGATGAAAATTTTTGCTTTAATAGTTGGTAGTAATTTATTTGTGATATATTTATTTTGTCCTAATTCAAATTTCTCTATTATTTCTGTTTCGCGCTCTAGGTATGCAACACGAGACGATGAGTTTGATAGTCCAGAGGGGCCAAACATTGCATTTATTACATCACTTCTATTGTTTTCTGGCATGTTTTGACTAATAAGGTTTCGTTGCGCGTTTTCCTGTAAATGTCGCGTACAGAGAATGTGTTCTGATGATGGAAACGATGTTTGAATTGCATTTATTAAAGCTTATTCTTCGTCTGTCCCAAATACAATTTTTCCTGTTTGGATCTGCATTTTTAAAGCTGCCCTAATTTTAGAAAGAAAGTCACAGTATGTACTGTACGATCCATCCCAGTGTAGAAGCGAAGGGCCTAACGTGATAGGAGAAGTGGATGTACCTTTTCTTATAAGATTAAAATTTTGATACACCATTGCAGTTAGGAAACATGGTCCAAGATTAAAAGTTCTATCAATACCAATAATACTATCTGTTATCATGCAGTTCTTCATGTCTTCCATTTGTTCATTGGTAAACAAATGATACTGGGTGGTTTATCATTATTATTTGCTACAATACATTGTGTGAAGTTAATACCTTGCAGGGAGTTCAGAATAGATTGCATATCATCTGCCAAATTGTTTTTAGATTGTGTGTTTTCCTGTTTATTTTTTCTGTACTTTGCATTTTTTATTACTTCTAGATCAATCAAATTTTCTGAGTCTGCTTTTTCTAGGTCTTTTGCAGTGTTTGATGGTTTTTGTTATGATTAAACCCTTCATCTATGATTAATTTTTGGATTAATGTTGGCCGCTTATACGGTTGCTTTGTAGTTCTTGCGTTGGCATGGACACTTTCACCTGGATATTCCCGAGATATTCAAATACAGCTAATGCAAGTTTGTCATCGTTGATCATGTTGGGAATCTGTGTGAACCAACTTACACGTCTTTGGTATTTAGGGTCTTTTTTAAGTTTTGAGTAGTACCTTTGTAATATAATCAATGTGCTTGGGTCTGGCTGTGGGTTCATCTCTGTTAATTTACCTTTTAGTGACTTGTAAAAGCAATTCTGTTTTTTATGTATAGATTCATATAAACCTGAGGTTTCAGATCGTGAATAATAATGGGTCTTTAATGAATTCTTGAACCAGACCCCACAATCATCAATGAATGACCTTTTAGAATTTGAAGACGCGTTTTCCTTCATGCTAACAACAAAATACACATTCTCCTTCCTACCATTTGGGACGGTTGTTGGTTGATCACTAGGGCTATTTGCAATTATATTTAAAGTTGAGTGGAAGTCCAATAACTTGTCATTTAGACCGTTTTCCACCGGATTCCTGAAAGGTTGTCGCACATAATGTTGTTCTGATATGTTGCTGTTGTCTGCTGTCTCCATTTCAAAGTCAGAGTCACTGTCCCGTTTTTCTGAAGGAAGAGGAGGGAACTCCATCTCGTCAGTGATGTCCAAGACTGGAGTGTTTAAACTGGTGGAACTGTTAACATTTTCAATGTAGTTAACAGTGTCAACGTCATCCATGGTCTTCATTTCTAATTTGGAGTCAGTATGATTAACTGGTGATTGAAGAGGAGGAAATTCAATCTCGTCAGTAATGTCCAAAGACGGAGCGTTTGGAGTGTTGTCATCCTCTGTGTTGTCCATTGTTTCTACATCCGACTCGGACTCTGAGTGATAATCTGCAGCGCGAAGGGGAGGAAAATCTGACTCACTGGTTGAACATGTTTTAGTGATGTTTGTAGACGGCAGTAATAATGCGAAATGATTCGGCATCCATGTCCCATTTCCACTGAAAGGGGATGTGTTAGACCAAAGTATATTGACGGGGTTTTTACTACATTGTGAATATCTAGGAGTGAAAATTCTGTTCAAAATACCAATGGTTGTATAAAAAATTCCATTTATTGCTGGATACAAAGAACGAATTGGATGGCCGATGACAGTAGCTAAGGCATGAATGGTCAAAACTGAGGAAAATGAATACTTTGTAGAACAGTCCTTAATGGCCTCCTCATAATTAGGGCTTACTGGGACAGGTTGTTCTGCTTGTGGTAACCCTCGTAAAAAGTACGATTCTTTATCATTTCAACGGCGGTTCTATATCTTACTAGCTCCATGGATAGATCTTCATCGCTCTGAAGTCCAAGGAACACAGCACTAAATAGGCAATTACCGTCACCTGACGTTTGAGCGGCATAGAAATGCGAGTTGTTCCCCAAAAAGTTTGACCCGATTTTATCCATAGGTAAAGGCGAAGAGTTTAGAGTTTTGCTTGCCTGAATATTACTGGGTACATATCGCATGATTATTGATTCAAGTTTTGCAACGTCAATATCTTTATGGTGTTGTTTCAGTCTATTAAGCCCTGCGGAGAAGTTGTATTTTCCTTCCGAATCCAAACAGCAGTTCGAACACGTGTATGGCAAGGAAGTCTTGCAGAGGAATGAGAACTGATGATTTGTAAGTTTTTCACATTTCTGATGAAACCAGACATTGCAAGAATCACATGCAATGTCTCTCTTGCCGTCACACTCTAGATTACATTTTCCGCGAGGAAATCTAGGTTTAGTTGCTTTAGCATTTTTTCGTTTGTTACGAGACGAGACTCAAGTGGGGAAGGAGGTGGCATCATTCATCAAATCTGTAACTCCACCACAGCGAAGAACTGAAAGCATGGAATGGTCATCTTTAGAGTTGGCAAGGGTACGATTGCTGGCCTGGGAATGGTCGGCTCTGGAGTTGGCAAGGGTACGATCGCTGGCCTGGGATTGGTCGTCTCTGGAGTTGGTAAGGGTACGATCGCTGGCATGGGAATGGTCGTCTCTGGAGTTGGCAAGGGTACGATCGCTGGCATGGGAATGGTCGTCTCTGGAGTTGGCAAGGGTGTTGGCATCTGATCGGTTGTACCATAATCTGCAGTATGAAAATGAAATACGATTAAACAATTAAACTTTATATTTAATTACTTTAATGCATTAATTTCCACCAATGAAAATGATTGACGACAAAGTAATTAAACACGCAACTCGCCGGAACTTTCGCTGAAAAAATGAAAATAATAAAATCACAATAAAACGTAAACTACTTCCATATGTTAATATTTAATTTTTACTTTTTGAAATATCAGTCCCTTTTGTGAATGAAATAAACTGCATATATATTACTAAGACATAATGATTCATCTCTTCATTTCTAATCGATTTAATAAACCAAGAGTTATCGTTCTTTAAACATGGCAGTCAAAACAAACATTAAACAGAGAGACATATAAAGGGATTTTTCTTAGTTATTATGCGTTGAATCCATTTGGAAATGTATATATACACATAATTTAAGTCACTCTATTGATATATATTAATAAAAGTACATAATATCCCCTAGGAAGACGGTGGGCTTACAGTGGGCTTAAAATCTTCGTGGGCTTAAAGTAGTCTGACCGTTTGTCCCCCGCTTTTGTGAAAGCAAGCGGACATTACATCTCATAATACTCATTCCCCCAACTGTCAGTCTGTCACAAAAACTTTAACCTGGGCTATAACTTTTTATCCAGTAGGGGTACAACTTCACATGTAGATTCCTTGTGATGAGACTTTCCTTTCAAGATAATTACTTTTGACATCTTAGAATTCTTTGAAATCACTTGTTTATCTTGACAGTTATGTATCATTAGGAACACCCTCATCTGATTACAACCCCCTCCTAATTACAAACATTGATTCACCATGTCTTCTCTGTCTTTGTACACATCAAATCCATAGCAAATGGTCAGAGCAATGACAGTTTTAGATAACCTTCACATAGTTTGTATGATCTTGTGCTGTAGGCCTGACATCCGCAACTGGAAAACTCAGTTTTGGACAAACCACAAATGCTGCAAGGAGCAAACATCTTGGGATATACACTTGATGGCATGCTTTGGATGCTGCATGTGACATAATTTTTCGGTTTGAGTGGCATAGTTAGCCTTTTAGTGTACCTCAATTCTGGACAAGCTACAAGTACCAAACTTACACTAATTAATTATTCGTCTTGCAGACTCGAAAACATGTTTCAAGCTGTACCAGACATACTTTTTGTGAAAACGTAGGGACATGAAATCTCATTTGTCTGTCCATCCGTCTGTCTGTCACAAAAACTTTAACCGTGGTCATAACGTAGGGCCATCATATCTGGCATGTTTGTGCCTAGTTGCAATACCTTTTCTGTATCTGTAGACATGTTTTGGGCATGAGTATCTCAGTTATGGACAGTACAAGTACCAAAGTTGCACCAGTGATTCATCTATGAGATGCACACTAGAGTACCTGGTTCGGTTGCTTCATGTGACAGTTTTTCCACTTCAGTGATTTGGTTAACCTGTTGGGGGTACCTCAGTATGCCACAAACTAGTAAAAATAAAAGACTTCTGACTTGGCCATATGCCAAGTCACCTCGACTAAACAGTGTGTGAAAATTTCCAAACTTGTGCTAATGGTTCATCTTAGGATGCAGACTTGAATGCATGCTTCGTATAACTATTCCCACTTCAGTTTTGTTTCATATAAGAAAATTGATTAGAATAACTCAATAATGATTCAAGAGCCATTTTGAATTTGTGCTGTTAGTTGTAAGAATGAAACTAGTTCTGAATTAAGGGGGTAGTCTGGTGAACTAGTAAGAAGAATTAAAATCTACAACTGGCTATTTCATGCATATTCTATAAGAACAGACAGAGGTAGATTAAATAATAACAAAAACGTATCATGTTATGGAGCCAATTATTGTACTAGAATCAATGCAAATTAACACTGTATCATGCCTATTTAGATATAGAGAAATGTCATTTTAGAGCAGTTTATATATTTTTTTTTCACAAATATGACACAGAAAAGTTTGGCTTTTTATACGCCCGTCATTAGATGGGACGTATTATGTTATGGCGCTGTCCATGCATCCGTCCGTCTGGGGTCATGTTTTCCGGACTTTTTTTGCCGTCTTTCAAGATATTGAGTTGAAATGTGGTAAATAGCTTTATTTCAAGCGGCGTTAGTACCAGTTTGAGTTTTGTTACGATTGACCTACTTTTGACTGATTTATGGCCCTTGGACTTATAATTTTCAAGATTTTTTCAGAAATTCACTAAAAATCTTTTTTTGGTCAAAACATTATGAAATTTCTCATGAAACAAGTAAAATGTACCAACTATCACATATGTCATGGGTTTTAATATCTTTTCTTTCATTTTTGAGAAATTTATAATTTTACAGGGGGGGGACCATATGTCCTAGGTCATGTTTTCCTGACTTTTTTTTTGCCGTCTTTCAAGATCTTGAATTGAAATTTGGTATATAACTTTATATCAAGTGGCGTCAGTACCAGTTCGAGTTTTGTTACAATTGATCACTTTTGACAGATTTATGGCCCTTGGACTTATAAATTACAAGATTTTGTTTTGAAAATTCATTAATAATCTAATTTTTGTAAAAACCTTATGAAATTTATCATAAAACAAGTAAAATGTACCAACTTCCACATATTTTACAGGTATTAATATCTTTTTCTTCATTTTTGAGAAATTTATAATTTTGGGGGGGGGGGGGGGGGTTGTACTAGAAAATTTCAAGATTTTGTTCGCAGGTCAAGTTCCAAGATGGGTTGGATAGGACCATTTCTGCAGGAGTTATTACCCTTGGATTTATTCTTATGATAAAATGCTATGAAATGCAATTAACTTTAGTAAACGTCAGATGTTTTTCATGAAAATCATGCCAAATTTGAATTGATCCCGTCCGAATTCAGCGCCGGGCGTATTATGCCACGCTAGGCGTTGCTCTTGTTTTATTTTGGTAGATAAACTTATGAATTTATACTAATTGATTGAAATAATAACCAGGATTAGGGAAAGCTCTGACAACTTTCGAAGTCTTTCATGGTGGCTATAGTAATTAAACAAACCTACTAAAATGATGACAATTTCACAAAAAGTACACTTATTTGATAATTTCTGTAATCTGCATCACTGTGATATTACACTGTAATGTGCAATGGTCTGTCTTAAGTCAAAACAACATAAAATTACAATACGTAATGGAGCATTTTACAAAGAAATTTGATAGATATTACACCTTCCTCCCATTTTGCTATAGCCTCATTTGTGTGTAATATATATTGAATGAAATATTTCCTTTTCATGATCAAGAAAGGAATTGATTTGTATACATATAAGCTTCAAATGACATTTCAAATTAAAACCATATTTAGATTCAATATAATCAAAATATATAAACACATTAATGCCCTCCCCCTCTTTTAGGAAGATGGAGGCTATTTGGAAAATAAGTACATATATATCCTTGAAAAAATCTGCCTTTGTGGTACATATATAACTACTTCAATGAATATGTCAGTAACAACATTGTAGTATTATTTAAAAGTTTAAAATATCTTCTTTTTAATGATATGTAAATCATGCCTCTACTGTGAACAAGTCCGGAGATATAATGGCTCAAAGACACCATACTTTTCAACAGACAACATATACAGCAGGTGCGACGACATCACGTCATTAAGACGTAACGTCTCAATGACGTCATCTGCTACTGCATGACGTAAATCTGCAGCCCTTCTCAAATACGTTAGCACTCTGAGGGTTAAAAATAAAAACCCTCTCTTGTTCATTAAATTTAGTTTTGATTGTTTCAAGATAATTTAATACACTGGCCTTCGCTTTTAGTTAACTATTTTGTGCTTTTTTTGGATTTAAAATACGCCCTCTTATTTTACTTTTCCCATTTTGTATTTGCTGGCATAGAGATCTATATCAGCATTGTCGATTGCTAGAGCAATGGAAACCGGTATGTCGTAAACAAGTTTTGGTCAATAGAATAACTTTAAAAACGGATTTCTTCAATATCACATGATAATTTAAAAACACATGCATAATAGACAAATTATTGAATATTACTTCAATATTTTCTATCACGACTAAAAATGTTACATCATCGTGACAGTACGAGTTATCTCCCGTTAGGCAGATTACTTTTAGGCCTAAATCGCTAACCAGACTACGTCCTTGATACTATTGATAAAACGATTTCCTCTTCATCTTCATTTGAGTGTTACTCAGGACCTTCAGTCCTTTGATTTTATTATGGCTTTGTAGCCTTTTTAACTCGCCTCAGCCAAAGGCTCAAGTGAGCTATAGTCATAATCGTCGTCCGTCCGTTGTTAACTTTTTCACTTTTTCGACTTCTCTGGAACTACATTGCAGATTTGGATCAAACTTTGTATAAATGATATACTCAAGGTCCCCTACTAAAATTGTGTTCGGGATCCAGATTCCCTCAAGGGTGGATCCAGGGCGGGGCCAAAAGTGCCCAAAACGGTACCCCTCTTCAAACATCTTCTCCTTCAGAACCAGTACATAAATGGGGAAACTAAGGGCATTTCAACAATCTATAAAGATGGCTTATCAAAAATTGTGTTTGGGGTTAAGATCCGTCAAATAGAAATTTACGCTTTTTAGCTCACCTGAGCCGAAGGCTCAAGTGAGCTATTGTGATCAATCATCGTCCGTCGTTAACTTTTCACATTTTCGACTTCTTCTCCAGAACCACTGAACAGAATTTGATGAAATTTGATAAGCATGTAGTACTCATGGTCCCCTACAAGTGTTGTTGTTTTTCGTCCGGATTCATCAACAGGTGGCGCCACCACAGGCAAAAGTAGGTCAAAGAGGGTACCCTCCTTTGACAAACTTCTTCTTCAGACCGGGGACATACAGAGACAAACCGAATGCATAGGAATGATCTAGAGGGATGTGTGAAGAAGTGTTGTTATTTTTGGTTCCGTTCCAAAATCAAATTTTTGATGTTTTTTTGACGTGTTTTTTCTACTTGGTAGTTTTAATGCAGAAAAGAGGTATTTTTTTCTTCTAGTAAACATTGATGCATTAATTTGGTTTAATTTGATCATTTTGATGGTAAGAAATACTACTGCGAAGAAAATTTTTCAATATTTTATGTTTTGGATTTTTTATGAATTTTTTAAGACTTTCAAGAAAAAGGGGGGTGGGATAATTGGTGTAAACATTTCACAGTTTGAACTTTTTCTTCGGAACCACTTGCTGGAATTCAATGAAACTTGGCATGCATCAACTACTCAAGGTCCCCGACAAATGTGGTCATCTTTTTCAGGATCCATGAACAGGTGGCACCACCACAGACAAAATTAGGTCACAGAGGGTACCCTCCTTTGACAAACTTCTTATTCAGATCGGGTGCATACAGCGACAAACTGACTGCATAGGAATGATCTAGAGGCATATGGGAAGAAGTGTTGATATTTTTGGTTCCATTCCGAAATCAAATTTTTGACGTTTTTTCATTTTTATTTTGGACTTTGTTAATTAAATGCATTAAAGAGTTATTATTTTCTTTTGGTAAACATTGATGCATTCATTTGGTTTCATTTAATCATTTCTATGGTAAGGAATGCTGGTGCGAAGGAATTTTTTCAATATCTCGATTTTTTAATTTCTTATGAATTTTTTAAGACTTCCAAGAAAAGGGGGGGGGGGACAATTTTTCATATCTTCAACTTGATCTACAGAACAACTTGAAGGATTGTGATAAAATTGGGTAGGATGCAAGTACTCATAGTCCTTTTCAAAGGTTTTGTTTTTTGTGCGGATCAGTCAGCAGATGGCGCCACTACAGGCAAAAGTAGGTCACAGAGGGTACCCTCCTTTGACAAACTTCTTTTTCAGACTGGAGGCATACAGAGATAAACTGAATGCATAGGAATGATCTAGAGGCATGGGTGAAGAAGTGCTGTTGTGTTTGGTTCCATTCTGAGATCAAATTTTTGACCTTTATTCAAGTTTTTTTTTTTCTTTGTTATTTCAATACAGAAAAGAGGTATTTTTAGCTCACCTGAGCTGAAGGCTCAAGTGGGCTATTGTAATCAATCGTTCTCCGTTGTCTGTCCGTTGTTAACTTTTCACATTTACAACTTCTATTCCAGAATTACTGAACAGAATTTGATGAAACTTGGTATGGATGAAGTACTAATGGTCCCCTACAAGTGTTGTTATTTTTCATCCAGATCCATCGGGAGGTGGGGCCACCATGGGAAAAAATAGGTCACAAAGAGTGTCCTCCTTCGACAAACTGCTAACCGGGTGCATACAGAAACAAACCAAATGCATAGAAATGATCTAGAAGGATGTGTGAAGAAATGTTGTTATTTTTGGTTGCATTTCGAAATAAAAGTTTTGACGTTTTTTCGACATACTTTGCATAAATAAAATTTAGCATTTATTTCTTATCTGAGGGTGTTTTTCCGACTTCCTCCGCTCTGGATGAAGAAGGGATCAAGAACTTCATTGTACATTTTATTGATATTTACCATATACTTGATATATTTTATTAAGTCATAGTAGAGCGAAATTCCTTCATGCATGACTAATCATCTAGGTACTCAGGTGAGCGATATAGGCCCACTTGGGCCTCTTGTTTGACGTCTTTCTGGACTTAGTAATTTCAATGCAGAAAAGTCTCATGTTTTTCAGTTAATTGATATTGATGATTTCTTAATGACTATTTTGATCATAATTGTGGTACGGAATATTATTGTGAAAGAATTTTGTCAATATCTCAATTTTTGGATTTTTAAAAAATTTTTAAGACTTCCAAAAAAAAGGGGGGGTGGGTTGGTGATTTTTCACATTTTCAACTTTTTCTGCAAAACTGTTCAAAAGATTTTAATAAATCTTAGTAGAAATAAATCCCTTATGATCCTCTTCAAGTTCTATTGTTTTCGTCCAGACCTCTTTACAGGTGAAGCCACCTTAGTCAAAAGTAGGTCACAAAAGAGTACCCTCCTTTGACAATATTCTTTTTCATACTGGCTATATACAGAGACAAACAGAATGCATAGAAATGATCTAGAGGGATGAGTGAAGACGTATTGTCATTTTGGTTCCCTTCCAAAATCAAATTTTATAATTTTTTTTCGACATTTCTTTGGACTTGGTGATTTCAATGCAGAAAAGTGTTGTATTTCCTAGTTAATTGATAATGATGATTTCTTATGGACTATTGTGATCATAATTATGTTAAGGAATGTTACTTTGAAAGAATTTTGTCAATATCTCAATTTTTGGATTTTCTATGAATTTTTTAGGAACAATTCTTCACATTTTTAGCTTCTTCTGTTATACCACATGAAAGATTTTAATGAAACATGGAATACATGAAGTACTATAGGTCCTCTATCAATTTGGTAAATTTCATCCAAATTGGTTAACAGATAATGCCACCATGTCTAAAAAGTAGGTCTCACAATGGTACATATACCACTTGGTAATTGAAATATAGAGAGTAGCGGTTCAAATCCAGCTGTGGTCAAATTTTTTTTTTCATTTCTTTACACATCTAAATAAGTTTTTAGATGTTTCTCAACACTCAGCATTTGAAATTAGGCAATTTTAAGTTAGATCTGTACAATATTTGAAACAATTATTGTTCATGACCCAGACTTGAAATCAGGCAACAAAAGGCCCCACCTAAAGAAAATGACTAACTTGTTGCCCTGAATCACATCTTGTAGAGACAAAGCAAATGCTTAATATCAAAATCACCTGAATGGTAGTGCAAAAAAGTGTTGTTTTTTATTCTGGTCTGAAATAAAATTTGACATATTTTCAACATTTGTGTTGACTTAGTCACAGTAATGCAAAAATAAATGAATTCTTCCTTCCTGCATGACTGATCATCTAGGTACTCAGGTGAGCGATATAGGCCCACTTAGGCCTCTTCTTTTCTCAGAATTACATGTATTTCTTTATCACCTACAAACTATTGTGACACATATGTCTTCAGTTAAAGAAAATCTGCAGGTAAATATGTTTGTGGACAGGTATATACAAAACAGCCATGTTTATGTTTGGTCCTTTTTGATTTTATCTTTCCACTTTTGCATGGGAGCAGAGCTAATAAACCAAAAGGCTTTTATTGATCATTTGTTCTGAAACCTTTTGCTGAATTAAGAAGATGAGAACGTCAAATCACATAAGTGCAAACTGAGTCCTGCAAAATCCCTCTTAGCTTAAAATATTAAGTTATTCAATCAGATTTTATTCAGTGTTCGACTTCTTTCTTCTCAAGTGTGCTGGGTTTAAATATTTCTTGTTTTCGCCTGTATGTTTTTGGCATTTATGAAGGGTGAAAATAGCTCAATGGAAAACTCTGACTTTTCCTTGCACCTGGTCCTTGCCTCTTCTTTCCATAAATGTGTAAATTACTGGATAACATGTTTGCGTTTTCAAATTTGCGGCACGTAATCAAGATTTAAAGGTCACAAATTGAGTTTCTTGAGGATATGTTAGCAAAGTCCAAAAATGGCTATTTGCAAAGTGTAAATCACAGATTACATGCCAGAAATTTGAAAACGCAAACATGTTATCCTCTTTCTAATAGAAACTATGTAGTACTTTGCATATTAATGATTTACAAATGACTGTCAAACAGCTGATTTATTTATGCATATCATACAAATGACTGTCAAACAGCTGATTTATTTATGCATATCATGAACATGCACCTTGGATAAAACTACTCATCATCCCAGTTGAAGTCTATGTTGAAATTATTTTCTTATATATCCCTGTGTATAAAATCCCAGCTCAGAATTTCAACATGGCAGCTACATTGGTCTAGAACCACCAGATCTCGTACCGGTGTGTTCTCAAGATCTACCATATTGTGTACGTAAACAGGCATTTACATTGTCATTTTGACAAATATGAAATTTGTGGTGTCTAATTGAGTATTCACATGCCTCAAAAATATACTGTCATCAACCAGTCAGAGTTCGTGTTACTTATAAGTTTGCATATGATAGATAGATAGACAGATTTCATATAATGTTCAATTTAGTATATTATGGTTACTGCCTCTGTGACATAGCACCACTGGCATTTTTATATGCCCGTTTTTAACAGATTATAGTCTGCAAATGTCTCTCTGTCCAACAGTCATTTGCGTTATAGAGTTGTGGGACTTTATTAAATCAAATTTTTTTGCCTTATTTTTATATTTAATATTATAGATACAGAACATCATTTATTAACAAGTTATACAGTGATGTCGAAATTTGTCCGACTTGTCGGACAGATGGACATTTTTTATTGATGTCAGACAAAAAAGCCAAAGTGCCAGACCAAACGTCCGACCCAATTGTTCGATGGTATTTAGAAATCGGGATCGCTGAGTGAAAATAACCCATTGCGAGATAGTTGGCAAAACAAGAACAAACGTAAAACTGATTCACAGGTCATGGAACAAAAAACGAAATTATATGAACAAGTCGCACAGTGGACTTTCCAATCCAGAGATAACTTGGAAATAGAAATTGAAAGAGAATAGTAGGCTTTATAAAAAAAAAATTGGTCTGACAAAATTTTGTTCGGTCCAACAGAAAATGCCATTCAGTCAGAGCGATGTCTGGCAAAACTCCAGAGTATTTCAACATCATTGATTATAACCTTTTAAAAATTCATGGGATGCAATATACAAATAAATATACATGTACTGAATTAAAATCACAAATTTGGCCTTTATAATCTATAAACAGTTATGTCATGCTTTCATAGTTCAGCTGTTTATTCAGAGTAGCTGTGACCAACATTAATTGGAACTCCTCAACAAACAAGCACTTTATTGAGGAAACTGATTTTAATATTTCTTTGTTATTTTTCAGTTCCTAAAGCCCCACGCAATGTTAGCATATTACTATTAAATGAGACGTGCATGGAGTTGAAGTGGTCTCTTCCTGATGACGACTCGGCTGGTGGAATAATCAGAGGTATGAAAGTATACGTGAAGGAAATAGAAGGTGGAGAGTTTGAACATCAAATAAGTGGCAGTCTGATTTGTTCAAGAGTGTTCTGTAACTTGAAGCCTGGGACACTGTACTGTTTTGAATTGATGCAGTATACCTTTTCTACTGAGGGTAACAACGTTTCAGTTTGCAAGAAGACAAAACGGTTAAGAGGTAAGTTGTTCTCCTTGCACAGTTTTAATGTATATGGTGAATACGAAAACAGTCTGTTTTTCCAAACTTTTCTTGGTCATGCTTACAGATATCAAGCTGAAACATGATAGCAAACTTCATTATGAGGAGTTACAGATCAAGTTCAACCTTCGTTGTGGTTGACCTCCTTTTTCCAGAGCTACCACTGACCTACTTTTCAGCCTGTTGCGGATTTGTTGGGACCAGTTCTAAGAATGTTTGTCTATGATAGTTTGCATCACTTGAAAAAGACATTCTTTTGTCACATTTCCGATATAAAACACATGGAAAACGATGTTGAAAGAGTTGTCTTTCTTTGAAAAAATGTACATATTGCAAACAGACAACTGCCAAAAAGGGCTGGTTGGGTGGGTTGAACATCATATTTTCTATTGTTATGATGGTATTAGGGCACATATCATTGTAATGAAAGGTATATAACATTAAAAATGTGGTCAGGACAGACAGATTACTTTGAATTAAAGAAGTTTTCAAGTTTTCCATATTCGAGTTATTGAATTTTGACTGGACATAAAGGTTTTAAAGCATTAGATCGAGAATAGCATTTATAATTATTTATTTGTAGGACCAGAGGGTAAAAGCACTTATGGTGAGTATTATTGTATTAAAACGTCTTATCTCTTGTCATGGTAATAAATATTTTATTTATTTTCTGAAAATTACAGAGAATGAAATTTTCTTACGAAATCTGTTTTAAATGTTTCATCTCTCTTTAATACAACAAGATTCAGAGAATTTATTCACTTTTACATGTTTTTCCATTTTATCATGGAATATTCATTTAAACATAATACATTTTGTAGGAAGGTAGAGGTAAATTCAGTTTTGAATATTGTAATTTTTTGTGTTTTTGCGTATGTTTGTTACAGTATTTCTTTGCCACTTTTATTTCTGTTTTGTATTATTGTTTGTTAAATGCCAAAATTACTGTTCTTTTCATTACTGTAAATGGATAAACACTGAGTTTCTGATTGCTAGAACAAGGACATTGTTGTTATACTGTGGGACACAATTTTCTAGGCTATGGTTTATCAGATGTTTCCAACCACAGTGCATCAGTTAGAATCAATCACATGTTATTATCCTCATTTTGTTTCAATTGTTACTGCATCATAATTTTATTATGTATTCATTGTTTGCTCCAAAGGCAAAAACAATTATATATTATGTTTCCTGTAACCTGACCAATAGTATACACTGATCCATCTTTCACTAAAAGAATTGGCTTGAAGCCAACGTTCAGTGGCAATGCTTGTGCTGTCATAGTAATGAAAATTCTCACTTGTCTGACTTTATATGAGGTCAGTACAACAAAATTGTGCGCTAAACAGCTAGCCATTAGGGCAAAATGGACCAGTGTATTTCTCTAGTTTATGAGATTAATCTTGCAATTTAAGGCTTTAAACCCCTTTCTTAGCTCATGATTTGAACAACCAGAAGTGTTTACTTTGTAATCAACAACTTTCAATGCTCAGTCAGAATGGGAAATAAAGATAAGACATGCCTCAGTACAGGGTATCTTGCTGCTTCAGGTTGGTCCATTGCAAAGGTATAAATTTCTGTGCAGTGGATCAGGCAGATCAACCGTACATGTCAAGTAATCATTGAATGATGCAAATTATACTAAGTCATAAATAAAAAGAAGCACTAACATTCCACATATTTTGGCCACTTGGCCTTTTTTCAAGTGGTTTAATGGCAAACTTAATTTGTCTATGTACAATCCATTTAAGCTAGTAGAGACTGTCAGCATAAATAAAGAGTGCTTCTTATTCATGTCACAGACTTCCCTTGTTGGAGGACTCTAATCTACTTTAAAATCAATCAATCAATCAGTTATTTAATTTATAATGTAAAGGTTGAGGTCCCATGACCGTAGTGGTACACTGTGACCCATGAAAAGGATTCAGTTTAAGAAATAAAATTGAACTACATCATAGGTTTGTGATACAAATATAAAATATATATATATATATATATATATATATATATATATATATATATATATATATATATATAATATATATATATTTATCATGTATATCATTGCAGATAGGTGGGTTGTTACTGGTATTGCTGTGCTCATTGCTCTTGTTGTGGTGTGTATTATTTGTTGTTGTATCTGGAAAGGAAAGCGAAGAAACTCATCTACATCACAAGGTAAATTTACATTTATTTATAGGTTATATTTTAGGCACATGATGAGGGCCTATTTCTATTCATCATTAAAAAGGATAATTTCTGTGAGCAATATAAGTTTCTTCCACCACTCTTTTAGTAATTTTGATATGCCTGTACAAAGTTTGATGTTGTTAATTTTTTCGTGTTTATGTCGTCATTCAGTAGTTTTAGCTCTACTTGTTGATGACCATGGAAATTTCATGCATTATGCTGTTGTCTGTTCTGCCGTAAGCGATAGTTTGTGAATAGTACTCAGCAACATGTATTCAACTGTAACCTCATTTTGTCGAGTACTGTTCGGTGTAATCCTATGGTGACTTAAGCGAACACTGCATCTGCCTCGAAGTTTGTTTTCACATGTATGCACTTGCCTATATAGACAAAGACAGCCATGGTAATATCCACTATCTTGAAGGGGCATTTACCTACTTCATAGCCATATCCACTTCCTTCAAGATCACACTCTCTTGAAGGGGCATTTACCTACTTCATAGCCATATCCACTTCCTTCAAGATCACACATTCTTGAAGGGGCATTTACCTACTTCACAGCCATATGCACTTGCTTCAAGATCACACTATCTTGAAGGGGCATTTACCTACTTCATAGCCATATATACTAGCTTCAAGATCACACTATCTTGAAGGGGCATTTACCTACTTCATAGCCATATCCACTTGCTTCAGGATCACATTATCTTGAAGGTGCATTTACCTACTTCACAGCCATATGCACTGTCTTCAAGATCATACTATCTTGAAGGGGCATTTACCTACTTCATAGCCATATCCACTTGCTTCAAGATCACACTATCTTGAAGGGGCATTTACCTACTTCATAGCCATATGCACTTGCTTCAGGATCACACTATCTTGAAGGGGCATTTACCTACTTCATAGCCATATCCACTTGCTTTAAGATCACACTATCTTGAAGGGGCATTTACCTACTTCATAGCCATATCCACTTGCTTCAGGATCACACTATGTTGAAGGGGCATTTACCTACTTCATAGCTATATCCACTTGCTTCAGGATCACACTATCTTGAAGGGGCATTTACCTACTTCATAGCCATATCCACTTGCTTTAAGATCACACTATCTTGAAGGGGCATTTACCTACTTCATAGCCATATCCACTTGCTTCAGGATCACACTATCTTGAAGGGGCATTTACCTACTTCATAGCCATATCCACTTGCTTCAAGATCACACTATCTTGAAGGGGCATTTACCTACTTCATAGCCATATCCACTTGCTTCAGGATCACACTATCTTGAAGGGGCATTTACCTACTTCATAGCCATATCCACTTGCTTCAAGATCACACTATCTTGAAGGGGCATTTACCTACTTCATAGCCATATCCACTTGCTTCAAGATCACCTTATTTTGAAGGGGCATTTACCTACTTCATAGCCATATCCACTTGCTTCAGGATCACACTATCTTGAAGGGGCATTTACCTACTTCATAGCCATATCCACTTGCTCCAGGATCACACTATTTTGAAGGGGCATTTGCCTACTTCATAGCCATATCCACTTGCTTCAAGATCACACTATCTTGAAGGTGCATTTGCCTACTTCATAGCCATATCCACTTGCTCCAGGATCACCTTATTTTGAAGGGGCATTTACCTACTTCATAGCCATATCCACTTGCTTCAAGATCACACTATCTTGAAGGGGCATTTACCTACTTCATAGCCATATCCACTTGCTTTAAGATCACACTATCTTGAAGGGGCATTTACCTACTTCATAGCCATATCCACTTGCTTCAAGATCACACTATCTTGAAGGGGCATTTACCTACTTCATAGCCATATCCACTTGCTCCAGGATCACACTATTTTGAAGGGGCATTTGCCTACTTCATAGCCATATCCACTTGCTTCAAGATCACACTATCTTGAAGGGGCATTTACCTTCTTCATAGCCATATGCACTTGCTTCAGGATCACCTTATTTTGAAGGGGCATTTACCTACTTCATAGCCATATCCACTTGCTTCAAGATCACACTATCTTGAAGGGGCATTTACCTACTTCATAGCCATATCCACTTGCTTCAGGATCACACTATCTTGAAGGGGCATTTACCTACTTCATAGCCATATCCACTTGCTTCAAGATCACACTATCTTGAAAGGGTATTTACCTACTTCATAGCCATATCCACTTACTTCAAGATCACACTATCTTGAAGGGGCATTTGCCTACTTCATAGCCATATCCACTTGTTTCAGGATCACACTATCTTGAAGGGGCATTTACCTACTTCATAGCCATATGCACTTGCTTCAAGATCACACTATCTTGAAAGGGTATTTACCTACTTCATAGCCATATCCACTTGCTTCAAGATCACACTATCTTGAAGGGGCATTTACCTACTTCATAGCCATATCCACTTGCTTCAGGATCACACTATCTTGAAGGGGTATTTACCTACTTCATAGCCATATCCACTTCCTTCAAGATCACACTATCTGGAAGGTGCATTTACCTACTTCATAGCCATATCCACTTGCTTCAAGATCACACTATCTTGAAGGGGCATTTACCTACTTCATAGCCATATCCACTTGCTTCAAGATCACACTATCTTGAAGGGGCATTTACCTACTTCATAGCCATATCCACTTGCTTCAAGATCACACTATCTTGAAGGGGCATTTACCTACTTCATAGCCATATGCACTTGCTTCAGGATCACACTATCCTGAAAGGGTATTTACCTACTTCATAGCCATATCCATTTGCTTCAAGATCACACTATCGAAGGGGCATTTTCCTACTTCATAGCCATATCCACTTGCTTCAAGATCACACTATCGAAGGAGCATTTTCCTACTTCATAGCCATATCCACTTGCTTTAAGATCACACTTATAAACTTGACTATGGCATTTACTTGGCCTCATGCCCATGTTATTACTGTTTCAGCAATTTTCCCATGTCTAGGACCAGTAGATGTAGAGACACATCACCAATGTTTATTATAGATATAGTTAGAGATGCAACGATATACCAAGATACGATATATGGCAATACATGGATCACGATACGATACATGATACAATAGGGAACTCAAACGATACGCAACCATACGCCAATGTTACTCATTATAAAATTATGTTGCAATTTCCTTGATAAATAGAGATGTTTCATATTTTAAAAAAATTGTAAGAAAAAGACTAAATGGATATGTATTCAGTATAATTTATTCTTTATATTGTTATATTGTATCAATTTGTACCTGATTTCTAGTATGAATTGTAAAGTGTATTTTTTTTTTTTTTGTCTCAAAGCTCTTTTATACATGTAGGATCTTCGTGAAATCGAACAGATACTTTTTAACCCTGATTTCATGATAAGAAAATGTATCACGATACGTATTGTATCGCTGTTCAAGTATCGTGATTCGTATCGTATTGTGAGGAGCTGTATCGTTGCATCTAGGTGTAGTCAATTTGATTAAAACTGTATCTTTATTCCGCTTCTCAATTTGTCCCATTGCCGATAAAGATCTGTTGAAACCCCATAAGGGGTCATGTTCTAGTGAACTCTGATGACTTTTCAGTCGCTGATACTAATTGAGTGCAGATGTCAAATTCCTCAATGATGTCTTCCTTGTTGTGAAGCTTTTCGGTTTGTTTCATGCATTCAAGAAATCGTCACCAGGTCCTTGATAATGTCAACAATCATTCAATCGATGTCAAATAGATGCTTTATGAATTATTTCATAAGGGTAACCCACCCTTTACAGACGCCATGGCAACATAGTTGTTGAGTATAGGGGGATTTTACAATTCAAGATTTTGTCCAAATGCAAATGAATAAATGGAAGAGGTCAAAGATATTCCGAGAGTTATAGTTCCAAGTATTTATTGTTAAATATAAAATAAGGGTTTCCAAATCTTCTACAAGCCAGTAGGACTTCTGGAAAACACATCATTGGCCCAATTGAAATTCCACTGGCCCAGGCCACCAGACCACCGCTACTTTTGAACCCTGCATCTGTTAACTTTCTCATTTTTACCTTCTCCTTCAGGATCACTGAAGATACTATCATTAATATATTAAGTGCTTGACTTGCAGTATATGTGATTTCAAAATTGTGCTTTAGTGTTGAACTCTGCCGTCATTCTTTCCTTCCATCATGCATTTTTTCTTTGTATCTCCTCCTAAACGTTTGGATGGATTTTAATGAAACATTTACAAAGATCACAATATGTAGATCATAGATGTGCATATTATACTATAAAAAATTTATGGGAATTATGGCACTTTGACTTAGATTTTTATGCATATGTGATAAATTCATCTTGTCTTCCCAACTCTACCCTTGTGAGGATTTCATTGAAATTTGGTACAAACAAAAATCACAAAATGTAAATTTGTATATTGTAAAGGGACTACTGCCACGACTGCCATAACACAGGACTTTGGGTTGTCACATCCATTAGACGGAACACCTACGTGTCATCAACAGAACTTCCACCCTGGACATCTCGTTCATAAGCCAAGTACCTTACCAATTGAGCTTTTCCAGTTCATATAGCATATATCATCAACAAATCTTGACAGAAACTATGAAAATTATGAGATAAAAATTGTCAGAAGAATCAATCCATACTCTTCATTGTTTAGAATATATATTGTGAAACTAAATTCAGGTAAATTTGTAAATATGTATATGTGTATGCTTTACAGGTACACAAGGATGCTTTTCAGAATTATCTTCATCTGGGTCAGAAACTCTCTCTAATGACAGCCCTATCACTGGAGAAACCCCAGAAAGTGAAGCAACACCGAGTACTATCACAAATGGTAGTGAAACTAATCCACTATTGAAAGCTGTTCATAATAAGAATGACCAACCAGAGAGTAAGAAGGGGGAAAAAAGCATCAAAGCTGATCAATTTACTGACCTGTGTTCAAAACGTTGTGCATCAAACAATGACGAGAACTTAATGCCTGAAAGTGATAACCATGGTAAACATGGAAATTTTGAAATGCAAAATGTGCTTCCCATCAAAACCTTGTCAAACAACAATAATAAAACTGACGACCAATTATTGGTTGATTTATCTAATGGGCAACAAACTGAAGAAAACGGGGAATCAAAAGAAAAAGATGGAGGTACACCTTTACATACTACAAATTCTGATTTTAAAATATCTGTGGATTTAACAAGTACTCGGCTGGATGGAGGAAGCAATGCAGCTACTGCAACTGCTTTATCTTGTGGGGGTGATTATGTACAAACTGCAGGAAGTGGTACATGGAAAGATTCGGTGAAAACTGGAGGAAACGATACATGGAAAGATTCGGAAAATAAGGATGTAGGTAAAAATTCAATCGCACTTGAAGATGTCAAGACACTGAACGTACATTCATTCGATTATTCTCCTGATGGGCTAAGTGCCACAGATATAGCTCTTAGTAGTGCTCCTTTATTAACTCCCTCAAATAGTGCCAGTAATATAGGATCATGTGAACATGAAGATGATGGAAAACAAAACGGAGGCCCTATCTTCCCTTCTGGAGATGATCATTGTAGTACCGTAAAGGAAGCACCTGTGTCTTGCACAGAATTTTTACCAAGTATCATACTGAATATGGCTGAGCCAGGTAAATAAGGGCTTAATATTTGATCATGCAAATATATGCAAGAAGTTGTTTATCTCGAAATTGAAATAAAAAACTATTGTTATACTTCTGCTTTATAAATTGAAAAATGTAAAAAGTAAATATGCAAGAATTCAATTTTCATGGTCATTGTGTTGTGAATGTTTCTTCAGAATCATTTGGAGTTTTTTTTCTTTTCTTTTATTGTCATTATTAAAGATAATGATATAAATTTGGTAAAATAAAGCATAAAGGAGAAAAGTGTTTCCCTTAATGGTCAGTAAAGATATTATTTCAATAGCAATTTAAAGATATTATAAATAGTATTTTCACTTTATGTCTCATGATGTCACCCAGTCTTTAGCTTCGAATTCTTTTTCACTATTAGCATTGTGAAGCTAAATGGAATATTTTCATGTTGTGTATATAAAGATGTTGGTGCATAAAAAATGTACAAAACAATTATTTATCACTTTACGCTTAGTAGTATAATATCATTGAAAACCTGGAAGTAAACTATGTCCATTTGGTTAGAACAAATGATGTGTAAGTAGAAAAATTAAGATGTGCAGAAACTGTTCATAATGTTTGTTCAAAGTTCTCTTACAGAAATAGAAAGTGACAGAAGTGACAAGAAAAGGAAAATGAATACTCAGTAAATTTTGGAATTGTATATTTCTGTCATTTTATGTGATTGTTAAAATTACAAAGTCATATTCAGACACCTTTTCATGTTGGCCAAAGTTACAGCTTTCTTGATTTTGTTTCGCTACTCATTACACAGTAAATTATATCCCATATTGATCAACACATGCAAAAATTATAGGTAATACAGCCAGTAGGCATCTTTTTTCTTTATAGTGATATTTTTTTTCAGGATAACCTGCATATGATGCTTGACTTATGTAACTTAGAATTGGTTAAAGTGGTGAACAATTAAGAATTATACAAGCAAACATTGTAGTAAATTGTAGTAAAATTGAGTCCTTTCTTGATAAAGAGTTGTCTCCCCTTTGGATTGGTATCTGATGTAGGGTAAAAAAACTATTCTATGGAAAGCCATGTAAAATTCAGGGAAAAGAAGGGACAAGAGTGGTGCAGTTTTAGGAGTGGTATGAAGTCACATAATGGTTTTGAAGTCAGATACCAGTCCAGATTGGAAAGAACTCTGTATAACACAATTGCCAATAATGTCATGGGAAAGTTTAGGTTGGTTTTTTTTTTTCAAATAAAAAATATTTAAACAAAATGAAAAGATAATTAAATATCTAAATTAAATATCAGAAAACTATAATATGACATGATAAATTTGGGTAGTTTTCTTAACGCCAGTCCCATAAATGATATGGAGTATGGATAACATAGAATTATTAAATTACTGTCTTGTTTGTAAATTGAATATTGCAAGATAAAAAATTCTATATCCAGACTTCCGCTTTGATTTCAGAACCAGATTCCGAGACTGGTCTAGAGTCCCATTTAGAAAACACCTGTAACATGACCATTAACGACTTTCTGGACAAAGATCAGTGTTCAAGTGATTTTTTTGCACAGCTTGCTCATAAACTAGATCCAGATACATATGCAGATATGAGGACATGGAAGGGATTTGCAAAAGATATTCTAAACTACTCTACTGATAGGATAAACTTCATATTGTAAGTATTTGTATGAATTTTTTTTTCAGTGCAATTTTGGCAAATTGTAATATGAATTCTTATGTAATAATGTTCTGTGTGACCTTTGAACTCACCTATTATCTGTCTTTCTATGTCCTAGATAATAAGTATGTTTCTTCAGATTCTGGGTGTATAGTTTTTCGCCTGTCTTTCAGTTGTCTGTCACAAAAACTTTAACCTCTGCTTAATACATGTATTTGAATGGTAAGTGATGGCGTTTTGATATTTCACAAGTTTATTCTTAATTACACGACCTTTTCACTGATAACATAATTTTTTCTCTCCAGTGACTTTGAGCTTTTTAAGACTTTAACTTTTGTGATAGCTTTTGAATGACAAATTGTAGGGCTTTGATTTTTCAAATGCTTTATCATGGTAACAATACCATTCTTTGACAATAAAATATTTACCTTCACTTTGAGTTTGACCTTGACCCCCTTTTGTTAAACTTATAGATAGGCTGCTGTACTGTGGCATCGGTGTCTCACAGGTCTTGCTAAGAATATTTCTTCTAAGGACCCCATTATGTGGCAGTTGCCCTGCAGTAGTCACTCTATCTCCTTGACCGACTTTTCAAAAACTTGAGGCTTGGTCATAACTTATGTGAACAATAAGAGATATATTTCATGTGTGTATTCCTTGTGACAAGAATTTTCATTACATATGAAATTTTTTTTTGGGTTGTGACCTTGACCTTGAAGATTAACCTGCTTAGACAAAAAATTTTAACCTGGATCATAAATTCAGAACTGTTAGAGACAGGGCTTTATTATTTCACATGTGTATTTGTTGAGCTAAGATATTTCATTGTGTACCAAAACTTTTGACCTTATGACCTTGACTTTAAAGTTTGACCTACTTTTCAAGAACTTTAACTTTGATCCTAACTTATGAACTATAAGAGATAGGGCTTGAATATTTCATGTGTATATTCCTTATGATAAAACCTTTCATTACATATCAATTTTTTTTTGGTTTTGACCTTGACCGTGAAGATTGACCTTCTTACAAACATTTTTGCCATTTAAATTCGGTTGCCACCGGTGAGCTCCGATGTCCTCTGACAACTTGTCTTATAATAAAAGCATTACAACATTGTCTTATATACATGATTACTTAAAATTATGTTAAAAAATGAGATTCCATGAAAATATTTTTTGAATTTATATGTAATTTTGGGATAAGACCCCTTTGAATTTTCATTTGCTTTTGGATTATTTGTTAGGATGGTAATGAACTTTGTGAATATTTTCCAAGCATTGTTAGAAAACCGATTAGTTGGGCCCTTTCTGACTTTGTCAGTTTTCTAATTTTTACTGTCGTTAAGGGTGTCAGTACTTATGGCATTCTGTTTTCAATACCAAGATAATTAGTTTGGTTTTTAATCTGCAAGTTAAAAAAGTAAGTAATGGCTATATGTCTTGAGAATACTTTTCGTTGGCTGTCAGCAAATTAGTTTCCCTGTTTGTTCAGCTATGTTACATTAAAATTTTGACTAGAATTTAAGTATTTCAATTGTAAACGAGTAAAATAAAACAGATTTGATTATCTGATCATTGTGAAATGGCAACACTTAGCGTTCTAATTCTTCAGGATTTTCTTCTTTTTTAGCCATCACACTAAGGGAAATCTTAATATGGGTCACTTTGAGTCACTGATTCCGACCATGAAATTTCACGGCATTCGACTCGGGGATCTAGTGGAATATTATTCCAGAAAGGCCAGTATGAGGCGTGATGTTGTTGACCTTATTCTGAAATGTCATTCAGACTGCCTTTTCTGTAACAGATTCAGATAAACTCATAAAGGCATGGGTATTGAATGTTTCTAAAGTGGTATGAAAACTTCTTACATTTAAGTTTATTTTATTTATAACAAAAAAACTAAATAAATACTTCATAGAACTTCTATCAATTTCTGTAGAATACAAATTCAGTTGAAGTGATGTATAACTTGGATATATATACTCTTTTAAAAATAAGAGTGGGTATGGTTTAGTGAATGAGGTGTCCTACTTCTCACCGAGTGGTCCCAAGTTCAAATCTCACCGTGGGCACACCGGTGTACTGTCTTTCAGATGAGACGGTAAAACCCAAGGTTCCATGTCATGGTAGGCATGGCATGTAAAAGATCCCTTGCTGCTTCAGGCGGGTCTGTAGCAAAGGTAGAAATTTCTGTGCGATGCATTAGGCAGATGTAGTCACCATATACGTGAAATAATCTTTGAGTAATGTAAAACAGTAATCAGTCTATCAATTAACTTAATGTTTTCAAAGAATAATTACCAAAGTTTTTATAAAGTATTGTATCCCTCATAAATGGACTATACATAAATCTGGAAAAGAGTTTGAAACGTATTATGGTATGATACTGCTGTATGTGTGCCACATACTTGTCTGCCATTTCTTCTCTTACAGCAATAGAAATGATGGTATATGAAAGAAAATTACATGCAGTTGTGCTCCTGAACTTGACAATAGGGATGTGGTTCCTGAGAAAAAGCATGCTAGCAGAGTCCTTAGGGAGATGCATGGTAGGCAGGTCCTGAGGGAAAGGCATCCTAGCAAGGTCGTGAAAGAGAGACATCTTAGCAGGGTTCTGAGGGAGAGGCATGCTTGTAGACTATGACAATGTTTTATTTTACTTCTGCAGCCATTATTGACACAAATGATCGGATGGTAGGATATGAAAGTGTGTCACCTGTAGTTGTGCATCTGGATTTTTAACCAGGTTATTTCCCCTTGCAGAGAGACAAAGAGACCGTAAAAAGACACTTGGCACTGCTACTCCTTCTAAATTGTTACAGACATAATATATAAATATACATATACAAAAATATAAAAAGGAGCATTAAATGTTTTCTGCAGCATGTAGTATTATTAAACAAATTGATGCAAGGCATTGAGAATGTATCCTTTTATTTTGCCTACAATGATTGGAAGGTTTTGAGTTTGTCTGTTTATGTTTAAGAGAAGATCTTGATTAAATCCGTTTTTCATTATATATTCACAGCGATATCATGGCATCAGATGCCTGCTTCAAGTTAATATATTCTTGTGTGAAAATGTGTCTTGCTTGCTATTTTTCAGTTTGTGAAGAAGATTTGTTAAGTTGGAGATAATATAATTGTGTATAATACACATATTAATCATCCATAACAGACTTAAATATTGTTTTTATAGGGATAAAATAGGTCCTGGCTCACAAAAAAAACTAATTTGGAAATGATTTAAGGACAAATCAGGCCATGTACTACCCGGTTGTCATGTTCTGGACCACTTGATTGACTAAAACTGTTCATTGGGACAGCTCATCCATTCTACATTTATTTTATTATCTATTTTCATATGATTTGGACAAGCATGTAAATTTATTGATTAAAAACATCTTGTAACCTCAATGTAGACTTAGAATTAATCTTCATTAAAATAATTTTTCCAACGAAGGACAAGTCCATTCAAAAAATCAAATGTTAAATAAACATTAAAAATTCAAATAATAATGGTTAAATTGAAAATTGTTTTATTTTCTAAAATATTTATAAAAAAACTCAAAATTACTAAAATAAAACCAAGTTCATTTTTAAGAAATTGGTTTGTTTTATAAACCTTTAAGTTAATAAAACTTTTTTCATTAAGCATTATCTGTAACTGCAGAAAAAATATACTTCAGAGTTTTGATATTTATAACTCCTAACATACATATGTACACACGGAATTTATAAAATCATACTTTTGCATTACATGATAAATAGTAAACCTGACGAAAAAGTGTACCAATTCAAAACACATAAAGTATATCAAAGGGCCATGCTGTCCTAGTGAAGGGTGTAAGGGGTCAGGTTTATGGGGGGAATGTATTGGGAGTTGTCTAAGGGCCGAAAAGTTCACAGTCTGAATTGTCCTGTTACCATGGAGACCTGTATCTCTGCAGTGATAGAGTATTCTGATGCAATTAAACAGTTAAATCTTCAAAACTTGATGAATATTTGAAGTAATAAAGATTAATGTAGTTTTTTTTTTTTTTTCTAATTTCAAAATCTTTTTTTCATGGAGTAGTGATCATATGTGGAGTTTGTCTTCTACTATTTGCTAGTTTCCTGTTATAGATCCTTCAGGTTGTTTTTAAAGTCCCAAGTATGTGACACTATTACTTGTAGTTACTATTATTTGTCATAAATGAATTCTGGACTTCTCCAAATTTCAAAATGGTTGCCATGACAACCTGCTTGAATTTCCTGTAGAGATTTTTTTCCATGATTATTTATATAACGTTGAAAAATACTGAATGAAATTCATTTGCATTTGTGATATTATTGTTGTATATACTGCATGAAAGTATTGGTATTTACTTTTTTTATGATGTGATTTGACATTCATTTTGTGATATCTCTTATGTATTGATTTTAAATCAATTCAAAAGAAATTAACTTCATCAAGAGATGAATATAAACTTCACCATACTTTGATATTTTTTGAAATGTAATAATTTATCTCTTCCGATATACATGTATATACACAAGATATATGTGCAATTTACAAAGTAATAAGCTAAATTTTTTGACAGTTTTTCAAGTCGTTCTAAACTTTTATTTAATAGACCAAAGTTAATACCTCTCTTCGGGTAATATTTGTTCTACTGTTTTTTCACTCAATCGAACTATCAGGTTTTATTGCACAGGGCAAGATAGATGTGATTCAAAATCCTTGAAAAATGATTTTTTTTTTTTAATTATATGATAAGATGAACTTTATTTTCTCCTTTTTAAAGATTTTTGATATAACTACAATCCTGCTTAAGGTAAAAATTATGAAGGTCCCCTTGCACAATTTGCTCAGGTAGTTGTTAGTCACTCAGTGAAATAAGGTTTTATGCATAAATATTGTATCTAAGGTGTGTTTTTGATATGTGATCTTTAGTTTTAGGTAATGGAGGTTGAATATCAAATATTTTCAACAATACTTCCCATTAACGTACTTACTCATTGGAAATTTGAGTTTAAGTTATATTTACATCATATTTTCTGTTTTTATAGTTTCCAAAAAAAATACTTAACATAAGATGTAAAAAAGAATGCTTATAAAGTTTTTATATACATAATATACATACAGTTGATGATCATATGTGAACCTGATGCAGTGAAATGATTGAGGTTATTTTCATTGTTCCATCAATAATCAAGTAATCTTGTTAAGAGTATATGTGAAAAGCATTAATTATTGTGAAACTAGAAACTGTGATATGCATGTAAATGATAATTTATTTTGTTCAGTAATGTAAATATAATTTACAAGTACATGTATTGATAATTGATAAATTTTAGGACAGAAATTTATTTTATAGATTTCATTTAAATGTTTCTCTTTTAAACTTTATAGATTCGATAATACATGTACTAGTTTTTCATTATGTAAATCAATACAAATATGAAAACAGGGTGCTTATTTTTTCTGTTAGACATTAGATCTGATAAACATACATGAAAATTTGAAGACTGTTTTTATATGATAAACCATACTTTTAGCTTTATCAATGTTTAAAATGAAAATCATCTTTATTGGGTATTATAGTTGTAAAGAAATAATATTGTTAATTTTCATGTTATATATGGTTATTGTCCCCCACTTTTAGGGAAAGCGAGGGGACATTAAATCTCATTCATCTGTCTGTCTGTCCGTCTGTTTCAAAAACTATAACCTTGCTCATAACTTTTAAACTGTAAGACGTAGGGCCTTTATATTTGGCATGTGTGTCCCTTATTGCAATACCTTTCCGTAGGTACCAGAATTTTTTATCATGTGACCTTGACTGTGACCTTTGACCTACTTCAGTGTAACTTTTTTACCGTAAGATGTAGGGCCTTCATATTTGACATGTGTGTCTCTAGACATGCACAACCATGACAGTATATCACAGATCACTGCACCCTTGCTGATAGAACCCCAAAAGCGGGGGACCACACTTCTCTGAATTTGCTTGTTTAAGTTTGAAAATTTGTTAAGTTTTATGTTGTCATATTTGTAAAGTTTTGAAATGTTATTAATCTTGAAATATTCAATGATGTAGAGTTTAATGCTCAAGTCACCAGTAATTTTATATGTGGATTTGATTAATGATAATGATACTTTGATACTGGTTTCTTAGGTTTTTTTTATGCATATACTTGATGGTGCAGATACATGTATATTAACTTAACGGTATGCTTTGTAATTATTTTTCCAACTTAATACACACATAATGCCCATTACATGAATATATTTTTATTCTCATAGCTCTAGCTAATGAGTCTGAGATTTTTTTTGTTTTAAAACTCATTAAGGACTAAATCGTAAATATCGAAGAATAATATCTGTTGATCGTTATTTTTGTATTGCTTTGATGTTATACACAGGTGCTGTTCTATCTCTGTTACACTTTGTATCAAATAGATTTACAGAGACTTTAAATGCATAGAGATACTTAAGTGTAGGGTCGGCAAGTCTCACAGGAAATTCCATCGTGATTCTTCATTCAGTCAATCAATTAAACTGTTTCCGGGCAGTATGAAGTTGCTCACAACTACTTAAAACTTCATTAGAATGACCATAATTATTAACTTAAACTCATTAAATGATCAAAAATTAATTGTTTTATTAGTTTAACAAGTATGAAACATATTTACGCCTATTAAAGTTTCTTGAAATGCATATCAGTCATTCACAATACAAAGAGGTACTTCGATTTTCTTGAAGATCTCATCTAAATTTTGACACAGAAGGTCGTGTTTCATTATTTATTTCCAAAAAAAACTATATTTCAATACACTGTATTTATGAGTGTTCCCAAAGCATTGTAGCATCATTTTATGGTTTAGTTCGTATATCAAAGCAAATACCGAAACTGTCCGGTATCAGCTTTTCTCTAGAAATCCAGCATGTCATGTGACAAGACTTTCTGACCCTATTGATGATGACCAGAGACATAGACTACTTTCAAGAAGTCTATATCTCTGATGATGACAGTTGATCTGTGTGTATTGTAAGAAAAAATGTTTTCTTTTTGTACAAACAATATTTGTTTCAGTACGCAATTCATTGTTAGTTTATTCAAAAATCCTACTTAAAACTATAACAAATCTTAAAACTATATGTTTGGAAGCATTACCATTCCCTATCATATTTGACATGCTTGTGTTATAAAAGAAATGAGTGTAAAAAATTTTCTGTCTTTACACTTATAGACAAAAACCGAGGAACAAACTATATAATCCGCAAAGCGGATTATATTCATATATGTTATACAGACAATGTGGAAATAATTGAATTATTTACTCTTGTAAATTGTCAAAGGAATTTTGCATCAATAGATAAGTTTTTCTCTGTAGTTTTGCATGTATTATAACAGTTTCTGATAAAACATTTTATACTGAATATAATTTTGTCTTTCATATTGCAGCTTACTATTTTACTTTTTCTTTCTTCAAAGCATTAAATTTATGTAATTACCATTAATTATTGTACCATTTTAAAAGAATATTTATAAATTTTTAAACAACAGTCTACAATGAATATTTTATAACATATTTTAAAACAGTAAGGCAGTATACACTTTCAAATTGTTGCAATTAGATTTTTCAATTTTTTTTAGCTCACCTGAGCCGAAGGCTCAAGTGAGCTATTGTGATCAATCACCGTCCGTCGTCTGTCGTCTGTCGTTAACTTTTCACATTCTCGACTTCTTCTCCAGAACCACTGAACAGAATTTGATGAAACTTGATAAGTATGTAGTACTCATGGTCCCCTACAAGTGTTGTTGTTTTTCGTCCGGATTCATCAACAGGTGGCGCCACCACAGGCAAAAGTAGGTCAAAGAGGGTACCCTCCTTTGACAAACTTCTTCTTCAGACCGGGGGCATACAGAGACAAACCGAATGCATAGGAATGATCTAGAGGGATGTGTGAAGAAGTGTTGTTATTTTTGGTTCCGTTCCGAAATCAAATTTTTGACGTTTTTTTGTACTTGGTAGTTTTAATGCAGAAAAGAGGTATTTTTTTCTTTTAGTAAACATTGATACATTAATTTGGTTTAATTTGATCATTTTGATGGTAAGAAATACTACTGCGAAGAAAATTTTTCAATATTTTATGTTTTGGATTTTTTATGAATTTTTTAAGACTTTCAAGAAAAAGGGGGGTGGGATAATTGGTGTAAACATTTCACAGTTTGAACTTTTTCTTCGGAACCACTTGCTGGAATTCAATGAAACTTGGCATGCATCAAATACTCAAGGTCCCCGACAAATGTGGTCATCTTTGTCAGGATCCATGAACAGGTGGCACCACCACAGACAAAAGTAGGTCACAGAGGGTACCCTCCTTTGACAAACTTCCTATTCAGATCGGGTGCATACAGCGACAAACCGACTGCATAGGAATGATTAAGAGGCATATGGGAAGAAGTGTTGATATTTTTGGTTCCATTCCGAAATCAAATTTTTGACATTTTTTCATTTTTATTTTGGACTTTGTTATTTTAATGCATTAAAGAGTTATTATTTTCTTTTAGTAAACATTGATGCATTCATTTGGTTTCATTTAATCATTTCTATGGTTAGGAATGCTGGTGCGAAGGAATTTTTTCAATATCTCGATTTTTGAATTTTTTATGAATTTTTTAAGACTTCCAAGAAAAGGGGGGGGGGACAATTTTTCATATCTTCAACTTGATCATCTAGCTGTTCAGGTGAGCGATATAGGCCCATTTGGGCCTCTTGTTAAAACAAGGCAAGCCAAAAAAATTATAATTGATTTTTCCTCCTCATAGGGTGGACTCGAGGCCAAAAAATCCCCATTTGTTGGTTAATAAACACACAGACAGGGTTTAGGGTTTCTAAAGGATCCAAGGACCAGTGCAGCTGACATTATACTTTTGTCATCTAATCTTTGTTCTCCCAATAGTGGTCAGTGATGTTAATTATATGTTGTAGACCCAACGTGACATACATATGGCCTATTTTATAAATTTTTGAAACACATTACCTATCTTAATGATGCCCTACCCTACACCACCCCTTTAAAATTGTGATCCTGGCAGAGGTATTACTGTCTTGGGACAGCTCAAAATCTTGATCACACTTTGTTTGAATTTAACATTTAAGGGCCCAGGTAAGACACCAAAACCATGAGTATTAGGTCTTTTCATGATACAGTTATTTCTCATATGAACAGACACCCGCTCATAACGAATAGACGCAATTCGGATCATTGAATCATCAGATTTTGTAACCTGTGGTTAGTCAATCGTTTTTACATTGATAACACCAAATTTGATAAGTTCCAATTGTGATCCTTCCAGTCGGTGCAATTTTACCGAGAAACACCCCTCCAGAAAATCTGTATTTTCATGGTGCAAGTTATCAAAAAAGTTGATATTTTGTCTTACCATTGATGGTATGCTAAATCGGATTTCTTAAGTATATTTTTATAAATAAACAACTTTAGTTTTAAGAATCAGATACCTATTATTTTGTATGTCTTAAAAGTTGGAATATTGTGATGTCCTGTGCAATTCCATAGCACCAAAAACAGTTCCTAATACATTGTGATAACATTAAGAATATTGTAATATTGAGATAAAGTTATTATGTCAACAGAATTCAGTTATCCTTTTGTTGAGTTACACTCAGAACTGATGGGACATGTTTGTAACGTGGAATTAAGGAAGAGATGAAAAGCAACTGGATTACCTGTTGAGGGTAGTATTTTCCAGGGTAAAGCTGGATTCTAAAGTTAAAGGCTTGTTGACATAGTATATGTAAAATAAACCAGATGTGCATATATCAGCTAGTCTCTCAAGTAAAACAAGCATTCTGAGAGTATTGCTAAAGCGATACCAGTGTCTCTCTGGTCCCAACAAAACCATAAGGGGCTGAAGAGCAGGACGGTGACAGCCAAAGGGTAACAGGCTTTCTGAGAGTTTTAATATGTGTCTATAAGCTAGAGTTGCTCACATTTTCTCTTTCTTTTTTGTTTTGATATCTGTAAGCATGGTCAAGAACAGGACGAAAAACTGATTTTGAACAAAGGACAATAATTCTGGTAAAAGTAGATGAACCATGACCAAAGACGACATTGATATGTAATTCCTGATTGGGAAGCTTACTCCCACGTTTCAGTGTGATATCTGTAAGCATGATCAAATAAAGTGCGGAAAAGTGATTTTTAATAAAGGGCAATAACTCTGGTAAAAGTAGGTCAACCCTGATCAAAGTCGAAATTGATCTGCAACTCCTGATGGGGAAGCTTGCTGCCACTTTTCAGCGTGATATCTGTAAGCATGATACAGAAAAGTGTGGAAAACTTATTTTGAACAAAGGGCAATAACTCTGGAAAAAGTCAACCATGACCAAAATCAAACTTGATCTGTATCCTCATGAAGTACTGAAACCAACAATTCATGAAAAAGACGTAAAATACAAAATCGTGGGATTCATTGACTATTAAATATGACTTTCGCTAATAACCACATTGAAAATGGATTTCTACGATAAGATCCATGGTTACAGTTTAGTAAAAGGTCTAACAAGTTCATCTCTCCAATACATGCAGATAATATAGGTATCAGAATATATCACTGAATGCTAGGATATTTGAAAAAAAATTCTTGTCCTGATTTTGACTAAAAGTTAAATCTTGCTCGGTGACACATCGGTCTCCAGTCTCCAGTAGTGTAATCTAAACTCATACTTTGGAGAAAATTAGGTGTTAAAATTTATGTTTGAACTTTTGTTCATCATGAGTTCAATACTTGAGTATTGTAATGTTTGAACTGGATGTATACCAAGAACAGTTCACCAGGGGCGGATAGGGTTACAAAGGTATGACGTCATAACGAAGGTTAAGTGGTGAATAAAGTAGAATTTTATCAATGACGACGTTTTTTATGCCCCCCGGATCGATAGATCGGGGGCATATTGGTTTTGTCCTGTCTGTTTGTTTGTCTGTCTGTTGTTAACTGGAACCTTGACTATAACTTTTGAACCGTTAGGGATAAAAACTTCATATTTGACATGCGTACTCAATTAATGAAGTCCTTTCAAATGACATCAAGGTCGATCAACTTTCACCTTCAAGCTGAAACTAATTTTTGGGACTTTTGTCCGCCGGGTGCGTCAATGTTTCACAAACACAGCTTTTTCGGATTGGTATATTATACAATGTTTTATTGGTGAAAAAGTTTCTGCTTTGGCTCTATATAAAAAATTCCCATGACCCAAGGTTGAGAGAAAACAAATAATCTGGAAAGGATGATAAACCCAGGCCCTCCCCAGATTATAAAAAGGGCGGTGCCTTAGTATCCCAGGTATCTTACCTTTGTTTTTGTATGATAATAATAATTATGCAATAATTATTGCAACGGAATAACAGAAATTAGTACAGTGACTAGTTTACACTGCCGTCATGCATTATGTACATATATACACAAACATCAATACAATTGAAAAATAAGTTTATCACAGTACTGCATATGATAAAATAAAATTTTGTAATAGTTAGTGCATATATATGCATTTATCTATTACAAAACTGTTCCAGGTACATTTTTGGGGGGAAAACTTCAATATTTGTACACTTTTTAAGATTAGGTGATAAATTGTTCAATAGACCACAAGAAGATGTAACAAAATATCGTTCAATATATTCTGTGCGCGCTTTATGAATAAAAACCCATGTTTTGTCAGAGAATTGTCTGGGACTTTGAAGCCATGTGGATTAGTGGTTTATGTGCTCGACTCGTAAACGAAAGTTCCCGGGTTCGACTCCCGCCATGGGTACACTAGTGTCTAGTCTTTCGTTTGAAATGTTAAAAAGCGGTATCCCGATTCACGTAAAATATCCCTCATTGCTAAGAATGTGTCGTTGCAAACGGATTAATTTCATGCAATGTATCAGACAGATGTCTTCTCCATATTCTAGAAAGCGACGTAAAACAATAATCTGTCAATCAGTTAATCTGGTTACTTTGGAGTTCACCTCATGTACATGTTTATATTTTGGAAAATGAGATATTTAAGTGTCATATTGTATTGAGCTTTGAAAAAAAGTTTATATGAATTTCCGTACAGTAAAATAATCGTGCAAAGGCATCCACTTCAACTGTCAACAGATGACTTATTGGTATTACAAAGTCTTTACTCCAAAAATAACACGAGCTGCCCGTTTCTGTAATGAAGAATGGAGCGATGGAATTCTATTTTTTATGACAAGAAGTTTCTGAAAATACAGACACAAAATAAAGCTAAAGTAGTCCTTCAAATCATGGACAACTTATTCGAATTTTCTTTCTTGTTTTCGTATGTATAATCTCTTGTACTGCAACTTTTAAGTTTTTTTTTTAAATTTGGCTCAAAAATGTGTTCATTAGTTCTTATTTTTGGTCACGTAAAACCCCTGGATATCAGATATATAGGACTGAAAAGATGTTAACGAGACGTTGCAACGCAGACTAACAGTTGATTTAACAAAGTTATTCATTATTCAACTGACCTGGAAAATTCATTTTACCAAACCATAGTTATTTCATTACCTTGTCTGAATCAGCGTTCATTTTTAATAATCTATCTCTATGTTTTTAATAATATACCTACATACACATTATGGTAAATGAAATAAAATTTATGTATGACCTTCAATGTCAGAATTGCTGTATGTGATTTTTACATGCCACTACGATATAGTGGTTTTAATTCTCACTTCAACTGACCGATACATCGATACCATTACTATAGAATACTTCTTTTATATTATTTATGTACTTATTCTATTCTTATTTCTGCATGTCCATGTCAACTTTTTCATACAACAGTCAGATGTATTTTCTCCTTTACTAAATTTTTGATTTTAATATAATTGCTCGAACGTAAATTGGTGTGCGCTTCCAACCACCAAAATTGGATCCCAACGAGTACAATGCATTTCAGAGTATATCTCGTTAACCACATTGAGAATCAAGAAAGTCCTTTGCATATCAGATACACTATCAATTAATACACACCTAGCCACATGACAATATTCCCACACTTTATCTACATACATTTTTATTTAAGAACCTTGTCTTCAAGTTAGAAGAATGTCCCGCGTATACATTGCGCTCTACTTATATTCTTTCTTTTTGTTTTCTGATTGTAATGAAAGTAAAACAGACAAAAGGCTTCTGTTGAGTGATCCGAATTATTTTGAGTCGCGAATTTCACACCTTGAAGCGCTGGTACAACAACAAGCTGCGGATAAACAGGCGATGGAAACTAAAATTGCTCAATTGGATTCCTATGTACAACAACTTAAGTCATCCAAGTCTACTAACGGTATGCTGTTTGAATCATTTTAATACATACATATATAAGGTGGTAGGAAGAAATACTACTTTAAAGTAATATGGCCACGAAACAAATACATATATATGCTTATACTCTAAACACTTTGTCAGTCCGACTTAAATTCCATCTATATGATAATATCCCTGTGTATATTGTCTACCAACTTTGCTATTTTAGAGACTGAGCAATAACTGTTGGACGATTTCGTAAACTGCAATGGGATGGGGTTAACTTTCTATATAAGGGTATATGCGAACGCGCAACTGGGATGTGTTATAGTTTGAAGATTGATTGATTGATTGATTGATTTTTGTTTAACGTCATACCACGAATATGGTGACATCTGCCTGATGTGAGGCATACAAATTTTGACCTTTGCAACGGACCCACCCGAAGCAGTGAGGAATCTTTAACGTGCCATGCATACCACGACACGATGCCTCGGTTTTTACTGTCTCATCCGAAAGACAGGACACCGGCTTGACCAGAGCGGGACTCGAACCCCGGTCTTCCGATCAGGAGTCCAACGCGATACCACTAGGCCATGCCGGCTAATATAGTTTGAAGACAATCCAGTATATGAATGAGTATAGTTCTCACTTAAGATATATAACTTCAATCCACTTTAATTAATTTCGATTTTAAAATACATTAAAACTTGATGCAATGCTATTGTGGTACCCAGTACAACGTACCGCGATAAAGATTGATGAAAATCTGAAACACAGAGACTGGACAAGGTACACATGAAAATTAATCTCGCCTGTTGGGACTTGTCCCAACCTTTTCAGAGAAGAAAAGTTCTTGAGCCTCATCCCTCTGACTGTTGGTAGGGACTCCCACCTATCAAGGATCTGAGTTCGCTTACAGAGGGACAGATCACGGTATACTTATGTTGATGACGTCTTACATACTTTTGATACTAGCATATTATTCCATAAATGTTTCGGGTTAAAATTTCATATTACCTCTTCTCTTGAGAAACATGTTGGTCCTTGTTCTCCATTTAGAGGATTATTTATAAATTTTCAAATGTTTGTCTTTTTATTCTGCTGTTTTTGCGGTGAGTGGGAAGGTGGGCGCCCGTCAACAGGTTAACTGCACGAATTGAGGGATGTTTGTTACCTTAATTGACCATCCTTAATGGATATCGTAACCGCGGTACAATCAAATAGCTTTGTAAGGCCGTTTTCAGCGTTTATTTGACTATTATCATGTTTTATGTCCGTGCTGATTTGTGTCGTCTGTCTTTTCTTGTACCACACCTGCCATAAATATACAAAAAACATACAGATAGCCTAAACGTTTAACACTGCATGAACCGAATGAATTTACAAACGCCAAGAAAAGTGTGACAAAATTTCAACTTAAAAAGAGGAATAAATAACATTTTAGTCGAACAGTTCGCAGCATCACACTAGTAATAGTACTGACAAGTACTGCGAGGATAGGATTCAAAAGACAATCACAAACACCGGAAATTCTAATATTTGTTACTGTAAAAAACGTGCAGAAAAAACCTAGCCTACAGAGTACACTAAGCATCATGTTCATATGTGAATATTAGTTAAATTAAGAAAGATTGAGATGTTGGGTTATACTTACAAGAATTCATAATCACTATGCAAGTTTTAATTTGGCTTGACTATACACAGAAATTTGTAACAAGCATAATAATGATAGCTTCTGTATACTACGGAGAGGGTCATCAAAACGCGTATATATCAAGAAATTGCAGTAGGGTTTTGGAAAATGTCCAATATTATTGTTATACAGACAGACGAACAGACAGACAGAGTGATTACTATAGGGTACCAAAAATTTAGTTGGAGAAAACTGAGTTCCAAAGCTTAGTTTAACTTGCTACTCTAAGGAAAAAAAGTGTGACAATAATGTGGAATAGTGAAATGGCTGATGCAACGTGTTATATTACTAACTACCATGGTGAACATACATGGACCTTTACAAACTAGAAAAGGGGGGTGTAAGATATTTAGATTAAAAATATGACTCCATAAAATGGGAGACAAACTAAACAGACGTCCCCAAAAATTGATTACACGACGAACACGGCCCGGACTTTGATGACCGTTTGACGAAAGGTCAGTCAGGGTGGCTAATTGGTTTACAGGCCAAAATTTTACCACTTGCCGTGAAAACGGTACAATCAAAGGAGCATGATTCAAAATGTAAGGAAACGGCGTACTACGCTACCTATGGATCCGCTACCTAGAGATTGTCTTTATCTAAGGAACACCACCCATTGATCTGCCCCTTGATCTACCGAAAGCTGTGTACCTGTATTGGTCAGTGTGACCGAATGACTCTATAATTTAACTTTGATGTGGACTATTAACCATTTCATGGTCAATAGACTCTTTTGTGTTAGGTTGTAGTTAACTCTTACTAGTTGTATTAGATGTCGATTACTCTTGATATATAAACATTTGTTGCACCAGGTGGCTTCTTGGAGTATGACAGTAGTAATAGTAGTATTAGACTTATGGGGAATCTGGGTTTAAATGTACATTGGGGAATAGAATTATTTCAGACTTAAACTTGATTTCGATCATCGTAAATGCCGGGTCTCCCCCTTCATAGCACATGAAGCCACCACTGTATTAATGCTGTATAGATTTTATTAATCAGTAAAAAAACTTTTCTATCTATATTGTCGCATACAAAAGGCACCATAAGAAACCAACCAATGTGAAGTGCTGCCTTACAAAAATCTATATAGATAACACGCTGAGATCAAACAAACGATTTCAACAAGATTATTTAAGAGTATTACCCTTGCTCCTTAGATTAACTTATCGCTGATAAGATTCGAATCTTGATTTCCTTTGCATTATAACAGAGTATCATTTTGTCCAATGATGACAGTAAAATTTTTGCGAGTAATATGATTTGTATTTAATTTCTTGAATATATTTTACCACACCAATTGAGTGGTGATTATCATTTCTACTGACCCCCGTATGTCGATACTGCACTGTAGCACTGTACAATTACAACTCTCAGTGGAGTCTTTTTATTGCGTTTGTCATGCTTACATGTCCATGGCGATATGTATAATACAGCTTAATGAGATGTCTTTTTCCATTTCTGTTACTTTTATACCATAATTGTATTTTTGTTGCCATTTTGCATTATGCATTGTTGTAATTAATATTGTATATAGTTGTGAATTGCACAGGTCTTTCGTTACAGGTGGTGCTATTTTTGTAAGATGGGGACGAACCACATGTCCAAATAACACAGCATCTACTATATATTCGGGTAAATATGGGATTATTAAAAAGAATTTTACGCCATACAACAACTTTACAAAATTCAACGTTATAACCCAGAACCTCCGTAAGGGAGGTGTGTTAATAAGTTGCCTAATTCGTTTTAACCAGTTTTTTACTTTATCTGTATGCAGATGATTTGTGAGTTCAAACTTAATTATACGTTTAAGATGATGATTTATTTTGAAGAGTTATAAGTGAAAGCAGAAGACCAGAAGCTGTCAATGTCTACGTCTTTTCCTGAAAGCTGTCAATGTCTACATCTTTTCCTGAAAGCTGTCAATGTTCACGTCCTTTCCTGAAAGCTTTCAATGTCTATGTCTTTTCCTGAAAGCTGTCAATGTCTACGTCTTTTCCTGAAAGCTGTCAATGTTTACGTCCTTTCCTGAAAACTGTCAATGTCAATGTCCTTTCCCGAAAGCTGTCAATGTCTACGTCTTTTCCTGAAAGCTGTCAATGTGTACGTCTTTTCCTGAAAGCTGTCAATGCGTACGTCTTTACCTGATAGCTGTCAATGTCTACGTCTTTTTCTGAAAGCTGTCAATGTCTACGTCTTTCAGCTTGTTAATTTCTCATGTACGAAATATCATTAAGTTTAAATTGAAAAGAAGACATCATTGTTAATACCAAAATGCGCATTTGTATTGTATTGGACAGCGATATGAATAGAAACATTAATCTAATTCACAACGAAAGCAACACCACGGATCAACATTATTCAGAGATAGGATCGACATCATTGCATTTAGTAAAATACAGGTGGTAGATATTTGTGAAAAAGAGAACCATACATGAGATACCATGAATACGTAAACTTCCCATACCACGAGAGAGTCAGAAATAAGGTACCATAAGCATGCCCTACCAAGATAGAAAGATAAATATGTTACCATAAAAGATGTAAGCTTCCTCTACCAAAAGAGGGCCAGAAATATGTAAGCATACCCTACGAAGAGGGAGCCAGAAGAACGGTACCACGAAGATGTAAACATCCCCTTCCGCACGATCATCCCGTGTGAATTAACCTTCTAGCTGTTGGTAATATTTTGATAAGGAAGACTGATAGAAGTTTTTACATTTACATTTCCGGGATTGAGAAGTACATATTTTCGCTTCACTCGAATGTTATGAATGTTTGGAATCTACAAGTAGGGCGGTAAAAATTATCAACAGAAAAGACATGAATGTATTAAATAAATATTGACAGTTTTCAAAGATTTCTACAAATACTACGAATATACGCAAATCTAGCAGTATTTATATCAAAGCCAAGCTCTTCTATGGTAAGATACGAAAGTAGACAACGACAGTTTTCAAAGATTTCTACAAATACTACGAATATATGCAAATCTAGCAGTATTTATTTCAAAGCCAAGCTCTTCTATGGTAAGATACGAAAGTAAACAACGAAGAAGTAACAAAGGGTTAATCACATCTCCGCGGAATAAAATACAGCATCGTGTACAATATCATATTAATACAAATGCTAATCCCATTTAAATTAAGGTAAGAACAGGTACCCGGGTGGCGTAAACATCCCCTGCTTGCACACAACACCCATTGCAAAAGTCCTGCAATAACTTTTCAAGTTCATGAAGTAAATACATATACATGCATATACGCACATGAGCACATGAGGGAGACAAGGACACGAAATAAAAGTATCCCATTCGCGGTTTCAAATGCTGTTGAACTGAAATTCCGGTGTCAAAAATGCACGTTAACAAATGTCTGTATGCATACATAAAATTTCAAAGCAATAATGGTCAAAAAGTTCAAGACGTTTAGTTGGTATGATCAGATCCCAAAATATCGGTTTACATTGAAATTAATTTAATTAATTTATGTAATGTCACCGTGGCACCAAACCCCTTTATTTCAGTGTAGATACGTAAACCGCTAAAACACAGATAAGACTTGGAGGAATAATCGTCTCCTGCTTTGTAAGTCACAATTGCCATGTTTGTACAAAATAAAGACAACAGAAAAATATAAATCTTACATTCAGATACAAATCAATTCTAGAACTTCCAGAAAGACAATGGATTTATCTAAATTTCAAGTAATACAGCTAGACACACCATATTTTTTCTTTTACAGGTTATGCAGCTGGAGGATGGTACCATTCCTCAGGAGCAGGGTCTAATTACATATGTCTTCCGCGTGATCCAATTTACGGCAATAGATCCAAAGCTCTGGCAAACAATATGAACTACGTGTATGGTGTGGAATATGAATCTAACTTCTTCGGCTATAACGCCTTTAATGAAGATGCCCCGTGTGCTGTCTGCAGAAGCGATTCTGATACTACTTTCATGATGTTACCGGGAAGGAACGCTTGTTATTCGGGATGGACCCGGCAATATCATGGATATCTTGCATCCAGTTTAGAATCACATGTCGCCCAGTATAACCACGTTTGCGTAGATCAAGACCCCGAATTTGTGTTTGGAGGACAGAGCGATTCAGATGGTGCATTATTCTATCCTGTAGGCTCATACTGCGGGTCACTCCAGTGTCCTCCGTACTTGCACAAAGTTCCTCTGACATGCGTAGTCTGCACAAAGTGATTTTTAGATAGTGCATTGCATTAAATGTACAGTGGAAAGAAAAAGTGTGTTAGAGTGTATTTGATGGTTGGAGGTTTTGGTCGAAATTTGCTTATGGAATGTCAAGCTAATGATAATCGTAAGACTAGCATAATTCTGGAAATTTCGTTGAAAAGTAAGGTTGAATTTTCAACACCACTCTATCATTTTTCAAAAAGAAGTAAAATATGAGTGTCAATACTTAAAATAACAAATAACTACGACAAATGTGGATATGATTTAAATTAGTTTGATTTTTTTTTAACCTTCATTCATAATGGCGCCAATTATAGCAGTCATTTTTATAATTTACAAATCACAGGAGCAAAAAAGAATTATAAAGATTTAAATAAACACACAAACATTCTCTTTTATATATTGGTTTCTGGCAAATTATCATAAATGCTAAGATTCTACACAACAATTTCACGTCAGTAAAATCAGAGGAAATTCATAATATGAAATTGTCAACATTACATTTAAAAATACATTAAAACTGGAATCTATTTTTCATGTAACACGCAGGAATTCGTTTTCATTGTTTATTTATACTTCCCATCAGTGGAACGTAAAAGACAGTGGTCCTAAGAAAGGAACAATGAGTCCTCCTCACGCCAACCACCCTTGCAAATGGATATATAAAGTAATAGGCAATGTATATTCAGTATCGAAGCAAATAGCAGTGAGCATTAAATTCTATGATATCTTCCACACACGTCTTCTATATTTTCTACACAAAATGGCTTCAATAAACAAACTGACCAGCTGACCAATAGTATTATAGATTTCTTTTAAAAAATAATAATTTAATGAAAATACAAATTCTGTAATAATTTGGATATAAGAATGAACACAACATTATAGAAAATTGTGTAAAATAAATAATATTAAGTTTAAACAGGGATAATATATTTAAATGGAAAGACAATGTGAAGCCACTTTCCTAAAGTAATTGTACCAATAGAATAGTGGTGAGCGCTGTCGATCCACAAATCAGAAAGCGGCGGTTCGAATCCCATGTCACAAAACAATCCTTTTTATACAACACAATACAGAAATAGCACACGTTTACTTTTTACTTAAAATAAAGTTCACTCTGTTACAATCAACATAGTCTCAAGCTCACAAATCTCATTTTCGAAAACCTGATCGTGCCAAACATTCTCGTTCCCGCACCCGTCACTTATTGCCACATGGAGTGCATTTGAATGTAAAGCAAGTGCAAGCTGTGCAGTTTTGGGAAACTCTAGGGAGATCATGTTGCTGACAAACATGTTTTATAATTGAAAATGTGAGATGCAACTGATTGTTTATAATTATGAATTCTTAGTATAGAGTATTTTACTTTAGATAGATTTCTGGTTCAAACTGTTGCTTATATTCAAAGGGACAATGCCATTTTTAGCAAATTTGACTCTCAGAAACGGACAGTTCTCTGTTTCGGTAATCTCAGGATATGTCACATGTGACAGATTTGAATAACCTATTGGAGGACCTATCCAAACTAATACCCTGGAGTCGATGCTCTGGTCTGCCAGCATCCCTGAAATATTAGGTCCGTGTGCATTCATACAAATCGTGCAGCTTTTTCAATGAAAGTGAGGAAATTGTTGTATGAATGTAATGAAGACTTACATGTTGACTGAAAATAGCAGAAGACCATAATGAAATGAGACATTATGAATCTCCAGTTTGTATTATATCCTTTGACCAATGGCTATGATGCCTTCTAATTGTTCGTTCAAATATATTTAGAGCAGTCACTGAATGGTACCTAGGACTGGTTAGATTTCCTGTGTTATCTATATGTCTATGCATCCATACGGTGCAGTAGTCCCCAGGTGTCTAATCAAATATTCATCCCGTTTTCTTCGAAAAAGAGTGCTGATGTGGGTTGGATTTTTTTTGTTAGATATATGTTTCTGGGACAATTACATATCCTTATTAAGCAGAGAATGTAGCAATGCACATGTGCTGAGCTTATTTATTCCCATTAGCGTAATAACCATGTACGAAAGATTACTCCTAGATGTTCTAAATTCATGTATTATATTGGCGTCGTTGAGGTTTTAGTAGTGAGAGGCTTCATTCATAAAATATGGGATTTTTCCGACGCAGCTGAGGGGTAGCGGTTCAACCGCTTCCGAAAACAATTAAATTCTTGTACAATGAATTGCGAAACATATTTCAGTGAAGTGTAATTTAATTACCAGATCGTATTATCAATTTGAAAGATCAGTTCTATAATATCCAGATGCTACCAACTTTTGTGATGAATAATCAAACTGCAAAGTTTAACTATCTAAAGCAATTTGAAACTTTAAACAGCAGGTAGCACATTCTGTATGTTTACGATATTAATATCTTATCTATCCATGAGTGTGACTAAATATTATATAAAATAAAATCGATATAAGATCAAGTATTTATTATCAATTTCAAAAGGTAATACAATCTTTTAATCTCACCTGAACCGAAGTCTCCGTTTTTCCCTTCGGCATACACTTTCGATGGTTTTTTTTTTCAGAACTGCAGAAAGGATTTTGATGAAGTGTGGTAGGGATCAAGTACTCAGGGCTTTTTACAAGTTTCGATAGTTTTAGGGCCGATCCATCGATAGATGTTTCAATGCCAGTGCGACATAAGTTCAAGGGTGTCCTCCTTCGACAAACTTCTTCTTCAGACAGGCCTCATATATCAATAAACTGAGTTCAACAGATTGATCTAGAACGTTATCCTATGCAGACTTGATGTGTTTGGCTTCATTCCGGAATCAATTATTTGAAGGTGTTTTCTTTCTTTCTTTCTTTCTTTCTTCTGTCGTTTGTTGCACATTATCAGATGTTTTCTTTAATTATCAGTATGTTGATGGTGTATCACAGTGTTGTCGTGTTGTCATTCGTTCAGTTTTGAAATAAAATTTTATGAGAACATTCTCATTAATTTCTAAGTTTCACATTTGCTCAAGGTGATCGGACACAAGGTATATGCCAATTTGGGCCACTTGCTTAGTGGTTTTCTGCGATACATATACATTGTACTATATTTTATTACATGTTATATTTATATTTTGATTGATTGTTTAGACTCACCGAAAAAAATTTCATCGTTTGCGTGAGAAATAATATTTTAAAATATATTCCAGTAAAATATTTTATGGGCAGATATATTTTTATAGTAATTGTATAAAATCATTTTCGTAGATCGGTGTCTGTTTGATCATCATTATTAAGATACAATCTTTGTATCTGCTGTATAATTATTATATAAACTTACAAATAAGAATTGAATGCGTCGTAATGCTGTGGTAACACAGTGGTATATAATAAATTGACATTTATCATTTTAATTTATATTATTATTATTATTATTATTATTATTATTATTATTATTATTATTATTATTATTATTATTTGAATAGAGCATCCACAGAACGATGGCATCAAAGTAATTTTATTTCCTGTCAGTATAGTATACGAATCACAACGTGTCATTTTCCTGATTTTCCCTTCTAAAATACCTATGCTGTTTTAGGTACCATTAATTTTATTTTTAGCAAGGACAGAATCATTATAGTATACGAACGAATCACAACGTGTCATTTTCCTCATTTTCACCTCTAAAATACCTATGCTGTTTTAGGAACCATTAATTTTATTTTTAGCGAGGTCAGAATCTGGTACGATCAACAATGTCTACAATGAAATATATTTACCTAAGAATTAAGTATATATTATTTTTTAGTCAAGTCTGGCACTTCATACATGTTCCCAATAAGAAGCTTTAACGTCCCCATATTTGTGAAATATTGCAGGTGCTACGTTAGATAATAATTTATTTTCATATATCTAACTAGCAACCGAAGCTTTTAAAAAATCTACTTAGCGATGTAAGTTTTCTAATTCTCAAAAATGAGAAGAATCAATATTGTAAAATATTTGCAGACATACAATGTAATGGAAATCTAAGGGATGAACGTCTTTTAGTTTGTGGTTCAGGAAAGATACAGGATACAGCAAGCATGTCATATCAAGAGTCTTCTAATTATTGCTTTGCAGTTTTTAGAATTCCATTGGACTTATTCGTTTAATTTTCCCTGAAGTACAAGAAACCACTCTTTGAGTTATACAAATACATCTGATCTGTCCATATATTCAATGTCAGAGGAATGCTATTCTATTCTACATTACTCTTCGAGTTATTTCTATTAGGAGTCTGTATGTTTTGATTGTAGATTCTCTAGTTCGATTTTGTGTTTTGGAGCGTAGCAGGATGTTTCTGAGCGTAGCAGAATGTTTTGGAGCGTAGCAGGATGTTTTCTATTCATTGATAATTAATTAAGACGCATATGTTATTATTATCTCTTTCAGAGTTAATATCTAAACAATATCCATGACAATTTTAAATGTAAGTGGAATGGTAGGGTTTATAACTGGGTTAATCTACGTCAATAAGGGAATTACAAGATAAACATTTTCCGTACAAAAAGCCTACAAGAAATCTTATTCTAAATTATAATAAAGTTACATCTAACCCTGATGTTTCAGACTCTATTCCTTCGTCGTGTTCTTGTGAAAAATCTAAATATGTTTATAAACCGGCACGTCATGTTATTACTGGTGATCTAAACTGTATTTCGGACAAGAAATCGCGCACCCTTTTTGGAAAAGGACCTAAATATAGGTTACCGTCCAGGATACATTTCAATAAATGCCGTGACGTTATAGAAGATGCTTTAACTACATATTGTAAACGTTGGTGTAAAAAAGAACAAGTAAAGGTTCATGCTCTTAATGATTGGAAATACGAGATTTTAAGAATTGTCGATATCCGTATTAAGAACTTTACGGAAAATCCGCATTTATTTCAGCAGCCTAATACATTGACGGCAAATTCTATTAAAAAGAAGATAGCTGACTTACATGCTAAATATGTCTTTGTTCCTGCTGATAAAGCAGGTAAAAACATAATAGTTGTTTGAAAACTATATTATATTGAAGTACTTAAAAACGAATTAAACTCCACTCATACATATGTGGAAAGCCCTACCTCAAAAGACAGCACCTTGCACGATCACCTCATGACCATGTCCGACTTCAAAATTAAAACTGATAAATCTGATCTACCAACCATATATTGGCTCCCAAAACTACATCAAAGTCCATATAAATCACGTTTCATATCTAATTCTACCCACTGCTCTACTACGGTACTATCGAAGCATATTACGTCTGCTCTAACTGCTATAAAAGATCATATTATCAAATATTGTGATGTCGCATTGCATAATAGTAACATCAATTACTTTTGGTCGATAAAAAATTCTCATGAAGTTATAGACAAACTTCTTTCGCTAAATTTCAAAGCGACTCAAATTTCTACATTTGATTTTTCTACACTTTATACATCTCTGCCTCATGATTTGATTAAAAGCAAGTTGCTGTCTCTTATACAATGGTGTTTTCACAGAGAATCTAAAACGTACATATGTACTTCCAATACCTTCGGATTCTTTTCCAACAAACAATATACTTCATATAAATACTGGACTTGCAAGGAATTATGTAAAGCACTAGATTTTCTCATGAATAATATTTTTGTGCAATTTGATGGCAAGGTATATCAACAAATAGTTGGGATTCCTATGGGTACTAACTGCGCGCCTCTGATAGCAGATTTATTTCTTTATTGTTATGAGAGGGATTTTATGGTTTCTCTTCAAAAATCAAAACGTTTTGACCTCATTGACAAATTCAATTATACTTGCAGATATCTGGATGACATTTTGGTTATCGACAACCCTGAATTCGAACAATTTATATCAGAAATTTATCCACCAGAGCTCACATTGAATAAAGCTAATACTTGAGATAAATCTACGCCTATCTTAGATTTAAATATCAAAATTATCAACCACCTAATATATACTAATATTTATGATAAACGTGAGGATTTTGCATTTCCTATTGTAAATTTCCCTTACTTGGATGGCGATGTCCCTCGACTCCCATCATATGGTATCTATATATCTCAATTAGTTCGATTTTTCAGAGGCTGCACCGATGTTTTGGACTTTCCTAAACGAAATTTTCAAATTACTACTAAACTTTTAACTCAGGGTTTCAGATATCACAAGCTAAGAAAAACATTCGGCAGATTCTTCAGATCTTATTCAGAACTTCTATCTAAATTTGGAAATATTTCTTTTCAACAGTATGTATCCAATGGAATTTCCCATCCTTATTTTTACGGTGATCTCGTACATAAACTAAGGAAAGTAAAAGACTCCGATAACGTTATTTTATCATTAATAAAATAATCAAACGTCTTATAAATAGACAATATGATATTGAGATCATCAAAAAGACTATAGGTCTTGTATTTGTATTTGTCCCCTCTACAGCCTTATGCAGACTTTTACTTGAACGTTGCAAGCTGACTAACAGGGCGGTGGGACTATATGACGGGCCTTGTCCAAACCTCTTTCAGAGGAGACATGGTCCTGAACCTCGTCCCCTCTGACTGATAGTCGGGACTCCTACAGATCTAGGGTCTTAGCTCGCTTTCAGACTGGCAGAGCACGGTTTATCATGTTGATGTCACATATATTTTTATACCATTATGTATTTTACAATACCTTACGTGTTTATATTTTTATGACCTCTCAATATGCGATACCTGTTGACCCTTGTTCTTTATGGAGGATTATTTATAAATTTTTAAATGTACGTCCTTTGATTGTTCTGCTGTTACGGTGACTGGGAAGGTGGGTCCGTGAATCGGTTAACCACACCATTTGTTTGGCTTTTGTCAAATTAAATGACCGTCCTAAGTCGGTATCGTAATTGCACTACAATCAAATATTTTTGTAATGTGATATATGTTCTAGTATATTATTTATATTCATGTATTGTATAGCTCTATGGTGACTTCTGCCACATAACTGAGCCAGTAACTCCTCTTTTTTCTTTTATGCAAAGTATATGCTTTTAGTGCATAGAGATACATACATACATACATACATACATACATACATACATACATACATACATACATACATACATACATACACACATACATACATGCATGCATGCATGCACGCACGCACGCACGCACGCACGCACGCACGCACGCACACACACAAACACATACATACATACATACATACACACACCTACACATACACACACAAACACACACACACACGCACGCACACACACACACATACATACATACATACATACGTACGTACGTATGTACGTACGTACAGACAGACAGACAGACAGACAGACACACACACACACATACATACACACACACATACATACATACATTAAATTACGTGTTATACGTAGACATCCTGTGTAACTTTACACATGGGGTTGCTTTCAGTACTCCAAGATTGTGTAGAAATATGTGCGTTATCCGGTCATGACATAGTTTATTTTCAGTTGAATGTTTACTATATTTTATGTATGTCTACACAGGTGTCAATGTATTGTGTTACATTTATTAAAAGTCGGTAATCTGTAGTTATATATTCTATTAACACTGCATCGTGACTTTTTTTTAACTTAAGGATACATCTTGATTTTGGTCACTTTGTCATATAGGGATTTATATAAAGAACATGACAGTGCAATATGGAAAATTTTGGTTTACATGGTTTTTAAAAGTTCCCCACAAAGGGTTTGACTTGTGTTATTGTACCTTTTTTCCTAATGTCGTATGGCTGTGGCACTTTCTACATAATGTTTATTCACATTCATGTATATATACAGTGCTGAGTTATATTTGTTTCTACTGTATTTCAGGGGTCCGTGAATATTCACTGTGGTACATTGTTGTTGGTACCATCATCATGTCACACCAGTTACTTTCGTAGTTTACTTTAAAAGGAATACACATATATTGATATGTTTAAAACGATTACCTCATATATACCTTAACGATATTCCAGTTTTATTAATCTCGTTAATATTCATTTAAATACAGCCTTGGGATGTCCATTCTCGCATCTGAGACTGACCTTATTTTGTATCAGTACTGGAAGATTCTAATCCACACAATTTTTAATGTGCATCTATTGCTTTGCTTGTACACTCGTGACATTAAGACTATGGTGTCAGTCAGTTCTTATTAATCTAACTAATTATATTTTGTACACAGTCGTTAATATTGCAGACATTTGTACTTGATACCTTCACAAACATATTAAAAACAATAAGTTAAATGAAACTAACAAATATTGTCTAGCTGTGACCTGGACAATACAAATCCTTGTGATAACAATAATCCAATGAATGGACATGGGAACATGTGTCAAGTAGACACAGAACATTGTATACCTGCAATACAATGTTACTGACTCGGGAGCTGCGAACAACACGCAAAATGTAGACAAAGTGATAAGTTTGTTTCAAGTATCAAACGTAACATAAGTCTGAGATGTGAACGATTTTAACAAAGTAAAATGATCGAAAACACTTTAATTCATTCACTGGGTTCGAAACATGTATTACTTTATTTAAAGGGGATCATTTAAACATTAAATATAATACTGAAAATTATTAACCATGCTACTTCAGTATGAGAAGAATGTCATTTTATGCAAATTTCAACAATCTTTTTGATCTGTATTTGTAAATTAATACTTGAATTTACTAGGTCCATGACAGAAATGTCCGTTTTCGACTAAACGGCAATTGTAAAAGAAACCCTCATTGTTATGGGTGAGTTCGTTATTTTGATTTATATCTGATTTCTTTTCTAACAATATGTATATAGAGGATATTTCTCGGTTCAATTTTTCAATATACTAATTATAAGTGGGTCAAAAAATAATCTAATCGAGTTTGAAAATAGTTTACCGCCTTTAACACAAACGTTCTGACCCTGTGAGCCGCACTCTGACAAATGTCGACATGCATAGCAAACAACAGTAAGCACAAAAAGACATCACAGCAATGACAGTAATGCAGTGCTGGTACCAGCTTAGGACGGCAAATGGAAATGATAATGATCACCGAATTCCTGTGATTAAGCGGCTTGCAGACCCAGTTTCCCATTCACTACAATAAGCAACACAAACCTATGTTGGTAAACATAACAATAATACAAAATTAGTCAAAAAACACCCACAATTATAAATATATGATTGCAACTGTATGATGTGTTTTGTTTAAAGTACTATCGCATTTAATTATCAATTACCAATGATCCACTGCATACTCAAAGCCAAACTCCCGTACCAGATGTAGCAACGCTTCTTTATAACAGAGTATAAACTAAAGGACTATGTGTACAATCGTCATGTAGAGATGTGAAATCATGTTTTTGATTTTAGTATTCCTCTGCCACAGTTTAACGTTTGCAATGGATGCCAGCTAATATTCATTCATTACCAAATATCATATTGTTCGAAAGATATTGGTTTGTACTGGTCATTTTAATCAATATTTTGTTGAAATGTGCCAACAAGTTCTGTTATCGTAACATTAAATCAATTTAACTGTTAGCTGTTAACTGTTATCTAATCATAATATCAGAAATGAATCTATCTTAACAACATTAATTAATGAATTACACAGTACGGAGTTTCGCAACTACTAAAATCCCATCACGGTTTGCATTTAGTCACTTACCAAATCCATTGTTCTCAATGTGGGCACTTTTATGTGGGCAACTTACGTCATAATCATATGACGTCATAACAATCACAAAGTGCAAGTGCATGTTGACGTTATTTTAGTTGTGATATTGCGTATTCTCTGATTCCTTATATATCATGATATATTTTTCTCAGAAATATTTTAATGTATTTGTTAAATATAGATATTCCTGCTGTGAATTTTTGTAATATAATACAATATTAAATATGTCGTATTGTGTTGCACATGTACATTTTATACTTTTGCTATTGAACCAATGATTTATCATATATAAAACCTAACGACAACACGTGTACCTATAATTATATGGCTTGTTTTGCCTAGTTTCCTTACTTGCCCTTTGACAAACAGAGCGACCGACACATTTCAATGTTTAGTTTAGTTTATTGGTCAAAAGCAATAACAGGTTACAGACATTACAATAAATGTGATAATACAACTTAAGTTATATACTACATATACATCATAAATAGATGAACACAAATAATTCTAAACAACGTCTTAATCACACATACATGAATAATTCTATATTGTTTTCGTATATTAAAATCATACATATATTTACCAAGCGCACAGAGTTCCATTACGTTTTAAGATGAAATTAATTGTATTTCTTTATATACAGAGGGTCTGGCTAAGTAATATCTTTTTATATATTTTTGCCTAAAATCAAAATGAAAAGGACATTTCAATAGCAATTTCAATGTATTCCCACAGCAAATAGAGCATTTATCCTTGGTGACGGCATCTGCCTGATGCAGGGGATACAAATTTTGACCTTTGCAACGGACCCACCCGAAGCAGTGAGGGATCTTTAACGTGCCATGCATACCACAACACGGGGCCTCGGTTTTTGTTGTCTCATCAGAAGGACAGAACACCGGCATGACCAGAGTAGGACTCGAACACCGGCCTCCCGATCAGGAGTCCAGCGCTATACCACTAGGCCACGCTGGCTTAAAAATTAATACATTCAAGAAAAAGTAGTAGTAGTAGTAGTAATAGTAGTAGTAGTAGTAGTAGTAGTAGTAGTAGTAGTAGTAGTAGTAGTAGTAGTAGTAGTAGTAGTAGTAGTAGAAGTAGTAGTAGTAGTAGTAGTAGTAGTAGTAGTAGTAGTAGTAGTAGTAGTAGTAGTAGTAGTAGTAGTAGTAGTAGTGGTGGTAGTAGTAGTAGTAGAAGTAGTAGTAGAAGGAGTAGTAGTAGTAGTAGTAGTAGTAGTAGTAGTAGTAATAGTAGTAGTAGAAGGAGTAGTAGTAGTAGTAGTTAAAGAAGCAGCAGCAGCAGCAGCAGCAGTAGTAGTAGTAGTAGTAGTAGTAGTAGTAAATACAGAAGTAGTAGTAGTAAATACAGAAGCAGTAGTAGCAGCAGCAGCCGCAATATCAGCAGTAGCAGCAGCGGTAGTAGTAGTAGTAGTAGTAGTAGTAGTAGTAGTAGTAGTAGTAATAATAATAATAGTAGTAGTAGTAGTAGTTGAAGGTAGTTGCAGTAGCAGTAGTAGTAGTAGTTACAGAAGCAGCAACAGCAGTAGTAGTAGTAGAAGCAGCACAATCAGCAGCAACAGAACGAATTTCCGCACTGTAACGCAATAGTTTTTCATGCTAAAATTTTAATATTTTACACAAGGGATGCTCATGGCAAAAGGAGAATCCACATTCTTTATGAGGTAAAAGTTCAAGGTCACATGCCGTCGTAAAGGTGTTATTTGTCGTATTAAGGTATGTGTTGCATAACAGCTTTCGCTAGTTTCCGGGAGAGATAACGGAGTAATGTTTATTTAATTCACTTATTCTCAGATGCAGTGTGGAGCCTGTAAAAAGGTTCCCCGTGTCTGGGTGTTTCAAGTGTTATTATTCACCCAATAGTTACTGACTTGGTTGTGTGGGAGTTTTCCCCAGGGTTTGTACATCCTTATCCCCCCTTTCATTAAAATGGCTTCAAATATAATAAAAATAAAATACAAATCTCCTAAAGTTATAATCACACCACTTAGATTGCCCTCTGTGTCCACTCTTCATATACCTGGTATTTCTTGTAGAAAATTATTCGGCACCACTAAAGTTCTTATTTCTCCACTTAAAAGTAGTTTCCCTATTAAACGTTCGATCTCATTTTCAAAAACCTTCACACCTATAAATTCTTACAGAGCTGTCAATTCTATTTTATATTCATGTATTGTATAGCTCCATGGTGACTTCTGCCACATAACTGAGCCGGTAACTCCTCTTTTTTCTTTTATATCTACACTTATTCTCAGATGCAGTGTGGAGCCTGTAAAAAGGTTCCCCGTGTCTGGGTGTTTCAAGTGTTATTATTCACCCAATAGTTACTGACTTGGTTGTGTGGGAGTTTTCCCCAGGGTTTGTACATCCTTATCCCCCCTTTCATTAAAATGGCTTCAAATATAATAAAAATAAAATACAAATCTCCTAAAGTTATAATCACACCACTTAGATTGCCCTCTGTGTCCACTCTTCATATACCTGGTATTTCTTGTAGAAAATTATTCGGCACCACTAAAGTTCTTATTTCTCCACTTAAAAGTAGTTTCCCTATTAAACGTTCGATCTCATTTTCAAAAACCTTCACACCTATAAATTCTTACAGAGCTGTCAATTCTATTTTATATTCATGTATTGTATAGCTCCATGGTGACTTCTGCCACATAACTGAGCCGGTAACTCCTCTTTTTTCTTTACTAATTTAAGAATTAATTCTTAGTGCTCTGTCCGTCTCTAAGTCGAGCTCAAAGCCTTGATCAATAGGGGTCTCGACTAACAGTCAGAGGGGATGAAGATCAGGATCTTGTCTCCTCTGAAAAGGTTTGGACAAGGCCCGCCATAGAGTCCCTACCGACCTGTTAGTCAGCGTGCAACGCTCAAGAAAAAGTTTGAGTTGAGTTGTAGAGTATTTTTGTATATCAAATATTTTTGTAATGTGTTATATGTTCTAGTATATTATTATATAGTATATCAAATATCTAGTATATCTAGTATATCAAATATTTTTTTAATGTGTTATATGTTCTAGTATATTATTTATATCCATGTATTGTATAGCTCCATGGTGACTTCTGCCACATAACTGAGCCAGTAACTCCTCTTTTTTCTTTTGTAGAGGGACCCAATACAAGAACTATGTTTTTAGCGATGATCTCGGGGTCTTATTGTCAATGTCACTGCAATTTATTATTGTTAACGATTTCAATGGATAGTTTTGATGAGTCATTTTGGATAGCATAATGTTGCTTGTGGATAATTAGTTACCTGGGATACTCAAAAGTCCAGTTTTCAGCTTTCGAACTTTGTATGGATTTTTATCAACGAGTATATTTGCAATAAAAATACTGATATTTTTAATAGAGTGTGGAAGATTGTCAATATCATATGTATTTTTGATTAGAAATGTAACAATACATAAATACAAGTCCATTTACAAAATTTGTTTTATTATTTAATAAATAGCATATCTGATTAATGTATGATTCCTACATGTATCAGTATTTAAGTATGAAAAAAGAGGATTTCTGATAATGATTTGTGTTCTTAAATCTCACATCAGCATTGATTTGAAATACATGAAAATTAGGCTAGCGCGGAAGGAGGCCTTAACCGTCGTCAACTATTATTATAATTGTAGAAGAATGGTCAATTAACTGGTGTTCTATTTAAGGCATTCGTAGATTAAGAATAAGGGTTATAAATTTAAGACATCAATAGCTTTACCATAACGGTCATATGTTCAAGATATTTGTACATTTAGGATAATTTTATAAATTTAACGCATTTGTAGATTTAGGATAAATGTGATATATTCAAAATATTTGTAGACTTGGGATAAGGGTTATAGATATAAGACATAAGTAGTTCTAGTATAACGGTCATATGTTCAAGAGATCTGTACATTTAGAATAGTTTTATAGATTTAACACATTTGTAAATAAAGAGTAAATGTGATATATTTCGAACATTTGTAGATTTCGGATAAGTGTTATAGGTTTTAAGATATTTGTAGATTTAGGATAAGGTTACAGGTTTGAGTCTTGTGAGGACAACGGAATAACTTCAACACGAATGACAAGAAACTGCATTATCATTTAAAAGATGAAGCTATCACACCTGCTTTAACAGCCATCTGCATTAAGCGATGACTTATCTAAAATAACTACAATTCTTGTGTTCCATTACAGAACCAAATATGGATTGTAAATAATTGTTTGAAAATAATATGATACAATCCTTGTACTCAAAATAAAGTTCAATGTATATATATATATATATCTTTTTTCGATTTTCTGCAGAAAATTGAAATATTCTAAATTGTAGCATAAAATACAAAATAACAGCTAGCGATTGTATATATCCTCAGAATTACAACTTTTAAATATCCACAGATCCTACATTTTGCATCTTTGAAGTAATGTGTCAAAATTTGCATATTGCAGTAAATTAATATATGTACTTATGGAAGTACGTAAGTAATTAAGTCCATCTCATGGTTTATCCTTTCCGAACGAATAATACACATACGTATGCACACTGATATGAAATAAATAATAATAAGTTAAACCTCAATACAATTATCTCATCCTGAATATCCGGATAGGTTCTTGCATATTATGTTGATTTAAAAATAATTTTGTAAAGTATTTTTAAACGTTTGTTGACAAAATCATCCTCTCTACTGAGACTGAAAATATGCATAAGGTTTTAGATGTACTTCTCAATAGATTCATTCTTAAATTTGTATCGCCATATATTTACATTTTTTACATTTTGTGGTACTAATACTCTAATAAGATATTTGAAAAATAAATAAACAAATAAAAAACGACCATGATTTCCGATGAAAGCATATCGACTCAAGCCGATAATATATATGACGTATTTACATGAAGGGGAAATCACGAAGGTATATAAAAAGAAATAACAATCATAATGACTATAAAATGTGACTATAATAACATTAAGCAGGTGAATGATTTTGTATCTCGTTTACTGCATGCTCTGAAGTGTAAGGCCATTATTGGCCCTGGGTAAGTTATTAATGTTTGTTATTTCTCCAACATACATTTGCAATTTTCTCATAGGATTCCATGTAGATTTTCAATAGGATACACATTACTTGTCTAAGCAGAAAAAAAAACCTAAAGACGTCTGACTCAGCCGTATGATAAAAGTCAGTACACACAAAAAGGCAAACAATAAAGGAATAAAAAGACATCACAAAAATTCAAATTGATAGGTAGTTGAGGCAACGACTTAGGACTGTCATTTGAAGGAACGTTAGTTACTCAATCGTTGTGATTAACCGGTTTACGGGCCTACCTTTGTACTCGTCACAACGGCAGAACAATTAAAGTACATACATTTAAAAATATATAAGTTATACTCCATAAATATAGATCATAGACCAACAGTCTACCCAATTTACGAGGTTTTAAACATACACTTAAAAATGTATAATGGATAAAAAAATACTATTTAAAATACAAACGTGACGTCTATTCGAACCTACTGTGCTCTGTACTTCTGAATGCGAGCTAAGGTCCTTTTTCGTCGGAGTCCCGACTGACAGTCAGAGTGTAACGCTCCAGAAAAGTCTTTAAGGCCTGAAAAGGGGTCCAACACAAGACTTATTGTCTTATTGGTGATGTTAGGGTCATATTAGAAATGGCGAAGGCGTTTGACTATTTAAAAACCTGATGCCATGAAGTCAATTGAGCTTTTGACCATTCTTAATTTATATATAGAAATAGAACGGAAGAGATTGTTCGAAGAAAACTATTACGGAATCATACAGAAAAAGGAATTGTAACTCCACATGTAATGTTGCTGTCTTTATACTAAATAATGAAGAGAAATAACTTTGTCTACTAAAGCAAATCGTCTGTTGGCTACATGCTGCTCATTAATAATGAATATTTAAACATAGAAAGCAAAAGTTTTCATTATACACATGATATTACTCACATTCAATTTGTTTATGGAACATTGTGTTTTGAGATTTTGAAAAGCAAAATCCGGTGAAACATCAAATTGATATGTCTATTTTATCTGCTCTCGAGGATCCAATAGCACAATGCAAGTAATAAAATATTGACACTCGTGCATAATATAAACGAATACTTATAACAACACTCACACCGTTGACTAATTTTTTGCAGGTAATAAATCAGGACAGTATCAAGCATTACACAAAATGCATGTAATTGTTCGACATTTCATTAGAAAATACATCCTCAACTTTGCACATACGGAAGTAGCGAAATCTACTCCAGGCAAACAATTTTTTCTTCAAAACATTATGGATGGTCTCGTTGCCATTAGTTCAGTTGGAGCCTCACTCAAGGACGACTCCATCAAAGGAGAATTATACAGGAACATACAGGAACAGCACTTTCACTCTCCATCTGTTACAACAATTAACTGTCATAATGTTGGTTCAAAATATCAATGACCTGACCCTCATTTTTCCAAAGGTAATACGTCACTCTGATACTCTCCCACGTTGCTTTTCATGAGTTTTAAATGATACTCAATCTTTCTAATACATCTCCCAACCCTAAGGCTATAATGATATACCAGATGGATAATCGCCACTGAATTTAGGCTATAAAACAACTGACATGTTATGTTTCCATCAAAACTGTGTACAATTCCATTGCACCATGATTGTATACGTCATACTCATCTGTTCTGTTGGAGTAATTTACGGATGTCAACCTATAGACATCCATTACCAGTCGTCGTATTGCGATGCAGAAATAGGTGGGTTATGTATTGAATCATTATTATTATTATTTTATTATTATTATTATTATTATTATTATTATTATTATTATTATTATTATTATTATTATTATTTGTTTTAAATATTTAATAATTCAAAGGGACCCCGACCCGACGTGCCGTTAAGAAATAACTGGCTTTCTGTAATATAATTGCCTTTCTGAATGACTGTCAGAGTGAAATCCTAAAAGTTATCGATATTCGCATAGATAATTTTACACTAAATCCAAATTTAATCAAACACCGACCATAAAATACCGGTCCAGTCTACTAAAAAAGAAAATGGCTGATTTAGAAAGGAGAAAACAGAAGATATCTGGCCAAGATGTATGACACAAATCACCCAGGACATGCATATAAGATACAAATGTCTTTAAACCTGCTGACAAAGATGATAATAATATTAGCATTGTTTGGAGACTGTACAATATTGGAGTTCTTAAAACTGAATTGAACTCTACTAGTACGTATTTTGAAACCCCATTCTTGAAAGACAAGATCCTACTTGACCATTGTAATGCCTACACTACAGAAAGTGGCTATTGACCAGTTGTCAGATCATCGCCGCGATGTTTTTAATGCTTAGTTACTAATCACCGCGAACTTTGCTCTTTAACTGGCCAATAGTTAACGCGGAACTTGGTGAATCACCGCAGCATTGCGGGCATTCCACGATGACCCTACTCTCAACGAATATGTATACGCATACGTAAGCCATGGTGAAATATTTATAAAATACTCATTGCGTATGGTCAGCATCAGATCAGGATCCTCCAATTAATGATTTCAGGACAGGGTATGTAGCATAAGACTTCCGAATTAAAATGTCCTACACTAATTATTGCTTTCCAAGATATTTCTTACCAGCTTTATGCAGTCTTGCGTAAAAATGAGACAAAAAGACGAACAGGAAAAATTAACATTTTGCGATTTTGTTAGACAAAAGTTCGAGTTACTTTGACGACAATTTGATTAAAAGCATTTATATTTATTCTGTATTTGCTGCATGTACGTAGTAAATACGGAATAAAAAGCAATGCTTTTAATCAGATTGCTTCTTGCATTTGTGAAATTGGGACAGAAATTTTATTTGTTAATGATAATTTAAAGCTAAGGGTTTCGTGTCTCCTGAATTGGAGTCGAAGCATATTGTCGATTGTCGCATTCATAACGTATAAGGAAATGGCTGACGTGTTGCATGATCGACGACAAGACAACTGTAGAAGTTATTCAGCGAATAATAATCATCCACAACACTTGTAATATTTATAGGTCTACAAACTTTAATTACTTTCACTCAGTTTTGAGAATGGCTTAAACAGTTATTTTGATGGGCATCATATCAAAGAATAGGTAATCACAGCAAGCAATGACTTATCCAGACTGATTCATGCTAATACTTCCAGATTTTAATTAATTTAAAGACTTTCGACTACAATCGGAATTCCTGTCTAAAATGCCGCCCCTATAATTATTTGGTAATTTCATACGCCTATTTAAAAAAAATTAACGTAAATGTTATTATGAACTATAACCCCTAAAATTAAACACATGTTTTCTCTTTTATATTTTTCTCATTTTTAATCTATCATTTTTCATTAATTTAAAATGTCTTTGCATATATTGTAATCACTAATATTGCATCTAAATGAAATGAATCGGTGATGCTCAAGGCCGGGAGAGTGGAATTCTAATTATATGTAAATATTTGAAGAGCAGAGTTAAAAACAAATGACCGAAAAAGTGAGCAAAAGAATCAATATAAGGATAGAGTTATACATGAGGGAGATACTAAATTCTTGTTTCTTAAATCCAGGTGTTTCAACAAACAGTCTAAATCAGTATCTCTGTTAAGTCAGTTACATCTGAATTATTCTCAAACAAGCAATATGATAATTATAAATATTGGACCTGTAATGAGGTATCTAATGCCATCACATCACATTTTTGATGGATAAGATTTATGTGCAATCTAATGACAAGATTTTTTAACAATTGGGATTGCTTTGGGCACTAATCTGGTTCTTCTTATAAAAGATTTATGTTTTACGTTGTTACGAGAGGTACTTCATACATTCTATTCAAACCTTAAACTGTTTCAACCTTATCAACAAGTTCAATGACACCTCTAGATATCTTGGTGATATTTTAGTAATCGATAACTCTGAGTTTGAAAAATATATTACTGACACTTGTCCACCTGAATACTTCTAATTTGGCAACATCTTTCTTTGGTGTTTAAATCATTAACAGAAATATCCATATAAATACATATGATAAACGTGACGACTTTGGTTTTCCTAACTTTCTCTGACTTAGACTCCCATCGTATGGCATTTATATTAGTCAATTGGTTCGATTTATCTAGATCCTGCACTAACGTTTGGATTTTTCACGCAAAAAAAAAATCAAATACTGTAAAACTTATGACTTAGGACAAAAGATATCATAAAGTTTGAAAACAAAATCATATATATTACAGAATTTATTCGGACATTTTATCTAAATTCGGAAATTTCTCATTCCAATATCTAGCGTGATCTAGTGTAAAAACTAACAAAGGTCATAGGTTCCGATAATTTCATACTGACGTGTTTTAAATCTAAAGATGATGGATAAATCCAAACCACAAGTTCAAAAATCATGAAACCATAGGACATACAAAATCAGTGAAAATAAAAAAACAAATGGAAAATAACAAAATATGTCTACTTGAAGAGCATGTGTGAACCCCTGTGATGGAGTGAGATCAGGTGCCCGGGGAGAGTGAGGATCTCCTGCTTGCTAGCAACACCCGTCACATATACCCCGTAGAAAGAGTCAAATCGTGTGAATTCCATATGTATTTATATATGGAGAAGTCGAAGTAGGTAACCTTCTAGTATAGAAGGTGTCAAATCTGTGTAAAGTGATCGGAATCGGTCTCAGTCCAGAATATCATTTAAAAGTCTGGATAACGAGATATCATATGGAGTAATAAGAGTCTCGTAACGACCGTAGAACTTCCTCGGTGACGATGCTAGTCTAGCACATATATAACCCTGGTTGAGCAGCTTAACTGAAAGTCGCCTAGCCCTCAGAACAAAGTCATTGTAATTTGAACATGCTCTGGAATAACGTATTAACTGAGATATGAATACGCCGTATGCGGGCGATGATGGAATGTTGCTACTTATGAAAGGAAAGTTTGTGATAGCGAAATTGAAATCGTCACGTTTGTCATAGAGTGAGGTGTTCAATTGACCATTAATGTCGAAAGACAACATAATATCTAAATACGAAGTAGAATTACTAGTTTCTGTGGTTTCTTTGACCTCCAGTTCACTTGGATAGATGATGCTAAGGTAATCCGCGAATGAAGGATTATTAATTGAAAGCAAGTCATCTATATATCTGTAAGTAAAATTGAAGCCAAGAGCCAATTGTTTTTTTCCTTGCGAAAGCAAAGACTGAATGAACTCAGCTTCGTATGAATAAAGGAATATGTCAGCCAGAAGCGGAGCACAGTTAGTGCCCATTGGAATGCCGACAATTTAAAATAAAGAATCACTTTCGACATCGACCCGGAGATAATCGCAGAGACCATGGGTCTTGTATTATGCTCATCTACAGCATTACACAGACATTTACGAACAGGTCGGTAGGGGCTCTATAACTGGCTTCGTCCTAAACTTTTAAGTAGAGATAGGTTCCTGAGCCTGGTGCCTTTGACTGTTATTCGGCACCTCTTTTATCAACAATCTGAGCTTGCTTACAGACGGGCAACATATTTCTGATACCTGTATGTTATTAAATAAAACGTTTTGTGTGAAATTTTTATGACCTCTCTTCTTAAGAAACCTGTTAATCTTGTTTTCGATACGGAGGTTTATTTTTTAAAAAAATTAATTAAATGTGTGTTCTTTAGTTGTGTTGCTTTGCAGTGAATGGAAAGGTGAGTGCCCGTAAACCGGTAAACCACGACCATGGAATGACGTTTATTGCTTCAACTGACTGTCATAAGTCGGTATACTAACTGCTGTACAATATTTTGATAATGTTTCTCTATTTATTTCACTATTAAATAATTGACAAGATCACTCTATTTTCACACATTTTGGCCACTTGGTCTTTATCAAGCGAAAACAAGAACAAAAAAATTTCTAAGTGAAATTCATATCTACTGGTTGAATCAGCCCGGCGCTGGACTGATTTAAATGTCAGATTTTCCAGGTTTTTATGACAATACAAAAAGCATATTTATTTTAAGATTAATTCTAACATATTAAAATTCACTCATCTCTAATTTTTGTTCTTTTAATCCTTACCTGTCTTTGTGTTATTTTAATCGTTACAGCTGCAGTGATTAAGGTACTGAAAGGTGAGCCGTACAACGACAGTATCGGTTACAACGTATATCATGGAACTGTCCTCGAACAGATGAAGGTATCATCAT